>CM057450.1:443220526-444420526 GCA_016271365.2 Neoceratodus forsteri
TTTTATTCACAGGAAACAAAAGCTGTTCCTGTGTACTGCTCATTTCTCTCTGTGAGACAGTTGTAACATGTTGTGGAAAGCAGTAGTAGACTGAATCAGTTAATCAACCAATCAACCAACCAATCAATCAATCGAGCAGTCAATCAGTCAATCAGTCACTCTGTAGTGAACCAGGTGAACGCCCTTGAGAGGATTCATTTACAAGGTAGGCTTGAACAGTTTCCCAAAGGATCACACAAGACTGAATTCCTCCTTTGCACAAATTATACACTCCCCTTTCAGCAGCCTGAAAGTGGAGAGCTAGATCACTTACTTTGTAAAGTGTATTGTTTTACATTTCAAATGCTCCTTACATCTGGGTTCTGACGGGAAATACCAAGACACAGAATGCATATGATATGGGAGGAATGAGCTAAGCAAATACAGAGTACTACAAACACTGAGGCTGATTAGTTTCTTTACCTACAACAACTGAAGTGTAGCATTTGATTTGTGAGGGACATCCTACTTCAAATGCTGGCATTACAAAGGGGGGGGGGCTGCCACAGCTTGTTTTCAGTACCTTCAAAGTAAGTGCTGTAGCTCTCACATCACTGCTAATGATTTATAATGGGAATGGGGGCACTGTTAAAGTCATGGACCTGAGGGGCCATCACAGTTCCCAAGGAGGTTAAGAGAACTTGTTAAGGGCTAGAGAGTAAGGGACTTTAGTAGGATTTGCACCAAAGTTTCCCATTTCTTGTGCCTGTGCTTTAACCACTAGATTACTATTCTTCCATATGCTGCAGCTCATGTTGTCCTGGTAATCTATTCCTTATTATAGCTGTACTCTTTATTGCCTTACATCAGCCATCCAATCACGGACTGCCTAGTTACAAAGGGAAAGGGGCATTTGTGCAGGATTGTGTCTCACTGCTGGTGTCAATCAAAACAGAGAATGCTAACACACACAGAACATAATACAACAGCTGTATAATACCACTTAAGACTCTTGTTGTACCCAGAGTCATCTATTGGCTAAACTGTTTTTGCTACCAGAAACATTAACACAACACATAAAGGCCCTTCCTTATAGGCATACTGTATATACATGTCAAATCAGTGCTGAATCACACTCATATTGTCCTAGTCCCTATTAGACCTGCACTGCAGGATGTGCACAACACTTAAAGCGTTCCCCCATTACTCAAGTGGGGGACCAAACATCGTGGGTTTGGTGTACTGGTGGAACAGCATTGTGCAGCACCATTATCTGTTGCTCTGATGACATCATCCTCCAGCAGCATTGATGGTAAAATGGAGGACAAACACATTGATAACTTCTGGGGGCTGTATATTTTTATTTATAATCTAGATTTGGACAGCAATAGTACTGCTGGCAACTAGAGGAGAAACACAACAGTTACACATAAGGAGTTGGGAAAATATGGGTGTGAAACTATGGGGGACTTCCCCCTTTAATATGGAGGAGCACATGGAGGATGATGAAAGTAATAATGATCCCTATTGCCTTGCCTTCCAGCTCTACACTCTTCTCATGAAGTGAGGACTCTTTGATGTATATTCCCCCAGGTCTCCTCCTGAAGAGTGCTCTTTTCAGGCTTTACTCAAACAAATCCAAAATGTCATGGGATTTGAAGCTGAGGAGGAGGATTCTAGTAAGAAAAAATTTATGGACTTTTGGAGGATCCCACTGCACCTTTCATTGTAGTTCCTCCTATACTGGAGGATTGTCTCCAACAGTACAGGTGGTGCTGGAGCTATCGAGTGTGGAGACTGCATGCATGATGGGTGTGGAGGAGGCAGCGGTGGCCTATAATAAGGCTGTTCCTGCGGCCTTCGACTCTATTGTGCCTGTTTGTGTCCAGCCCTTATCCACTCACTGGAGGCCCCCCTGGTTTGATGGGGAACTCAGGGAGTTAAAGATTAAGGACCGGAGGCTGGAGCAGTGCTGGAGGAGATCAGGACTGATGGAGGAAAAATTGGCTTTGAGGTCACATTATGGTGACTATCAAAGGGCAATCTCCTGAAAGAAGGCAGATTTTCTGTCAAGGGAGATTGCTGTGGCAAGGAACAGACTGGCTCAGCTTTTCCATATGGTAGATGGGTTGTTGTACCCGACCTGTCTCTGTACTGGGGGAGCTAGTTTACGAGGTGCGTTGAGTTTTCTCTGTTCTTTGTCATCAAAGTGTCCTCTGTCAGGACTGAGATCTCTTCCAGTGCCACTCAAAGAGCTTGCAGGTCTGGACCAATGATGTGTCAGGGCACCCCTCCTGTGTAGGGTGAGTTTGATCCAGTTGGAGTAGATGAGGTAGCTGAGATAGTCTTGAAGCGGTGACCAACCCATTGTGATCTAGCTCCAGGCCCAACTCAACTTTTGGTTGGTTGTGTGGGCCTGATTGGACCTGTGGTTGCTGTGATTGACCAGTGTTCCTTGAGGAGTTAGGTCGCCCAGTGGCCTTGAAAGAGGCTTTTGAGTGAGACCCTTTTGAAGAAACCTTCTTTGGACCCAGAGTGTCTCACCAACTACAGACTGGCCTCAAACATCTCATTTTAGGAAGGTTTTAGAAAAAGTGGTGGCTGTTCAGCTTAAGGCTGTCACGCTTCCTCTGCCACTTTTGAGCGCTTTCAGTCTGGTTTTAAAGCTGGGCATAGTATGGAGACTGCCATGTTGAATGTGCTGAATGATATTCTGATAGCGAGAGATAAGGGAGAATGTACCATTCTTGTTCTTTTGGATCTTGCTGTGGCATTTGACACCATGGACCACAAGGTGCTATTGAACTGACTGTGCAACTGGTGTGGACTAACTGGCAATGTCTTCAGTTGGTTTAGATCCTACCTCACGGGCAGAGTGCAAAAGGTGATGATGGGGTTATCCTCATCTAGCCCAATGACTCTGCACTGTGGAGTGCAATGAGGTTCAGTCCTGTCACCTCTGTTGTTCATGGTGTATATGCTGCCATTAAGAGATGTTATCAGGTGATATGGCCTGGGTTTTCATTGCTATGCTGATGATAGCCAGCTATACCTGTCCTGTGCACCTGGAAACCAGCTGGTGGCTTCTGTATTTAACACTTGCCTGGTCTAGATCCAGAGCTGCATGACTCAGAACTGGCTACAACTCAACCCAGACAAGACAGAGGTACTGGTGGTGGACCCTGATCATTAGTGGGATGGAGGCCAGTTGGGGAATGATCCTGGTTTGAGACTGGGAGGTGTTCCCTTGACCCCCTCTATTTGGGTTAGGGATTTGGGCATGATCCTTGACAACAGCTTGACACTTAATGCTCACATGTCGGCCATCATCCAGAGTGGTTTCTATTATCTCAGGAACATTGCCCGGATCTGAGCCCTGATACTAGCTGATGACTTGGCCACCCTAGTGCATGCCTTCATCATGTCTAGATTGGATTACTGCAATGCTCTGTACCTGGGACTATCTGGAGGCAACATCCACCATCTGTAGCTGGTGCAGAACATGGCAGCGAGGCTAACAGGTGCATTAAAATGTGATCACATTATGCCTGTTCTCAGTGGACTGCACTGGCTTCCGGTAAGGTGGAGGATTGCCTTCAAGGTTGGATTATTGACCTATAAGGCTCTGCATAGCCGGGGACCAGACTACCTGCAAGACCTCCTGGTTCCTCATTGCCCGACTCATTCTCCATTCATAGAACATAGAACATAGAAGTTGACGGCAGATAAGGACCGCAAGGCCCATCCAGTCTGCCCATTTCTTTTTCTACCTTATAAATGTGCCATCGGCCTTTGCTCTGTCAGTGACCTATCTATTCATAGTCATTTGTATTGCTCCCTTATGCCTATCCCATGCCTGTTTGAAGCCCTGCACTGTATTCATAGCCACCACTTCTTGTGGTAAGCTATTCCATGCATCTACCACCCTTTCTGTGAAAAAGAATTTCCTCACATTCCCCTTAATCGGCCTCCCTATTCTCATGCTGTGTCCTCTTGTCCTGCTATTTTTCTTATATTTAAACATGTTAGACTCTTTCACCTTGTTTATGCCCTTAAGGTGTTTAAATGTCTCGATCATATCACCTCTCCCTCCTTGCTCAAGGGTATACATATTGAGCTCCGTTAATCTGTCCTCATATGTCTTCTGATGCAGTCCTGCACCATTTTGGTTGCCCTTCTCTGGACTGCCTCAATTTGGTTAATGTCCTTGTGAAGGTGTGGCCTCCAATACTGCACGCAGTACTCCAGATGGGGCCTAACCAATGTCTTGTACAGAGGATTATTACCTCCCTCTTACGACTTGTGATACCTCTCACTAATACACCCTAACACCCCTAGCCTTACCTACTGCTTTAGAGGTCTGCTTGATGATTTTAGGTCATCAGTGATGATGATGCCCAAGTCTCTTTCTTCCCTAGACTGCTAGCAACTCCTCCCAGCCTATAAGTGGCTTCAGGGTTTCTCTTCCCTATGTGCATGATTTTGCACTTCTTTGCATTAAATCCCAGTTGCCACTCTTCTGACCATTCTGCTAGTTTATCCAGATCTCTTCTCATTCTGCCCACCCCATCTGGATCATCTACTCTGTTGCAGATCTTGGTGTCATCTGCAAACAGACAAGCCTTACCCTCTAGTCCATCTGCGAGGTCACTAATGAAGATGTTGAATAGGACTGGCCCCAGGACTGATCCCTGAGGTACCCCACTTGTGACTTGCATCTCTTCTGACTGTATACCATTTACCACCACTCTCTGTTTTCTGCCAGTCAACCAGTTTGCCACCCAGTTGACCAACTTCTGACCCACCCCAGCCTACCTAGCTTATTTATCAATCTTCTATGTGGAACAGTGTCAAAAGCTTTGCTGAAGTCAAGGTAGGCGACATCAACTGCTCCCCCTGGTCCACCACTCTGGTTACCCAGTCAAAGAAATCTATGAGATTAGTTTGACAGGACCTTCCTTTGTAAACCCATGCTGTCTTGGATCCTGTGCCCCTATGGATTCCAGGTGTTGCACTATCCTTTCCTTAAGAAGTGCCTCCATAATCTTGCCCACTACTGAGGTAAGACTGACCGGTCTGTAGTTCCCCCTCCTCCCTGCTACCACTCTTGTGGAGCGGGATCACATGAGCCCTCTCCAGTCTTCTGGGACCTCTCCTGTGCTCAGAGACTCACTAAACAATTCTGCTAATGGCTCTGCTAGTTCCTCCTTTAGCTCTTAAGTACCCTGGGATGTATGCCATCAGGTCCCATTGCCTTATCCACCCTGAGCTTAGCAAGCTCTTGTAGGACCCTTTCTTTTGTGAAGGGAGTAGTGCTCACCTCCCTCCCCCCTGTGTCCATGATGCTGAGCTGTGGGCCCTGCCCTACCTTCTCTTCAGTAAATACTGAGCAAAAGTATCTATTTAGGATAGATGCCTTTACAGGGTCCTCCTCCTCACATGCTCCCTTTTCTCCATTAAGCTTAGCAATACCCCCTCTGGACTTTCTCCTTTCACTAATGTATCTATAGAAAGTCTTGTCACCTTCTTTTACTGTTCCTATGAGAGATGCCTCCTGGTGGTCCCAGAGCTAGGTTGCAACAGTCAGGAGATCATACTTTCTCTGTTGCCACACTGGCCCTGTGGAATTCACTGCCAGGCTACCTGAGGGAGGCACCCTCGGTGGAAACCTTTAGGAAACTGCTGAAGACATTTTATTTTGCCACGCTTATGATCTTCTATAACTAAAAAGCTGTATAACCAACTGATTGTCTTGTTTTTCAAAGGTAGATAGATATGCTGTGTTTAATCTGTTTTATTTACCCTGCAATGTGACTGTTGGAAATGTTTTGATGCTTTTGTTTTAAGAATTGTACAGCACTCAGCCTCTGGGAAGACGTGCTTTATAAATAAAGTATCTATCTATCTATCCATCCATCTGTAACCCCTAGATTGCGCTATCCCAAGGGATACTACCCCTGCCTGTTTGGCTAGTAGCAGGTTAAGGAGCCTGAGTTCTGAAACGGGTGCCTCCACCTGGAGGTCAGCGTTGGTAGTGGTCAAGCTAACCTGGGCACAGCCCTCCGGGACACTGTAACCCCCCTCTTTCCTTACTAGTGGCCAGAACAATAATCACATTCACAATACCCTGATACACCACACAAATACCCACACTGTTTGCACTTACCGCAAGGGCTTTCCTCTGGCTCGGCCCTGGGGACCCCCTGTAAAACAAGGTTATACACAGCAAATAACAGCAGTACAGTACTCTTGCACAAACTGGAACCACAGTCAGGGTAAATGCAAAAAAGAGTTAGATCTGATTTATTTAAGGGACTTGAACAAGGCAGGGGCGTAATCAGGTTAATTAGCTTAAAGGCTGTATCAATCAAACAGTTATGCATGCACATCAGGGTCCATAAACAGTCACACACCCTGGATACCCAGATGGAGAATGGTGGTCTAGCCAGGAACATTGCAGCTGGTTGGGGCCCTGTGACGGAAGAAAAACAACATGCACAACACACACTAGTTGTAATCTGGAGCTGGAGGGCTCAGTTCATGAAAAGAAAACAACAAGACAGTCAGATGACACACTTTTAGATTAGCAGTCCATCTTCTTCCAAGTTGTGTAACTGGGGGTACTTTGAAACAACTGAGAAGCTGCATGGGATATACTATATTGGACAAGATATCTGCAACGAATCTCTGTCTCTTGCTTACATCTGAGGGAGGTTTTCCTTACTTTTACATTGGTATTGCTTTGTGTTTAATTATTTTAGTTTTTAATTCAGGAAGGGGTTTTTCAAAACTGCTTATCTTGTCGGCATCTTCAGAAGGGCTGAAATAACTGCATATTTGATTTTCCTTTTTGGCTAACAAACCACCAGGCTGTTTTGGGGCTGGGGAGGTTTACCTGTGTCTGACTTGGATGTCTGGATTTTTCTCTGTTTGATTAGCAGGGTATTTTCTCTGTCAAATTGTTGTGTAGGGCATCTTGCTGACAGGAAGGCATTCATGGCAGCAGTGGGTGAGAGCTTTTAGCTGATTGTATTGTCAGGGCACAGTTTAGGCCCAACCCCTTCCCACCCCTCACCCCACCCACCCCTGGAAATAGTTCCTTTATACCTGAGGTTCTGACAACATTTCCTCAAGAGTGCAAGGTGCATATCACTGTCATATCCTCTCTAGCACACTGCACTGACAAAATAAGCATACACATTGTATAATATATTTCTATATAACAAACCAATCACACATGTGTGCGCACACACACACACACAAAAACAAACAAACAAAAAAAAAGTAGTTAAACATGTGGGGAGTAGTGCAATGTAATGACTGTGGGGCAGCAGTCCTCCAGGAGTCTTTCTGGAGGCTGAGATGCTGCCCTATTTGCAGACAACTCTCTGCCCTGAGGGAGGAAGTTGCCTGTCTTCAGGCCGCACTGGACAGTAGTAAGGGAACCTTCCCCTAGGCCACACTGGACAGTAGGAAGGGAACCTCCCCCATCCAGGGAGCACCAGAGCCACCACCAGTACCTCAGAGGTTGTGAAGAAAGCACAGCAGTTGGACCACAGTGGGCTCAGGGAGGGGGAGGATGGTGGAACAGAGGCACACCCAGTCAACTGTTCCACTCCACAATCCATACACCATTCTGGGGGAGCATAGCTCCCCTATGGATGCACCCACAGAGAAGACTGATGACAACTGTCACAAGGGAGGCCCACAGGAAGGAGGCAGAGGACACCACAGGGAAAGGAAGCAGCTCCTGGTGGGGGACTCAATTATTAGGGGGATAGAATTGGGGGGAGCAGGGAAAACTGAAGTAAGGTGCCTGCCTGGTGCCATGGCTTGGAGGGACAGGAAGTGCATCTTCAGGATCACGAGAACAGCTGCAAGGGAGTCTGAGCTGGACGTCATTGTCCACCTAGGGACAAATGACTTGGCTCATCATGAGATCAGAGCAGTGCAGGAGGACATTGTAGAGTTGCGGAAGGGCCTAAGACAAGTAGCACACACAGTATCCTTCTCAGAGGTGCTGCCTGTCAATGGCATGGGGGAGGCGAGGGTAATTAGCACCATGCAGTTTAATGAATGGTTGAAAAAATGGTGTGGAGCACAGGGGTTTGGCTTCATTGGGGACTGGGTTTCCACCTGAGGGACACCAGCCTATACTGGCAGGATGGTCTGCATCTGTCCAGGAAGGAACAAGTCTTTTGAGCAATCGGTTTAAATGCTTCATTGGCAAGCTTTTAAACTAGTCAAAGGGGAGGCACTGATAAGCAGCAGGAAAATCCCAGCCTCCCTACAAAACAGGGTACTAAATGAGAAAAGACTGAGGTAGAAAGGTCAGTGGGGGATGCTGCAACAGAAGGTAAAGCCATCAAAAAATGGAGAGCAATGAGTACCAATGCCCATAGTCTGGGTAACAAACTTCCTGAATTAGTGGCCTTGATGGAGGAGGAACATCTGGATATCATGGCAGTCACAGAAACATGGTACACACAAAACCATGACTGGGACGTAAATATACCAGGATACTCTATCTACAGGAGGGACAGGGAGGGTAAAAGAGGAGGAGGAGGAGGAGGAGGAGTAGCTTTACATAAGGGAAGGAATAAAAGCAACAGAACAAAAGGGTAAACAGGGAGGAGAAGAAGCACTGGGTAAATTTGGAGACAGGCAATGGCACCACAATCCGCACAGGGGTTGTATACAGACCCACTTCTCAGGGGGAGGAAATGGACAAGGAAATGATAGAAAGTATACTTAGAATGGCAGAAAAAGGGGAGATATTGCTGATGGGTGATCTGAATATGCCAGATGTTAACTGGAGTGCAGTTGCAGCAGCCACTTCGAAGAGTGGGGTTATTCTAGATGCCCTACAGGGGGCATGCCTTAGACAACTAGTATTGGAGCCCACTCGAGAGGGAGCAATCTTAGACCTGGTTCTCTCAAATGGAGATGGAGAGAGGATCACTGATGTAGAAGTGGGTAGCCATCTGGGAACTAGCGACCATCGAACAGTATGGTTCACAATAAACACAGCAAAAGAGTCAAGCCATACAGAGGCAAAAGTACTGGACTTTAGGAGGGCTGACTTTGCCAAAATGGGTGAATGCCTAAGGAATGCACTAGCAAATGGGCAGGAAGGAGGGGTGGAAGAACAATGGGGAATAATAAAAACTGCCATCACAGAGGTAACGAGCCTTTGTGTGAAGCAAATAAACAAAACAAAACGATGTAAGAAACCACTATGGTTCTCAAAGGAAGTGGCAGTGAAGGTTCAAGAGAAAAAGAAAGCATTCAGGAAGTACAAGGAATTGCAGAAGGAGCAGGACAGAGAACTGTATCAGTTAAAGCAAAAGGAGGCTGGGAAGGCAGTCAGAACAGCAAAGGCCCAGACTGAGGAGAAGATAGCCAACTCAGTTAAGAAGGGGGATAAAACCTTTTATAGGTACATCAGAGCCGAAGGAAGACCAAGGGAGGGATAGTGAGGCTTAATAAAGGGAAGGGAGGATGGGCAGAGGGAGACTGTGAAAAGGCAGAGATACTAAATAAATATTTTTGCTCAGTATTTACAAAGGAAGAGGGGAGGTACCTAAAACAAACAGTAGTAACACTCTGGATACAGAAGTTGATACCAGCCCATTTACAGAAGAAAGGGTTCTGAAAGAATTCTTGAAACTGAAGGTGGACAAAGCAATGGGCCTGATGGAATTCATCCCAGAATTCTAAAAGAACTAAGGGTAGAACTAGTGACACCACTGATTACCCTTTTTAACAAATCATGGGAGGATGGGGTTGTACCCGAGGACTGGAGGAGGGCAGATGTGATTCCCCTTCACAAAAGTGGGAGCAAGGGCAGAAGCAGGAAACTACAGACCTGTTAGTTTAACCTCAGTGGTAGGGAAAATGATGGAATCACTTCTGAAGGAAAGAATTGTCGAGTATCTAGAGGCCAGAGGCACAGGACCCAAGGCAGCATGGATTCACAGCAGGAAGGTAATGCCAGACTAATCTGATAGATTTCTTTGACTGGGTGACCAAAGTAGTAGATCAGGGAGGGGCTGTGGACATGGCCTACCTAGACTTTAGCAAGGCATTTGACACAGTCCCACACAAAGATTAATATACAAGTTAGCCAGCCTGGGAGTGGGTCCCAAGATGACAGCCTGGGTAAAGAATTGGCTGGAGAATAGGACACAGAGAGTAATAGTAAATGGAGTCCACTCAGAAGAAAGGGGGTTACTAGTGGGGTACCGCAGGGTTCAGTATTAGGACCGGTCCTCTTCAATGTCTTTATAAGCGACATTGCAGAGGGACTGGAAGGAAAAGTATGTCTCTTTGCAGATGACACAAAGATCTGCAACAGAGTTGATGCACAGGGTGGGGTGGAAAGGATGAGAAGGGACTTGGCAAGGTTAGAGGAATGGTCAAATGTATAGCAGCTTAGATTTAATGCTAAGAAGTGCAAGGTAATGCACCTGGGAAACAAAAACCCAGGGGAAGAGTACACAATGGGGGTGAGATACTAACAACAACAAAATGGAAAGGGACCTGGGGTAGTCATATCAGATGACCTAAAGGTGGGCAAGCAATGTGAGAGGGCAGCAAGGAGGCTGGGGGATACTGGGATGCATAGGAGAGGCATCACCAGTAGAAAACAGGAAGTTATTATCCTCTGTACAGACAGCTGGTGAGACCCCATCTGGAGTACAACGTGCAGTTCTGGAGACCCAATCTCCGCAAAGACATAGACAGGATGGAAGCTGTCCAGAGGAGGGCAACTAAAATGGTGCAGGGTCTGCATTGGAAGACATATGAAGAGAGACTAAAGGAGCTTAATATGTATAGCCTCGAGGAAAGGAGGGAGAGGGGGGACATGATAGAAACGTTCAAGTACCTCAAGGGAATCAACAAAGTCCAAGAGGGTAGCATCTTTCAAAAAAAGAGGTGTGCAAGAACAAGAGGGCACAATTTGAAGATGGGGGGCTCAGAGGTAATTTAAGGAAGTATTTTTTTTCACAGAGAGGGTTGTGGATGCATGAAATGGCCTTCGGAGGAGGTTAGAGTCAAAACAGTGGTTGAATTCAAGCATGCATGGGACAGTCATAAGGCCATTCTAGGGGGTGGGGGTAGGAAGAAGTAGGCTGCTGGTTAACTAGGATCTGCAGCTTATCCAGTAGGTAGGGAAATGGGCAGACTGGGTGGGCCAAGCAGTCCTTATCTGCTGTCAAATTCTGTTTCTATGTTTCTAGGCTGTTGTTGCAGGGAGCTACCCTGATGACTACTCACAATATCCTAAGACTGGACACAGGCTGGACGGAAATCAAGACAGCACATGGTTAATCCGGAGTGCCAGGAGAAGCAGGGCCCACACGATTCGCTGAGGCATCATTCCTGTTCAAGCGTGGAGCAGGGGGCTGATACCCAGGCAGGTCTCTCGTCGGTGGCTTTCTCTGTGCAGTGAGGTAGTCTGGCAGAGCCAGCATGGAATGGCCCATGCCGAATGGAGATGAACACGATTCAGTCCGATTAGGCTGGATAAAGCTTCCAGCAAGCAGAATACAGTTCACACAGTGGGGAACTAAATCACAACCTACTTTCAATACGCAGCAGCACATTTACATGTAAGGAAATGCTACTGTACCAGGCAAACCGCTCTCCGGTCATGATCGCAAAGTCTCTGCACAAACCGGGGATTCAAAAGTAGCTGGAAATCCTGACAGGCCGATCGCATTTAGCAAAATCTTTGGTCTTCTTCAGGTATGAGCCTGGTAAAAAAATCAGTGGCTTACTTCGTTCTCACAAACTTGGATTTAGTCTGAAATAATTCTCTTCTCTCCCTCTCAGGGGCAGCAGGCAGACATGCAGGCCACAACTCAGGCCTTTCCACAGTTCTCCTGTGTGAAACTACTCAGACTGCTGCTTGACTGTCTCAAGCATGTTGCTTTTTTCAGCTCCCAACTTAGATCCAACTCAAACTGCAGCAAGGCTGGGAATTTCCCCAAGATCCAAAAGGTATGGTTGGCTGATTCATCTTTCAGTCACAACAGGAGCTCCCACTTCAGCTGCAAAAAGGTGCCAAAAGCCCAAAACTACAATTCCTACAGATTTTGACTCCAGACAGCTCCTGTAGTCTATCTCCATTCAAGGTCCCACCAGTACGGATTAGTCCAATTTGCAGTCCCAGACCAAATGGTGGGGATAAAGAAAACAGTCCTTGCTACAAAGAGGGCAGGTTAGACAAACTATATTATCATTATCACTCTAAATGATTTTCAGCAAACAGTTACATCTTTCAACAGAGATCCCTCTCAGATTACTTATGACTGCAATCCAGGCAGCTCTTAAAGAGACGTACAATACACAGAGGCTATACAGGCACTCTCTGGCAATCACATTTAAACAGCTAAAACGCAGGAGACCAGCCTGGCAGTGAGCATTTAGGCAAGCTCAAGGAAGACTTTTCAGGAACTTCCATTTGTAGGGGGGTTGCATATCTATCTATCTATCTATCTATCTACCTTAGAGGATGCTACCTTTGCTGCCTGGCACAGGCATATTACTTTGTCTGCGGTGCCTAGGAAGGCTGATTAACAGAATCGTACTCCATCTGTTAAGTCGTATTATGCTTCCCAGCTTGAAACTGATTCTGTGATTATTATGGCTGCTCATGACCACTTTAGAGCCCCTAGACACATGAGCACTTTGCCTCCTGACAAAGAATCCAGGAGGCTGGATATTATGGGCAAAAGAACATATGCCTCTACATCCTTAGGCCTAAGAATTGCTAAGTACCAGGCATACATGATTAAATATCAGAATACTCTGTGGAAATCTGCTATGTCTACCATTCAGGCTCTCTCTGATGATACTGCCAAGACTGATTTGCTTGAAGCCACCTCAGCTGGTGTGGATACTGGAAGGCATCCGTTATACTTTGCATATGATGCTGCTTCTAATGTTTCTGCTAGGGCTGCTGCCTCTGGCATCTGCCTTCAGAGATATTCCTGGCTTAGGGTAGCTGGATTTGCCACTGATGTACAACAGACTGTGCTGAATGCCCTTTTTAGAGGCTCCAGGTTGTTAGGGAGGGACGCTGAAAATGCTCTACATCAGCTTCAATCCTTCAAAATTACTTTAAGGTCACTAAAATCTTTGACCCCTCAACCCACAAGGGTGTGTGGAAGGGGCTTATTTTGCAGGCCTGCTGCCCGTGGTGCCATGCCTCCTGTCAGCATCCCCGTGCACAAACCCAGGGTGCTGGTCCCCTCCCTGGTCCCATCCCTCCTGGTGCCCATGCGAAAGCATCCAAAGGTATTGGTAAAGGCATCACCTCTGCCACCCCAGGTACCTTCTGACTTTACATTTCCTCCCCCTCCACTGTTAACACTTGCAGTGCAAGTAGGGGGAAGGATTTCCCTTCATCCACCAAGGTGGAAGGAGATCACTACAGATGAGTGGGTCCTGGAAATAGTGGGAAAGGTGCATGCTCTGGAGTTGCTGTCTACCCCTCCCGCTCATCCTCCACCACCTTCTTGTCATTATCCTTGGTGCCCCTGTCCCTTCTGTCAGAGGAAACTCAGTCACTTATACACAAGGGCCATCAGACCTGTTCCTCCTCAAGAAAGAGACAAAGGGTTCTGTTCCAGATACTTCCTGGTTCTCAAGTTGATAGGAGATTTGTGTCCTGAAGTGGATCCAAGAGACATAAACCTATTTATCAAATACACAAACTTTTGGATGGTGTCTCTTCAGGCTCTCTTCCCATTTTGCATCTTTGATGATTTCCTTCTCATTGATACCCCTGCATCTCCTCCAGCATCAGACATCACCTGCCTTGTGAGATTATTTTACACACTTAACATTCCTTTGGCAGATGACAAAACAGAAGGACCAGTTCATACTTTAGAATCCCTAGGTATCGAATTAGATACCATTAAAATGAAGCCTGTCTTCCTCAACAGAAATTACACAGAATTTTGAATCTGGTTTCACTCTTTTCCAAGAAACAATCCCGTATAAAATGAGAACTCCTTTCTCTATTGGGCTACCTCATCTTCACTGTGAGAATCGTTCCACAGGGCTGCAGATTCCCGGCACACCTACTCACAAAAGCTTATTCGGTTATACCTTTGGACCATCATATAACCATCAATGCTGCCACCCATTCAGACCTGGCTATGTGGTTCCATTTTCTATCAGAATGGAATGGAATATCCATGCTTTATAAGGATCCATCCGCCTCAAATCATATTTCAGTCTTTACAGATGCAGCTCCTTCATTTTGCCTTGCTGCTGTCCATGGAACTTCTTGGTTTGCCTACACCTGGCCTCTAGAAATTTACTACTTTCTCAGTGCCACCCAATGTCATCTTTGTTTGAAATCTACCCTATTATAGCAGCCGCACTCACTTGGGGACCCGTATGGAACAATCAGATCATAACTATATGCACAGACAACGAAGAAGCCATAGCTATTATAAAGGACTTTTTTCCTCTCATTCCATAATGCACTTTCTGAGATGATTAACATGGACGTCCCTACTGTACCACTTTACTATTCTTGTGTATGTTCCTGATTCTTCTAGTTTCATAGCTGATTGCCTTTCACAGTTCCATTTTCAGTAATTCAGAGCTGCTTTCCCACAAGCTGATCAGGAGATGACCACTCCACCAACGTTTTGGGAGCTGCAAATGACACTGTTCTGTCTCTCTCATTTTGGCATTAGCATCTTACTGCTTTCAAACCTTCCATTTATCGGCCACAACAATCAAATGACATGTTTCTGTAATTTAGTTCACCTTGATGTCTTCCCTCCTGACGTTCCAATATCATATCTCTCAACCCCAACAATCAAAGCCTTCTTACAAGGTATAAAGAAATTCCTCCACATTCCTCCTCAAGAAAACCCATAAACTACAGTCTATATTCTCAGCTAATGCTTCTCCTAAGTAATGGCTTCTTTGGGCCTGTTGCTGACCATAAGTTACAAGCCACTATGACTCGGCTTCTTTGGATTCCTGTGACCTGGAGAATTTACAATCGTCATCATCATCGGTTTTTAATCCAGCCATCCATCTTACTAATAACTGTTTATAGAAACATTCTGCAGATCAATTCACCCTTACTCTACCAAGAGCCAAAACTGACAGAAGGAACAGAGGATCCCATATCTCCTATTGTGCTACAAACTCCACGATATCCTATTCAGACATTTAAACACTCCTCAGACAGACATCTTGATTCTTTTCAGTCTCTTCCGTACACTGAGTCCTACTCCATTATGACTACAACCTGGTTCATATTCCATGGCAGAACACTGCTATTTCACATAGGTGTTGACGCTTCTTCCTTTTCCGGCCACTCTTTTAGAATAGGAGCAGCCACCTCAGCATCCCGAAAGAACATTCTGGCTCACATAATTAAAGTCATGGGTCACTGGACATCTTCCTGTTTCAAAACATATACCAGAGAACAAAATTCCAAAAAGCCACCAAGCTTATCAACAGCCAACCTCCTAATTTAAAGCCTGTAGGGAAGGCTAACCTAATAACCTTGGATCCCCAGGAGTTTCCTCCACAAGGGGGTTTTCCTCTCCTCTGTGTTATTGAAACTATTCTGTGAGTTGGAGGAGGTGGATTACGTTACATCTCACTGTGTGCTTTTGGCTCTTTAACTATAACCTTTCCTTTAATATTGAGACTATTCTCCTGGCACCTCTACTGAGGGTGGAAAACCAGACAAAGAGACAAGCCAAAGTATCACAACAGGTGCACAGTTACTACACACACTGGTGGTCTTCCAGTGAACCACACACACAAAAAAACTTGCCATAAACTGGCCCATAGACTCTGAACTCACTCCTCCAAGATGAAAACCAGACCCAAATCCATGTGAAAGCACTCTCCTATGTAAATTAGTGACTGACTAGCTCACTGCCCTCTTCTCCAAGTTCACTATGATCTCATGGTTCCAGGGGGGTCTTGGGGACTGTGACCGAGAACATCTCTGTTGCTGATTGAAGTTAATTTGTCTGAATGCGACTGTCGTCAAGAAAAGGGTTTACTCTCAGTCTCCTTTCTCTTAGCACACCTCTCAAAAAATTCAATGCAATTATCTTAGATTGTCATTATTACTAGCTATACATTGGTCTTTAAGTCTGTATGCTGCATTTTACTTATCCTTGTTATGATATTTTAACTTGTGTCTAAGGAAGCTCTTAAAAATGAGCTTTGCTCAATTGGCCTTTTCCTACGAATAACTACCTGCAAATATACATGTTAGACAACATCAGCAAATCCACTAAGAGTTTAGTAAAGACCCTTGGGGCGAAGGCTAGGCTGAATAGGAGAGTCGGGACTGAAAGTGTTTGCCTCCCCACTGCAAATGTGAGAAATCTTTAGTGGTCAACAGTAATTAGAAAATTAAGGTATGCCTTCTTGAGGTTCACTGAACACAAGTATTTCCTCTGAGCTGCCTGTACAGCTGACCAGTTTTTCCAACCTGAACTATGTTTTTCTGGTGCCTTGATTCAGTTATTTAAGATCTATGACTGGTCAACCACCCTTCCTTTTCAGAACTACAAAGAAAATGGAATGCATCCCTGTATTAGTGAAAAAGCCTTTGAAAAAATAAAAAATGTGGCCGGTTAAAAGCCTCCAAGTGCAGAAACTTCAAAATTGCCTCCCTAACTGCTGTACTCTTCTTTGAGTTGAGTGACAAGGGGGATTCTCTGAAGATGTCCTGGGTTGGGTGAGGTGTAGAAAATCCTGAACTAACTCAAACTTCCTGATGTTGTTTTGGCTAACTCCTGTGCATACCTCTGGAGTTGGTCCCCCTTGGGGTAAGTCCAGGGCGTACACTGGCTACCTTCAGAAAACTGCAGAAGACTGCAAATTCTGCCTGTGGTTCTGGCAGAAAGAGAAACAACAGATGGTTTTGGCAGAAATAGGCTACATCAAAACAGGCTATACCAGGGTGAATCATGCCTACCTGTCAAACTTTGAGTTAGTGTGTGCCTCTGGTTTCCACTTGGTGGTCTGGATCCCAAAGAGTTACAGCTGCTCCTGGACTGAAGAATATGGGTATGGTGGAGAAATTCCTCTTTGCAGTCAATTAGTTCACGCATATAATGATTAGAGATGGGGGTGGCTTGACTGATGGATTTCATATTTTATAATTAACGGGTCTACCCTTTTTGCTATAGGGAGACTGTGGCGTAATTTGCCATTATAAAGGAGCGTTTATAACAGCAAACATGCGCACGGTTCTCCTACCTCAGCGCATGCGCCGCTGTAGCCTTTCCCTTTCTGGCTCGCCTCTTTCTGCTCGACCACAACCTAGCTGCCAAAGAATCACGGCACGGTGGTAAGTCACATTTAAAAAAACAGTTATTTTCTACAGGATACAAGTTTTAATTATTAAAAATTAAAAACACACATGAAACCTCCGAAAATCCAAATGTAAGAACTGGACGAAAACCGAACTGGAGCGCAACCGCACTGAAACTGCTATTTTATATAATTGCTGTGGCCAAAAAGGGGAGACCCAGCAATTATATAAAATAAAGTGTGGAGTGGTGTATATGTAAACTTGAAGTTTACACACACACCCTCGGGGTTAGATGCATGTACAAACCCCTCGAGCTTTGCTCTCGGGGTTTATTCAGCATTTAACCCCTCGGGTGTGTGTAAACTTCTCATTACACACACCACCCCATACTTTATTCTATATGTTATAGACTACTGTCAGCTTTTAGGTAGAAGCCATAGTTTCCAGTGTGGGACTTGAACACAGAACCTTCTGACCCAGAGACAATATTTCTACCTCTAAGGCTCAGTGGCATACACATTTGTAACCATTGCTACTCTCCCATGGCCCACCAACTGTATCTGTCTCTACTCTGATGGGGGTGGGAGTGGCCCAGGACAACTCCCATGTCTTGGGTATAATGACAGCAGAGTTTGCCATGAGTCCCATTGCAAACATTCTGGAACTGGCTGCCACATTCTCAAAGGTTCTCCTGGGACAGAAATCTTGTTCGTAACAGCAAATAATCACATAATGCCTAGAATTACATTTCATCCACTCATCTTTACTGGGGTGACACTGGATAATTCATTGAGGTGCACTCATAGTCAGATTGCAATGGGTCATAGAAACCATGTATTTTATCGTAGAATACATTGTTCATTAGGGTAATGAGCAAGGTCTGCATCTTGCGTCTGCCTCAGGGTTCCTGCTGCCAATGGCAGCCTTGACCTACATAAATGGTTTCAGACTCTCCCGGGTCCTTATAAACTTGACTCCATTTTAGCCACCAGGAGATTGTCTAATCTCATCTTCACTTTCTGTGCACTAGCTGCAGCTCAGATGTGAGCCTACAAAATAGTTAAGTAAACACTTGAGGCTAAATGGCATGCTGGCATGGCGCTCTGTTGTCCAAAACCACAATCACACTTATGGACCCAACAGACTGGCCCTCTCCCTCCATGCCGTGTTACCCTGGAGATCCTGATGCCCCTCCCTTATCCCAGTGGGCAGCATCAGCTGGATAATCCAGTGTGAGGCACTGAACTCTGCAACCTGCCTCAGGGGTGTAACACCTGGCAAGAGCCAGTCTGGCCCCCTGCAATGGAAATTCAATGACACAGCAGTGCCTCATCTGCATCCCTTCACAACTAGATGGCAATGCTTCTCCTCAAAATCACTCCCCCGTCACATCTGCACTCCATCTTCAGGGAATCCCTTTGAGCCTAAAAGCCCCCATGGAATTCTCACATCCATTTGGGGTCCCACTAAATGTTCCTCTATAGCTCATTCCTAAGCTGCTGATACACCTCTGTGCCCCAATCTCAATCTCAAAGGATACCATAATGTCTTGTATACCTGAGGCCATAATGTTCACCACTTGGGACCTCGTGCCACCCCCAAGCATTCAGTTTGATATAGCACCCATACCCTTAGGTGAAATACCAGCAAATAGAAGCTGTGACTTCAGCGCCTGCATCCTGAAGCCAGCCACATGGTGGGACACCTTGTGTGTCTGCCCCTCCAGTGCACCAGTACCCCTGGCACCCGGTATCTAAGCTGAAGATGCTAACAGAGATATGCCCAACCTACGCCCTATTCTCAATCACATGGGTGTGGTGTGCATATTTATGGAACACATACAAACAAAAGAGAGGAAGAAGTAAGTGCCTCAGCTGAGACTTGAACCCAGGCCACCCGGAATACCGTTCTGATTGTGCTAACCAGCTGTGCCACCAAGGCAACTGGAACCTGGGCTGTCCTGGAGCACACTAATTCTCTTTCTCCAATGCACAACCTGGTGCTGCATAAATAATTACTACATTTTCAATCACATGGGTGTGGTGTGCATATTTATGTAACACATACAAACAAAGGACAGAAAGAAGTAAGTGCCTTAACTGGGACTTGAACCCAGGCCACCCGGAATACCATTTTGGTTCTGCTAACCAGCTGCGCCACCAAGGCAACTGGAACCTGAGCTGCCCTAGAGAACACATTACTCTTTCTCCAATGCACAACCTGTACCCTAGCATGGAGCAGGGTCAACCCCTCCCCCATGTGCATGGCAAGGCAACCTGAACTGGGTCATCCCTTGGTTCCACTAACAGAAGGGCACCAGGTTAACCACCTCTGTACACTTCTGTCACACCCACCTGGAGGTCCCAATGACTGTTCCCATAGAGCCCATCCCTAGTCTGCTGATACACCCAGGTACCCTGACCTCTGGGTAAGCTGGAATGTCCTGGATACCCGAGACCCCATGGTTTGCCATTCAGGACCTCATGCTATCCCCAAATACTGAGAATGACATGGCAGCCATGCTCCCAGTTGAGATACCTACAACTGGGAGCTGTGCCACCCTTGCCCTAGTCCTGAAGCTAGCCACATAGTAGAACACTTGTGCCCAACCCTTCAGCGTAACAGCACCCATGACACCCAGCATCTAAGCTAATGATGCCTGTGGAGATATCTCCAACCCACTCTCAAACGTGGAGTACCAGGTCAGCCCCTCATCCATACCCATGGCACCGGATCAAGGTTACTTGAAGTGGGTCACCCGTGGAACCCCTTCACAGCATGGCACCAGGCTTACCACCACTGTACACTTTTCTGTCTCTTTAAAAAGAAGTAGAACTCATCTCTGGGTCACAGAGGCCCCCTCTGTATAATGCATCCTAAGCTTTTCTCTCCACTGTGGACAGAGTGATGATGCCAAGGCACTCAGTACTCTGCTTGGTACTGCTAGTAACAGCCCAGCCCCCTACTTTAGGGAGGGGGTTGTTACACAACGATATCAACAAAACTGCTAATGGAATTCATTAGCATTTTACAGACTGTCTCTTCAAATAAGGATATACAGCTTATTTTTGAGGGTACATAATAGATCAGAAATGTTCAGTTGGTGGCCATCTTTTTTCTATCATGTTTTTTGTTCTCCAGGTCTGGCACCTTTTCAGAATTTGACTCAAGTCAATCAGTCAACTCTGCCACTCCATGCCTACTCCAGTGCTGCTATGACTTTCCCTTCATAGGGTGGCGGATAGGAGGAGCCATCCTCACCCTCTGGAGCACAGTCCAGATTGAGCAGTAGACAGTGCAGGCTCCAGTGGTGCTGAGTTGCTGCCATCATTCTGGTGTTCACCAGTTGTCCTCCAATTTTGTCTCTCGTCCAACCCCTGCTGTGGTGCTACATGCAGCCCACTGTTGTCCTTATGCATGCACAGAGTGCCCCCCCCCATGGGAGAGCAAACCCCCTGTTCCACCATCAGGGGCCACATCAGGGATGGAATGTGCTGACATCCCTCCTCAGGCTATGGCTTGTCCGATGGGCAGCATTCCTTCTAGCTGGGCACTTCAGTTGCCAGTATCCCTGGTTAACCTACAGTTGGTTATTAATGCTGGGCCATTCTTATTACTGCAGCTGCTCCAAAACAGCCAAATGGATTTTTATCAAATTTAAGGAAGGCTTGCTCTTCAAATAAATGAGTGCTGTTGTATTTTGGGGACCTTATAATTAAGCATGGCAGCTGTCTTCGCTTTAAGACAAAAATCTCACATTACCATGATACAGTACCTCCAAAACACTGGAATTAATTCCCTTATAAAACACAGAAAATAACTGTGTTTCATTTAAAGAGGGATTTAAACCTTCCTAATAGTTTGGAAAATCCCTTTGACAGCTAATAGAGTTTGAGAAGGCCCCTGTTGAACCTTCGCTTAATCTTCTAAGCTATCTTCTCAAACACTACTGGCACTGAAATATCCCACTTTATACATGTGCCCTTTCTTAAGTAAACTATTAAGCAGTGGTTAGCTCCGGTAGCACACAAATGAGTATTGCTGAGTTACTGTGATGGTTTCACAGGGCCAGGCCGGTGACCTGAAAGGCCCAGTCACCTAGTGATTTAAGCCTAGTCCTGGGAGCCGCCCGGGGGCCCACCTCAGGGGAGCGGAGAGGGTGATGGGTATTGTAGATGACAGCTGACATCGGAGCTCAAGCTGACATCATGCAGCAACATTCAAAGGGGCTCACCCAAGAGACTAGATCCAGCCTCCTTTCAATTCACCTTGGGAAATAAATGTCTTGGGGTACTGGATAGTGGGCAATGGGGGGGCAGCTCTTCAGACTAAGCTGACATTCTGTGGGAAGAGGAGGAGGGTGAACTTGGGAGATATACAGAGGAGAAACTTACTTTTATTTATTTTTTCTGTTTACAATGTTTTGCCAGGAAACACACACTGAACTGAAGCTCGTATTACAGGTGCATCCTGGGAACACGAGTAGGTTAAGTGACTTGCTCAGGGCGACACAGTGTGCAAGTGGAAGTTGTGGGTTTTCTGCTGGGCCTCCAGGTTCACAGATTGGTGCTCTAACCTTTTAGGCTACACTTCCTCAAAAGAGAAGACCAAGAAATTGTTTTCAAAAAAGTGTGCATGGAAAAATATTAAAGTAATGTTTCTCCAATTTATCTTCTGGGGACTCCTAAGCTTTGTGGTCACTAGAAAATATAAGAAGACCACTTACATTATTGAAAGAGTCCCCAAAGATACAAAGCACCTGAGGTATGGGATCACTAGAAAATAGAAGAGGGACGGCTTCCTCTAAAGATGCTTAAAATTAAATAAAAACATACTTTCACAACGGTATAAAGATGGCTGGACCTGCTGTCATCTGCATACAGGTACATCTGGGCTTGACCACAATGGCAGTGCAGGATGATGTAGAAATAGTGGACAGCAGCTAAGCATTGTGAGATCAGGATGTCAAGGACTTGTGCCCTAAATCTTTTAATATGGGCCCTGGGCCTTTGCTAAATGCTACAGCTGAAATTAGTCCTTGAGAAAACGTACAACTTATCCCAGCTTTTGAGGGCTCAGAGCTGTTGGTCACTCAAACAAAACCTCTACTGCCTTAGCAAGTAGCACCTAGGACCTGATTGGCTCGAATTCTGTCTTACACCTCTCTCTCCCGATAGCAACCTTAGTGTCAGTAGCAGCAGCATGAGGTACTGGAGTCAGAACACCTCAAATGACAGCAATCACCACTGACTGAACCCATTTGTGGGTCCCTTCATTGCTGTGGCACAGTGTTTACTTGTGGTGAAGCATGAGAGATAGGGGTTGGGACTTCAGAATAACAGCCCAGTTCTGTGTTTGGAAAGGGGAAATTACTTAACCAGGAAAGGCACACTAAGCCAAAGCTCATTTCCAGGTGTGATGCAAGAGCACAAGGAAGTTCAGTGACTTGCTCAGGGTCACCCGGTATACAAGTGGAGGCTGTGGGATTCAAACCCAGATCTTGAGGTTTGCAGCTGAGTGCTCTAAACCACAGCACTACACTGCTTCTTGGAATTCTTTATAATTAAAAAATACATATTTTGAGTGCCTCCAAAATTATTTCGAGTCAGTAGGTGCTAAATTACTCCTTGCAGCAGCCATGTTTACCTGGAATGCCCATATGGAAAGTCCCTTGAACAATGTCAGCTTCCCCAATTTAGGCCTCAGATTTACTCTAGTCTAAAAAACATATCTTATGATTGCTCACCTTACCACCTAGCATTTGCTGATGGAGCTGGTTTTGTGGCTACATCCTTGTTCTGTTTATTTTTTCTCAGTCTTCTTTTTTAATCAGTAATTTATCACCTTCATCACCCGACCTGCCCTCTTCCGGACTAGTACCCCCCACCCCTTCACCCGGGTGATGTAGGACGTACCTTTGTACTCCATTCTGTTCTCTGTCACAGGACTTTATGGTGCCCAGTCACCGGTGTGGGGCCTGCAGGGGACCAGCCCATCACCCAGCTGCGGTTGGGGGGGGTTTCTTCCCACCATTTTCTCCTCAGTGCCCACAGAGTGTCCCATGATGCATTGTGCATACTCCACCTCTGCAGAGATGCCCACCAGTGTCATGCAGGTTAGATCACCTTCCCATGCATCCTGACACGCTGCCTCCCAGGTTCCTCCAGGTGGCAGTCACCTAGTGAGATGTGTGTAACCCCTTCCTGAGGGAGCAGAGCTGTTCTAGGGATGCTCAATCCTTCCTCCCTCCCCTAGCCCACCTCTAAGTGACTCGTATCCATTCCAGAACCCAGGTCACTGGCATAGCAGGCAGTAGCTCTACCACTGTGCTACTGGGTCAGATTGCCCATTTCCTATTTTAGCAATTTTTTCACCCAGGACCCTCAGACCAGAGTCTACATGCACTCAGCAAAGATGCTCCCTTCTGGTCCAAGGACCCCAGGACATTCCACCCATCTGCACCCTAAGGCCCCTCATCCCCCCCCATGCAGTGGGACATACATCCTGAGTGGCAGGACTATGTGTGGGTGTTCCTAAATTTCCGAAGGATACCGTGAGATTTGAAACGATTACACCAGTAACTTTTTTTTTTTACTTTTAGTAACGCAAAGGAATCCAATAAAAATTTAACCAACAACATCTATAAAGTCTACAGCAGGTGATCAATAATAAAATGTGTTTAAAAAAAAACATGGTGCCTAATCGACAGACAAAGTCACTGTAAAATGTTTATTTCTGCTGGTAAAATGCTGCTGTTTTGTTCAGAGTCCCATTTCTTTTTGTCAAGCTTTGCAATGGTTCCATTGAAAAAATACTCCAGTTTTTTTTAATTTTATGTCTCAGCAGTAAAGTTAAGATATCATTACCATTGTTGTTCCTCTGAAATCTAATCCGGGTTCTAAACCAGATTTATCTCATAAACTGCAGTGCAAAGAATGTATTGCATAACCATGGTACTGTGCTCCTATCTTGCATTTGAATGTCATCTAAGCTTTAGAAATATTATGTTCCTAGTCATTTCTGTTGCATAGATATCCTCCCCCATATAAATGGAGTGGGCTAGGAGGGGAGGACATAGTGTCCAACTGAAGGACAAATCTGACTTGCAGTGACTGTGCTTGTCCTCCCTTCCTGCCTGCTGCATCTCCCAGGGAAACAGGATTAAAAGGCTATAGGCAGAGGAACAGAAATGAAATAAATCTTTACATACTGGTAAGGAGTCATTTTGGAATTTCTTTCTCTGGTTGATCTTCTCCGAAGGCCTTTCCTCTTCCCCCTAAAACAGATAGCTTTAAACATCTCACAAACACAAAGCCTACAACACACTGTAGAAATTGCACTGCATGTTTGAATTTGGCATTGCATACCTCTCAGCCCCTGCCTTATGAATCAGAAACAAGGCTTAAACAAATTTGGGACAGAGGACCAAAATCAGGGAACCACATCTTAACCCTTGCAGGGCTGTGGACTGATTTATCAGTCCAAAATTCCTATACACTCTAATTTTGTTGGCAGCCTAAGGGTTAAAAACTGGCGCTATCCACTCAGGAAGCTAGTAGAATAAGGGGATTGGTGTAAAATGCATTTTCTGAAGAAAAACAAGTCTGTAAGTAGTAGCCGACATTCTTTTGTGCTCAGACCACCCACTGTTCAGTCAGGGAAACACAACTTTAGGAGGGAATGAGGTGAATTTGGAGGCAAAAATCAGGGAGTCCCTGAAAATCAAGGGCAGGTGAGAGGTCTGCTGCCTAACTAAATCAGAATCATCAGGGTACAGGGTTTACAGCAGGACTGGGGAGGAATAGATCATCTTCGGATCAAGTGGTCACTTGGCCAGCAGTCTTTAAAATCAAGTTGTCAGACTGGCTCAGTGGTGCAGCGACTGCATTACATTGCCACTTAGGAAACTGCAGTTCCTGTGTGAGATGCACACAGATTGATGAATGTACTGAAAGGAATCCCAGTCTGTCGCCAGCCCCCAAAAGATGGGAAAAAGAGCAGGTGAAACATTTGGCAGCACAGAAAAAAGCCTGCCAATATGAGGCATATAGTATTAAATGGGCACACTGGACCTCCATCTGATGTTTGTGGTAGCAAAATGTACTTAGACCAAGAAAAGAAGCTGGTCTACGTCTTTTTACATGCTCTGAGGCTTCACACAGGGGCAGAGATTACAGACAAACCACACTTTCCTTAAATGTAGGCATTTTAAAATGCCAAATACCCATTGTGTAAAATGTTACTCAGCACTCACCACCATAGTATGATTTTAAGGGGAGGGAAAACAAAAGCATGTTTCCTGAGCCCCACTTAGATGTTCTATAAGGATTTTTATTCTTGTCTTATTCCCCTTAAGAATTCAAACATCCCAGAAAATTGAGGGCAGGTGAGAAGTATGCTGCCTAGCTAAATTAGCTATGTATCTAAACACAAGATATGTGGAATTCCTTTTAAAGAGCTAGTATAGTGCCTGTAATGTACAGTAACTTTCAGAAGCAGTCAGCTATCACATCTTTTATCTGAAGTAATTTTTCTTTTCAGTTCTGCTAATTAAAATATTTTCTACCTTACCATACTAGGTGTGATGTGTGGAACAGCACTCACCCTGGATGCAGACAATAGGCACTTTTACACACAGGTTTGTAAAATGAAATAAGCGTTACCTGTGTGGTGCCATTGTACTCTGTTGCGTTCGCATTTCCTTTTACACTCTGCAAGTATTCCAGCCAATCCCGCCTCCATTTGTTTCGGCTCCCCCAGAGTTTGCTGCTCTAATGGCAGTTTATGCAGTGCTACCAGAATGGCTGTTTTACACAGCCAGATCAAACGAAACACACTGGTGCAAACCGCAAGAAGCAGAGATTGCAGTTTGGACGAACATTCACCAAGGGAACGAACCAAATGTACTTTACACACAAGGGATGTAACGGAATACTGTTTCCATAACAGTTATTCTGTTACATAGACCTGTGTGTAAAAGCACCTATAGTCAGCTCTGTTCCTCCCTACACATCATCGTGACTTCACTGACTGTGACACGTAGAGACCATATATACAGAGAAACTAATGGAGACATCAACATGTCTTTGTTGTTTCCTGTCCCCATGTTAACATTAGGGAGTTACTTGTCAAAGTACTGAAAACAACACATAATGCCTCCTCTAGTTTTACATATGTATTTGATCTCTATGCTGTGACATCACTAGTAACTAGGAAGTGCCAGTCTCCTGCTGGTTGTGATACATTACTAGTCAGTTAGCAGGGCTTTTCATGTAAAAACGAGTGAGGTCACATGCTGATGATGTCGTGGGAGGAATAGAACTAAATATGTCTTCTTCCAGGTAAAGCACCACTTTTCATACATTATCCAATACTATTCAGTAGCAAACCATCTAAAGAGCACACAGAGAACAAAAGACAGGCCAGAAATAAAGAATAATCAGGGGCTACTTTTAAAAATTACTAACATTTTCTGCCTCTTATTTTTATGGTGTCACTAGCTCTTCCAGTTATGGGAAAAGCTAATGGCCAGAATAATTAGTGTCTGGCCAAAGTTGTATTCCAGTTTTCCAATTTTCCTTCCAGGTTGGATTTATCCCCATAAAAAAGGTCCCAGTCCAATTAAATCACACTATGATCTCCCATGGGAGGTTGTTTCCATACCAAATATATCACAGATAGGAGTAAGGCCACCATTTTAGTTTGTACACCGGTTCCAGTGTATGCCCTGCAACCTCATGCTGAGGCAGACTGGGAATTATGACAGGTTTTGCTCTAGACACTAAAAGTGCATAGCCATTTGGCTAAAACTGCTGTTTTTCTAACCACAGTCTTTTCTGTTTAAGCCATATATCCTTTTTTTTTTTCAAATGAACTCTTGCTAACATGGTTTGGGGCATAAGGGTGTGCATCATGTTCTTAGATTCAGAATCTGAATGTGAGACCCCGAGGCTAAGAACCGTGCACCTCCCCCTCTCTCTTACCCCAGTTACTATTAAAGGAATGGAAAGAAACTATGTTTTATACAGTGTTTCATACAAACTGTAGCCCAAAGCACTTTACAATCTATTAGAGGGAAGGGAGAGAAAGTTGCTACCATTTTAGTGTACATGGAGATTCAAGCAGCACAGAGGTAGATTAGAGAGAGATTACACAGAGGTTCAGCACGTGGAGGCAAAGTGAGTTGCTCAGGGTCACACGGTAAGTAAGTAGCAGTCCTGGAATTAAAACACAAGCCAGGTTTAAGGTCTGCGCTCTAACCACTAGGTCAAACTGTGGTGACTGTTCCCCTCCTCCACCCCATCCCTGGAATTAGGTTTCATAGTCATAGCACCTTTCATACATACTGTATCCCAAAGTACTTTAGAGAAGGTGTTGTCTGACCTTGTAAACTCAGACTAGCAGAAATTCATAATACCTTATGGTGACAAATCAGACTTACACTACACAAAACCATGTGTTTCTTGTATTCTGAGCTTGTAGCGCCATATTTCATGATGTGTTCTACATTCTGAAGGCCAGTGTCAGCGTCCCACATTCTGAGTGCTAGTGTCCCACATTTTAGGAGCCAGTTGCCCTCCTTTCAATGACAAATGTTAAATCATTGCTGTTCCTACTCCATTCCAACTCCTGCTACCCTAATTAAAAGAAAAACATGAGGGGGTTTCACAAGAGTCAGATGTGAACATAGCAGGATGGTCCACCGTCATTCATGTGTGTCCAAATGTGTCTGAAGTCATTTGCCCTATTCTGAAAGGGCTGCAGATGTTTGCAGCAAAAGTTGCAATTCGCAGCAGTTTGCGTATTCATCTTTTTGTTCATGCACGTGACAACTTTTCAGAGGTAACTGTGTCTGAACTTCACATGCTGATAAATCTTCTAATAGTCTTTATAGTGCAGACATAAGTCAGCTTTGAAAATAATGGCAGACAGATCCATAACAGATCCATTTAGAAATGTTGCAAATCTTCAGAGGCACAGTGATGTGTGCCCCCCATTACTGCCTGTTGTGCCTCTCAACAGTAAAATAACTGACACCAGTGTCACCCACCCAGTGATGAGCCCTGGGAGTTGATGGAATGACAGACAAGAGGATGCAGAGAGTAGGTGGGATGATTGTGCATCTAACAGAAGGCAGAGGTATCGAGTGAGGGGGTGATGTGAGGCAGGATTTAATGAAGGTCATTCTTTGCCATTGCATGTGTTTGGGTAAACCTTACCTGTGTTCTGCCCTCACTCTCTATCTCTGCCTGCAGTTAGATGCATGACTGGTGCAAATCCTTCCTGTGTCTTCCCATCTGCCATTCCAGCAGCTTTGGGACAGCTCATCAGGTGGGTGAGAGACGCCGGTGTGAGAGATAATACTGTGACAGCAGGCAGTAACAACAGGTGGCGTACATCAGTGAGCCACCCCCCCATCCCCCATCCCAGCTGCAGATCGGGGCAGTTTTTTATTAAGGCAGCAGAAGTTTGAGGAATAGAGGCAGCAAAAATAGCCAAGGATTCAAAAATGTTTTTAGCAAATTAAAAAAAAGGCAAAATGACAAGATTGCAAATAAGTAGTGCCAACACTGGGCTGAGTACATTGTGGAGGTGAGAAGCTTGGTGAATAGTGGCCACCAAGAACACTTGCATCCCTTGCCAGCTGACCAAGAAGCAGCATTTACATCAGCTGTGAAGGCACCCACACATCTGCCCTCTTGCCCAGAGCAAGATTGTAGTCACGGCAACCCCAGTTATTACGGGAGCAGAGGGAACCAGTTAAAAGTAGGGACAAAAAAAAAAAAATCTATGGTAGTTGCCAACTTCTATTTTATTTTTTAAGTGGCCAACAGTATTACTCTGTGGTGTCATGCCATTTGTTTCTGATATTGAAAAAACTAATGCTTACAGTATATCAGAAAAGAGGAGAAGGGCAAAACTGCCACAGTATTGATCCACTGATTCCGTCACAGTCTAAGCAAGAGAAATAATGGGATTCGCAACTCTGATAAGACGCCCAAGAGTGATTATTGGGGTGCTTCCTTCCCTTTTAAATTGTTGGTTTATGTTACAGTCTTCTAATGAGATGTGATGGTCACTGATACAAGCATACAGTATGGAGAGTGACTGTTGAACCCATTGCTCACCCCTGTTACCATATTCTTTCACCTACTTTAGCACTTGCATCAAAAAACTTTGCTGTTTGCCCAGGACATCAGGAACTAAGGCCAGCAATGGAGGGCCATGCCCCCTCTTGTGGAGAGGAGAGGTCAGTGCATCCTGCTTTGTGAACAGATTCCGGTTGTCCACCCTGTTTATCCCAAGTAGAAATATTTAGGTCTCTTATCATGTCATCCCTCTCACTCCTAGCCTCCAGTGTGTAAATGTCCGGGTCCTGTAGCCTTTCCTTATAGGGCTTCCCATGCTGACCTTGAATCATTTTGGTGGCCCACCTCTGTCCCACCCTATACCCTATCCCTCCCAATTAAACCAATAGAAGCTATATACCTCCACAGTGACAGGGGACAGGAAATGTAGTCAGCTGTGGATTTAGTCTAGTAATGAACATATATTAATAAAAATGATGTTTTGTAAAGTTTGGTATCTGTTGTATTAGTCTTATAGCTGTTTTTGATGTGTAGTGATCTGTACCTGGCTCACCGATCTTTGATGTTCTGAAGTATTCTCAAGAGCACCAGATGTGACTAAACGTTGCCAGTGACATTAACATTTGTGCAGCTGGTATGGTGTGGTGTTAGGTTCAATGGCAGTACATGAACTACTGTATTTTCGGCAACTGCTTTCATGTTATTGTACGTGAAGAAGTCATACATATTATATAATACCCGATTGAATAAACAAGCCTATTAACCTTAGATCAAATCTTGTGTTTACGGTGTCCATTTACCATCTCATTTTTTTTTTAACCCTTATCATTACCCGCCTGACCTGCCTCTTCTCTCCACTCTCTCAGACATCCTCACTGGACCCCCCTATCCCTGCCATGGTCTGCCCCTAGAATGCTTCGATCACACATACACTCCCTTGAAAACCCCGGGTATACCCCCGGGTAGGGGTGGAGAGAGGACGCCCCCTGTTTACCTGTCCAAACCAGCACTCAATGTGTGTGCGTGTAGATCTGACACAGTGGAGTCTGCCTTGATGAGTGGTCAGAGAAGTCCTAGGGAGGTGTCGTCGCCTAGGAAGGACGAGGTGTTTTTCCTGTTTTCTTTCCCCCTGACGTCAGCGTGCAAAGAGGGTCTGTGAGCTAGGAGGCATGCTGAAACATACCTCTTGCTCTGCCCCCTGCCGACAGTCACCCAATCCCCTTGCTGCTTCTCCATCTACCGCATTATCCACCCAGGCTCCCCAAGGTGGTAGCATTGCAGCGGCAGCCTGCAGTCACTCCCCGAGAAGGAGAGCTGTCGTCGGTGCCTATCCTTCTCTGCCCCAGCTGACCCCTCGCTACCTGTGCTCATTCCAGAACCTGCGTTGCTGGCATGGTGCGAGGTGTGGCATCCAGCTCCTCAACCCTCAGCACCACCACACCAGCCATTTGCCATCTCATTTGAACTGTCAAGCAGTAGTTAAAAAAAAATAATAGCAAGTGTATCCTTGTATCAGTAGTAGGTTCTGCTCAATGGGCATCATGACAATGTCTCACTATGTAATGGCATCATTTCATTTCTTTCAGTTATTCACAACACTTTCACTCACTGAGCTGCTGTCCTTGGCCATTTCCATGATGGCAGCGAATTTTGACAGAGAGTGCAGTATGCGATGCTAATTTTGTCAAGGCTTTGATCTGAGCAGTCAGTGAGTGTGTGTGTGTGTGTGTGTGGGGGATGGAGTATCACACTTTATCAGTATAATCACAAACCACAAATATGCCCAGGGTCACATTCATAGCTTATTTCTGTAATTTATAGTCCCTGCTACGTCATGGATTCTGAGTTCTGTAATTCTGTAACAGCTCCTCCCCATTATGCAGCCTGCATAAACCCCCTTCTATCACACCCAGTGATACTCTTTAGGACTCTGAAGCATATGTGATACCCTGCTACCCACTGAGCCTCTGAGCAAGCCTAGCAGTCCCTACTCCCTTTAAATCAGTGGGTCAAATCCTGAAGCAAGCCAAGTTATTCTTTTTTTTTTTTTATTAAATGAATGCAGCTTCAAGCAACATCATTGGATTTGAACACACAGTATGTTCAAACAGATCTGTGGTGGTGCTTTAAATTGCATTCATTTAATAAACACATACATGCCTTTTTACACAAACTGACAAACACTGTCACTATCCACACTGAAGAAGCAGCAGCAGCCTGACGGTGACAGTGGTGTGTGTGTAAGTGTGTCTCAACCATCGGTCCACTTCTCTCCCCACCCTGCTGCAGGCACTGACTGCACAATGGCATGACATCTCCAAGTCCAGAGCCGAATAATACGGTAGCTACTGCTAGTTTTGCTCACAGCCACGCTGAACTGCTTAGCAGCAGCAGTGTCTGCAGCATGATGTGCACTCTGTGTACTTTGTACTGTCCAGTCCACTGTGAGTTGTGACTGACCAGTGTGACCACCAGAACCGGCCCCCACCCCAGCTCAATCCCAGTTCCCACCCAACTGCAATGCCAGCAGCCAGCTGTCCAGCCTGTCCCTTCTGCAGTCAGTTCTCCCTCCCTACAATCTGATCCCATGACCAGTCTATGAGATCAGCCCAGCAGGGCACAGAAAAAAGTTTACAATTGGGATAGCCCCAGTTTGACTCTCTGAGTTTCCGACTACACACACACACACACACACACACACACATACACACAGTCAGGACTCAGAGCACGGGTACATAAGTGACTCAGCAGGACAAGCACTGTCGCAATGGATCAGGACTGGAACTGGATTCTTGCTCGCTTTGCTTACTTGTAACCCAACCTGGTCTGAGGTCAGTGACTCTCATCATCTCTATGTGTGTGGTGGGGCGGTAGCCATCAGGATGGGATGGGACTTAGCAGAGGCACAGCACAGACCGATGGCAACACACAGAATCACAGTATAATCCAGCTTTTCCTGGCTAAAATCTGAGATTTAAAAATGTTGTATTGGAGGGCCAGGACCAGGGTTGTCACCCCATGCATGCCTCTGCCTCTACCATCACTAGTGCTACTGTGCATTATCAGAACACAGAAAACCATTGAGAGGCTAGTGGCTTGTCCTAATGGCCACGCAATGGTATTGTACTCTGCTGCTAGTTTTGAATGTGATTTTTGGACTGCCAATTGAGCAAAAAAATGTGTGTGTGTTTTTCGGTAAGGATTAGATAAAATTACGTACATAAAGTTACTTTAAAATGTATGTTGTTCCAATATATTTTCATTGTCAAGTCAGCGAATTAAAAGAATTATCACATGAAAAAGTAAATTAAACATACAGCAAACGGGCACACACACATATGAACACTCCTCACTTTTGTTAAAATGAATTGGTTATTAATGTGAGGACAGTAAGAAGAACAGGAGAATCTATGTCTGCCTACACATAGCATTTAACACTTCCTGAGTCCTGACTGAGATCGTTGCGTGAGGACAGCTCTGCAGAGGCATCAGATCACAAATAGGGACATCACGTGCTTGCTCACTTCTACAATGTAAAAACTGGAACTGATATGTAAACTTAGCCAGTATCAACCACCTTGCTAAAATCAATAGATGATCAAATTTTAAAATATGGATTACTTTTTAAATGTTATTTAATAATATGGGTAATAACTGTATTTTAAACAGCAAGACACAACTACCAATGCGGAATTTTTTTTTTTAATTTCCTGTCCTCTTTAAATCTGTACACCTTTGGGAAAAAGCACCCATACAGCTACATTACAAAGATCAAATCAAACAAATTAATGACCAGTTTTGCTAGTTAACATGTCTGTTAACACACCTGACAAATCAATTAAATTTCCATGTCCATTAACACACTTACCACAACACACTGGAATGACCCCACACCTGTAAAAAAACTCTACCCACATATATATAAAAAAAAAACAGTAACTACAATCTCACAGAAAACAAGAATTCTTCCATCTCCCACCAAATACAATGTCCCTCAACTCGCCAGCTCTCTCCTCAAATGCTATACCCTCCATGTTGCTGCTGCCAACCAGCCTCAGCTGTTGCCATGCCCTCCAGGTTGCTGCTGCCAACTAGCCTCAGCTGTTGCCATGCCCTCCAGGTTGCTGCAGCCAACCAGCCTCAGCTGTTGCCATGCCCTCCAGGTTGCTGCTGCCAACCAGCCTCAGCTGTTGCCATGCCCTCCATGTTGCTGCTGCCAACTAGCTTCAGCTGTTGCCATGCCCTCCAGGTTGCTGCAGCCAACCAGCCTCAGCTGTTGCCATGCCCTCCAGGTTGCTGCTGCCAACCAGCCTCAGCTGTTGCCATGCCCTTCATGATGCTGCCAACCAGCCTCAAACTGTTGCCATGCCCTTCATAATGTTGCTGCCAGCCAGCCTCAAGCTATTGCCATGCCCTCCATGTTGCTGCTGCCCAATAGTCTCAGCTGTTGCAGCGCCCTCCATGGTGTTGCAGCCAACCAGCCTCAGCTGTCACAATGCCCTTCACGATGCTGCAGCTGTCTCCCAGCTCTTGCCACTCCTGACAAAAGATGCCAACCCTGACTGCACACAAACATGACTCTCCCGACTGCAAACTACACACCACTTTTGATCGCACATGCTGTGCCACATTGACCGCACATGCAATGCTGAATTGAAGGATGGAACACCACAGCCACACCTCCTTTAATAGAGGGCCCCTACACTGCAGAAAAAAAGGGGGCAAAACAGGGTCCATACTAAAAATGTCACAGCATTACAGAAACAAGCATTTGTCACTGCTGAATGTTTGCTTGCTGGTATTGGCATTGGTACTGCATGAGTTAGAGAGACACATAATAGGAATGGCAGTGAAGTATTGAACTAACACTAACCCCCACCCCCACCCTGCAGAGACTGACAGGCATTGGGGTGTGCCTTTGTATCATCGGCCATAACGCTCACGCCATTCCACCTCACCCCACCCTGCAGACACTGACAGGTGTCACGGTGTGCCTTGGGGTCTTCAGCCCTTAAACTCACCCCATTCCATAAGGAAATAAGCTGAGATGGGTGCAGTATAGGAGAATGGGGTAATTGTTAGGGCAGAAGACCCCAAGGCACACCTCGATGCCTATCAAAGCTGCAGGGTGGGGTTGGGGGTGGAATGGCATGAGCATTACGGCCAATGACTCCAAGCCACACCCCCAACGCCTGTCAGTCTGTACAAGGTGGGGTGTTACAGTTGGTATTTTCGCTAAAAAATTGTCAACATGGGCTTTTTGGAACCACATCTCATGAACAATGGAACTATCATTTCGTTACTCAATCCTGAAAGGTGATTTCGCACAGGGAAAGTGTCATTTGGTGCAACAGCTGTGAAAAGGCATTTTGGGCAGTGTGGGAAAAATGACATCTGTACTGTTCATGAGGAGGTGTGAAAAAATGGCAATGTTGAAAATCTCAAGTGAAAATAAGAAAAAGTGGCGAAGTTATGAGCATGTGTAGAAAGTTTATTTATTTATTTATTTATTTATTAAATTCTCGGATTACAAATACCTTTGAGCAGAAACTGCTCATTTACAAAGGTTCCACGTCAAAGGATGAGGGTCAACATACATACAGAGGTAGTACAAGAATGCACAATAAACAACCAAAACAACTAAAAGAAAAAATAAAGATACTCAGTTATAACATACTTTGAGATAATATTCATAAAATGAGCAGCTTGAGAAGGCAGCTGACTGTGGTAACAATAAGAGATAGAGGGCACCATAGGCAGTTAGTATTGCAGGCATGCGACCAGGAGAGGAAGTTGGCAGGCTAATGGGCCACTGTCCGATGGTGGTGGAAAATGTCTTGTGCCAGTGGAGATGTGAAGCAGGAAAGGAGTCACAAGGAAGGCCCATTGCCAGAGGGAATGAGATTGGGAAAGGGCGGGCTGTGAGACATGAGTGAGCTGGGAGGTGTTTAGAGAGATCTCTGTTCAGAGAAGCAGTCACATTAAGTGGTAGAGGTGAGGTAAAGTTTGAGATTCCTTTTGAAGGGTCCAAGTGTAGTAGAGGAAAGTGCTTCTTTATTGAAGGAATTGAACCATTGAGCGGCTCTATAGATAAAGGACCGCTGACCCATGGAGGTACGACATCTGGGAACCTGAAAGGTTAGAGATTGGGCACCACGTGTTTGTTGAGTGCCACTGTAGGTAGTAAGGAGTGAGCTAACACCAGGTGGCATGAGACCAAGGAGAATCTTTTTTGTAAGTAAGCAGGTCTGGTATTGTATTCTGTTGCATAGGTGTAGCCAGCTGGCCTGTGCATAGAGGTCACAGGTGTGAGTTTTTCGGGCTGCACCCATCAGTAGTCTACAGGCTTTGTTGAGAGCAACTGAGATGCTGCGGAGGGCACTTGTTGAGACAGAGCCATAGATGGCAAGGCCGTAGTCAGTGATAGAGGTGACAGAGCTGTAGATGGCTAGTTTAAGGGCATCCGCAGGCATACAGTGCTTGTGTTTGTGTAGTAGTCCAATCCGTATATTGGCGGTCTTGGCAACAGTGTCAATATGCCGAGTGTAGGAGAGGGTACTATCCAGGGTAATAACAAGGTACTTGAACTCCTTGACATGTTCGAGTGGGTTCCCAGAGTGGTTCTTGATGGTGAGGACAGAGAGTTGTGCCTGCTCTAGCCGGTTACAGAAGGACATGGCTTTAGTCTTGCTGTGGTTCAGGACAAGTTTATGAGAATTGAACCAGTCTTCGATGCGATTGAAGTTGAACTGCAGCTGGGATTCAAGGACTGTAATGTCATGGTGGCTGGAAAACAGGACTGCATTGTCTGCATATAGTAATATTTTTTGGTGGCAGGCACTGGGGAGATTGTTGATGAAGAGGGAGAAGAGTAGAGGGCCCAGAATAGACCCCTGGGGGGACTCCGGAGCGGACCGGTTTCTCATCCAAAGATCCCTGCAATCCTTACACATTGGATCCAATTATCAAGGTAGCTGGTGAACCATGGAAGGCATCGCTGGAGATCCCAATGGAGGACAGTTGCTTGAGCAGTAGGGGTGGTTAACTGTGTCGAATGCCTTGGTAAGGTCTATAAATACTGCCCCTCCACAATTCCTTTGTCAAGCGTGGCATGGATGAAGGTTGTAAATTCAGTAGTGCAGTGGTGGTGCTGTGCCTTTTCTAAAGCCATGCCGCTCTGGGCACTGTACATTGTACTTATCCAGGAATTCAACTAGTTGGTCCAACACTATTCGCTCCAGCTTTGGATAGTGGGGAGTGAAATAGGTCTGTAATTGGTGTGCAGTGTCCTATCTCCGCTTTGTGAACCGGTGTGACAGTGGCTTTCTTCCAGAGAGAGGGAAAATGGCCCAGTCTAAGTAAGAGATTAAAGATCTTTGTAAGTGGTTCTAAGATTTCATCGAGGACTTGTGCCAGCAGTTTCAGGTCAAGGGAGTCACCACTGTACCCTTGTTTGCCGATGGCCTTTTGAATGTATTTTCTAGCTACTTGTGGTGGGACCTCCTTAAAAAAACATTGGGGTTGTACATTCTAGTTGGGGGGTAACTTGGGAGGAGCTGGAGGGGAGGTCGTTGCATAATGCACACTCATAACACAGTCATTTTTTGAAATTTGTTCACCAGATTTTCAACATGGCCTTTTTGGGACCTCTCTTCATGAACAGTAGCACTGTGATTTCAATAATCTGTCGCGAAAGTTGATTTCGCACAGCTACTGTGCCATTCTATGCCACAGGTGCAAAAACATGTTTCAGGCAGGATGCAAAAAATGACAGCTGTGTTGTTCATAAGGAGGTGTGACAAAATGGCAATGTTGGAAATTTGGAGTGAACAGATTAAAAATTGGCAAAGTTACGAGCGTACACACAAACTGCACAACACACGCTCATAACGCTGTCATTTTTTTGTGTTTTTTCACCAAACTTGCAACATAGGCTTTTTGGGACCCCACCTCATGAACAGTGGCACGGTCATTTTGTTAATTGGTCCTGAAGGTAATGCCACACAGTGACCGTGAAACCACCTTTCAGGACCCAGAAATGAAATGACAGTGTCAGTGGTCATCAGGTCGAGTCCCAAGAACACCATGTTTATAATTTGGGACCAAAACTCCCAAAAAATGGCTGAGATATCAGCCTAAGTTGAACCCCCCCATTGATTGCCATTATAGGGCTTCCAGTGATTTTCTTCAGTTTGCAGTTTGCTTTTGAAGAGTGCAGATGTGTTCCTGTTCCACAGAAGATCACAGCGCCGGACCTCCAGAGGTACGTATGGGTGAGGAGGTGTGTGGGGAGGTGGGGTGCTCAGAGGGAGGGTGCGGGTTGGAGGAGGGGGTCTGGCAGGAATGACGAAGGAGTGTTTTCTTTTTTTTTCAGATTTAAAAAAAAATACATCATGGGACTGTTTCCTTTTTTACAGGTGAAAACAAAATGGATTTTGGCACACTGGGGTGGGCTTCCAGTGTGCCAGACTAGTGGGGGGGGGATCAATGCTGACCCAGGGATTGGGCACCCCGAGGTCAGTTGACAAAAAGAGGGCATGGGGGGGGTGCGTCTGACACCAGGAGTGGGCAACCCAGTATCGGAAAAACATAATAAGTACTTTGGCACACTGGGATGGGCTCCCAGTGTGCAACAATAGTGAGGGGGGGTGGCACGCCGACACGGGGATTGTCAAAGTAATATGAATAGCTGATTTTTGCCTAAATTGTAAGAAACAGAGGTAGTGTGTTAACTTTAAACAGAGCACAGCGCCTGCAAAACTGATGGAAGGAGAGAAAAAAAAAACATTGTTGGACTGAACTGTATGACTTCTGCACATCGTTCTGCAAATGTGAAGCAGTGAGTCATTAACAATAAATGGAAGGGATCTAACATGTCTTGCCCTCATGGGCTGTGATACTAAATTGGCTGTCCTACTACTACATGGGAAGTAAAGGGATTTCCCGAAACAGTCCTAAACTGAGTTCCTAATATGTTTCTCATTATATAGTTTACAACCTGAGGTATAACTGTAGTGTCATTTCACCAGATTCATAGGAGTATGCACAGTTTCTCCATCACTTACCGCATTTTATTATAACCGAATGCTAGGTGAACCGTGATTTTTTTTCAGGGTGGGGTGGGGATGATGAAACTGTCCCTGATTGGAGCGGCAGATTTCTTTCAAGTCCAGTGCTCGCTCTGAAACTGCTGTCATCAGCAGCTTTCCTTTTGATTGGTGGCCGGGGGATGAGCCCCTGAAAGCGTTGGCTGGATTGCCTAAACACTGCCACACCTCTGCAATACTCTACTCTCCTCAAAATGTTTATTATGCGTTGAGTGCGCAAACAAACATAAAAAGCACAAGGACAAAAAAAAACAGAAAAGGCAAATCTGGTAATGATTGCAAATGCAATGCAATCTAAAGGTTTACCATCCTTAGGTATTATATAAAACAAATGTAGGGTAAGTGTGATAAACAACCCACCCACATAACAGCAAGCACCTCGCTCACCCCTGGCTGCTGCAGAACTTCACCCTGGTTCACCCCTCACAGTGTCCTGCACCAATGCTCATCTCTGTGAAGGTGGCAAGCTTTGGACACCTGGACCATTTCAGTCCAGTCTCCAATCCCTCTATATCAAGCCAAGCCAGACTGCTTGAACCCTAGGTGGTGTGCAAGTTTGCCTTAACGACTTTACCTAAATTACTTCCTGTATCAGAAAGGATTCTGTTTCTCCAAATACTTAAAATAACACAGTGTGTCCCTATCTGAATGATGGCTACCTCAGAGGTGCACAACAATACTGTCTTTGAAATGCACTACAAGTCAGTCTCTTATGATAAATAAAAGGTAACTTTTTTACACAATAAATTAAGATTGGCAAGAATTAAAACAGAAGTGCTCATGGAAAAAACATGCAAAAGAAAAAGGTGATTATACAGAGATGCAAAACTTAGCTTTCCTCATGCTAGGTACTATCCTGGGTGAAAGATAGCAAATGTTATCTTTCGGGACATTATCACACTGACAAATCTTCCTTTTGGTATTTCTGAACATATCAGAGTTCTTCACCGTCTGTCTCACATACAACCAGTTTGTATGCCTCCAGATAGGCACACTCTCTCTGCTGAGACTCAGGCCCTTTTAAACCTAATTCTGGCTCTGTTTGATTACACATCGGTTTTCTCAGTTATGTAGATTAACCAGTTCTCACAAACAGCAATGAGTTTTGCCTTTAGTATGCAAACAAAGATAGCTTGACCATTTGTTTCCAAATGGAACCCCTGCTGAGTTGTGTTTACAATTTGGTATGATCAAATACCCAAGTTAAAGGTATTTTCTTTCTTAACAGTATTTACAATTTGGTATAAAATGCCCAAGAACAAATGTCTTTGCTCCCTAAACAGTGTGCAGATATGCTGGCAGTTAATTTTGGCCTCCCTATGTCTGTGGGGTACTAGCTGAGAAAGCCTAGCTTTTCCAAAACACAAAATGAAGCAATAAACCACGACAGGGTGTGGGTTTTGCTGGGATTTACACATGTCTGATGTGGTTCGGTCACAAGGCCGCAGGCTGAGTGACCAAATCACACCAGAAGTGGGTAAATCCCAGCACAACACACACCCTGGAGTGGTTTATTGCACTTATACAATGTCCCCCTGGATTTTGTACAAAAGAAAGAAAAATACTTTTTTGTTGCAGTTTAAAATATTTTTATTGCATTTATTGCTGTGCCAGTAAAAACTAGTCCTGGGTTACTAGGGTCCATTTTCCTGCGTATGTGCAGTAGTGTTTTGCAATTCATGTTTTTCCTGGGGCTGGGAAACCTTTAAAACTGTGCCCCATGAAACATAGAAACATAGAGGTTGATGGCAGATAAGGACCTCAAGGCCCATCCAGTCTGCCCATTTCTTTTTGTACCTTAAAAATGTGCCATCGTCCTTTGCTGTCAGTGGCCTATCTATTCATACTCATCTGTATTGCTCCCTTATGCCTATCCCATGCCTGTTTGAAGCTCTGCACTGTATTCATAGCCACCACTTCCTGAGGTAGGCCATTCCATGCATCCACCACCCTTTCTGTGAAAAAGAACTTCCTCACATTACCCCTTAATCGGCCTCCCTCTAATCTCATGCTGTGTCATCTTGTCCTGCTATTTTTCTTATACTGAAACATGTTAGACTCTTTCACCTTGTTAATGCCCTTAAGGTGTTTGAATGTTTTGATCATATCACCTTTCTCCCTCCTTTGCTCTAGGGTACACATATTGAGCTCCGTTAATCTGTTCTCATATGTCTTCTGATGCAGTCCCTGCACCATTTTGGTTGCCCTTCTCTGGACTGTCTCAGTCTGGTTAATGTCCTTGTGAAGGACATTAACCAAATTGATGTCCTTGTGAAGGTGTGGCCTCCAGTACAGCATGCAGTACTCCAGATGAGGCCTAACCAGTGTCTTGTAAAGAGGGATTATTTCCTCCCTCTTACAACTTGTGATACCCCTACTAATACACCCTAACATCCCCCTAGCCTTACCTACTGCTTTAGAGGCCTGCTTGGATGATTTCAGGTCATCGGTGATGATGATGCCCAAGTTTCTTTCTTCCTTTGTGACTGCCAGCAACTCCTCCCAGCCTATAGGTGGCTTCAGGGTTTCTTTTCCTATGTTCATGATCTTGCACTTCTTTGCATTAAATCCCAGTTGCCACTCTTCCGACCATTTTGCTAGTTTATCCAGCTCTCTTCTCATTCTGCCCACCCCATCTGGATCATCTACTCTGTTGCAGATCTGGTGTCATCTGCAAACAGACAAGCCTTACCCTCTAGTCTATCTGCAATGTCACTGATGAAGATATTGAAGAGGACTGGCCCCAAGACTGATCCCTGAGGTACCCCACTTGTGACTTGCATCTCTTCTGACTGCATACCATTTACCACCACTCTGTTTTCTGCCCGTCAACCAGTTTGCCACCCAGTTGACCAACTTCTGACCCACCCCGAGCCTACCCAGCTTGTTTAACAATCTTCTATGTGGAACAGTGTTGAAAGCTTTGCTGAAGTCAAGGTAGGCGACGTCAACTGCTTCCCCTTGGTCCACCACTCTGGTTACCCAGTCAAAGAAATCTATGAGATTAGTTTGACAGGACATCCCTTTTGTAAACCCATGCTGTCTTGGATCCTGTGCCCCTATGGATTCCAGGTGTTGCACTATCCTTTCCTTAAGGACTGCCTCCATAATCTTGCCCACTACTGAGGTAAGATTGACTGATCTGTAGTTCCCTGCCTCCTCCTGCTATCACTCTTGTGGAGCGGGATCACACGAGCCCTTCTCCAGTCTTCTGGGACCTCTCCTTTGCTCAGAGACTCACTAAACAGCTCTGCTAATGGCTCTGCTAGTTCCACCCTTAGCTCCTTTAGTACCCTGGGATGTATGCCATCAGGTCCCATTGCCTTGTCCACCCTGAGCTTAGCGAGCTCTTGTAGGACCCTTTCTTTTGTGAAGGGAGTAGTGCTCACCTCCCTCCCCCCTGTGTCCATGGTGCTGAGCTATGGGCCCTGCCCTACCTTCTCTTCAGTAAATACTGAGCAAAAGTATCTATTTAGGATAGATGCTTTTACAGAGTCATCCTCCTCACACGCCCCCTTTTCTCCTTTGAGCTTAGGAATACCCATTCTGGACTTTCTCCTTTCACTAATGTATCTACAGAAAGTCTTGTCACCTTCTTTTACTGTTTGTGCTAGTGTTTCCTCAGTTTGAGACTTTGCCTGCTTTACTGTCTTCTGTGCTTCCCTTAGAGCAGTTTGGTATGCCTACCTATCTTCATCCCGCTGTGTTCCCTTATATTTCCTGAAGGCCAGCCTTTTGGCTCTGACCTTTTCTGCTACTGTATTTGAGAACCAAAGTGATTTCCTTCTTTTTTTGCACTTCCTTTTCTGTCTAACAGGATGGGATGTTGCTTCAAGTATTACATCCTTAATGCCTGCCCACTTTGCCTGTACTCCCTCACCTATGTTTCTTTTTGCCAGGGCTAGCTTAACTCTGTTGGCCATCTTATCAAAGTCATCTCCTCTGAAGTCCCATATTTTTGCCTCGGATTGGGATGATTTAGTTGTAGCGGCCAAATTGAACCATACCATGTGATGGTCACTGGCCCCCAGGTGACCTTCTATCTGGAGATCTGTGATCCTTTCCCTGTTAGTCAGTACTAGATCTAGGATATCCCTGTCTCTTGTGGGTTGTTGTACCAGTTGTTTGAGGCCCTTCCCTGCAGGGAATCCACTATGTGTCTAGTTCTGGCAGATGTTCCTGCTGGTATTGACCAATCTGTATCTGGCATGTTGAAGTCTTCCATTATCAGAACCTCCCCTTTAGCTGTCATGTTTTGTATATCTTCTAACAGTAATGTGTCTATGTCGTCCCTGGTCTGGGGCCTGTAGACAACCCCAGTTCTTATGGCTGTCCCATTTCCTGTTTCCAGGGTGACCCACAGTTCTTCTGGCTTTATGTGTATTCTGAATTTCTGTAGCTTTGATATTTTCATTGACATACAGGGTCACTCCACCCCCCCTTTTTGCACCTCAGTCTCTTCTGAACAGTACATAGCCAGGTACTGAAGTCTCCCAAGTGTGGTTACTGGTAAACCACCTCTCACTAATTGCTACTAAGTCCAGTTTAGCCTCTGATATTATTGCCCGCAGGTCAGGGATCTCATTTCCCAGGCTGTGAGCATCTGTGTACATGATTTTCCATTGGCCAGATTTCAGTGTGTTAGTTGTTGGATGAGGTCTGGCATTTCCCGTCTGTCGTATGGGGAGACGGACCTTTTTTCTTACCTGGTGATGCAAATGAACTGCAAACATGCTGAATCCCTGTTTGACCACTAGCTGAGGGGGGAGGGGTGTTCTTCCCATTTGACGTATGGGGTGCTGCACCCCTCTCCCCATTTGCTAGTTTAAATATTCTGCAAAGATGTCAAACTCCATGTCATCACTTGATTGTGTCCTAGCTCCATTTTTGTTGTAGGAGTCAGAACACAGTTCTGAACTTGGTGAACACCCGATTTTTGACTTAGTACTGGTTCAGTTTTTTTTTTCCTCGTATTGTGCGCATGCATGGTAACGCTCCTAACACTTGTTCCCCAGTTCTCCTCAGTTCCTGGGCCAGGGAAACAAAGTAGCTGCTGTTTTTTTTTTTTTGTTTAGCCTCTGCCTTGATCTCTGGAACAATGGAGAGGGTCTGAGGTCAGAGGGTGCTAAACGGCAATGACTAGGCATTTGAAATGTGGATCCCTGCTGTGACTGTCCTTCTGATCCCTCTCTTCGGCAGTCTTGGGAATGGATGGTGAATAATTAACATAGGTAAGCCCTGATTAGGGGGGTTACAGTAATTTAGGGCTCTTGAGGCACTTTACTTTCTTTTGCCAGTTGGGGTTCTCCATCTCGGTTATGGAGAATCCAACATGGCAGCTCTTTGTTTTCATTTTCGGGGAGTGATTTCAGAAACTGGGCATTTCAGATGCAGTGACTGGCACCTTTTCTGTGGGTAATGCCAGGATTTACCATGGCTGAAAGGTACCAGTCAGCCAATCAGAGTCCCCGATTCTCAGACCCCATTGTATAATCTAAAATTTCTACCTTTTTGTTTGTCACACAGCCCATTTCCACATCTGTTGATGGCTATGTACAGCAACATCACACTGTGACTACAGCGGTCTTGTTCTTCCATCAGCACTAGAATTTTGTATTCCTCTCTGGTGGTGGATGTGCATATTGTACTGCAGTGCTAAACTATAATGCAATAAGAAAAAATGACTCACCTTAGTAATGTTGTTTCTTCTAATGGAGTCTTGCTATATTATGACATATGCAGTTTGTCCCAGCCATAGAACTGCTCCGGAGGTGAAAGAGTTAACTTCCATGCTAGGCATGGAATCTTGAGCGCGAGCTCGGTTGAAAAAACTCTGTCTGTTGATCTGCAAACTGAAACTGTCAGATCTTTATGAGCAAAAACTCACTAAGGTTCTGTGTGGAAGCTGTAAACCTACACTGGCCAACTGGCTACTAAAATATTAACAAATTTTTCTGGTCCCAAAACGAAGACTCAAGTCAGGGGACCCAGAAAATAAAATAAAATACAACACCCAAACACCCCAAAAAGAGGGGTGAAAACACAAGGTGGGCATCATTATGCCATTATCACTGCCCACCCACATCCCAAGAGCAGAGGTTCTGAGAGGGGTATGGGGGGAGGTCATAATATAGCAAGACTCCATTAGAAGAAACATTACTAAGGTGAGTAATTTTTTCTTCAAACAACATGAAGTCTTGCTATATTATGACATATGCAGACTACACAGCAGTACCTCCATGGAGGAGGGACAGAACCTACTTAGGAAATAGGCTGTGAAGCACAGCTGTGCCAAACCGAGCATCCCTCCTAGCCTGGATGTCCAGGGAGTAATGCTTGGTGAAAGTGTGTACTGTTTTCCAGGTAGCTGCTTGACATATCTCTAAGATAGGGATGTCCCTAGCCGCAGCTAGGGATGCAGCTGTACCTCTGGTACAGTGAGCCCTCAGGCCTGAAGGGGGAACCTTACCCAGTTTTTGATAGCAAAATTGGATACAAGAGACAATCCACCTGGCAATGGATCTTTTAGTGGCAGGTTTCCCTTTACCAACCTCACCATAAGTGAGGAACAGTTGGAGGGAGTCAAACCTGTGACCCTTGGTACGCTCTATGTAGTAACTAAGGGCTCTTTACATCTAAACTGTGCAGCCTCCTCTCGCCAGAGGAGGAATGGTCGGTGAAGTACACTGGAAGAGATATAGATTGATTAAGGTGGAAATCTGAAACCACCTTAGGCAAGAATTTCCTGTTAGTCCTGAGGATTACCTTATCTCTGTGAAAGGAGATAAAATCAGGCTCCACTGTTAAAGCTTGTAATTCACTTATGCGCCTGGCAGAAGTGATGGCTACTAGAAACACAGTTTTCCAAGTCAAGTACTTAAGCTCTGCTGAAGACAAAGGCTCAAAGGGGGTTGCATTAGCTGGAGCAATGCAAACATTAAGATCCCAGGCAGGAACAGGGTCCCTGAATGGAGGGTTGGTGAAGCAATCCTTGAAAAACTTGGGAGAATACAGGGTGAGCAGAAAGAAAGAGGGCTTTCCTGCTGAAATAAAAGCAGAGACAGCTGCCAAATGCACTTTCAGGGTAGCTGGTCTCAGCCCCAAGTATTTAGATGGACCATATAGTCCAAGATCAGGGCAAATCAGCATATTCTGGGAAATATGCTTCCTAGAGCACCATATGGAAAACCTTTTCCATTTAGAATTATAAGTAGCCCTGGTGGAAGGCTTCCTAGAAGCTTTCAAGATTTTGAGTACACCTTGAGAAAGGTGTAGGTCAGCAAACTTAACTCCTCAAGAGCCAGGCCTTGAGGTTGAGGGATTTGAGATTCGAAACCAAACTCTCCCTGGGCACAGGTTAGCAGATCATGCGATTCCTGGGGAGACACAGGGAAGGTGGACTGCTAGGACAGAAGGAGTGGATACCAGGGCTGTCTGTCCCAATCTGGAGCAATCAGAATCATCTTGCAAGGTTGAGATCTGATTTGACTAGCCTTGAACAAGAGAGGGAAGGGGAAAGGCATAGAGGAACTTCCCTTCCCAATCGAGAAGGAAGGCATCCAGAGGGACTGAGCCCAACACTGGAGGCCTGCAACAAAAAAGCGGAAGTTGGTGATTGTCTGGGGCTGCAAAAAGATCTATCTGAGGGGTGCCCCACCTGGCAAATACTAACCCCAGTACTAGGGGATCCAGTGACCATTCATGATGGCCCTGGGAAATCCTGCTGAGAGCATCTGCCAGGACATTGTCCTTGCCTGGGAGGTGAACTGCCATGAGGGAGGTGTTCAGGGAATAAGCCAGAGACCACAACTGTATTGCCCTCGGTGCACAAGGTCAAGACCCGAGTGCCCCTTGCTTGTTGATGTACCACATTGTAGTGGTGTTGTCTGTTCTGACCTGTACCAATTTGTTCTGAACAGATGCAGAAAAAACTGAAGTGCTAGAAAACAGCTCTGAGTTCCAACAGATTGATGTGGAGCAGAGATTCCTGAGGGGACCACAATCCCTGGGTGGTGAGGTCACCCATGTGAGCTCCCATCCCAAGAGGGACGATCTGTAGTAAGGTCAAGGAGTGAGATTGAGGGATGAAAGGACCCCTGTCTCAATTGCTCTGATCCTGCCACCACTGCAGGGCCTGGATCAGGGTTCAAGTTACTGGGATCAATTTGGTTAGAGGCTCTCCTTGAGACCAGAAGGCTCTCAAATGGAACTGAATGTCCCTCATCTGAAATCTTGCTCCTTGCACTACAGGTGTGGAAGCAGCCATGTGCCCTAGGAGCTGTAGAAAGTGCCTTGCTGGTCGAGAGACCTGCAGAGTGAAGGAGGAGGCCAGAGCCACCAGGGTCTTTACTCTTTCTAGAGGAAGGAAAGCTCTGGCCTGCTTTGTGTCCAGTTCTGCGCCTATGAAGGTGAGTAGCTGAACAGGCTCTAGAACTGACTTTGGAAGATTGAAAAGAAAACCTAGAGATGTAAGCAGCTGCTGGGTAACCTGAAGGTGTGATTTGACTTGGTCTGAGACTGACCCACTATGAGCCAGTCATCCAGGTAAGGAAAGATGGCAATCTTTTGCCTTCTTAAGTGAGCAACTGCTACTGCCAGGCATTTTGTGAATACCCTTGGGGCAGAGGTAAGGTCGAAGGGCATTGCTCTGAACTGGTAATGGCCTGAGGGCAGTTCGAATCTGAGGTACTTTCGGTGGGAGCTTCTGATGAGAACATGGAAGTAGGCATCCTTGAGGTCCAGGGACGCTAGCCAGTCCCCTTGCCTTAGGGAGGGTAAAATAATTCTCAGAGTCACCATTTTGAATTTTGGTTTTAAAAGGTGCTTGTTTAGGTATCTTAGATCCAGGATGGGCCGCCATTCTCCTGTCTTTTTTGGTGTAAGAAAGTACCTGGAGTACAGTCCTTTGCCCTTATGTAGGGGAGGAACCCTTTCTACAGCTCTGAGAGCCAGGAGGGTTGAGACTTCTGTTTCCAAAGCAAGAGCCTCTAATGGATTTGCAGGTGGAAAAGATCTGGTTCTCATCTTCGAAATTTTTGAAGTTGAGAATTAGTCCCTGGCTTACTACTTCCAGGACCCACTTGTCTGATGTTAAAGACTCCAGTCCTGGACGAAGTAAGCCAGCCTGCCTCTACAGGTAATGGAGAATCAGCCCTGGGCATCCCATCTGGATGCCTATTTGGCAGGGGCTTTAGGCTGAGGGTTGGGAGCAGGCCTGCTCGTACCCCATCTGCCTCTCCCTCTGAAGAACCCCCTCTGGGCATAAGCTGAAGAAGAGGCATGGGCTTGTTAAAAAGGCCTGCCCCTGCCCCTGGAAGGCTGCCTCTGAGGAGTGGCTTGCCTCTCCTTGGCCTGTGCACTCCTATAAGTGGTCCTATACTCATCCATTTTCTTCATGTAATTCTCTGTCTGCTTCCCAAACAGAGAATTACCCACAACAGGAAAATTCATGGCCTTAGCCTGGGTATCCTATGACAGGCTAGTACACCTGAGCCAAGCCATTCTACGAAAAGCCACAGATGTAGCCATGACTCTTGAAGATACATCATTAGAGTCCACTGCATCATGGAATTGCACCTTGGATGCCTCAATACCATCAGCAGCCACCTGTTCCAGCTCCTTGGCAAGCTGGCCAGGGACCTGTTTCACTAAAGCCATAACAGTATTCCATCTGGATTTCTGGTATCTTGCAACATAGGCCATATAATTTGCCTGTCTGAGTCCCAAGGATGCTGCCATGTATTGTTTTTTTGCCATGGCATCAATCCTCCTGGAGTCCTTGTCAGGGGGGTGTGAAGCCAAGGGAATATTTGCCTTATCACAGGCTGCAGCCTGCAGCCTGCACTACCCCAACATGGCTGCATTGTTGTGAAAGGAACTTCGTATCAGGGCCTGACAATGTGTACCTCCTGTCCATCTTTTTATCCACAGGAGGTAAAGAATTAGGAGCTTTTAACATTTTTATTGTCTGTTTCCTAAAAGATTTATGTAAAGGAATAGACAATCTCCTGGACTCTGGGATATCCATCATTTCCACATAGTCAGGCTCCTCCTGTTCATCCACAGCTTCTTCCAAAGGGAGCTGGAGGGTTTCAGCAACTTTTTTATAAAACAGAAAATGAGAAGGGGACTCAGAAAGCCTAGGGGGAGACACTCCTGAAGGTCTGTCTGGGGAGATGTCCGGTTCAATGGGCACATCCAGACTTTCAAAATCACATTCACTCTCTTCATAATCCTCCTCCCCCTCCTCCGGTTCATAAAATTCCTCTATATCATATTCTTGAACCAGTGGAACCGACCGAACCAACCGTTTACCTGATGGTGGCGGTTCAGACTGAACCGGGGAAAGCGAATGGACAATTTGGATCGCTTTGGCTATCTCTGCAGTGGTTGGAGAAGGAAATTTTGGCTCCACACCTGCTGATTTTCTAGTCCTCTTTGCTGGAACTGGCTCCTCCAAGTCAGCTCTTCGTTTGCCCGCGGAAGTCTCGCCCTGGTCAGAGGGCACTCCCTCCGGTTCGGTTGGCACCAAACCGGCTGGCCATCCGGTCAGCGGACTTTTGGCTTCTCTCATTCTTGAGCCTACCAACTCTTATCCAGGGTAGCTGCAGGAAATTCTTGCAAATCTGGCAGTCTGCATTGAGGTGGTCAAACCTCAGACAATAAACACATGTGGTGTGGGTCAGCCTTGCAAGGCTTCCCCACAGACACTACAGTGCTGAAACCCAGTGGGCGGTTTTTCTTTGGGTTTCTCAGACATTTATTTTTATTTTATTTAGCTTTTGTTGACCGGGTAAGTGCACTAGACAAATCCTGCCTATTTTCAGGCACGACCCGGGAGGGGATACAGATGAATGCCAACTTACCTTGAACCAGATTAAGCTGTTGGTGGTATTTTAGTGAATGAGGGAATTTAGCCAGGACACCGGGAAATTCCCATCTCTTTCGATAAGTGTCATGGGATCTTTAACATCCACCTGAACTACCACCAATCCAGGCAGATGGGACCTCGGTTTAACGTCCTCATCCGAAAGACGGCACCTCAGAAGTGCAGCACCCCTCTATGCTGCACTACAGTGTCAGTACTGGGATATTAACCCAAGTGCCAGATGTGGGAACTGAACCCACAGCCCTCTGATCTCCTGGCCTCAGAGGCGAGACATAATGCCAGCCTAACCAAAAACTTGCCCTTTTCCGGTAAATCACCAAGTAAGACACCCTTATCGGTTCCCAACCGTGTCACGGCTTGTGGAAAAAAACGTAATGAAATCTGTTTTTTTTTAGAACCAATAAGAACCGGGTACTGCACTCTAAATGTAATTTAATAAGTTTTAACAACAACCTGATCGGTTGAAACCGAACCGATAACAACATTTGCAAGTTCCACACAGAGAATGTAAAACCTATCTATTACTTACGATACCACAGACAGAGCTTGAACCGACCAGTTGCGGTTAAAATAAATATAATTGCGGTTTAAAAACGAGAAATAACACTTTTTTAACTGAGAAATGAACCGAGCAGTAGGAGGAATCTCCGGAGCGACTGTTCAGTGAGGCGGAGTAAAGAATCTGACAGTTTCAGTTTGAAGATCAACAGACAGTTTTTTCAACCGAGCTCGCGCTCAAGATTCCATGCCTGGCATGGAAGTTAACTCTTTCACCTCCGGAGCAGTTCTAAGGCTGGGACAAACTGCATATGTCATAATATAGCAAGACTTCATGTTGTTTGAATGTGGGGTTCTCCTCACTCATACGCAGTAGCCATGTCCGTGGGGTATGAGTTGTGACCACCGTACCAGTAGGACTGCAACTTCTGCAATGCCCAAACTACACTTAATCATTCCTTCTTAAGTGTGGCATATGCCACTTCACTTGGTAGGAGTTTCTGGCTCAGGTAAACTATAGGGTGCTCTTACACTTAATGCCTAGGTGAGGCACGAAATGCCATTGGGCGGTCTAGCAGGGGCTATAGGAGGCTACTAGCACGCTATATGGCTTGTACTAAGATCCACACTATGTGTGAATAATAAACTGCATGTAGTGCACTTCAACTATATTTAGGTGTCATTTTACTTCTTGGATGGGTGTGTGCAAGATTTCTGTGTTAGTGCCCTTTTGAACTGACCTGGTTTATTGCCCCCCCCCAAATTAGATGCATCCATATGCACTATGAACTTTAGCCCATAGTCAGGGCTGTCTAGTATCTGAGCCTGGCATAGGACTTGAACAGCTGCCAGAAGGCCTTCTCACAATGTTCTGTCCACTGCACCCTTCCTGGCATTCATTTTCTAGTTAGATATTTGAGGGAAGTTCCAATGATACTAAAATTAGTCAAAATCTCCTGTAATATTCAGCAGTCCCATATGATTGCACTAGTTTTTTGGTTGTGGGCTTGGGCCATCCTTATATAGCTTCTGCCTTTGCGGGTTCAGACAGGATGTGTCCCCATGTGTCTACGGCATGGTCCCTCAGCCCATGTCCACATGACACTTCTTGGCTTTGACTGTAAGCTTTGCAGCCTGCAGTCTCCCAGGTATCTCCTTTACATGTGCCAGGTACTCCTCCCAGTTCTTACTAAATATAGCAGAATCCTCCATGTTAGCCATGGCAGTGCTGCCTACCCCTGAGAACACTAAGTCAGCCAGTCTTTGAAAGGTACCTGGTGCATTTTCCATTTCGAATGGCATGAGAGAAATTCATACAGGACAAACGGAGTGATAAATTCTGACCTCTCCCTTGCTTCAGCAGTTAAAGGTACCTGCCAATAACCCGTTGTCAGAAACAAAACAGATAGACTGTGCTAAGGCTACTGCATATAAACTGCACTACTGAAGAGAGAATAGCCCAGGAGAAAACAAAGGGGGCAAGCCATTTTTTAGGTGTGTAGTGTCCAAGCGGAAAGAAGACCAGGGGTGGGACTGTAAGGTTAAAAAGGGAAAAAGGGGGACTGTGCAGAGGGAGACCAGAAAAAGGCAGACATCCTGAACAAATACTTTTGGTCAGTGTTCACAAAGGAAGGAGAAGGGAGGGGCCAAAAAAAAGAAGAAGGAAGGTGGACATGAGTTATTTTTTTTGGAAGAGAGACTCCTTAAAGGATTCGCTAATCTGAAGGTGAACAAAGCAATGGGGGCCAGACGGGGTGCATCCAAGGGTACTGAGGTAACTCAGGGAAATACAGGCTACACCTGTGACAGTCCTAATTAACAGCTCACTGCAGACAGAAGTGGTTCCGGAGGACTGCAGGAGGGTTGATGTAATCCTACTACACAAAGGTGGTAGCAGGGAGGAGGCTGGCAATTATAGACCAGTCCGCCTGACATCGGTGGTGGGAAAGTTGATGGAATCACTGCTGAAGGAAAGGATTGTGGAATATCTTGAATCCAGTGGGTTACAAGACCTGACACAGCATGAGTTCATAGAGTGGAGGTCATGTCAAATGAATCTGATAGATTTCTTTGACTGGGTGACAAAGGATTTAGATCAGTGTGGAGCAGTGGACTTAGCCTACGTCGATTACAGTAAGGCTTTCAACACCGTTCCACATAGGATATGGAGTAGGTTCAAAGGTGGTAAACTGGATAAGAAATTGGTTAGGAGATAGGCAACAGAGGGTGGTGGTGGTAAACAGAGTTCACTCAGAGGAAGGGAGGGTGACCAGTGGGATGCCTCAGAGATCAGTGCTGGGACCAGTCTTCTTTAATGGCTTAATTAATGACATTGCAGAGGAGCTGGAAGGGAACGTATGTCTCTTTGCAGTTGACACAAAAATCTGCAATAGGATGGACACTCAGAGGGGTGGAAAGGATGATCAGAGGCCTGAGAAAACTGGAGAAAACTGGAGGAGCCATCAAGGGTTTCAGTGCAAAAAAATGCAATATAATGCACATAGGGCACAGAAATCCGGGACAGAGTACAAAATGGGTGGTGTGGTATTGACAACCACCAAACAGGAAAGAGAGCTGTGATAATCATATCAGATGATCTAAAGTTGGCCAGGCAGTGTGACAAGGCAGTCAGGAGGGCTAGTGGGATGCTGGGGTGCAGCGGGGATCACCAGCAGAAAGAGGGAGGTGGTGTTGCCTCTGTGTAGATCACTGGTAAGAGCCCACTTGGAATACTGTGTCCAGTTCTGGAGACCACATTTCCAGAAGGACAGAGAGAGAGTGGAGTTGGTCCAGAGGAGGGCAACTAAAATAGTGCAGGATCTACATCAGAAGCCTTATGAGGAGAGACTAAAAGACCTCAATATGTACACCCTGGAACAGAGGAGGGAGAGGGGGGGATATGATAGAGACCTTTAAATACCCCAAGGAAGTATTTTTCAGAAGAAAAGGTGCTCAAGAACCAGGGGACATACTATGACGTTTGAGAGGGGTATATTCAGGAGAGATGTGAGGAAGTACTTCTTCACAGAAAGAGTGGTGGATTCCTGGAACAGCCTTCCAGCAGAGGTGGTGTGGGCAAACACAGTGGTGGGATTCAGAAATGCATGGGATAAACACAAGGGAGTCATAGTGGAAAGGAAGGGGGAGGGAGAAAGAGCTGTAGAACAGATACAGTCTGCCATGCTAGTGTAGGTAGGGAGGAGTGGGCAGACTGGATGGGCCACGCGGTCTTTATCTGCCATCAAATGCTATCTTTCTATGTTTCTATCTCTTTAGCCATCACTGCTTTGCAATCTAAAGGGAGAGAAACATCCCTTGCATCTCATCCGTTTTGAACCTATAGTCATTACTGAGTTTAAATACCTCACATGGAAAACACTAATCCTGGTGGCTATTGCATCAGCAAGAAGGCTCAGTGAGCTACTAGCACCCTGAATTGATCCTTCGTATAGTAGAACCCCGATTATCCAAACCCCAATCAACTGAGAATCCCTATCTAGCGAACTGGATGTATTGGGTAAGATAATCACTGCTTCTGTTCTTGTTTCAGACTGTAAGGGAGTTGCTCAGTCTTAGGTCTGTCACCAGGGGTCATTCAAACAATATAATGAGTTAATCTTTCAGCCATCCTCCTTCCTCTTGCACTAACACTGGTGAGAACCCTGTGGTCAGCAGAGAATTGATGTGTGGATGGGCTGCCATCAACTAAGTAAGGTTTTGACAGTTTTCATGTGGCACTGTTTTAAAATTAAATGACAAGAAGTGTAGTATGCTGCTTGTACACTTTGGCTGCTTTTCTTGAGGCATGTACAGGGTTAAGTCACCCTTGCTCCCTCTAGTATTCACTCTGATGTGAACTGGGGAAGAGAGCCACGCAGTCAGCAAAACGTCAGCGAGTAGATGGAGCTAAGTAAAGCTTAGTTTTTCTCTGAATTTTGGCTGTTCTGTTGACGGGATATAATCTGAGTGTGAACTGCTATGTTTTTAGAAGTTTTCGAACAGTCTCCCCATCTTTCCAACATTTCTTTATGGTGTTTCGGCAGTTTCATCATTCTTGGCAGCTTTTGGCATATCAGGATGGAGTCTGCAAGAATGCCCGAGTGGGTCATTTTTGGCTGTTTCAGTCCAGATTAGAATACGGTTCAGTACTGTAACTGGCCTGTCTGGTACATTAATTGTGGCTATTTGTGCTGTGGCAGAGTTTTGGCAAATGGAGAAGATACTTAAAAGGCTATAGTGATGCACAAAACAGCAATCTCAGTAAACTGAGCTCCCAATTATCAGAAGGGCATTGATGTCTCCCAGCTAGTTCGGATAATCAGGGTTCTACTGTATTTGATTTTAATGAGGGAAAAAGTGTCTTTACCTTAAGAACAAATGTGCAGTTCCTCCCAAAGGTAGTATCAAAATTCCACTTGAATCAGGCTATTACCTTGTCATTGTCTTTCCCAATGCCACACGCCAATTGAGGGTGAAGAAAACTTCATATATTAGCTGTTACAAATTACAACAGCCCTCAGCTTTTACAAGTCCAGAATGGAGGAAATTAGAAATAATACCAATTGTTTTTTAGACAAGGTCAACACAAAAGACCACTGGTCCATCCAGTCTGCCCCCTTTTACCCTACTCCACCCTCTGACCCACTGGGTTTTTTGCCCTTCTCTCCCACCTTGTTCCCTGCCCTACTGTTTACCCACCTGAGTAACTATGAAGCCCCTTACTCTGTCCCAACCATGCTTGAACCCATTAATGGTTGTTGCACCCAGTACCTGTGCTGGTAAGCTGTTCCATAGCTCAGTCAGTCTCTCAGAAAAGTAAAACTTTCTCACTTCCCTCCTGAATCTCCCTTCCCTCCCCTCACCAGGTTACATTCCTGGCCCCTTGTTTTTCACCTGCCATTGCTGCTAACTAGTGCCTTGCAATTTACCTTGTTTATTCCTTTCAGGAACTTGAAGGTTTCCATCATCTTCGTATCATATATTCTTACATACGGTGAGGTATCAGAGACACCTAGCCTCCAAACAAGCCGTGTCAAGGTGGATAGGTTCCAGAATAAATTTCTGCTACTCCGAGGCAAGAAAAATACAGCCCCCCCCATCTGTGGCAGCTAGAAGGGATGTGCCACTGGTAGAAATTTGTAAAGCTGCTACTTGGTCTACACTTCACACTTTCACATCTTACTGTTTCCTGGATGCAGGCAGGAGATACTGTGAGATGGGCACTAGGGCTGGGATTTCTGCACCTCAGAACTTACTCCCACGTAATCTTAAAACCCTCCAACCCAGGGTACTGCTTGGAGTTAGTACAAGTTTGACAAGGCTGTTCTAGTTCGTCTAGTTCATATAGTTTGAAGGAAAAGTTACTTACTCTAGCAACATCTTTGCTTCTAATGGAGTAGAACAGCCAGTCAAATTATCCTTTCCCTGCCTCCCCTTTTTAGAATAGGCAATTAAGTTATTTAAAATGTTTTTTTTTTATTTAAAGCTTGAGTGTTTAATGATCCCTGCTGTTTATTCTGTGTCATTAAAACCGACAGACCACCAAAATCTATATGGCTGTAATTGGTATATTAAGTCTTGAATCTCCTGGCAATCTTTAGACAAGCACAGTGGGACGGCCTGTTTGAAAAAAGTTTCTAAGTTCTGGGGCACCATGCAACTTGCAGAGATGATGCACAAGTTTGGTTGGCTGCTTTTTTTTTTTTTTTTAATTTGCTGTACTTTTCCCACCCTCGAGGACTGGCTACCATCGGCCCAGACCCGTCACCCACCCCTCGCGGACTGACCCATCGGAGATACACTTTGGCATATCCCCCAGAGCACTGCCATGGGAGGCAGCCTACCACCCATCGGATGTTGGTATATGGCCCTGGGATGCTTCCATCCCAGAGTTATGCCCTGACAGTGTACTGTGTTCTCAGTTCTGACCCATTTCACTGATAAAAATGGACACCATTGCAAAGGTACTGGCCCACCAGTTGCAAATCATTATTCCCACCTTGATTCATCCCAACCAGGTGTGATATGTCCCAGGCTGTCTGTGCTTGGACAGCACCAGGAAACTGTTTGGCTTATTATGGCAAGTGACTGGATCTGTACAGCCCATTGCTACCCTGTCTATATATGCTGTAAAATCATATTTATTTGACACCCTGTGTCGTTTTACCTTTGCACCTCGATTTGTGGAGCTGATACAAATGCTTTACACCCACCCCTCAGCCTCATTCTCACTAACTTGGTTGTTTCACAACCCTCTGCTTACACAGAGGGGCAAGGTAGGGATGTCTCGACCACCTCTCCCTTTTCCTCTTCCTGCTGGCATGAGAGCTCCTGGCCTGTAAGATCTGGGCCCCTCTCAGTCCTTTCCAGGTATCAAGGTGAATGGCATCCCAAGAAGAATCTCTCTTCTTTTTGTGGATGACATCACCTTATATACAATGGATACCCCCCAACTCCCTGGCCACCCTATTCACCATTATCCATGACTATTCACTTCTACCACGATACAGGTTGAACAGAGCAAATACTCTGCTCCTACCCCTTCACATGGATTGTACACAACAGTCATTTACTGGCTATCCATACCGATGAGCCCCTGAAGGAGTAGTGTGCCTGAGTATTCAGGACAGAGCCTCCAGTCCTGCTACTGTTTCTGCTAATATATCTTCTATGTTAGACAAACTATCAGGTGACTTGGACAATTGCAAATTCCTGATGCTGTCCACATGGGGCAGAGTGAATGTCTTACACTGGAGGCACTCCCAAAACAGCAATACATGTTGGCCAACCTCCCTGGCAACTCCCCCCTCTTCCTTCCATAAGGCTGTAACAACTAAGTTGTCATCCTTCATTTGGAATCAAACAGCTCAAAAAATTAAGATGCAAAACATGCTGAGACACCGGAGAGAGGGAGGTGTTGGCTTCTCGTACCTGAAATTGCTGTGTGAGTATGTAGTATTCAGAGCCCAACCTCTCTGTATACTACTCCAGATGGATGTCACTTGAAACAGCACAGTGTGGCCTCCACAATTCTTTAGTCCTCCTTCTGCTAGACTGGGGGCTCCCAAAAAAGCTCCAACATGTACCAGGCACACAAAGAGGATATGGCAAAAACATGCAGCCACATTGGGGTGGCAACCCCACACATCTTGGCTATGCCCTCTTTGGAATAACCCAGTCCTGAGAATTGTCAGTGATGTGCTCAAATGGGGTGACTGGCGAGAGAAAGGAATCAACCCTCTGGGGGACCTCTGTCTCCTCTAGACTGGAGTACTATATGCCTTTTCTGAGCTCTCCTCTCTACATGACATCCCCAAAAATCTGGAAATAACCTCCAGATCAGGGACTTGTTAATGGTAGAGGTGTCACAGACCCATGCTATCCCTCCCCCAGGCCCACTAGAAATGTGGATACATAGGTTGCAGTTGCTGAAGAAGGTCACTCCTGATGTAAAAATTTTACATGCCTCTGTGCAGGGACTCACAGTATCCACGTGACCTAGGGAGGCCTGGGAATAGGAGCTGAATGTTTCCACTCCTCAGGAAGACTGGGATGCCCTATGGACCCAGACATTCAGAGCCTCCAGAGAAATCCAAGCAAAAACACTTCAAAAAAAAATCTTACACGGGGCATACAGAACACCATTATGGCTTTACAGAGCCTATCTCATGGGTAATAGTGACTGCTGGAGGTGCACATCCTCAGAGGCACCCTTGCCACACATCTTATGGTACTGCCCCATGCTTGACATCTACTGGAATACAGAATGTACATCATTCAGTGCAGTGGCACCTCTGCCCAGGATCAGAGACCCACAACTTGTACTTCTTGGGATCTTGCCCTCCTGGAACTTTCCTTTCTCCTTCAAAGATCCTGCAGGTGGTGGGCACCCTGGCAGTGACAAAGAGGATAATACTTCACCATTGGATAGACCCGTATCCTCCCTCAGTCTCAGAGTGGAAGAATTTGCTCACTCACAGCAAGATATGAAAGACTGACACATGCAGCTGTATGATAAGATATGGGGATCATATCATCAGAGCAAAAGCCAAGGGACTAGGGTACTCCTTCATCACAGGTAAAGAAAAAAGGGGACCTGCATGTACTCTTGTCATGAATCTGTATATGCTAAACAATATTTAAATGGTCTCTTTTATGCTACATCAACTAGAACCCCAACGAATGACCAGCTCTTTCTGGATTTGCTCACTTCCCCCTCCTCCTGGTTTCTCCTCCTCCCCTCCCATCTCCTTCCCCCTCCCCCAATCTCCCCTTGTAGAACTCGAGTATCATCGTCCCACATCAGTTGTTCATCCTCCTCTAACCCTTGCAGCTTAGAAACATAGAATCAAATGGCAGATAAGGGCCACTTGGCCCATTCAGTCTGACTATTTTCATTGTGTTTGCTTATGCTGCAGACCCTCCTTGGTCTGTGGCACTGTCTCTTCCACCCCCTTCATTTCCTCTGTGAGTCCCTTGTGCCTATTCCAGGCTTTTTATGAACCCCACCACTGTTTTGCCCACACAGCCTCCACTAGATGACTGTCCCAGGCATCCACCACCCTTTCTGTGAAGAAGTATTTCCTCACATCTCTCTTGAACCTACACCCCTCCAGCTTCATATCATGACCCCTTGTTCTAGAGCACCATTTCCTCCAAAAAATACCTAGTTCCTGTACCTTTTTCACCCTGTGAGGTATTTAAAGGTCTCGATCATATCCACCCGTTCCCTTCTCTCCTCCAGGGTGTACATATTGAGCTCCTTTAGCCTTTCCTTGGAGGGCTTTTGATGCACACCCTGCACCACCTTGGTAGTCCTCCTCTGGACTGCTTCCACTCTGTCTGTGATTTTCCTGAGATGTGGTCTCCAGAGCTAGACACAGTACTCCAGGTGTGGTGTTACCAGTGACCTATATAGGGCCAACACCACTTCCCTCTTCCTGCTGGTGTTACCCCTACCTATGTACCCTGGCATCCCACTAGCTCTCCTGATCGCCTTGTCACATTGTCTGGCCACCTTTAGGTCATCCAATATGATTGCCCCTAGGTCCCTTTCCTACTTGATCATTGCAAGTATCTCTCCCCCACCCCATTCTGTACTCCACCCCTGGGTTTCTGTGGCCCAAGTGCAGTATCGTGCACTTTTTTACATTAAACCCTAACTGCCAAACATTTGATCATTCCTTCAGCTGTTTTAAATTTCTTACCATTCTTGTACCCCCGAGTGTCAAGTCTGTTGCAGATGTTGGTGTCATCCACAAACAGGCAGACCTTCAGTTTCACCTTCTCTGCCATGTCATTAATGAAGATGTTAAAGAGGACTGGCCCCAGCACTGACTCCTGAGGTACCCCACTAGTCACTCTCCCCTCCTTGGAGCAATCCCCATTTGCCACCACCCTCTGCCTCCCATCTCCTAACTAGTTACATACCCAGGTTGCCATCTTATTGCCCACCCCATGCTACCAAACTTGTTTACTGATCTTCTGTGTAGAACGGTGTCAAAGGCCCTGCTGAAATCTAGGTAGGCCATGTCCACTGCCACTCCCTGATCCAACACCTTGGTCACCCAGTCAAAAAAATCTATTAGATTTGTTTGCAATTGCTCTTCTCCTGTCCTCTGGGAACATGCTAGTCTCCAGTGAACTATTAAGTCTGCAAGGGGTGTAGCCAGTATCTCTCTGAGTTCTTTCAGCACTCCTGGATGCACCCAGTGTGGCCCCATAGCTTTGTCCACCCACAAATTAGCAAGTGCTTTCCTGACCTTCTCGTCAGAAAAGGGACTGCTGTCCACTTCCTTCCCCGCAAAACTCCTGGTGCCTTTTTTGTGGTCCTTCCCCTTCTCCTTCTACTGTGAACACTGAGCAGAAGTATTTGTTTAAGATGTTTGCCTTAGACTGCTAAGACTGCCTTCCTTGCCTTATCCGCTGGTAACAGGGAAATATTTTACCCTTATCATGAACTAAAGGAGGTTCTATATGTTAGATCTTCACTTACTCTGCTTCAGCCAGCATATGTCTTTTCTCAATCCATCACCACACCCTGTTATACAAACCTTACCTGAGTAGGGAACATTATGGGTTGGTCACTGGTAACCAGAGGTAAAGACTATGTTATGCTATGAATACATTACCTCCAGCACAAGTTAGGACTCAGTGAATATGTTGAATACAGCTGAAGGGTCTCAACCTTGTCCATAATCATGACACTATATGGCACTCTGTGCAACTGCATTATTAAATATTAGCCATTTGTTCCAAAGTCTGTGAAGCCCCAAAGCATATTACCAGTTACCTTTATTAGCTGTAAACTTGATGTTGCAATTTACTAGAGCTGTATTGCTGAAATACCTATATTGCTAAAAACTGAAAAATCAAGTAAGACTTTTATGGTAAAATAAGTATACCAGATCAATTTGTCTCCTTCTTGAAATACTGTAGATTGCTGTTATCAAGATGAAGAATTAAAATTAATAGACCGTCATTTTTATGGCTGCATAGCGGAGCTATGCTGACGTATTGCAATTATGTTAGTAGAGAAAGGGGGCTCTGGAATGTCTGGAATTTTTCATAACACAGCACAACCTGTCTGCATCCGCAGAGCAGAGCTGAATCACATTTCACTGTATCCTCTCCATTCAGTATAGTACAGCTCCCCATTCCCTAGGCACTATTTTCTTCATAAATGTCCCACTTCTGTTGCTTAAAAAGCAAAGAAGCAGGACCTATAGATCATGAGTAGCAAGATTAGCAATTATTTTGGCTAAAAATACATTCGCGGACTGACTACAAGTCCCATCAACTGCTGCTCTGCTCCACGGTGATATCTGGTGAAGAACCGAGGTGTACACTCCTTCAAGAATGAGTGTGGAAACAAAATATTGCTGCTGAGTAAAATACAGTCCCCATTTCTAAATAGATTCCGGAACTGTACAAAGTGGTGCCTGTTTCAAAATGAGCACTCTAACTGTGGTAATTTACTGTTTGAAAACTCAAGCTGTGACTGGGCATGTGCAGCAGTGTCTACGCTACTGAGCATGCCAAGAGTCACTGCTCGAACTTTCAAACAGTAAATTACCACAGTTGGAGCACTCATTTTGAAATGGGCATTACTTTATATAGTTTGGGAATCCATTTAGAACCGGGGTGTGTATTTTACTCAGCAGCAATATTTTTTCCACACTTATTGCAGTAGCAGCCATTGTGACTCTGACCAGAGTTTGCCTGATAGACTGGTCCCTGATAAACACTGATGTTGCATGACTACAGCTGGATTTTACAAACGGAAGGGTCAATGGGACCCATCACAATCTTAAAAAGAAACAGAACTGAGAGGGATATGCTTCACTGTCTCTAGATACATCACTAGCCAACACGGAGTAAGAAGATTCACTCACTGGTGTATATGGTAAATCTTTTCTTTTATTTAGAAGATATTTACAGGTCAGTTTCCCAAAAGAATTGCCTCTGTAAAGAACTTGAAAAGGCAAATGTATACTGGGGCCAGAATGTAAAACTAGTTCTTTTTTTTGTTTTTTCAAACTTTGTTTTTCTCCTACCACACTGGGGGAACTCTCTCCAGCTACCTCTAACTGATTGCTACCTCCCACTTGTGATAGTCTCTCAACTCCGCACCACCAGCCTGACACATCTCCCGGGTCTGAACCCTCCGGGGAAGGGCCGCCCTATCCTCCCAGGGCACTCTTTCTTATAGGTTGAGCCTCTGGGCCAGGAAGTGGAGGGACGGAGAGAGAGATCCGACCAGCACTGGGAGTGTGGATCGGGACGGCACCTTCACCTATCTTCAGCGGGAGGGTTTTTTTCTGGCTTCCCCATCCTATTGGCTCGGTCGTGCAATGCATCCCAGCTCGGGCATGCATGCTACCATGCATGCCTACAAGGTCACTGCCGCAGCCAATCCCCACTAACTCCTGGTCTCGGGCTACTGTGCTCCCAGCCACCACTAGGAGTCCCTAGAGCCCCAAGACGGTTCCCCTCTCCCTACCAGGACAGGAGAACAGTCCTTCGGATGCTCAATCCTGTCCCTTCCCTGCCAGCCCCTGACTTCCTGAGCTTGCTCCTGAACCCGGGTCGCCGGTGTGGTGCAAGGTGTGGCATCCAGCGCCTCAACCCTCAGCATCACCGGGCCAGTGTAAAAGTAGTTCTAATCCTGAGAGAATTTAAAACAAACATCTAGCCAGATGAGAGGCAATTAGCTGTAATCTTTAGGTTCACCTGGCTATTGTTTGGAGATGATACACACCAAAAAGGATTAAATGCAAAGAAGTTTAGAAAAGAAAGACATTTACAGGAGATTCTAAGGCTAACCCTAATGAAGTGGTTGGTTTGGATCATGAAATGCTGGCAATTTGTAACAGGCTGGCCTGTAAATATTGTCTACATAAAAGAATATTAACCATATATACCAGTGAGTGGGTGTTCTTACTCTATATTGGCTAGTGATGCAATTGGATTTTGTAATTTGCCCGAACAGGCATCAGATGGAAGCCTGAGTCCAGTTCTGCCTCATGTACATCGTTGTTTAATGAGATATTGTGGTGTACTCCCTTATGTTTTTTCAACTGATGGGTACTGTCAAACAGCTATTAATTTTCTTTTGTTTTTGTGTCTGCCTCTGGTTTGCCAAAAAAAGCATGTATTTGGAATTTATGTTAATGTAATATACTGGCCTGCTTTAATCTTGCCACATAAAAATGAATAAGTGTGGGATACATGGGACAAAGGGACTCTCAGATTGGGTTTATTAATGGTAAGATTATGATGTGCGTAATGATCCAGAGGGTTTTTAGCAGTTTGCTGTTGCCTACTCCAACCAAAGTGTATTGGGAGGAGAGATGGTATAAGTACTAGATAACCTACTCTGAGGTGTGCGGTCGCACTCTGATATATGCATTCCTTGGTGTGTGTTGTTACACAGGGCACGACAGTCCGTCCAACCACCCAAAGGCGGCATATATCAGAGCATGGCTGCACACCCTAGAGTGGGTTATCTATCTTATAAAATGGCAAAATTGTTTTGGAGGGGGGTGAAAGTGCAGGTGTGCAGTCGCCCTCTGATATATGCATAGTCATGTGATGTGTTTTAACCAATTAGCAGACATAATTTGTCCTACCCATTTTATAAGAAGATTTATAAAGTAAGCATTCTTGATAAATAGATTCCATAGATACATAGTCATTACCATCAGATAAAGATCTAGGGTACTGGGGGAGGTTATCCCTCTCTGCCTTCTTGCTTAAACCCCACCACCTTCCTGGTTTCCCCAAGTGGAACTACAGTATAAGTTTCTTCGTTCTGTCTCAGCTGTTTGAACCTGTTTATAGTACCACCCAACAACTTCCACCAGCAAACTATTCCATGGCTCCATCACCCACTCAGAGAAGAAGATTTTCCTTAGCTCTCCAGAATTTGCCCACTTCCAAACTACAAAAATGTTGTGTTCACTGTTCACTGTGATGTGTTCACTGTTTACTCTGTTCCCTTCTTTATCATGTCATCCTGCTTCCTTCTGGCCATCAGTGCATGTTCAGGGCCTCCAGTCCTACCTCATAGGATCAATCTTGCTGACCTTGGATCATTTTGGTGACCCTGCTCTACACCAACTCCTGCCTATCTCTGTTCTTTCTCAGGTGAGGACTCCAGAATTGGGTACAATATTCTATGTGAGGCCTCATTAGTGACGTGTTAATGGGCAATGTCATGTCTCTTCTCCTACTGTTGAGCCCCCTCCTACTGCACCCCAGGATCCTTGTTGCCTTACTGTAGGCCTTGTTGCACTGACTGGTTTGCTTGAGGAAGTCACTAATGATGACTCCCAAATCTCTCTTCCCTCAGTAGTATTGGCCAGCCTAACTTCATCCCCCTCATCCAGTATGCTGTCCATGGGTTCTTTTTTTCTCAGTGTATCACCTTGCACTTCTTGGTGTTGAATCTCAACTGACAGATCTTTTTCCAGCCCTCAGACTTTCCAGATCCCTCTGTAGTTCCCATGCCTATTACTCACTGTTCAGTCTGCCATGTAGTTTTGTGTCATTTGCAAAGAGCCACAGCATGTCCTTTATACTGTCCCACTATGTCACTAATGAACATATTGAATAGGTAAGATCCCAGGACTCATCCATGCTGCACCAGCTCATGACCCATCTGTTCCCTGATCTGAATCTGTTTATTAGCACACTCTGCTGCCCCCCAACCCAGTTTCCCACCCATACAATTAACCCATTCTCTACTCCCAAGGCCTCTAATTTTTTTATTAACATCCTGAATCAAAAGCCTTACCAAAATCAAAGTAGACCACACCTGCAGCGTATTCTCTGACCACCACCCTAGTCACCTAGTCGAAGAACACGATCAGATTGGACTGACATGACCTCCCTGCCATAAACCTGTGCTGCTTGCTACCCTGCAGCCCATTCTCAGTTGATCACTGGGCTTTCCTTTACTAGAGTCTACATCATCTGACCAATGGCTCAGCCAGCATTGAAGTCAACTACCTGAGCACTCTCAAATGCAGGCAGTCCGGGCCGAGTGCCTTATCTACCTTTCCTACATCTCTCCTTATTAGCTGTGACCACCAATCACCCTATTTCCTGTGCTCCCAGTGTGGCTGCCTTGACCCAAGTCTCTTGCAGAGGCCAATCTGTCTGTGCTATAAACACCAAGCAGAAGTAATTGTTTAAAGGGAAGATTCCCTTAGTCTTTTTTTCTGTTTACCTGTGAAATTTGCAAGCAGATTGCCTTTATTTCACCCTCCAAATGTCATCAGGATTTGAATGTAAGGGAAGTTATGTAAGTCTTGTGTGAAAATCTGCCTGACTCTATTGCAGAGGTCACAGCTAGACTCATTTAAGGCATCCTGGGATTATGCTATACAGCTGAAGCCGATGGTACAGTACTTCTACTGTATCAATCAGTGCTGTTGATGTCATCTGCAGTCCCTATATTCTTTTCTTGTGCTGCCCATCAAACTTTGCAAGGTGTATTAAGTGCAGAGCAACTGAAAAGAACAGCATTGCCCACAAATAAGTATGTAGTATAACACGAATTCATGTTCAAAAGGGAATTAACAAAGAACTCACATACAGCCAGGATTGCATCGTGGAGAAGCTGACACTGACCTCACAATCCTCCAACCAGTTTAGCTCACATACACATCATCATGGAGTTAGGCATTGCTGAGGTCAGACTCTTTTTAGATGGTGCTCTTAAAGCGAAAGTTACAAAAAGTGCACAGTGCATATATTGTATAGTGCAAAATGGCAAAAACACACAACAGTAAACATTGAAAAAAAGAATACTGTTCATTTTCAGCAGACAGAAAAGGAACGGAGTCAGTAAAAAGACAAAGCTTGTCAAACTGTATATAAGGACCAGAATGTATACATTTTGTCTGTGGCGTCAATAGCTTATAATGCCGGCAGAATCAATATAATGATAAATTGTCAAGGACGTATGTTTAGGATCAGGGTGATGTTTGGCAAAAAAAATTGGCACAATGTGTGAAAGACAACTGCACTGATGTGACAGTAGTGAAAACACAGGAATATAGTCAAGAAGTGACAGTTCCCTTAATAATCAAGGCATAGAATAATCAACTTTGGGAGCACACAGAGACTGCTACCCAGGGCAATGAACTTTAAACGTTTTGGCACCTTTTTCAAACATCCTATTGTTGCCTGTGTCTCCTAGACCTCTGGTCTAGGTACTGACGGCTCTGTAACCCCCAGCCGGTAGCTTTATACATTTAAATAATTCTACAGTGTGCTCCTGTTTATTTTTAAACTAATCTTGAGGCCTTCTGCATCATTTTAATTTTGCTTATTTCTGCTAATTCTTGTTTAATAGTGTAGCTATCCCTGATATTCTAATTCATTTGTTTCTGCCATACTGAATTTGTTGCATATTTCTAAGTCCTGTCTTACAGTGTAGCTATCCCTGATAGTCTAATAATTAATTTCCTGAAAGTTTTAAATGAATATATTTACTGCTGGAAGGTGTATCTTACTGTATCACTGTGCACTGCTTTTCTGTCCCCTAACACGTCCCTAAGTTCTAATCTAGCTCTTTCCTTGCCCTGCTTTCCCCAACTCCTTTCTAATCACTTCTGCTCACAGCCACTCTAAGGGGTCTCTCTGGTGGCCGTCCTGTTTCTTGGCCTAATTATAATCGTGTTTGCTACCTGCTTTGTCTTTTCTGTCTCCTGCTGTGAAGTTTCTACTAGCCCACCCTGTTCTCTAGTTTCTGAACCCACCCCTGACATTTCTTCTGTATATTTTAACCCTGCTCCCTTGTTTTGTCCCAGGCTTCCTTGCCCTCCACGGGTGTGATTCCGCTCTGGCAGCACCATCAGAAGCTGCCCTTCTGTGCCTCCTGAAAGTGTGATAGGAGCTGAGTGACTGCTGTTTTGCAGACCACCCCACCATCCCTTACAGCAACTGAATTTCTTCGCAAGCCCTGCATTTTATTTTCTCGAACCACTGACGTGGTTCAGCGAAAGGTCCAGCCTGCCAGGCTTCCTTGCCCTCCGCGGGTGTGACTCTGCTCCAGTGGCACCATCAGAAGCTGCCTGCCTATGCTTCCTGAAAGTGGGATAGGAGCCAAGGGACTGCTGTTTTGCAGACCACCCCACCATACCTTACTGCAGCCAAATTTCACTGCAAGCCCTGAATTTACTTTTCTTGAACCACCAACATGGTTCGGCTAAAGGTCCAGCCTGCCAGGTAATCAACTTTGGCAGTGCACAGAGACTGCTACCCGTCAACCCGTCCTATCTGGACTCGACCTTATATTTCTTGAGATGGTTGTGTGACTAAGTGTCTGATCCCACATTAACTCATTATACTGTGAAACCGCAAGGTGGCCTTTCCTAATACATTATTGCCGTCTCCCTCCTCACTATACCTTGCCCCTGATTTTCTTTTCCCTTGCTTTCCAACTTATCAACTCTTGATTTAGTGTCATTATCTCTTTCATCCCTACATTCTTTGGATTTCACTTGCTTTCCCTCTCTTCAGCTGTGCTCTTCCTTGATTTTGACTTAATTTCTTTTTACTCAGCATCTTGCTATAATTTTTCTCTCCTGTACTCCCACTATAACATTACTCCACTTTTTACCTCACCAAACCCTTTCTCCTTGCTTTAGTCTGTTGGTTCCTTCCTGTTATCGGACCATGGCTACCACTCTTCCCGTATTGCTATCTATGGCTCTTCTGCTCTTTGTTCTATCCTGGCTCTCACGTGCACCCTACTCTTTGTTCCCTAACTCTTCTGAATCCTCTCTCACCTCTCCTGATGATATTAACTTCTCTAATCTCCTACTTTTGCCTCATAAGTGTCTTGACCACACACCTATGTCTTTCTCTAGGGGTATTATCTATCTTTCAGTTAATACACCTGTAAAAAGCACATGTCCTGGTACAGGATTCTTCTTCCTCTGTTCCTTCCTCATAAACTTTGGTACCTCTTTCTCCTAACTCACTGCACCTTTCTCAATAACTGACAGCTCCCACTCCACCCTCGAGCAGGTGTCCTCCTTCTGGTACCTTGGGATTACCGTTGACGAGTCCCTCTCCTGTGATGAACATGTATGCAATATTACTGCTGCCGCCAATAGGAAATTAGGGGCCATCTACAGGCTTCAACCCTGCCTCACTACAGAGGCTAGGTATCAGGTGGTCAGAGGTACTATCCTAACTATCTTAGACTATGGAATTGTGGTCTATGGTGCAGCCACTGATTCTAGCCTCCAAAGAGTCCACACCACCCTAAACAAAGCCTGTAGACTTGTCCTAGGTTCTGATCGCCTCACACACACATGCAATCTGCACATTAGAACAAAATTACTTCTTCTCATGGATTGAATCAGGCTCCACTCCTGCCTTCTAGGCAAAATGGCCTTACTAGGTCTTGCCCCACCCTCCTTATAGGCTCTATTCCACACTGCCCCAGCTGAGCATGCCACAAGAAGTGTTACAAAACATGCCTTTGCAGTGTCTTTCAGAAGAACCACACTAGGGAGACAAACCTTTGCAGTAAGGGCACCCAACTGGCTAAATGAGCTCCCATACGCCATGACAAGCCTCACTCACTTCGGTCTCTTCAAATCTGAACTTAGAAACTCTGTAGACCCCCTGTGCACTGCTACAGTACCACCTAACACAGCTGTATCCAGCCTCCCTTAGGCCTTGGACCACACCTTGAGCTGCTAAATTGCTGTCTGTTCCTTACAAGCCCACTACCCTATATTTATCCACATATGTACCCCTACCCTCTCCACCTCCCCCATATGACTATATCTCTTCATCCTCTACTGAACCTATCCACCCTCCTACCTTGTGGCCTCTACCCCTTCGCTCTAGGATGTTTCTGCTTTGATTGGTCTTGCTTACTGACAAGGCTTCTTAGCTACTATCTGAGAGTATCCACAACTGTATATTGATGTACCTTTTGTATCTTAATTATTGTGTTCGTTTTGAGATTGTTCCATTACGCAATTCTGTAACCATATGCCTGTATTGTACTATGCAATGCTTCTGCCCTGTCTCTTGTAATGCTGTTATTCTGCTGTTTGGCTATGCCATTAATGTATTATTATCAATGCTTGCTAGCTGCTTCCGTAAATTCCTGACTAACTGATTTACTGCCCCCCGATTGATGAGGACCCTTTTTAAAAGTGCTTTTAGCTCAAAGCTTGTTATTCCGATTCACAAATAAATAAATAAACTCTCATACTGTCGGGGGATATTGAACTGAATCCAGGCCCTCTGACCCTCTCATCTCTGAATTACACCAAGGGTCTCCGTGTAGCTCACCTTAATATCAGGAGCCTTGTCCGGAACCATGCTAACCTTGAGGCATGGGTTGCTCTCTATAAGCCAGATATTCTTTGCATATCCGAGACCTGGCTTAAACTCTCCATCTCTGATGCTGTCTCTCCCTTACAAACTATAACATTCTTAGATGCAATTGACCCTCATCTAAATGGGGGGGGGTTGCCTTATTTTACAAGAATCACTTAAATCTGTCACCCCTACCCCCACTTCCTCCCTATGTGAGTCCCTGCATGCCACTCTTATCCCAGGCGCAAATCAATTACACATAATTTGTGCCTACAACCCACCTCAAAGTGATACTTAAGGCCTTGAAAAATTACTCGACCAAACTGCCCAACTCATTGGTTGAAATTAAGTCCTGATTCTTGGTGACCTAAATCTTAACTGGCTGGGAAACTGGCAATCCTCCCTTCCCTCACTGGTTGAAAGCTGTAACATACAACAATTCATTTTTGAGCCTACCATGGTCACTTCCCAATCAAATTCCAGTACACTGCTCAATTGGATACTGACTAATCGTGTTGACTGCATCCCTATTGCTAGCACACTTGCTGATGCCATAAGTGACCACTCCCCTGTCTTCTGCGTATAGAATCTCATATTTGACATTTTCTGCACCACTTCAGTATATTACCTTTAGAAACTTTGCCAGTCTTGACCAGGGCAAATTCCTCCTAGAGGTTTCATCCATTGACTGGTCCCGTCTCCACTTGGCTCATGATGCTCAAAGAGCTCTAAGCTATTTTCTTGACATTTTCTGTGCTCTGCAGGATAGGCATACACCCCTTATCACCCTCTGAGTGTGGAAATTGTCTCTGTACTCTGAGTTAGGAAGAAATGTTGGAAGCATTTTAGGTCCTCTGGCCTGCCAGCTGATTTCAATCTATATAGAGCTAAATGCAACACCTGCAAAAAACAGGATAGGATTGCTAAAAGTTTCTACTGCAAAGGCCTACTCCAGGATGTGGCTGGTGATCCCAGGAAATTCTGGTCTCATATAAAAACCTTCCTCAGCTCAAACCTATTCCAGACCTCTAATGGTATGATATTAAAAGGTGTTCACTGTAATGATCCAACCACTATCACTAACTCCTTTAACCTACATTTCTTTGACCTATCCAAATATACCTCCTCTTTTCCTCCGTCATAACCTATAAACCGCTGCACCGCTCCTAACCCAAACACCGGGATCCACCAATTCAGAGTCAAAGCTATAGCCCGTCTTGAAGTACTAAAACTACTAAATTCAATCTCTGATAACACTAGCACTGGTTCTGATGGCCTTGAACCTAGGCTCCTAAAACTTGCAGCCCTTTTATTGTCACCCCCCCGGCAAGAATTTTTACTCTGTCTCTGTGCCACAGTCAAGTCCCTGATGTCTGGAAAGCTGCACAAGTTACCCCAGTTTTCAAGAAGGGTGGTCCTAAAGATGTCTCTAACTACAGACTTATAGCCATTCTCTCCATACTGAGCAAAATCCTTGAAAAGCTTGTTGCCTCCCAAACCATCGACTTTCTACTTAAACTCAACCTCCTCTCTGACAAACAACATGGTTTCCACAAAGGTCACAGCGCCACCACAGCTTTACTCAAATTCATCAATGATACTCTCTCTGTGATGGATTTGAGACTTTTTACAAGTGCAGTCTTCATTGATCTAACAAAGTCTTTTGATCTTGTAAACCACCACCTGCTCCTTGATATCCTTCATTCTATGGGCTTTTCCCCTCCTGCTGTGGCTTGGCACAACAGCTGTTTATCTAATAGAATTCAACTCATCAAATTTAACTAGGCCTTCTCAGATCATACTACCATTAACATTGGTGTTCCCCAGGGTTCCATCCTTGGCCCTCTCCTGTCCTCTGTCTTTATCAATAACATTATCGTGGACATCACCACTTGCTCTTCTCTACTCTACTCTACGCTGATGATCTCGTCCTGCACACTAGCTCAAGAAACTTATCTGATATTAACATTAACCTCTCCTCTGCCTTCTCAAAAATCCAGGCATGGCTGTCTGCGCATCAGCTTGTTCTAAATATGGGGAAAACACAAGTCGTGATCTTTGGCTCCGCCTCTAAACTTAGATCTTGCTCTGATGGCTCCTTGATTGAGACTGTGAAGTCTTTTAAATACCTTGGAGGTTTGCTGGATGAGTCCCTTGATTTTGATCTCTATATACAGACCTTTCTGCAAGTATGTTAATGACAAGCTAGAGGTTGCCTATAAAATTAGCTTTGTTCTAGCTGCTTCTGCCCGACTGGCCATCACTAGAGGCATCTTGCTTCCGGCTCTCTCCTATGATGCTGCGGCCTATGTTAATGTACCCAAGTCTACATTTTGCAAGTGAGACACAACTTATTATAATATTTGTTGGTATGCTTTATTATCCCCATGGCACAAACATTATTGCCAGCTCTACGTCGACTTAAACTGGCTACACCCCTCTGCCCTTAGGCTCTATTCACTTAGTTCCCTAATGGATAGTGCTATCAGATCCCAACCCCCCCTTGTCTCTTGCCTCTTTGCTTATCCCCCAATCCTTCTCCTATGGCCTTCGTTCTGTTGAACAATCTCTCTTATACTTACCTAGATGTAAAACCTCTGAGGGTTCCTGTGCCTTCTTTCATGCTGCCCCAAACTTTTGGAACTCTCTCCCCTTTGCCGTCCGCCATGCACCAACCCATGCCATTTTTAAAAACGAATTCATAAAATTCCTAACCCAGCTGGTCCCCTGCGTGTGCTTTAATCCTCCTTAGCTCATAACAGCTTACTGACTTTCCCTTCCCCTTTATATCAATCTCCTTTACTTGTCTGTTTTCCCACCATGTTGTCTTGTCCTCAGTCCTGTCTCCTATTTCTCTCCTGTTTTATCCCCCACATTTCCTTGTTAACTCGTACTTAATCCTCGATTGCCTATCTTCTACTTTTTGACCTCTCATGTGTTTCTCCTCTCACCACTGTTGTCCTGCTACTCCCATACCAAACTTTGCTTCTTTATGTCTATATTTGCACTTATCATTTATTGTATTTTGTCTCAGTTCAGATGTACTGTACCTATTAAACTGTATTTTAGCTCAATATACTGTAGGATAACGGCTCTAATAGCTACTGTTAAGTTAGTTTTGCTTTCTGCCATTCACCATGTACAGTGTATTTGTGATGTTCCTGATACTCGTACATTCTTGATTTTGTACTGTTTGCATTTACTTCCTGATACTGTACTGTTTGTTTTGTGCTCCTGTAACCTCCCGGGTTGTGCCTGAAAATAGTCATTCTTATGGCTAGCACACTTCCCCAGTAAACAAAAACAAACTAACTAAATAAATAAATAATCAATCTCTCTGCTAGAATGAAAATGATCTGAAACTTGTGAGAAAGGTTAGTGACTGTGAAAATTTGACTTGTTTTCACGTGTGTGGCTGCTTTTGGAGCACGGCAGTGGAGATACTGAAATGTTTCTTTGCCGAGTGATGGCAGTTGTGATAGCCACGCGAGTGACTGAATGTGATCGGGTCTGAGGAGAAGCTGGTGTGTGTTCATCATTATAACCTGCAGGTTATAATGGCGAATTATAACCAGCTTCTCCTATGGGAAAAACATGCCTCAGTCATTACATGTTAATAATGGTTGTCAAAAACATACCTAGAAAATGTATAAATAACATACTAGATTAACATTGTTACCTTGTAATTTGCAAGTACCAGAGCAATGTTTAAGACAATATTCTTAAAATGGATTGTGCATAAGGCATACCACATTGAATAGAAAAGGCAGTGGAAAAGGCAGGGTGTTGTGTGATTAGGAACTCCGCTATTTTAATAGATTTATAAATGACCAAATATTGAATACAATCCTACCAGTATAGGGAAGCCAGCCATAGTGGATACATTTGTAAATAAAAGGAAAAGACTGCAAGCAAGTAACAGAGGTATATGAGATAAGTAAAAAAACAGATATTTACAACTACACAGAATGTATGTGTTTGATCCCAGAATTACACATAAGGGTGGGCACATGTCAAAAGGCCATGTAAAAAAGCAATTTTTTTTAAATGCTAATAGATAAGATTTAGGTTTGTAAAGTTTCATTTTTGTTTTGTTTAGTAGTTTTGTGTTACAAGTTCTTATTTAGAAGACTGAGCATACAGCATTTTTGTTCTCATTGTTCTTTTTCTGTGCTGGCTATTAAATGAAGTTGGTAGTCAGCACAAGACAAAAACACAGGGACTGCAGAGGGCATTGACAGCACTGACTGCAACACTAGAACTGCAGACTTTAGCACTAAAGCATCATCAAATCTCATGATAATAATAATCTTTATTTGTAGAGTGCAATTAATAAAATCAGAGCACTTTAACAATAATTAGACAATTAAAACCTTAAAACCATAATAAATTAAAATTCAATAGTAACAGCAGAATCAAGACACGCCAGTTACTGGAGAAGGCAAGATTAAATAAATATGTCTTCAATGCAGATTTAAAGCTCTCCATGGTCTGGTACTCACAAACCCGATGAGGTAGAGAATTCCACAGGGTGGGGATCACAAGTGCAAATGCACGGGCCCCAGATGTCTGTAACCAAACCCTGGGAATCTCCAGCAATCCCTCGTTGGTAGAGTGGAGTGGTTGGGAGGGGCAGTAGGGCAAAGAAGCTCTTGCAAGTAACCTGGTCCCTGTCCATGTAGGGCTTTATAGGTCAGCAAGCCAACCTTGAAGGTGATCTGCCATTGAACAGGCAGCCAGCGCAGCTTTCGCAGCACAGGTGTAATATGGCTAGTTCAAGGAAGCCCATTTAGTAACCTGGCTTTCGCATTCTGCACCAGCTGCAGATGGTGTATCTCAACCCCAGTAGCCCTAGGTACAGGGCGTTACAGTAATCCAGATGGGAGGTCACAAAGGTGTGGACCAAAGTTGGAAGATCATCAGGCAGAACTAGGTGCTTAATCTAAATGATATTCCTCAGATGGTAAAATGGGGTCTTGATGACGGAGGACACCTGAGACTTCAGGGTCAACCCTTCATCAAAAATAACACCCAGACTCCGTACCTGTTCGGAGGTCCTCAGCTGGCAGCCCCCGAGTAAAAGACCAGAGGCCTGCCCAGGCCAAATGCCCCCATACCCGACAACACGGGTTCACAACCAAAACCTTAGTCTTGTCTGGATTCAGCCTCAACCAGCTGGCACTCATCCAGTCCTGGATCTCGGACAAGCAGTTGTTAAATACAGAGACCAATACCTCCTGTTCGGGTGCAAAGGACATGTACAGCTGAGTATCATCTGCATATCAGTGAAAACTCAGACCGTACCACCTTACAATGTCCACCACCAGCAGCACATACACCACAAACAACATCTGTGATAGCACAGAGCCCTGTGGGACCTCACATGGTAGGGAGAAAGCATTGAGGAATAAATCCCAGACACTACCCTCTGCCAATGAGGAAAGAGAGAAACCATCTGAGGACTGTCCCTGACAGACCACAGATCAACCACAGGCACTCTAGCAGTACTCCATAGTCCCCAGTGTCAAATGCCACAGACAGATCAAGGATCTCTCACTATAAGGAGGTCATTGAGCACCCGAACAAAGGCAGTCTCAGTACTATGCCTTTTCCTAAATCCTGACTGGAAGAGATCATAGATGTCATGGATGGCAAAATGGCCATCCAGCTGCAGTGTGACCGCCTTCTCAATAATCTTTCCCACAAATGGAAGATTAGAGACAGACCTGTAGTTAGTGAGACAGTCCGGATCGAGAGAAGATTTCTTTAGGAGGGGTGTCACCACCACCTCCTTCAAGGTGTCTGGAAACTCCTCGGTCTCTAACGAGCACCAGACAATCTCAGCCAGGACTGGGCTGATGACCTCAACACACCCCACAAGGAGATGGGTTGGGCCCGGGTCCAAACTACAGTAGGTTGGCCGCATACTCTGGACGATCCTCATAACATCCAGGATCACCACCTGGTCGAAAGCCGACCAACCACACCGAGGCACTGTGACCTCCCACCGATCACCGCCATACCCATTGGAGCATGCTGAGCAGATCTCTGACCTGATGTCAGCAATCTTATCTGCAAAGAAGTGAGCAAATTCATCACACTTCTCTTGTGACAAGGCTGTCCGCGACTGCAGACAGACTGGATTGCACAGTCTGTCCACAGTTCAGAAGAGCTGAGCTGGTCGGTTCCATGCAACAGTAGTCTCCCCGGACAGGAACTTTGCCTTCTTATGGGAGATCACTGATTGATAGCTCGCATAATGCGTCATCAATCTAAGCTTGTCAGCATCAAGGCCGGATTTCCGCCAGTGACGTTCCAGCCTTCACCCTGCTCTCCTCATCTCCCTCAAGGTCCCATCAAACCATGGGGACTGAGGACAAAGGGAGAGAGAGGGTGAACCCAGGCAGGAGCACTAGAGTCAAGAGCTGCCACCAAGGCCTTGTTATAGGCCAGCAGTAGGTTCTCTGGACCCATGCTTGCACTTGGAAGTGCCGATAGGTCCAGCACTGCTGTAAGCCTATCTGGGGTCTCACCCCTTAAAGGGTGGTACTGGACCATCTCCAAATGGACCGGCCTATAAGGGGGTGCCTGGAAGTTGAACCTGATAGTGCAATGGTCAGACCATCTGATCAGTTCCACCACCAGGTCAGCGCTCTCCAAACCCAGTAGGAAGACCATATCCAATTAGTGACCTGACTTGTGGGTCGCAGTGGTAACCACCTGTGTGAAGCCTAGCAAATTCATCAGCTGGAGGAAGTTATGTCCAAAATGTAAGAGTTCATCATCGATTCAGGCACTGAAATCACCCAGCACCATCACTCTGGGGGATCCCAACACCATGTCGACAACGAAGTCCGCGACTTCCTGCAGAAATTGCTTCCCATCCCCGGGTGGATGGTGGATGAGAAGAATTTTGCGCCCCACACCTGCATCCAAGATACACTCAAAGGATCGAGTCTCCCCCTTTGGCACATCTACCAGGTCCAACTCTGATCTAAAACAGATGGCAACACCCCGCCCCTATGATCCAGCCTCGAACGGTGTATCACCGAGAACCGGCTGGAACTGCTGCCTCAAGAAATGGTCCAGCATTAATGTCCAGCCAGGTGTCGGTGATGCACGCCAGGTCAGATGACCTAACAAGATCAGTATCATAGCCGTCATGTTCCTAATGGACTTGGCGATGCATAACACTGCCAGAGTTGGATGAGATTCTGAGGCCAACCAAGGAACCTGTCCACTCAAGGTGGAGCCCTTGGGTATGGGGACCAGGCAGGGAGAACCCCTCTCCACTCTCCATTTCGCAGCAGGGCGTCCTCTTGTCCCCACAACCCCAATCCGGCTGCTAGGGTCCTCTCCTCCCCTGAGGTCCAGGGTCCCTTCCCCTATGCCTCCTATCCCCAAGGCCCGGCGGCGGGTATAAACATCAGTGGGCAGAGGGGGACAATTAAAGGGACAGAGGCCATGGAGCTCTGAGGCGGAGTACTGCCTGACCGGGAGAGCCTTCTACCAACACATGTTCTCCAACCCCCGAAAGCCAGCCCCAGTGACTATACAGTAAGACACAGATGAATGAAACAATCCACCCTTCCCTCAAACACACACAGACATACACACACACACACACACACACACACACACACACACAAAGATTTATTCAATCCAAAACAAAACCCAGCTAGTTAGATGCTTGAAAATCCAAAGTGGTTAGTGTAGGGTCAATAAACAATATAGAGAAGCCCACCAAAGCTTCTTACGAATCGTCTTTATATGGGTGAGGCTTTCACCCCCACCCAGTCCATATGGTTACAAGTCCAAGTTCCTTCCTCTGCCACCAACAGCAGACAGCAGCATTAATGCAGTTCAAAACAATCCTAGAAGGTACTCTCACTACCTCCCCATTGATGTCCAGAGTTCCACAAGAAATAAAATGAGCCTCCAGATTGCTGCCAAACTGAGCTAATGTCCAGTTCTTGACATTTATCTGCTGGTCTTCTTCTGGTTGCCAAACCCCCAGTCTCAGGGCCACAAAATTAGCACCCCCAGGGGGCTGAGAACTGGCCAGCTTGCAGCCAGTAAGTGCGGGGGAGGACCCCAAGGAGAAAGAACACCATCTCCCACCTCTGGAAAACCCTTTAAAACCTCTGAGGTACACACCCCCACTGGACTGTGCCCCTCCAAAGTCACTCCCAGGCACAGGCAAGTCCAGACACTCCCCCTCCCCCCCCCGTGCAGTGCTGTGGCTCCGATCACCAAAGCACTGTCTCCTTCCCTCCTCCTAGTAAGGTGACTGGCAAAAGTTCAGAGCTGAGACAAGCCCCCAGGACAAAGGGGCACCGGAGTTTCAGCCATCCACTGACAGCCAAAATCACCCCTGCCCACACAGCCATCAGGAATTAGCCCTCCGGTCAAAATCCCATTACTGTCTTCCCCAGGAAAAAAACAGCTCAACCAAAACCTGCCAGCTATCCCTCCATGGTCAGAAACAAAGATTAGTACCTGGAAACTGGGGGCAAGCAGTAGCAAACACTTGATCAAAAGTAAGACATGTTCTCACCACGCCGGCAGCTGAAACAAACAAGTTACCTCAACAGCAGCTTCACTCTCCATGCTTGGGATACTCTGAGAAGGCTCCTCACTCCTAACTCTGTCTCAGGCTCCTCACACCAACAACAGCTCCAGCTTCACACTCTCTGTCTGACCAAAAATCGGGCAAAAAGGAGGCAAACCAGATAGTTAGCTCCAGGTAGAGACTCTGCCGAACTCCATTGAAATGGAGTTTGATTACAGAAAACGGCCAGCCATGAACATAAAAGCAAATAAGATAAAATTCCCACAAACAGAAAGGGAGTAAATAACCAGGTTTGGTGGGAAATAAAACAGTGCTAGCAATAATTTATAAGGCTAGCAGTTTGGTGTCCAAAAAACAGCAGCAGCAAATGAGAAGCACCAAACTAACACACCCTGACTACAACCCCAAAAATAGTGCTTCTCCTCTCTGACTAACTCACTACAAAGCCCTAACTATGCTAAACTGAAAAATATAGCTAACATATAACAAAATCAGGCAGAACTAAACAACAACGAAACTAATAAATTGAACTAATAAATTAAACGGCATAAAATAGCATTATGGCTTAATTAAAACACAGGCAGCTCACACATCAACCACCATCTTGACCAACCATGGTTCTGCTTGACTCCATGGCAAAGGTCATGACCCCATTCATGCAAGTGATGCCTTGCATAAATGGGGCCATGATCTTTGCCATGGAGTCAAGCAGGTTTTCACACCAGATTTCACTAACTTCATTTACATTTTAAATCCTGATGAAATTAGGAGGGTGCAGTAGAGGCAATCATTGTTCATGCTTACAAACTACACAGGTATACAGAAAAAATTCTGGGGGGGTCTTCCCTTTTAAACAGTTGATTTCTGCCCCCTCCCCCACTAGCCTAACAGTCCCCTCCAGACTTCTTTTTCTCCCTAATGTATCAGAAGAATTCTTTTGAACTGCCTCTCACACCCTTGGCAATCTGCAGATCTGTGCCTGCTTTTGCTTTCCTGCCTACCCCCTCCGTCTTATTTTGCTTGAGCTGGTATACCTTCTGTTCCTCCTCCCCTTTAGTCTGTTTGTACCTTTTGAAGTCCCATTTTGCCTTCACTGCCTCCTTTTCCTCTTTTCAGAACCTGACCAGTCTTTTGTATTTGTTTTGCTAGGTGGCCTTCCTTAAACAAGAGTCAGTCATCTCCAGAATGGCCCCCCTTAAACAATCCCAACCTTTCCTCTACACACATAATCTGATCTATAATCACCAGTCTTTTCTTGTTCTGTAACTCACATCTGGCCACAATCTACCCTTCTGAGATACAAAACTGCAGCCCTCAAAAGAGAGTCTGACATTCTCCATGAGTAGTTCAAACCATATGGAATTGTAGTCACTGGACCTGGACCCCAATGGTTCCCTAACCTTCATCCCCCCACCTCTGAGTTGGTAAGTCAAGGATGGTGTCCTGCTGTATGGGATCCCTAATGCCCTGCACCAGTAAGCAGTCCTGCAGTGTGTCTGTCAGTGTCTGGTATTAGATGTCCATAGCTGCTGGGGTATCCTAGTCTATGTCTGTCCGGTTCATATCCCCCATGATCACTAAATCCCCTTTTGCTACCACCCTCCTAACTTCCTTCCCTAATTGCTGTTCCCTCTCTTCCTTCTTCCCCAGCAGTCTACAGAGCACTCCCATTCTAATTTTTTTTTCTGCAGCTGTAGTCAGCTATGCCACAATCAACTCCATCTACCCCTGTGAATGATCCCATCTTCTGTTGCTTCTATGCCATCCTTAATGCAGAGGGCTACTTCTTCCTATTTACCCCTGTTTGTTTTATATAAGGTATACCCTGGAAATGCCAGATCAGAGTTTTTATTTTCAGTGGCCAATGCCTCTGTAATGGCCATCAGGTATAACTTGGCTTCTGCCACCATCACCTATAATTCACTAATTTATTTACCCAGGCTCCTGGTGTTTAGTCAGACAACCTTCCAGACTATCTACATATTTCCTCTTTCCTTACCTGTGCCCCGGTTATTGTCTGTACCTCCCATCCTACCCTGCCAATTGCTCCTCTTTTTGTTGTTTTTTTTTTTATGACCCCCACCCTCAAACTTCTCTCCTACTCCACTTTGTTCCCTGTCCATGCCATCCCTACACCCCCTTGTTCCCTCCCCATTTCTTGGGCAGCCCAAGCTAAGCCCACCTCACCCCTTTCAAGGGATCTCCTAGCATCTGTCTTCTCTATTCAGTTTAAATATTGGTTCACGTATACATCCAATTTCTGCCCTGGCGCACCTATTCCCTCCCTCATAATCTGAAGGCCATCTCCACTGAATAGCCTGCCATCTCAGAGATCCCCAGATTCCTACAAATTTGTACCCTTCCTCTTGACAGCACCTCTTCATCCAGAAATGGAATACCTCAGTTTCCTCCTGCCTCCCTTTTCCCTCCCCCCACTGCACACTGGTAGGACCTCTGAAAATCTAGCAAGGCTATCTTCCCTTTCAACTCATCCTCTAGCTTCTGAAAGTATGATTTATGTCTTTTAGATTTTCATTTGCCAGGTCGATGCTACCTTAGTGCACCAGGACATGTGATTCCCCCCATCTTATTTATCAGTCTCTCTCTATCCTGGTCCCTTGTGGCTGATGTGCCTGGCAGGCATCTGACCTCCATGCCTCTTAATATAGAGTCCCTGACTAACAGCGCTGTACTGGCTACCATTTTTTTCTCAACTCCCCAACTGGGTATTGCTCATTGCTTCTTCGCAACCAGCTAATAGCCTCCCTTTGTAGAGTCAAGTACCCATGCCTCCTCTGTGGGGGGGGGCGGCAAAACAGTTTTAATTTCCTACTGAAGGACACTGCTCCACACCCCTAAATGTTTTCAACACCTAGTCCTGTTCCCTACTGCCCTCCAGCCCCTCTGCCAGTGGGCCTCTGGGGTGGGGGGAAGGGGTTCTGAATTCCAGCAGGTCTGTCTATGCAGCAGGAGTATTTCATTCTGTGCCACCACTAGCTGTGCAAGGAGCTCCTCAAACCTCCTACATTTGGGATAGTGACCTACTCTCCAGAGCATAGCCCAGGAGATGGTTGCATCATAGTCCTTGCAGCTGGCTATCCCCATCACACCTACATGCATTTCTTAAATAGTCTGAGCTAAATTCTACTAGTCTGATGTAGTACCTACCACTTACTCTGACAGGCTCTGATAGGTTACGCTACGCACTACTGAACACACACATTTACTACTTGTCCAGTTCCAGCTTCTTACAGTACTCTAAGTAGAGGTTTCTTCATTTAGGCTATCTTTTAACCATTTGCATATACAGTTCTATTAACTGTTACCACCTACAAATGTTAGACATGGCTGTAATTGCCACAGTTTATCTTCCTCTTCCTCTTCCTCTTCCTCCATTAGTGTAATCTTGTCCTTTCTTTCTAGGGCCCCCTCATACTTTAGCACATACAGTAGAACTGGTTACACTTAAAACTAACGTATTACAAATGTTATATTATTATTTCAATACAGAACACTGTATACCTCATAAGAGTATCACATCAGGGCTGCAGCACATCCTGCAGATTGCCTGACTCCCTCAGTGTGATACCCTGTAGTGTGATGCCCTATGCACCAGCCCTTGTACTACAGACTGCAGTGCAGAGGACTGCTAGTCAACTGTGATCTTAAAAAGACCACAGCTCCTCACTGATGCCTCTCCTAACTGGAAAAAGGAGACAGTCCCCACTTAGCAAGTCAGCCCAATAACAAGATTATGATTATGAATTATTATTATGAGATGATTAATAAGATTATGTGACAGTTAAAATGATCACTTGTGCCTGACTCTTTAGACAGTATATGGCAGAATGTTATTCTATAGTAGGTAGAAATCCATACCTAGAATAATATTTTTGTGCTGCAGTAGCTACATCATTTTGCTGTTGCACTGCAGTAGATATGTAGCTACTGCAGCCTAACAACATGGAATGTCTTCACGCATGCTTATTCCTAAAACCTCCGCTCTTCATGAAACGGCCGTAGCTGTGACAGCTGGCCCAGGAAGAGAGCAAGGCTGAAAAAAATACAATAGTAAGGACACAGTTGTGAATGTGTGGTTGCCCATACACTATAAAAGACTGTGCATGAGCAATCATGTGCAACAAGGCTGGTTTTTAATCTTGAGGTTTCCGTGGTAACGAGACCTCTCAAGGTCCCCTGTTACCATGAAAACCTCTTGACTGAAAAACAGCCTTGTTTTGTGTGGTTGCTCATACACAATCCTCTGTTTTTCAAGTGCACATCAGTGATTTTATAAATGATTATGCTCCCATGAAATACCAGGGAAGCACTTTGTCTTATTTTATCTTGTTAACACACACGCACTTTCATTGTTGTGAGTTAGTGTAGGGTATAATTTTGGGATCTTAAGAATGCTCCCATATTTAATAGCGTGTCTTTAATTCAAACCACATAACTACCTCCACAAGGCTCCCAGGGAGTATACTTTTGAGAAAGCTGGTTAATGGAGAACACACGATGGGTCCCATTGTGATTGGGTACTGATTATACATGCATGGTGTTCGTGATCTGCTGAATTTGGAGTCGTTATTTTCATTGCTGTTTTTGCTTGTTGTTTCAGTGCTAGAGCTTGCAGTAATAAAGGAGCTCCACTCTTTTCAGATTCTGTTTTATAAACTGTTTTGTGTAGTCTCTAGTAAATGTGTGCCCAGTAGTCTAGTCAGTGCTGGCGTTTTCTCTCCATTGGAATAGTTATTCGTTTGAGCAGTGGTATGGCTACCCTTGAAGCAAGTAGTTTCTGTTTTCTCTCTCTCTCTGCTTCCCTAGCAGGCTGTTTTTTTTAAATTCTAAGACCATTATGTTTTTATAAAGTTTGCTACAGGCACTTCTAATCCAGAAGGTTGGAGGGTGGGAAGCTGAGGGAGGTGGAGGTTGGAGGGTACCTACAAGCTAAGTTGAAAGCATAGCACAGTGACTGGGGTTTAACACAGACAACCAAACAAAAACCAACCAGACAACAGGGTAATAAGGTATCCAGAGCCACAAAAGTCCACAAAATTGGTTGGACCTGACACCTCTTGCCACCATTTTTGGAAAGAAGAGACCCCAGTACCATAATCAAGAGGCCTGCTCTGTTGTAACGCTTGTTCAAGTTGTGAAATACACTGAAATAAGTATGACATTAAAGAAAAATATGAGAAAAATTTGGAAAAGTGGCAATTTTACCAAATATGATCTAGAACCTTCAATATTGCTCAGATCGGTCTAAAATTTATCCCAGTAGTGCACATTGAGGCTATTCACATAAAACAAGTCTCACTGTCATCATGTCTTTACAGTACGGACCACAATATGCAATTATTGTAGGGAAATATTTTCAAAATTGCTGATTTTTCAGCTACATTTTTGAATGGACTTCATTGTGTTTCCTCTGACAAAGTAATCATTACATTTGTATTACATTTCACCACATTTCTATCTTCTAAAATGTATCTGCTTTCATTTAAAAGACACCTGACTCAAATATCATGATGTATGACTGAGATATTTAATTTTGTGTACCCGTACCCCCAATGGACACAATAACCATCCTACCCAGCATCTACCAGGTTTGGCCATATATGCATTTCTAGTTTGATTTTGGTATGGTTTGAAATACTATACAGGAGTTTTATGATATTAGTAATCTACCTATTTAGGGAATGTTCTTAAAGTAATCAGTTTGATGCTTTGTGCCAAATATTTATAAGGTGTATTTTTGTATTTTGTTTAGGGGTTTTATGATATTAGTAATCTGCCTATTTAGGGAATGCTCTTAATGTAATCAATTTGATGCTTTTTGCCAAGTATTTATAATGTGTATTTTTGTATTTCAGATTTATGACTGATCAACCATGGAACCAGCATTCCAAGTCGGCCCTAAAAGATGTCGACCAAGCGCAAATTACTCCCTCTGCCTCATTTATCAGCAAGATGCAAAACATGACTCTACAAAGACTGATAGAACTTGGATATCCTGCCTTCTTGTATGCAATTCAGAACCATGTTGAAGATGTCACTTTCCGACTGGAAAAGGACTTGTTATGTAAAGATGGATTCCTAGCGAAGACCCCAGTAATGCATGCAAGTTGTTGCAAAGCATACACCAACAAAAAAAAAACGCTGAACAAAAATGCCACAGAGTTTCAGAACAGGACAGTGAGCAACCAGGTCCATCTCATGTGGTCGTGCGATCTTCAATCAACAGCCTATTTGAGTACAAGAGTAAATGTTTTGTGTGTGAAAAGGAGTAGGATGAAAGGGGGAACAGGAAACTGTTGATGATTGCAACTGTTGATCATCAAACATCCGTGTGGCAAAAAGCAAAAGAACTCAATGATGGTACCATGTTACATAAGTTGCAAGGATTTGGGGATGAATGCCTAGATCTGATAGCACATGGTTTTTGATACCATAGATCATGTCTTAATAACTATATAAATAGAAGAACATGGAGCAAAACAGTGGAAAATTAATAAAAAAATTAAACATAAAAAAATAAATAGAACAGTCATGGAAGGCAATGACATCTATGATGTAGGGTTCTGTTGGCTAATTTCTCAAATTGATAGGCCAATGTTTGACAACGGAAATGTCTTCTATATCGCTAAACTTCATGACAGATATCGCCAATGGTTAGAAGATCATGGTGTAGATGATGCAGCATCCTACAGGCCAACAGGTCTGAAAAGACACCTACTGACATACTACACTAATCCCAGGGGTGGTAGGGTAACCATAGTTCCTCAGAAAAGTACATCAAGTATCTTGTATTCAGCACAGTTGAATGTTGGACAGTTGCTTCCTGAAGTCGCCAAGTTACAGCAAACTATGGAAGAATGAGACTATACAGAAGAAAGTAATGATGACTCCAATGATACTCAGACTCAAATGGATGCAAATATGTTCAGTTACAATGCAACAAATTTAATAAGGTCTGAACTGAAAGAGTTTGGCTGAGAAGAATGTCAAAGGATTACATCAGCTAAAGAGTGCACATTACAAGACCAAGACGCGTGTGAAACAAACCTGGATGTGTCTTATGAAGCAGCTTCAAAATGTGTAGGTACTACTGTCTACAGTCACATGGCTTGGATGCTTACCAGTGCTACTCCAGAAGTAGGGAATGATGGGAGAGTTCAGCTAAATCCCAAAAAACAGGAGCTAGTACTGAATCTTGGACAAGACATACGCGCAGCCGTTACTGGTGTTCCAACATCAAAACATGTTGGTACTGTTCTACACATACTAAAGGCTACTCATAGCAAAGAGATCATAACCATGCTAAATAGATTTGGAAATAGCATTAGCTACCAAGATGCCCAACATTGTATTGCTACCATGGCAGCAGCTGCTGATGAGCAGGAAGATCAAGATGGGGTTTTTCATACCCAGAATCTGAAGTCAGGTCAATTCTCACAGCGTGCAACTGACAACCTAAACTTCCATGAGAGTACAAAGGATGGTAAAACTATGCATGGGACATCGCATGGAACATATCCGTATGCTGATGAAAGTGAGGATCAACAGTCAATGGCTGTTAGGGTGCCCTAGTTAAAAAATACAAGTCTTCTAACACATATCTGTTTCAAACAGGGAAAAGTAATCTCACCCTCAAAGACCACCAGAAGAGTCGTTCACTTGCTGACATGTCAATAGCACCACAGCAGCTCAGAGAACCACTTCATCCTGTAGACTGGCTTTGGCATTTAGTGAATATGGGTACCACACTTTATTTAGATGTCATAGAACAATCAAAACCTGTTACATGGTCTTCCTTTTATGAATTAGTTACCCAACAGGAAGTACAGGTGACTGTGGTTGGGTATGGGCCTTTCTTTTCAGAACCTCCTGTAAACCATGACGTGGTTGAAGCATCAGTTCGGTATTGTACAAAGGTAACTCAGAAAACTGGGCAGGAATACTGCATAATTACCTGTGATGGAGCAGTCTGTGAGATTGCTCTTGGCATTCAGAAAAAGAAGCTGGAGAAATATGGCAAAGTCATCCTTCATATGGGTGGCTCCACATTTCACTGAATTTCATGGGGGCAATTGGGTATTTAATGAAAGAAACTGGAATACAGGATCTCCTTGTTGAAGCCGATGTTTGCCTCCATGGAACTGCCAACAAAATCATGTCAGGCAAAGGCTGTTATGCTATGCTGAGAGCCCATAGACTAGCTCTTGCTGCCATGTATGAGCTACACTAGAATGCATTTGAAAGTTGGCTCATTGGTGAATATGACAAAGACATGGAGTGCATGGCATTGCTCTCAGAAAGTGTTCAAAGACTGAGAGATGCCATGGATGCCAATGATGCAAAAAATGCAAATGATTTATACATCCAAACAACTAGGCTACTGGAAGAAGCAGACATTTTAATGAACGAGCTCCATGAGGCAAAGTGCAAATCCCCAACAAGGCTGTGGCTTATGTACATGGACATGATTCAGATTCTGAATCACTATATCTGTGCTGAGCAGGCTGGACATTGTGAGCAGCACCTGGCTGAAGGTGAGAAAATGCTTCCATATCTTGTGGCTGCTGGTCATCACAAATATGTTTCCTGCATTCCCCATTACCTGTCCACTATGAAAGACCTACCAACCACAGCACCAGACATCACTGAAGCATTTAGATTTGGCAAATTCATCATGGGTTGAACAGTTAGTAAGCTTAATGGTGTGTGTGGCCTGATATGGCCCTCAAGCAGATGTACTGTATAACAAAGATGCCAAGATGCAGCTTTTCCATGGCATAACTCGGCAACCTGCCACTGTGGAGAAATACCTGCCTTCATTACCAGCACTGACAGCATTCTCTGAACAAACAAAGGTAATGGCTCACCTTCATGACACTGATGATCACAAACACCATGGAGACTCTAAGCATACGGTACAGAAGGACAGTACAGCCTATTTTTTTTCAACTCTGTTTATTCTCCATTGGACTGAGGCATGTCTCAGAGGTGCCTACTCAGCTTCTCTCCCATTTACTCCCCATCAAGATTCTCACCTAGTAATTCCCTCCCACAGAGATTTCCCAGCCCCCCGGATCACTCCTCTGGGGGAGGGCCACCACTCCTACCTTGGTGGCATCTTTCTGAGATTAGAGGGTCCATCTCTTGTGGGTGGTGCTTGGGGATCACTGGATGTGGCAGTTCAGCATTGGGGATATGTGGGGGTGGCTCCTGAGGCCCTTGTCACCTCCTCAGTCCTCCGTGGAGTTTTTCTTCATTGTGCTGCCCTTCCCCTTTCCTTCCCCCAGAGCTCAGACATACAATGATGTCCTCAGACATATGCCGCAGCTCCACCCCAGCATATGCTAGCCTCGCAAGTACCTGACGATGCCTCTGACTGGTGCCAGAGGTTGTTCAGGAGCGGTGGAGTCCCTGGATCCCTCCCCAGGAAGGGAGAGCAGTCCTCTGGATGCTTGATCTCTTCCCTCCCCCACTGACCCCCGGTGGCCCGAGCTCGCTCCTGAACCCAGGTTGCCAGCGTGGCAACAGTACAGTAATTAAAACAAAGATGAATGCGGTCACTAGCAGAATGATCAATCCATTCACCTGTGACACCAGTGATCTTCTGAACATTCCTACTGGTCAAAAAGTCACATCAAATGACTTCATTGAAGCCAAAGAAAAGGGCATAGCAGCCTTAACCACAGCACAACAGAGTGGTAGTGACAAAGTTAAAACTGTAAAGCTTCAGACATTCACAAGTAAAGCCAAAACACCCTCACAAATTTAGAAAGTGAAAAAGGTCAGCCGACCTGGTGGTGCTGAGGGTTGAAGTGCTGGATGCCAAACCTCACACAATGCCGGTGACCCAGGTTCGTGAACGACCTCGGGTTGTTGGGGTGCCGGCACAGGGGGAGGGGCAGAGCAGGATTGAGTGCCTAATGGCAGGTCTCCTCTTCTGGGGTGGTTGTCACCCCCCCCGTAGATCTGCTACCACCGGGTGGAGGTCCAGTGGCAGTGCCGGCAAGAGGGGGTGGCAAGTTGGGATAGTGTCTTGGAACACAACGCGTGTGTGCACATCCGGGACTGGAGGCAGGAAAAAACACAAAATACATAATAAAGAAAGTGAAAAAGGTCTATGAAGAGGAGAGCAATGTGGTCAGGAACTTGTACTTTATCTGAGATCTGGATGACGACAAAAAGGTAAAAGCCTTCAGTCATGAATGGACTAAATATTCCTTGGCTCTTTTTGAGCCATATGCCAACCTTTCCCAAGCCTATGCCATGCGCAAAGGCAACAAAGCTGATTACCTGGCTGCCCTAAAAAGTTACTTTGGTGAACTGCTGGCCAAAAGAAGGTAACTTGCCATCTTCAGTTGAACCTACTGTACTAGTTGGATGTGGGTCTCCCAGTTGATGTGGTGTACCTAGACTATATAAAGGCCTTTGACTCCATGTCACACCTCATATTTCTAAGGACCTTGAGGGAAAGAGGGATAAAGTCATATCTTATTAACTGAATTGCCTCATGGCCAGAAGATCGAACTCAGAGAGTGCAAATAACAGATTATTTGTTGGACAGTGGCCTAGTTACTAGTGGGGTTCCCCAGGGGTCATTAGTGGGACCCCAGTTATTTAATGTGATTATTTCATCCATGTAGGTGTCTGAAGGGGCATTGATCTGCAAATATGCAGATGATGTCAAGGTTGGAGCAGTAGTTATTGATAAAGCATCTATAACAGCATTTCAGAATCAGTTAAATAACTTGGAAAAGTGGTCAACTGATCACAAACTGATGTTCAATATAGACATATGTAAAGTTATGCATTTTGGACAAAATAAGACTCAAGCAAAATATTCTCTAAATAATATATCAATAGTATGCATTGAAAATGAGAGAGACTTGGGGTAGTGATGTCTGACACCCTAAGCTTTGATAAACATAACGAAGCAACCAAGAGAGCTAACAGAATCATAGGGAACATGTTCAGAAATATCAAGAGTTGTAGTGAGGAGGTTCTGGTGCCCTTGTATAGGTCACTGGTCCAACCTGTGCTCGAGTATGGGGCCCCATTCAGTACTGCTCAGTCTATAAAGAATAACAGGAAGATTTGGCAGGTTCAGAGAAGGTTTACCAAAAAGGTCCTTACAACAAAGGACATGGAGTAGCATACCAGATTACAGTCCTTGGGAATGTACTGTATGACCTACAGAAAAACAAGAGGGGATCTCTGCTATGTTTATAATGCAACAAAAAATGTTACGTTATGGGAATCTGCAGGACTTTGTTGGAAGGAAAAGATGGGGATAAGGACTAGGGTCCACTCATTACAGTTATGTGGGGAGAAATATAATACAACTAGAAGGGGGAAGATGGTTTAACCAAAGAGTAGTAAATATATGTAATGCACTGCCCACAGAGGTGGTGAGTGTAGACAGTCTGGCAGCTTTTAAATGCCAGCTTGACAGATATATGGGGAACAAAAAATGGGAACCTGTTCACTGATAAGTGGCAGGCTCGTGCATGGCTCTTGCAGCTACTGGACCTGTATTTACACCTATGAACCTATGAACTAGTTGTTGATGCAATGGCATTTGTCTAACAATACAAAAAGCCTTGATAGTTGTACATTTAGTGACTTGCAGGAGAAGTATATAGATACACTACTTTGAATAAAGCCAGAGAGGTGCAACTGCATCAACACTATAGGAGACAGATATGATGTTAGTCCATCAGTAAGCTTGAAAAGTGAAGAGTGAGAAAAACAGGAAAAGCTTCATCGTGCAAAGAACAGAGCCTATGAACCTCGGGAATCCCTGCCCATCCCCTATTGGAAAGACTTCATTGCCAACTCCTAAAGCAAGACCAGTCTCCTTGATTTCATGGGAGGTGCTTGGGTAAAGCACAACACTCAGCTACCAGAGGGATTCTTGGTGGATTATTCAAGGACCCAGGTCATTCCATTCTTCTCTCAAAAGATGACGTGGTAGTAATTCCTGAATTGTCATGTACAAAACATGAAGAAACAGATACAAGAATAATCTCCGATGCTGCATACTGTGTAAACACACTTGGATATTGGAAAATATTAGTGGCAGCCACGGACACTGATGTGATCGTAATGTACATCTACGATAGCACTCAGATGTCTTGTCTAGAAGAGCTATGGGTTCAGAAAATGGGCGTGTACCTGCCATGCCATTCAGTAGCAGCCTCTCTCGGCACTATGTGCATCATGGATGCATCACGACTCTCATCAGTTCTCAGTGCTTACATCTTAACTGGATGTGATATTGTCAGCTATCCCTTCAGAAGAGGGAAGAAGCGTGCTTTAAATGTTGCCCTTGAAAATGCAGCCAACCTTCATGCATTATTAGGTTGTGGCAGACCTGGAGTAGAGTAAGCCTAGATGTAATTGATGAGGTCACTTCAGCAGTGTGCGAGTTCTTCATGCAATTACATTACAGAGATGAGTTCAGTGGTGGCCTGCATGCACTCCAAGCTGACCTGTATGTGACAACAAGGGGTGACCTATAGACTGTGCCACCAACAGAGGATGCCATTAGACTTCACATGTTGCATGTTCTGCACCAGATATCAGTTAGTAAAAGGGCTCACAAGTCAAATCCAGTGCTTCCCGACCCTGCATTGTTTGGGCAAACTCTTCAAGAAGGCAGGCTAGTTCCACATATGATGACAAAGGAACCAAAGCCAAAAGTGTCCATGCAAACCAAGTACTGTAAATGCAAAAGAAACAAATACAAACACGGCTGCATTTGTGCTACGGCAAATGTCAAATGTGTTATTACATGTATGTGTAATGCTGACCCCATGAAATGTAGTTGAGTTCAAATAAATCAGACTTTGGAAGACAGTGACAGTGATTAAGTGACATTGAAGGTCACATCTGTATAAGACTGGTGAAAGTCATGAACTTGATAATTAGTATAGTGATGATCTCGTGTCACTGAATAAGTAGCCTTTATCAATGCAATAATAAGCAGGAAATTCTACAGTCTTAGACTAATACGTTTTATATATAGAGAATAATGGCTAGGCAGGTGTGCCTCACAGTTTTTTTTTTACATACCCGAGGTGAATGATGAGCCATAAACCTTGAGAGTGAAGCTCGAGAAGTTTATGGCTCATCACTCACTGAGGGTGTATAAAAAAACATCATTAAAGTAGCAGTACTTGTTAGTAACCATGCACATTTTTCAGTAATAAGGTTTGTCTGGCAAAAATATCAAGGTACATATTTTTCTTTTCATTTTCTTTCATTCCTGAACCAAGATATGAGGTCTTGAAGTTTTAAAAGTTCCCACACCCATGCCACACCTACCATAAAACAATTAAATATTTTGTGCTATTTATTATCAGAAACATGTGGAAGAACAATCCTAATACAACTGCAGCATGAATTGAGCATGTACATTCAACAAGTAACACCAGGGGAAGAGATTTGTAAACATGGTGATTGGCAGCCATCTTTAATGATGTGAGTCATTAATTACAAAATCAGCTGTAAAAAAAGTTTTTAACAACATCTGAGAAAACAAAAAATATACTGAGTATCTTAGGTTATCAGAAATACATTTTTGCTAAAAAAAAACTATATGGTGAATTTTTTCACCGACTAACAAATACTGCTGTTTTAAGACACACCTGCCTAGATTTTATTTTTTATAATTACTGGTGCAAGGAATTAGTTTTTCAGACTGTGTCACTGATGCTGCTTCTTAGTCAGTCTCTGTCCCCCCCACACACACTCACTCTCTGCCTCTCTTGTCACACACACACACACACACACACACACACACACACTCTCTCACTCTCACTCTCTGCCTCTCTTGTCTCAGACACACACGCACACACACACACACTCTCTCTCTCTTTTTCAGCCTCAACCACAATCTCTCCCTCTCTCTGTCAGCCACAGCAGCATCCTGGATCGCACTTGGTCCTGATCTGGACGCAGAGCAGGATCAACCAGATAAAGAATGAACAAAAAATAGTAAAGATTGGAGAGGTCAGGATGAAAGAATAGTGATTTTTTTTTACCTGTCAGCCACAGCTGCGTCCTGGATCACATTCGCTGTCTCCCAGTCAGGGCACAGAGCAGGATCAACCAGATATTTGAAAAGGCAGGATCAACCAGATAAAAACAAATCAAGAAAATAAAAACGGGAGGGGTCAGGATAGAATAGTAGCACTAGCAGCTCAGCGGTAAGCGAGAAATGGAGCTGCCATGTTTCTTACAGTGTTCAACTTGCCCAAGAGTGGAGTGGACCCAGTGAAGAGGCACACTACGCTTGAGTAGCTCAGAATGGACAGCAGAGGTGAAAAAAAGTTTACTCAATGCCATAATTACCGGATTTCGGGTTATTACGGTGCCAAATGCCGTAATAACTGGATTTCAGGTTATTACAGCATTTGACAGTGACCATAATCAGGTTGATATACAAGGTCACCAGTAATTATATATAGTTAACTAAATCTTAATTAATCTTAATTATTTCCTTAATTCTAAACTATACTCTTTGTATTGAATTTGTAATTTTCACTGTTTAATGTGCTGCACCTTTGTTTTGATTCTTTCCTTACATCAATGAAACAAAAGGTTTTTTTGTGCCAAAATAACTGTTTTATTTACCCATATGTCTACAAATTTTGATCGGGTCCATTTGGGGGTACGGGTACACAAAATGAAATATATCAGTTATAAATCATGATATACGAGTCAGTTTTTTTTTTTTTATAAAAGCAGAAACATTGTAGAAGATAGAAATATGATATAATGTATGATAAATGCAATGATTACTTTGTCACGGGAAACACCATGAAGTCTATTCCAACATGTAAAACAAACAGTTTTGGTCGCACAAACATTTAGCTGAAAAATCAGCAATGTTGGAAATATTTTCCTTCAATAAGTGCATATACTGGTCCGTACTATGAAGACGTGATGACAATGAAACTTGTTTTATGCAGATAGCCTCAGTGTGTGTAACTGGGACACATTTTAGACCGATCTGAGCAATATTGAAGGTTCTAGATCATACTTGGTAAAATGTCCACTTTTCCAGATTTTTCTCATATTTTTCATTCACGTCGTACTTATTTCAGTGACTTTCACAACTTGTACAAGAGATGTAACAGAGCAGGCCTCTTGATTATGGTACCGGGGGGGGTCTCTTCTTTCCAAAAATGGTGGCCTGCAAAGTACAGCAAGAGGTGCCAGGTCCAACCCCATTCAAGAACCCTGGATCCCTGACAAGTAATACAGATTCTTGACTTTTTCCATACTACATCTAGCAGATGTGTACATAACAACTAAGTGCAGCATTCCTAAGCTCGAGGACTGGGTCTGTGCTTAAAGGAGTACTACAGTCAGAATCTGCAAAAAAAACACAATGCTGTACACAGAGTGTTTTGATTTTTGTGTGTAGTCCTAGTGTGTCCTTCCCTTTGTCTGCTATTAGGAGTTTTCTTTGACATCAGCCTGCTAGTTTTACAGTAGTTTTATGGCCACCCCTGGGGATCTCCATCTTAGCATGGTTGGTTTATTGCTCTTCTTGTTCCTACAGTGCCTCCTGCCCCATGTGGCAGTCATGTATCTGGGACCATGGGGGTCAGCAAGCACTGGTTTAGAGTCAATTTTACAACAACAGAGCTACAATATTAAGTAACTTTCCTTACCCAGTGAACATTAATGGCCACATTTACACTTTAGCAAACACTTGAGGGCTAACTGAGTGGGTTATTCTGTAATAAAACAGCTATAGCCTTTACTAATTATAGTACTGATGATCTGGGGTGATTTGTGCACTTTTTATGGCTTTGTGTAATCTGATGAAATTAAAAGTTTTAAAAGCAAAACATTAGCTGGCTCCATGGCGCCGAGCGAAGGGGTTCATTCGGCACACTGGTGACCCGGGTTCGCGCCCCAAGCCCGGGTACCAGGAGTGGAGACCGGCAGGGCAGGGGTTTCACAAGCATCCATTGGACGCTTCCCTCCCAGGGGGGTGGGATGAGCCGTGGACTGGTGGATGAGCTTGGAAAGCATGTCTCGGCACACCCCCCTGTACGTCATCCATCTCAGGATGCTGTCTCTCTATGGCTACAATGTGGGGGCGGGACAAGAAAAAGTGGAAATGGCTCCCTGCTGACTGGATGACGAGTGCCCAGCCTGCACCATCACAAAGCCCCGGACTAGCCTGGACCGACCCTGCAGCAGCTTCCCAGGATACGGAATTCGCATGACGGCACATCCCCTCAGAGGAAAGGGACCCTCCTGACACAGGGATAGGTTGGATTACTCAAAGGTGAGGCTGCAAGACAGTCAGGAGAATGGTGGTGTGGGGCTGAGTGGAGGTGTAGGGCACTGGTTCGCCGAAGGAGTGGCCGAAAAGGGTGCCACGAGGAGGTGGAAAAAATAGATAACACAAAAAAAGCAAAACATTTACTCCTGCTTGCTAGACCTGACACACACTGAAAACAAAAATATCGAATTAGAGTTATTTAGTGGAAGCCAGAACTTCAGGCTCCTACTGTATCACTAGTACTTGCTGAATCAGTGGTGCCAGGTGCATCACTGTCACATAGGACAGGAGGCATTGTAGGAAAACGAACAGCAATAAAACTTGCTAGGATAAGATGGTGATCCCAAGGGGCCATACAACTACCAAATAACTAGCAGGCTAATTTAGGAAAAAACTCTTAATAGCAAACAAATGGAAGGACACAGCAGGACTACACACAGAAATCAAAACACCGTGCACAACATATGTATTTGCAAATTTTGACTGTAGTACTCCTTTAAAGAGGATTCCACTCCATACCTAGAGGGAAACAGTTATGTATGTGCAAATGATATGAATACATAATAATGTGAAAATTGAAGAAACAAAGGCATGCAATCAGAGTACTTATTGATACCATTTACTGATATGTTTCTCTGTTGGTATCTTATTCCAACAACTAGGTGCCAAAAGACACTGAGCAACATTTCTGATTTTTTTTTGGGGGTATTCATTTATTTTAAGATTTTCGTTTTTAGTTACTAGAAGGGCTGAACAATACTGTCTATGTTTAGCCTAACCCAGGGGTGTGTGTGTGTGTGTGTGTGTATGTGATACAGATTAAAACCAACTGAAATTGGACCAGATTAAGCTGCTGGTGGCAATTTTAGTGAATGGAGGAAATCTGGCCAGGACACTGAGGAAATTCCCTTACTCTTTTCAAAAAGTGCCATGGGATCTTTAACATCTGCCTGAACAACAAGGAAGGACTTCTATTTAATGTCTCATCTGAAGAACAGCATAACATCCCCTTAGTACTAACCTTGGGTGTCAGCAATTCCAGTATGATCCTAATCCTGGTGCAGAACTAGAACCTCTGACCTTCTGTTCTGCAGGCAGGTGTGCTACCAACTGAACCACACTGACACTGTGCTTTAAGTAATAAGCAGGGGTTAAATTGGGCAGAAGACCACGGGGACTCAGTTCCACCAGCTCATAAAAAAATGTATGACAGTTAAACCACCTCTGTCATCTTTCTCCACTGACTAGTACAGGAGAGTTCCACCACCTAAAAAAATGACAGTTGTCAACCCAGAAATCCAGATGTGACAGTCCCCCCCCAAATATTTCCAAGTTAACCACTAGTAACATGGTAAAAATGTATTCTTCTGTTGCTGCAGTGTTTTACTTTGGGAGATGACGTTGGTGACTGACTGTTTTTGCAAGTCATGAGCCCAGCTGTGATCACAGCTGAGCTTGTGCTCAAGGTTCAAAGTTGTTCTTAACATTCAGAAAAAGTTGTTCTTACCATATGTTAAGTACAGCTTTTGGAAGCCATGGGAAAACAGGCTAACTGTATAATAATATTACACTTCATCTGGGTGTTAGCACATGAGGATGCACATTCATGAACAGTGCCCAGCATAGTTTAAAAGTTCGTGAGAAGATCTCTTTAAATTAGGCATTGGGCTTCTCTGTAACTCGCAGCAGTTGAGAGGTATCAATGATTAAGTCTGCCCCACATTGATACTACATTGCCGCCATTTTTAGAACCATGTGATTTCACTGATGATCTAGCTGCGGTTAACCCCATTGTCATCAAGCACAGCTTGACTGCCAGTAACGTGACAAGGTTCTAGAAATGGAGGGAATGTAGAATCAGTATAGGGGCAGACCTAATCATCAATATCTCTAGACTGCTGCCAGCTACAGAGGAACCCACTGCCTCATTTAAAAGATCTTTTGATGGACTTTCAAACTATGATGGGCACCACACCTTAAATGTTATGGGGGTGGGCAGATGGGGCTGAGGATTGCACCCATCCCCACATGATACTGGGGCATGCAGTGGGCATACACTCATTCTGAGTGCATCCCCACCATTTTTGTGGATCAAGCCCTAGAGTACCAATATCTCTGGACTGTGCCAGGTACAGAGGAACCCAATACCTCATTTAAAAGAACTACTGATGGACTTTCAAACTGTGACGGACAGTATTCATGAATGTTAACCTTTAAGAAAGGCCAAAAATCTGCCTTAAAATCTGTGCAACCTACAAAAACTAGATAAAGAAACAACGCAGGCCCAGCTGAGGGAAGGATCAGTCAGGAAGGTGAGCTGTGGCTCTCAAGGAGGGAGGTTCAGGGTTTTATTTAACTCTAAAAATTGATTAGCGTTTTGCTCATAAAAGTGCTTAAACATTGTGAAAATGCATAGCACTTGCCTCACTGTGTTTAACAAACATAGCACTTCTAGATAGCCTATATAAATACTTTCTGTACAGTTAGTATTGTCCCAAGAAAAAAACTGCTAATCAACTATTTAAAACCCTGGAGATTATGAGCTGTATGACCATCCCGCATACCCCTGTTAGTCACCCAAAGAAAGTCATGGGTGTTGGCTACGAAGACAGCCACGTGCCCACCCTCCTGGCAGAAGGAAGTGTGCAACAGTAGTGACCCCCTGTTGTGCAGTGGAGAGGGAGAGGGTAAAAACAGAGGAAGAGACATTGAAAGAAAGAAACGTTTGTTTTTATTTCAAACACTTCACGCTCGCCTTTCTTTCTCTTTCTCCTGATCCTAACAAATAAACATATATATACATATATTTTAGAACCACTTCTGCTGGATTAGGAATCAGTCAGTTTACACTTTTTTATGGCTAGGTTATTACACAATCAAATTGTCTTGCAAAATATACTTCAACATTTTGGCATCAAGTTGAATAAAGTGCTGCTTGTCGTGTTTGGTATATTCGTTGTATTACTTTCAAACCTGTGTCCATACCTTTGATTTATATATCACCCAATATATGGCACAAGGGAGTTAGTTTCTACCACAGATAGAGTTCTATAAAAGAACTTGAGTAATGACATTCCGCCCTGTTGGTGAACTGAAAGTGAACCCCTACAAAGGAGACCAAGATGCTGGGCTACTACTGACCTGCACTACAAAGGAAACCGCTCTTTAACTTGCTCATGGAGGTATCTAGTTTTTATTTATTTATTTATGTATTTGATATATCGGGTTTACAACCTTTGAGCCAGAGGCTCATTTACAAAGGTACCTCGTCACATGTAAGACAGAAACTAATACAGACAGGGTATAACAACAATTACATTAAGCATGTGTTACAGACATTTGCCAGAGGATGACCAAAAATGATAAGCTGTCAGTAAATCCCTCCTCACAAGGTAATAAACCAGAATTCACTGTTGTCTTCACCAGCAAAACAGTGCTCATTAGGCTGCTTCACTTTTTTAGCTAGCTAGTACTCGAGACAGATTCTGCACCGTAACTGGGGTAGCTCAAAATGTGTGCTTTATGCCCACTGCATTGAGAAACCAACTGATTACACCCCCTCCCTGTAAGTGCAACCAAATAGTGATAGCTGACACAGATGTTATCTAAGATATTGAGTGTTCAATGTTGCAGCATTGTGTAGTGTGGAGGAATTTCTTTTTATATATCTTTCTTTTATGCATACATATAGAGTGGATTCATGCATACATATAAAGCAAAGTGTGTTACAATATATTATGATTATAATGTAGAAGCTGCTAGTGTAGTTGAATATAGCCAGGTCTGAGTAGAGGCTAAGGGTCATTATAAGTTTATAAGAACTGCAAGGCAAGCAGAAAGCAATAGTTCATGCTGGCTGAAACCAGTTCCTTAGAGTTGTGAAAAATAGCAGTTTAGATAAAGCTGAGCAGAATTGGTGGTGCCAGCCTGAATAGCAAGCTTGGGCAGGGTTGGGCAAAAAGTAAAGATAAGAACATGTAGATGCATTGAAACCAAGCTGTACAGTACCATGGAGTGAGTGAAACTCATTGTTTCTATTAGGTCAGCTTGACCCAGGCATATGTATCAAGCAGTAATGAAATAAGCCAGTGGAAAAGTACCTGATACATACCAAACTGTTTTTCTGCTACATTGCTAAAAACTATGATTGATTTATACTGAAATGTTAGTGTGTCTTCAAGATAAGAAGTGCTATAAAATACTGTGTAAAACTTAGTTCGGGGAGCTCTCTTTAGCTGAGGCTCCCACATATATGTGTGCAGACAATAAACTGAGTTTATTGGAATAACCATTGGGTGTGGTTATTGAGTACATAGAAATTAAGGTAAAGTATAGACAGTAAAGAGAATCTGCAACCACAGTTTTTTGGCGTAGTCGGCAGGATGACTTCACTTCTCCGTGTCACACTGTGATCGGACTGCCAAGTCCCAGCCTCAGGGAAGGGTGGCCCCAGAGGTTCAAGTCCCACCATATGTGTGACGCCTTGGGAGCGGTGACAGTCATCATTTACTGTTTTTAGGTGCTGGGGTGGCACCAAGAGTGCTGGTTGGGCACTCAGCGTCAGGGGACGCCTGCAAAGAGAAATATAGGAGTGTTGGGTGGGCACCTGAATTTGGTTAAGGCTCTATAAGGGACTAATATGGAAATCAGGGAAAAAGCAGGGAGGGAGAAACCGGACCAGCGAAATGTATGCTGGATAAGTATGGTGGGGACTCGGGTCTGTCAGATAGGGATTGGAATAGGACCAAGGGCTGCCTTCCTAGGCAGGACACTCAGTATAGATGTCCTCGGGGAGACCTCAGATAGGGGCTTAGAGTGGGAAGACCACAAAAGGAGAGACGGTGAAATGGCATGTGTTTAGAATGTGGGAAGAGAAGGAGTGCAGATTTGAGAGTCAACAGAGAGGATTAATGTTAAAGGAAGGGGAAAAGAGGTAGGCACGCTCAAGGAGGCAATATAGACATCACGATACCCTCCACCGCGTCGGCCACGCCGCTCCACTGACACGCCGACGGCTCCACATGATACCTGAAGGTGCAGGCAGCAGATCAGCAAGTGCTAGTGCAACCCGACAGCTCAGGATCAGGAGTGGTGCCCCGTCGGTACCCTCTCCTCCCACGATCCGCAATGGACGGGGGGACAAGGACGGAGCAGGAGCCCACCTCCCCGGGGTTGCATGTGGAGGGAGAGAGTGAGGATGAGGAGGGGAGCGAAGAAACGCCGTCCCATACCAAGGGAGCTGAGGGGGGAAAGGGCAAAATGCAGACGCGTTCAGCGTCGCAGAAGGACAAAAAAGGAATGCCCGCCCGGTCCGCTATGGACGGGATTGTGCATCGGCAGAGCAGTTCCCTTTGGTTCGATATCCCAACCCAAATCCCGGGGCAGACGGGGCACGGCTCATTGAAGTAGAACGACCCTGGCATCCCGAAGAGCTCAAGGATGCGTTAAAGGAAATACCGAAACCCCATGAAAATATAGAGGAGTACATAACGGAGTTGGGAAACCTAATTAAAACATATGAACTCTCGCCCAAGGAAGCAGAGGAGTCCCTAAGACGCACTTTGAAGGGACGTTGGGGGGAAGTTAAGGTGTCATGGAATACCAATGTTGACAGAAATAACCTTGACGCCGCCTTAAACACAATCCGGGCAAGATTACGAGAAATATACGTCGCAAAGGTGGATTGGGATCGAATACGAAATGCCAGGCAAACGGAGGGTGAGACTGTGAGAGACTACCGGGAGAGACTGGAGGAGGTTTTCCGACATTACTCTGGTATAAAGCCAGATAACCCAGCATATGACAGCCAGCTGGCCATGGCATTTTGCGCTGGGTTAATAGAGACTATTCAGACGGGAGTAAAGACAGTTTGCGTTGGCTGGGAAACACAATCGTTGAAGGAGGTCTTTAGGTATGCAGAGCATGTTGAGAGACAGGCAAAGGGGGTGGAAAAGGCAGAAAAGAAAAAGCTAGAACAAGCGCAGCTAATGTACTATTCAAGAGATGGAGGACAAGGTAATATGGAAGGGGGTAACTGAGGTCGAGGCAAAGGCAGAGGACCCCCGAGGACTAACTATGCCCAAAATGCTGGACCAGGGTACTATCAGCCCCAACAGATGCAAGGAGGACCGAATATGAGGCAAGGAGGTAGGGGGATGGGGCAAGAAAATAAAGACATTATTTGCTTTGCATGCCAGGAGAAGGGCCACATTGCTCGAAAGTGCCCCAGAGTACAGCAGCCGCAGTGGCAGCAGCAGCGCCAAAACCAGGAGAACGAGTACCCCTTACCTCCACCACCACCACCGCAGACACAACAATGGTCTGAACCAATGGGACCGACCCAATGGAATCAAGGAGGTCAGTTTAGACCCAACCAGCAGAATTCACAGTACTGGTCCGACACAGGAAACATGGGTAATAGCAGCTGATGGTTACAGGAGCACTCGTTAATGGTTCGAGTCTCTGCCTCTCCGGCAGGGAGTCCCTTGATGGAACTGATGGTAATGGATACTTTATTGACTTTTCTTATAGACACTGGAGCATCTGTTTCGGTCATACAACAACAAGAACTATTGCCCCCTTTGTCGGGAAAATTGGTAACCACAATTGGAGCTTCAGGAGTGCCTCAAAAGGAGCAGATGACGTTGCCCTTACCGGTAAAGTGTGGAAATACTTTGCTAAAACATTCCTTTTTGAGCAGTTCGACTTGCCCGGTAAATTTGATGGGACAGGATCTCCTGGCAAAGGTAAGTGCCCAAATTAAGTGTACTCCTAGGGGAATGATTGTTGAAGCACCAGCGGTAGGAATCTATGTTTGTGAAGAGGGGAAGGGGGACTGGCTGTACAGTTGGGAAATTGTAAATTCGGATGAGCAGTACTGGTTAGAAAAATGGGCAGAAAAAGTAACAAAGGGCAATATGCAGTTTAGGGTTAATCTGCATTGTACGGCATACTATGCTGTGGGGGCTAGAGATTATGAATATGAATGTGGGGATTGGGGGCGGCAGCAGGTCGAACAATGGTTGTGGGTACATAATCTGTATGTGGGGAAAGACAGGGTGGGGGCCTCAGTATTACTCACTGTAGAGCAACAAAAGGTGTTTAAAGTTCCTGAGTCATATCCACATATTTCTTTGGCAAAGAAGCCGCAGCTGCAGTGGAAGGATTTGGGCCCCTGGATGGCAAGAATGGTGCAGCTAAAAGATTGGGTGGATGTGGAAGGAGGGCAGGGATCAGCAGAGGGGCAGTGTAAAAGAATTAGTTTAAGAAAGTGGGTACAAGTATGTGCATCGGAAAGGCAGGTGAATGTGAAGAGATGGTGGGAGAAGGAGAAAAAGCAGGACCCTGAGCCTGGGTGGATTAATCAAATACCGAAAGTACTGTGGGCTACATCTAAGTACGATGTGGGGCTAATGAAAGGAGCACAGCCACTAGTTGTGACGCCCAAGAGTTCGTACAGACCGAGTCGACACCAGTACCCATTGGGGAGGGAAGCAGAAGAAGGAATTGCACCGGTGCATGCTGCGTTAGTACAAAAGGGGGTTATTGTTCCATGTCCAGATGCTGTAGTTAATACACCAATATTGCCAGTGAGAAACGGAAGTGGGGAATATCGCTTTGTGCAAGATTTGAGGGCAGTGAATGAGGCAGTACATGTAAGAACTCCAGTGGTACCAAATCCAGCTACTATTCTGTCAGAAATCCCACATACTGCCACGCATTTTTCAGTCATAGACTTAGCAAACGCATTTTTTAGTATACCTGTGGATCTGGCTAGCCGAGAATGGTTTGCATTTACGTACAAGGGTCAAAAATGGACTTGGACTCGTATGCTGCAAGGTTATGCGGAGTCACCTGCTGTGTTTTCTGCTCAAATGCGTGAGAACTTGCAGGGCTTTGTCGCCCCACAGGCAGTGCCCTGATTCAACACGTAGATGATTTACTCCTTGCCAGCCCGGCCCAGGGAGGCGAAAGTGAGGAGGATACCAGAGCTCTGTTGATTTTTCTAGCCCAAAATGGACATAAAGTCTCGAAGAGTAAGCTGCAACTGTGTGCTACTAAGGTACATTATTTAGGTCACATACTCTCTGCAGAGGGAAGGCAGTTAGATCCCAAATGCATCCAAGCGATTACATTGAATGGCCCCGTCCCTGTAACTAAGCAGCAAATGATGTCGTCTCCTAGGAATGGCAGGTTACTGTCGTGCCTGGATAATGGATTATGCTACATCATCCAGCCATTACATGACGCAATCTATGGCACAAAAATGAAAATGACAGATGAGGTGCAGTGGTCCCCGGGTTAGAAACGCCATTATTGCCAAAGTAAAAGAGGTACTGGCTTCAGCACCCCATGTTTGGGACTCCCAAACTATGAGAAAGATTTTAACCTGTTTGTAAATGGACAAGGGGGTTACATGTCTGCAGTTTTGACACAGGATCATGGGGAGTCAGAGGCCAATTGCTTATTATTCAAAGCAGTTGGATGCAGTAGTGGCAGGCATGGTCTCCTGCTTACAGTCGTGGCGGCAGCCCGCAGCGGAGGCAATCAGTGTCTTGTGTGGATCTGGTGGGATTTTGCCTTGCATGCATGTACCCCATGCAGTGCAAGCTATATTATTACAAGCTCAGCACAGCTCATCTGACCCCAAGTAGAGTTTTGCAGTACCAGAAGTATTGCTTCACAATGTCAACATTACTCTCAAGCGTGCACCACCTTGAATCTGCAACTTTGTTGCTCTCCCCAACGATGGCTAACAACATGACTGTGGACAGGTAATTGACTGTGACAGTAAACCTAGACCAGATATAACAGATGTAGCTCTGACAAATGCAGAAGTTGAATATTTTGTGGACGGCTCAGCTTTAAGGACCTAAGGGGTGACTAAAGTTGGTTATGCAGTATGTACTGTGTCTGAGGTGATGGAGAGCAGTTCATTTCCATCCAGTTTCTCTGCCCAGGCTGCAGAGTTGGTAGCCCCGAGGGCTTGTACGCTAGCAGGACAGAACAGTGAATGTGTATACAGACAGTCGGTATGCCTTTGGTGTGGCACATGACTTTGGGACACTATGGAAGCACAGAGGTTTTCTTACGGCTACGGGTAAGCCTATTGCGCATGCGAAATTGGTAAAAGATTTGCTGTTTGCTATCCAGCTACCTAGAGCTTTGGCAATTGTAAAATGTGCAGCGCACACGTCTAACAAAGATTTTGTCTCCGCAGGTAATGCTGTAGCGGATGCCGCAGCAAAGGCAGCGGCTCAGTCAATGAGTGCTTCAGTCTACCAGTTAACTGTTGTAAATAGTGAAACCTGTAACTTGTTTTCTCCACAGGATTTAGTGGCGCTTCAGCGTAATGGTACTGAGGCAGAAAAGCGCCATTGGAAACAGCAGTGTGTATTTGATTCTGATTTAAAGGCGTGGATGTCTGGGATGGGAGACCATGCTTACTGGATCGGTATTTCGTGATTGCAAAATTGGCTCATGGAGCCGATCATGTTTCAAAGACGGGCATGGTAGATTTTGCAAATAAGTATTGGTATGTTGTTGGATTTACTAGCTATGCTGAAATGTTTTGTAGCAATGTGTAATTTGCATGCAGTACAATGTGGGCAGAGGACAGCATCTAACCCCTCTGCCCACCCGATTCCTGCTGGTCCATTTGAGCATGTTATGATGGACTTTATAGAGCTTATGCCGTGCCAAGGCTATAAATATTGCTTAGTCATTGTAGATATGTTTTCAAAGTGGGTAGAGGCATTCCCGACTCGCAGGCGTTTGCATGCGTGTGGTAAAAGCTTTAATTCGAAATTATCCTCGCTGGGGATTGCCCAGTCGCTGTCATCGCGATAATGGATCTCTATTTTGCAAACGGCGATAAAATTCATTGTGTGAGGCCTTGCAGGTGGACCTCCGCATGCACTGCGCGCTTACCATCCCCAATCGGGTGGGGCAGTGGAGAGAGCAAATCAGACACTAAAACTCAAAATCACAAAAATCATGGCAGAGACCAGTCTGACTTGGTGACTGCTTTGCCTCTCGCCTCATGGCTATGAGGGGGCGAGTGGGGCGTCTTGGTCTCTCCCCACATGAAATTTTACTAGGACGGCCATTGCGAATGCCAAATGCCCCTTACCCACAAAGTCGAATCACCCTGCATGGAGTGGATGAGGAAATGGTTACTTATTGTTTATCCCTTAATGGTGTCTTGAGGTCTTTTTATCCTAGGGTCAAGGCAGCTTTGCCAGTGCCTACTGAGACATCCCTGCATCAGATTCAGCCTGGCGATTTTGTTTTGGTGAAGGACTTCCGAAGAAAAAAATGGAGTTTCCCAAGGTGGCGTGGCCCGTACCAAGTCCTGTTGACGACGGCAACAGCAGTAAAGGTTGCAGAAAGGGAGACATGGATTCACACCTCACATTGCCGGCTGGTGAGAGCGGACCTATCCGAGGCCGCATAAGCCGAAAGGAATTAATGCTTAAAGGACTTATCATTCTTACAGCCATTATATTGGTAGTGCTTTGCAACAAACTTTGCTTCAGTACATACTCCTTTAATGAGAAGTATCAAGAGTGCAGGGCCCTGCATTGGGCAAATACCTGGTGGACTTTAATGAAATTGCATGCCGACAATACAAATATGTCTAACTGCTATGTATGTGCATCCTCCCACTCTGCTGAAGTAGGGCTGCATCTTCGGCCTGCACCTCTGTCTTTAATGATATGGTTGCCATTTGCTCTGCAATAGTGGGTCACGCAATGGAGAGTTGGGGTAAATAAAACAAATTGGGCAGCAACACTCCTTAGCAACAAAATGTCAGTGTATAAAGGGCACCATTTCGCTACTTGGTATGGGCCCTCCCACTAATAGCACCCCAAATCCAGTGCACCTAGATTATAGAAGGCCTCAGGCCTCAGCATGTGTCTGTAATACTTCTGCACCAGCCTCTGTAGGTTTCTCCAACTGTAGTAAACAATGGGAAGTAGTATCAAATCCTTACACGCATACAATACTGACTGGTTGTATAATGTGTCAACCACCCTCATCTATACACAGGCAAACAAGCCAAGTCCATTTGGTACCTTGACTGGCTTATATTGGGTATCACGGAGATAAGGCTTATGTTTTACCCACAGGATGGACCGGTGTTGCTACCTCGCCACCCTACACCCTGTGGTTCGTGCTTTTCATATTATCCACCCTAGTGTTAACCCCAGGATTAAGAGATCCCTTACAAATAACATTCCACCAGAATCCAAACGTGTCACTTGGCATGAAAAATTTGGAGGGGTATTCCTTGGTGGAGAGTTGTGCCATGCACTATATTGATCAGCTTAGTTATGAGATAGAGACCCTATCAATGACACCATGCAGTCTACAGCACTCATTACGGCAGAAATAAAAGCAGCTAGGTTAGTCGCCTTGCAAAACAGAGCTGCCTTAGATTACATGTTAGCTGCTCAGGGTGGTGTTTGTGCAGTCATTGGTGATGAATGTTGCACTTACATACCTGACAACTCGCAAGCTCTTGAACATGTTTTGCAAGGTGTTCGAGACCTTCAGGCCCGAGTTTTGGGTGAACATGCACCTGTGGAGCAAGGTTGGGACCCTTGGTCTTGGTTCTCTAGCATCTTTGGTGATTGGGGAGCCACTCTGTTACACTGGATTGCAGTGGCTCTTCTTATTCTATTGGCCATTTGGCTTGTGGTCACTATTATAAAAGCGTGTATTTTTCGTTTGTGTTCTTCGAACATGCCTATCTCTGCCCAAATGCCTCTGCTTGATTATCAAAAAAATCTTTTTCCAGAAGAACCCCCATTTCCTTTTGCACACATAGATGACCTTACCCAAGTGTAGTTGAGGCAGAGCCTCAAAAGGGGGGAGTGTGGAGGAATTTCTTTTTATATATCTTTCTTTTATGCATACATATAGAGTGGATTCGTGCATACATATAAAGCAAAGTGTGTTACAATATATTATGATTATAATGTAGAAGCTGCTAGTGTAGTTGAATATAGCCAGGTCTGAGTAGAGGCTAAGGGTCATTATAAGTTTATAAGAACTGCAAGGCAAGCAGAAAGCAATAGTTCGTGCTGGCTGAAACCAGTTCCTTAGAGTTGTGAAAAATAGCAGTTTAGATAAAGCTGAGCAGAATTGGTGGTGCCAGCCTGAATAGCAAGCTTGGGCAGGGTTGGGCAAAAAGTAAAGATAAGAACATGTAGATGCATTGAAACCAAGCTGTACGGTACCATGGAGTGAGTGAAACCTTATTGTTTTATTAGGTCAGCTTGACCCAGGCATATGTATCAAGCAGCAATGAAATAAGCCAGTGGAAAAGTACCTGATACATACCAAACTGTTTTTCTGCTACATTGCTAAAAACTATGATTGATTTATACTGAAATGTTAGTGTGTCTTCAAGATAAGAAGTGCTATAAAATACTGTGTAAAACTTAGTTCGGGGAGCTCTCTTTTTTAGCTGAGGCTCCCACATATATGTGTGTGCAGACAATAAACTGAGTTTATTGGAATAACCATTGGGTGTGGTTATTGAGTACATAGAAATTAAGGTAAAGTATAGACAGTAAAGAGAATCTGCGACCACAGTAGCACCCCAGCACTGCATGCTGCAATGCAAAATCCAGTAGTACCACATCTGTAACACTGCCCCCCCAGTCCTATGCACTGCCTGGTGTCCACTTGTACCTCCCTCCATTTTGCCATCACTGTTCCAAGCACTCCTTGGTTCCCCATTGGCTCTCCCAGAGTCTGTGCAGCCCCACTTCATTACTGGTACAAGACCCCCTTACCAATGTAATCCCACCCAACCCCTTCTGATACAGATCCCCAATTACCCTATCCAAATACCTTTTCACCTCCCAATATAAATTTCTCCCACCCCAATTCAACCCCCCTGATCTTCCTATACAGGTTGCTACTCCCTGATCCAGCTGTGCATTCTCCAACATGTAGTGGTCCTCTCCACAATGATCAATGCACGTTATCCAAGACATCCAATGCATTCCCCTCTCCCATTCTCTAATCTTCAGTGTGGCTCCTTTCCCCAGTTGGTCCTTGTGATCTGTGGTAGCCAGAGGCCCTCACATCATCACATGCACTTGCCCTTTCATGTAATGCAATCCCCCCATAATCAATTCCAGTGCTTCTGCTTGTGTCATCTCAGGTGCCCTGTGACTTGTCCCCTCCTCACTCCCATGGTTTTAGCAGCAGACAGAAACTCAGTGCAACCTGGCTAGTGAGGGCTGCAATGCTGTGAGAATCTGTAAGAATTAACAGCCCACACCTTTCTTCCTGGACACTCGTAAACAATGTCAGTGGCACCCAGGAAGAGTCTGCAACCCCACCAAGCATGGCCTGATAGAGTTGCAAATGTTGGGTGGGTGCCAGGTGGTCTTAGGAATCACTGTGTGTCAGTGATTATGAGTCAGAATCAAGCCCCTAGTTTTTTTTTTTTTTTATTAAACTGTGTGTGTTCTGACCTGTGTATTTTGGATTCAAAAGGTCAACTGTATAGTCTCTTTTAGTTTTAAACATTGTTTCCTGGTTTGTTTTAGATGTGGTGTACTCCTTCAGAACTTCTACACCACACACACAGGAAATCAAGGTGTCTGTGACAGTTGCGGTAAATAAGTAATACATTTGTGATTTCATTATCTTGACCAGTTTGTAACCACTGATTTTCAGAAATGGAGACATTCACTGTTTCCATACATAATATTATGAAATCAAGGTCAAAGGTTAAATGTACATTTTCCTAATTGTCATCATACATTCTAGTCCTTTGAAACATGTTTCCTTTCAAACTTGGTATTTGAACTCCTCCAGGGATTCCACTCAATATACTACAAAACCAAGGACAAATCTACACATCCCACATCATCTAAATGTGACTAAATCATCGGGCACTGGATGTGAATGAATCATCAGGCACTGAATGTGAATAAATCATTGGGCACTGAATGTGAATAAATCACTGGACACTGAAACCAAATAAATTATCGGGCACTGAATGTGAATAAATCATCGGGCTGAAAACATAAATAAATCATTGGCCACTGAATGCGAATAAATCATTGTGCACTGAACGTAAATAAATCACCGGACACAATGTGACTAAATCATCGTAAATCATTGGGTACTGAATGTAAATAAATCATTGGGCTGAAACATGAATAAATCATAGGGCACTGAACGTGAATAAATCATCAGGCACTGAATGTGAATAAATCATTGGGCACCGAAAGTGTATAAATCTTAGGGCACTGAATTTGAATAAATCATCAGGCACTGAATGTGAATAAATCACGGGGCACTGAATGTGAATAAAGCATTGGACACCAAACGTGAATAAATCATGGGATACTGAATGCGAATAAATAATTGGGCTGAAAACATAAATCATTGAGTACTGAATTGAATAAATCATTAGGCTGAAAACATGAATAAATCATTGGGCACTGAATGAGAATAAATCATCAGGCACTGAATGTGAATAAATCATCGGGCACTGAACGTGAATAACTCATTGGGTGCTGAACGTGAATAAATCATTTGGCCCTGAACATGAATAAATCATCGGACACTGAATGTGAATAAATCATCAGGCACTGAATATTAATAGATCATCAGGCACTGAACATGAATGAATCATTGGGCACTGAACATGAATAAATCATAAGGCTGAAAACATGAATAAATCGTTGGGCACTGAATGAGAATAAATCATCAGGTACTGAATGTGAATAAATCATCAGGCTGAAAACATGAATAAATTGTTGGGCACTGAATGTGAATAAAGCATCATGCATGACTGAATGTTAATAAATAATGAGGCACTGAACATGAATAAATCATCTTGCACTGAACATGAATAAATCATTGGGAACTGAATGTGAATAAATCATTGGGCTGAAAACATGAATAAATCATTGGGCACTGAATGTGAATAAATCATCAGGCTGAAAACATGAATAAATCATTGAGCACTGAACGTGAATAAATCATTGCTGGGCACTGAATGTGAACAAATCATCAGGCACTGAATGTGACTAAATCATGAGGCACTAAACATGAATAAAGCATCTTGCACTGAACATGAATAAGTCATTGGGAACTGTATATGAATAAATTATTGGCCACTGAAAGTGAATAAATCACCGGGCTGAAAACATGAATAAATCATTGAGCACTGAATGTGAATAAATCATCAGGCACTGAGCGTGAATAAATCATTGGGCCCTGAAAGTGAATAAATCATTGGGTGCTGAACATGAATAAATCAGCGGGCACTTAATGTGAATAAATCATTGGACACTGAATGTGAATAAATCATCAGGCACTGAGTGTGAATAAATCAACAGGCACAGAATGTGACAATCATTGGGCAATGAACATGAATAAATCATCAGGCACTGAACGTGAGTAAATCATTGAGCACTGAATGTGAATAAATCATTGGGCCCTGAAAGTGAATAAATCATTGAGCCCTGAAAGTGAATAAATCATCGGGCATGTAATGTGGATAAATCAGCGGGCACTGAACATGAATAAATCATCAGACACTGAGTGTAAATAAATCATCAGGCACAGAATGTGACAATCATTGGGCAATGAACATGAATAAATCATCAGGCACCGAATGTGAATAAATCATCAGGCACTGAGTGTGAATAAATCGTCAGGCACAGACTCTGACAATCATTGGGCAATGAACATGAATAAATCATCAGGCACTGAATGTGAGTAAATTATTGGGCACTGAATGTGAATAAATCATTGAGCCCTGAAAGTGAATAAATCATCGGGTGCTGAACATGAATAAATCAGTGGGCACTGAACATGAATAAATCATCAGGCACTGAGTGTGAATAAATCATCAGGAACTGAGAGTGAATAAATCATCAGGCACAGAATGTGACAATCATTGGGCAATGAACATGAATTAATCATCAGGCACTGAATGTGAGTAAATCATTGGGCACTGAACATGAATAAATCATCAGGCAATGAACAGGAACAAATCATTGAGCTGAAAACAGGAATAAATCATCTTGCATGTAATGTGAATAAATCATCAGGACACTGAACGTGAATAAATCATCGGGCACTGAACACGAAAAAACCTCCAGGCTGAAAATATGAATAAATCATTGGGCCTTAATGTGAATAAATCATCGGGCTGAAAACATGAATAAATCATCAGGTAATGAATGTGAATAAATCATCGGGCACTGAACGTGAATAAATCATCGGGCACCGAATGTGAATGACTCATCTGGCACTGACTGTAAATAAATCATTGAGCACTAAACATGAATAAATCTTCGGGCCCAGATGGGATTCTTTCAAGAGTGTTACCAGAGATGGGTCAGGTCATGGCTAAATACAAACAAAGCTTGTCAAATACTATTACATGGCAGGGGAAGTGTTAGAGGATTAGAGAGCAGCAAATGTGGCCTGCCTACACAAAAGCTGGGGTTGAGATGCACCAGGCAACTGTAGACCTGCCAGTCTGATATCTAGTAGGGAAACTATTGGAATCTATTATAAAGAAGATGATAGGGTTCATAAGGGCCAGCAGATTGCAGAACTCCAGTTAGCACAGATTTTCCTGTGGGAATTCATGCCAAATGAACCTGACTGAATTCAAGTGGGTGAAAAAGGAGAAGGACATGGGTAGGGGTCAGGCAGTAGACCTCCTATACCTGGATTTCTGCAAAGTGTTTCAGTGCATCCAACATGGGAGATGGGCAAAGTAACTGTTTGACTTGAGGGTAGGGATAAGATAATGAGGTGGGTAAAAAAAACTGGCTGCATTTGAGGGCCCAGAAGGTAGTCCTAAATAGAAATCCCTCAGGGGATAAAGGAAGTCATAAGTGGAATGCCCTAGGAATTTGTTTTCACACAGGTCTTCTTTAACATGATATTTGTATGTGACAGAAGGGAGGTGGTCCAAGGTGAGATATGCCTCTTCGCTGGCGACACTAAGATCTGTGGTAGAGTGGACACTGAGGAGGGGGTGAGAGCCATGAAGAAGGATCTGGAAAGACTGGTGAGGTGGTCAAGGGTGCAGCAGCTGAAATGTAATGTGAAAAAGTGCAAGGTAATTCACTTGAGGCCAAGAAACCAAGAATAAAACACAGGATGGAGGCGTGGTGGTGGAGAGTACAGTGAAAGAAAGGGATCTGGGGTGATAATAATGGAGCACTTGAAAGCATCAGCACAGTGTAACAGGGCTATGGAAAAAGTGAATTAGATGCAACCGGGGGCGGCGGGGGAGGGTCACCAGCAAAAAGAGGGAGGTAATATTGCCCTGTATAGATCCCTGGTTTGACCTAGCCTAGAATACTGTGCACAGTTTTGGAGCCTACACTTGAAGAACAGGCATAGGCATACGGCTGTGCAGAGAAGGGTTACCAAAATTATAAAGGGCAGTAAGGAAGATCTTCTGTTGAGCACGTGGGAAACTCAATAAGTGCATGCTGAAGGACAGGAGGAAGAGGGGAGTCATGAGTAAGACATTCCAGCTTCATGGGATAAACAAGGTGGACACCAGGGTAACCAAGGCACAAGGGGAATGCCAGGAAACTGGCAGGGGGGGGGTTCAAAAGGGAAGTCAGGAAATGTTATATACAGAAAGAATGGTAGCAGACTAGAACAAACTTCTGGAAAAGGTAATTTCTGCTAAAACAGTAGGGGACAGGCACGTGAGGAAGATGCATACAGTGGCACTTGGGGGAGGTTGTGGGAGATATGAGGACTGATGGGACAATTCCATAATAGGCAGGCTTGGGCAGACTAAAGGGGCTGATATGCCTTCATTCATCAACATTTTCTATCTTTCTGGCTGACAATCATTTTTGGTATTCCCCTTACAAGTTTTCAGAGGTCCCACACAAAACTTTAGGTGTCCCATTATAGGCAAATTCTTTCTTCCTTTAGAAATAATGAATGGAAAAATATGTTGAAAATGCTGGCTTGAAAAGAAAGTTGCTCCTTTGGATGCCCTTGCTCTTCCAATCAAGCGTCTCAAGAAAAATTCAGGGTCCCCCCTGCTATGGGGTTAATTATAGACATAATTAATTTTCTGGAATATTTTATGCCCAGTTCTTTTCAACTTGTTAAGCCAAAAGAAAATCCGGCACACACAAAACCTTAATGGGGATATACATGCTACCACTTGGGGACATTATAAGGTGGTATGGGCTGAGTTTTCTCTGCTATGCAGATGATACTCAGCTCTGCATGTCCTTTGCACCTGAGCAGCAGAAGACGGTCTCAGTGTTGGACAACTGCCTGGACGAGATCCAAGACTGGATGTGGGCAAACTGGTTGAGGTTGAATCCAGGTAAGACTGAGGTACTGGTGCTGGAACCTAGTCACCAGGGGATGAGGGTGCAGTCTGGTTGAGTCTCAGGGTTTAGGCTCAGGGACTCCCAGCTGATTAGCTCTGATTGAGTGAGGAAACTTGGTGTTGTTTTGGACTGCGGTCTGACCCTAAAATCACAGGTGTCAGCCATGGTTAAGACTTCATTTTACCATCTGAGGAACATCGCCAGGGTTAAACACCCAATATCCCTGGCTGATCTGCTCGCACTAGTCCATGCCTTTGTGACCTCATGCCTGGATTACTGCAGCGCCCTCTACCTGGGGCTAGTGGTTGTAGATCTGCACCTCCTGTAGCTAGAGCAGGATGCGGTGGCCAGGTTGCTGACCGGTCTACGTAGATCGTGTCATATTACACCTGTGCTGTGCTCTCTGTACTGGCTGCCGCTTAGGTGGTGGATCTCCTTCAAGGTCATTTTGCTGACCTATAAGGCCCTACATGGTCAGGGACCCGGTTACCTGCAAGATCGTCTGCATCCCTACTGGCCTACCTGCCTACTGTGCTCCACAGATAAGGGTCTTTTGAGAGTTCCCAGGATTTATTTAAAGACATCTGGGGCTTGTGCCTTTGCGTATGCTGCCCCAATCCTGAGGAACTCCCTCCCTCATCATTATTTGAGAGAGTCGAACTGTGGACATCTTCAAGTGGGAGCTCAAGACCTTTTTATTTAACAAAGTTTTTATAACCAATTAATATGTTTTATTGTGGATTATTATTTATGTGTATGTGCATGTTTGTTTCATTTGCATTTGTTTTTAAAGTGTGAAACTATGTAAAGCGCATCATCGCAATAGAGAAATGCTCTTATCAAATAAAATTTGATTGATTGATACCCACGATTCCCAGATCAGTATCAGCCCAAGATAAAATTTTATGAATTCAGAGCATAGTAGAAATATAAAAAACAAACCCACATGAATGGCGCACAGTGAAAGGCAGGATTAAAGTACCTTGGTAGTAATCTGACATTTTGCACCTTTGGGACAATTCATTGGAGGTTACAATGGAAAAGGCACCATGGGTTTAAACAGTGAGTGTGATTATCACCTTCACCTCATATACAATTAAACACCACTGCAAAAACACGAAAACCTGCAGAATATTAGATCCTAGCAACTGCGATATTTTTTTTAATTATCTCTGACCTTTTTAATACTATCTTGAAATTGAATAAATTATCTTTTTATGTACATAACATGAAAGTAACATTAAAATGTTGTTATTGTGATGGTATTTGACTACTTACTCTATTATGCTACTTGCCACAGTCTCATATTTTTTGGTGGTGATGTTTAAATTGTATGTGAGGAGAATGTGTTATACTCCTAGTATGTTCTGAACTGATGAATAAAAAGGAATTTTTTAAATTATATCTTGGCCTGATACTGATATACAGTATCTAGGAATTGTGGGTATATCCCTAATGAGGTTGTATGTGCCCTGCAGAGTGGCTTATTTGGTTGTAATTTACCCTTTCAAACTTTGCCTGCATACTAAACAAAGTTTTATGAGAACGTCAGAGGTTGACTATAAATTCTTATAGTTTTCTGAAACATTGTGGATCATTTCTTTCTTGCATAAGTCTACTTCCGGAGTAAGAAAATAATTCTCTAGAATGCTCAGTGTAACCCATGTCGGTGGCCCAGGCAGAATTCTTGAACCCAGGTTGCTGATACCAGACCAACACTATGGTATTGGGTTTAACTTTATCATTCTGTAATGTGACTTATGGTACTCATGACTTCAGAGGGATTGTTGGCACTGGAGGTTGAATCCCTCGGTTTAGCCATGTGTCTAATGGGATTTGGGGCAGTGATGGCCTTTGTACATATTTATTTACAATTGTAGGCAACTTTACTTGTTAAGGGGGTACTAAAATTGTAGGCCACTGTACATGCTAATGGGGTAGTACTATGTAATACAGAGCCCCCTTAGCATGTAAAGTTGCCTACAGATGTAAATAAACATGTATAAAGGGTGTCAATGCCCTAAATCCCGTGGGTACCTGTTAGTAACAGTGTAGCCCCTTCCTCAGTTTGGGTCATCATAAAGCAGATTTTAGGGGCAGGGCTGCAGCATGTGGTCAGTGGCTCAGCCAAAGCTGAAAGTACTGCCGACAAGTTAGAGGGTAAAATAACATTAATCCCTTGTTTAAAAAAAATCAATACAGCTCTATTAGGTCCTTGGGCAGGCAGCTTCTTATCAAGAGATGCCTTCCCCAAGGAAATACTGGTGTCAGCAGCTCTTTTAAACTGAGTACAGTTTAGACTTTTTCTGTTTCCTATTGTTTACAAACCTGTTTATTTTTGTCTAGTGTATTCTGTCTTTCCACAATGTATATCTGTATATCATGTACATTCTGTAGATATCAAATATTTAATATTTAGTTCATCTGTGATTGTACTGTGTTTTTCAAAGGTACAGGTAATATATTTTGCTGGCATACTTTGCATTCCCCCCTCCAAGAGCACATACCAAGTTAAAGTGAGATTGCCTCTACTACAGCAGCATCTTCAGGAGTGCCTAAAAGTGATCGTAGGCTTTTTCTCATTCCTGGAAGCATTAGTGATGGGAGTTAAGCCAGTTGTGACAAACTGGTGGCAAAGCAGTTGAAATCATGAAGTGTACTGCGTGCACAGTTAGGTAAGAGGTTACTAGATGCCCAAAGGAACATGAAGCCAGTAAACATGCCTGTCCAGTCATACAGCAAGATACTGTATAAAACAGAATACTTTGCACACTGCTGTTTACTTCTTTATCCTTTTTTTATTTCTAGTGAGAAAAGAATAAATGAGTAGGCGATGTGCCTGTATTATAAAAAGCTTACCCAGGCAGAAGTGTAAGACTAGTGCCAGACAGGAAGAGCTGCCTAAGAGTGAACAGCGGAGAGGTGTGCAGCAAGAGGAAGCTGACCAGAGTAATGAGATGCTGGTCTCAGAGAGTGATGAGCCAGAGACCAGAATCAGGGGGGCTGAGAGACCACACCACATTGCAATTAAGATGAGACTTGAACTTGCCCAGATAAAGACAAATGCTAATGCAAAGCTGCAAAAGTCAAAGCTGGAGGTAGAGAGGAAAGAATGCAAAACTGGATGCAGAGGAGTGAAAGGCAAAACTAGAGGCAGAGGAGCAAGAGACACATTATCAAGAGTGAGAGAAAGAGTACCAGCACAAGATCCAGATATGAAATGATTAAGAGCAGCAGTGTTTGGAGTAAGAGAATGTGAATAAGAGTGAGAGAGAGAGAGAGAGAGAGAGAGAGAGAGAGAGAGAGATGTGAAAACATTAGAGAGATGGAGATTCAACAACAGAAGACACCACCAACAAACATAAGTACTGGCATGGGAGGTCTCCCTTCAAACAAGCCAAAGTAAATTAAAAATGTTTCCATGGTACCAGGAAAGGTATCTTTTTATGAGGCGAACCCTCCATACCAAAGTGTGATTTAATAAGAAGGTTCCAGAGGTAAAGAAGTTAATAGCCAGCTAACCAAAAGAAGTTCCTTGAGACAGGAAACGGGGAAGAAGCTAAAAGGAGCCATCTAGAAATTTCCAGGAGTCTGCAGGAATCAGAACAGAGCAGAAAAAAAAAAGCAGAGCAGCTGTCCCAGCCTTTTGTTTGGGACTTCGGCCTCGGGGAGTGCTGGGCCAGGGTTGCTTGCAAATTTTGGAGTAATGGCAAGGCTCCAGATCAGGGTTTGGTTCAGGTTATTTGTCAGGTCCCAGTTCCCAGAGGACCAGCTTAAATATGGGATCAAAAACCAAGATTAATAGAGAGCAGAAACACTGCATAGAGCACAGAGTATCTAAAAACATCTAGGAATAGGTGTGAGTTGGTCACAAGTAAGAGGTGGAATTTTGCACCATGCCTCCCATAGGGGTGCATTTGGAAATTTTTTTGTGTTTACATATGGTCAGCTGTGTATTTAATGTTAGTATGAACTAAAGTGTTTTTAACGTATTGAAGTGTACCTTAAGTAACACCATGTGTCTTATGCAGTCCAGGTGCGGGTTGCAGAATTCTCTTGGTTTACCGCCCTCTGGGGTCAGGCGGAGAATTTCTGCAGGAGCTTGTGGACTTCATCACCAATGGGGTGTTGAGATTGCCACAGGGAGGAACAGAACAGCTCAGCTCCTTTTGACTGTGGACAGATTGCTCCATCCAGTCTGTCTACAGCCCAAAAGAGCCTTTTCAGTAGCACTTTGCAAAGAGTTTGCTCTGTTCTTCTCTGACAGGGTATCCTTTATTTGGCCTGGGATCTCGCCAGTGTGGGTCTAGTTCAGTCCTGTAGACTGGTGTCAGCTGGTGGAGGTGGCCGAGGTCTCCAAGGTAATTTGAAAGCTGTGGCCCACTTGTGAGCTGGACCCTGGCCCAACACATCTCCTAGTGGGCTGCATTGAGGCCATTGGCCCAGTATTTGCAGGATAGTCGGGTGTTTGCTTTCAAAGGGAGTCTTCCCCGACACCTTGAAGGATATGTTGGAGAAGCCCCTTCTGAAAAAAAAACCATCTCTCGACCCAGACGTCCTGGCGAATTATAGACCTATCTCCACCTCCCATTTTAAGGGAAGGTTGTTGAGAACATAGTGGCTCTGCAGCTCGAGTGTCACCTGGAGGTTTTTTGATATTTACAAGCCATTTTAGTCCAGATTTAGGGCAAGGCACAGCACAGAGATGGCACTAGTCTGGGTGCATAATGATCTGCTAAGGGATAGAGATCAAGGGGAGTGGTCAGTTCTCATTCTCCTCTGTCTGTCATCAGTATTTGACACCATGGACCACATTGTGTTGTTGGATCGCCTTACAGAGTATTGTGGACTTGCCAGTACTGCCATTAGCTGGTTTGAGTCCTTTCTGTTGGGCAGGAGGCAGAGGGGGGTGGTGATGAGGAATTTCTCCTCCTCCTCCTCCTCCTCCCCAATGCCCCTGACCTGTGGAATTCCTCAGGGTTTGATCCTATCACCAGTGTTGTTTGCAGTGTACATGCTACCCCTGGGCAGGCTCATTAGACAATACAGCTTGAGCTTTCACTGCTATGCAGATGACACTCAGCTGTATGTGTCTTTTGCACTGGGGACAATTGGTGCTGTCGATGTGTTGAATAAATGCCTTGTCAAGAGCCTGGATTGGATGAACTCTAACTGGCTGAGACTTAACCTGGACAAGATGGAGGCACTGATGATATAGCCGGGTCACAGGCACGATGGGGATGCCTCCGGGATGAAAACAGGCTTGGTCCTGGGGTCGATTCCGTTGATGGCATCCTCTAGGGTGGGAAATCTGGGCATTGTCCTTGATGACAAGCAGACATTTGAAATTCAGGTGTCGGCTGTTGTCTAAAGTGGTTTTTACCACTTAAGGAACATCACCTGGATTAAACTCCTAATTCTGCCCAAAAACCTGCCGTCACTGGTGCATGCCTTTGTAACATCCAGGCTCGACTACTGTAATACTCTCTATCTTGGGGTCAGCGGAGCAAAACTCCAGCTGCAGCTGGTGCAGAATGCAGTGGCCAGGCTGCTGACAGGACTACCCAGATCCTGCCATGTGACCTCAGTCCTGCGGGGTCTGCACTGGTTGCTGGTCAGGTGGAGAAGATGAAGAAGAATCAGCATTTACACAGTGCTTTTCATACACAATGTATCCCAAAGCACTTGACAAGCAATGCTAGACTGGTAGTGAAGTGACTGAATGTGCAGTGGCGGCCATATTGCACATCAACACCCACACACAGCCTGGACAATTGCATGAACCAGTTTTATGAGAAGGGAAATATTGGCTAGGATACTGGGAACGTCCCCTACTCTGTTGTGAAGAGTGCCTTGGTTTCTTTTACTTCTGCCTGGACACCCACCAGGGCAGCACCAGGATGGGTATAAGGGGCCTCGGTTTAATGTCTCATTTGAAGGATGGCACATCCCAGCAGTACAGTACCCCCATTACTGCACTTGAGTGCCAGTGTTTTAGATATGAGCTCAATCCCGGTGTGGGACAAGAACCCATGACCCTCTGGTCCAGAGACATATGTGCTACCAACTGAGCCACGTTGGCATCTAGTTCTCTTCAAAGTGGGCTTTCTCACCTATAAGGTCCTATACGGATCAGGCCCTGGCTACCTGTCAGACCTTCTTACCCCTGCCACCAGCTTCCTGAAAGCAAGGAGGTGATTTAATAGAGTGCACTGAATTGAATTCTTAATTTTGGGGCCTGTGTAAGTAAGAAGAAATCAGTGTTTTGGTTCTCTGTTTGTGGAGTTGACTCATCTTAGTGCAACTTTTATTTTCCAGGGAGGAAATCTAGCTGGGAGAATATTTGCAGTCATTTGTGACTAGACCTGTTACTTAAACTCTGTGAAATAGGTGTCTGAAAGGAAGGAAGGCACTCACCGGGGTGGTGGGTCAGAGTTGTAGTTGATTGTTTCTGGAGGGCATGGGCTTAGACTCACACGCCCACCCCAAGCACATCATTTCCTCTCTATCAGGGGTTCTGACATCACTTCCCCCAAAAGTGCAAAGAACATACACCTGTTCATATCCTTAAAGGCACAGGACACGGAATAGGGGGTAAACACACTCACACACTTGCACACACTAAAAAAAAATCTTAAACAGAAAGGGAGACAGACCTGTGGGGAGTGGTGCAATGCACTGGCTGTGGAGTGGCAGTCTTCCAGGAAATGTATTGGAGGCTGCATTGCTGCCCTATTTGCAGGCACCTCTCTGGTCTGAGGGAGGAGGTTGCCCGAGGAAGTGGGGGAGGTGCCTAATCCAATTAACAGAAGCACTCTGGAGAGGGGGGGCAATCCCAGTCCTTTCAGAGAAGAACGGGTTCTGAAAGAACTCCTAAAACTGAAGGTGGACAAAGCAATGGGGCCAGATGGAATTCACCCCAGAATTCTAAAGAATTAAGCAGAGAACTAGTGACACCACTGACTACCCTTTTTAACAAATCATGGGAGAATGGTGTGGTACCTGAGGACTGGAAGAAGGCTGATGTGATTCCCCTTCACAAAAGTGGGACCAAGACAGAGGCAGGAAACTATAGACCTGTCAGTTTGACCTCTGTGATAGGAAAAGTGATGGAATCACTTCTGAAGGAGAGAATTGTTGAGTACCTAGAGGCTAGTGGGGCACAGGATCCAAGGCATTTAGGGTTCACAGCGAGAAGGTCATGTCAGATGAATCTAATTGATTTCTTTGACTGGGTGACCAAAGTAGTAGACCAGGGAGGGTCTGTGGACATGGCCTACCTAGACTTTAGCAAGGCATTTGACACAGTCCCACACAAAGATTAATGATCAAATTAACCAGCCTGGGAGTGGGTCCCAGGGTGGTAGCCTGGTAAAACATTGGCTGGACAACAGGACACAGAAGATAATTGTAAATGGGGTCCACTCTGAAGAAAGAGGGGTTAGTAGTGGGGTACCGCAGGGTTCAGTACTGGGTCCAGTCCTTTTTAATGTCTTTATAAGTGACATTGCAGAGGGACTGGAAGGGAAAGTATGCCTGTTTGTAGATGACACAAAGATCTGCAACAGGGTTGATACACAAGGAGGTGTGGAAAGGATGAAAAGGGACTTGGCAAGGTTGGAGGAATGGTCAGAAGTATGGCAGCTTGGATTCAATGCAAAGAAGTGCAAAATAATGCACCTGGGAAACAAAAACCCAGGGGAAGATTACACAATGGGGGGAGGTAGTAACAACAACAAAAATGGAAAGGGACCTGGGGGTAATCATATCAGATGACCTTAAGGTTGGCAAGCAATGTGAGAAGGCGGTAGGGAGGGCTGGGGATACTGGGATGTACAGGGAGAGGCATTGCCAGCAGAAAACAGGAAGTTGTTATCCCCCTGTACAGACAGTTGGTGAGACCCCATCTGGAGTACTGCGTCCAGTTCTGGAGACCCCATCTCCGCAAGAACATAGACAGGATGGAGGCAGTTCAGAGGACGGCAACTAAAATGGTGCAGGGTCTGCAAGAGAAGCCATATGAGGAGAGACTAAAGGAGCTTAATATGCATACCCTTGAGGAAAGGAGGGATGGGGAGACATGATAGAAACGTTTAAGTACCTCAGTGGAATCAACAAAGTCCAAGAGGGTAGCATCTTTCAGAAAAAGAGATGTGCAAGAACAAGGGGACACAATTTGAAGATAGAGGGGATGGCTCAGGGGCAATGTGAGGAAGTATTTTTTCACAGAGAGGGTGGTGGACCCATGGAACAGCCTTCCTGAGGAGGTTGTGGGGTCTAAAACTGTGGGAGAATTCAAGAACGCATGGGACAGACATAAGATAATTTTTGTGGGGGTAGGAAGAAATAGGCTGTTGGTTAAATAGGATCTGCAGCTTATCCTCTAGGTTGGGAAATGGGCAGACTAGGTGGGCCAAGCGGTCCTTATCTGCCGTCAAAGTCTATGCTTCTATGTCTCCATGCTGACCTGGCACGGATTCGAGAAACATCCTCCCCCACCCAGGCCACCACCACTAATGCCTCAGAGGTTGCAAAGAGGACTGGTTGGACCACAGTGGGCTCAGGGAGGGTGAGTGTGATGGAACAGAGGCACATCTCTCTAGTTGTGCCTCTCCACAATTCATTCGCCATTCTGGTGGAGCATGGTTCCTCTATGGAGGCTCCTACAGTGGAGACCAAGGAGGATGCTGGGAACCTCCACAAAGAGACACACAGGAGGGCGGCATGGACCCCACAGGGGAGGGAAACAACTCCTGGTGGGGGACTCAATCATTGGGGGGTTGAACTGGGGGAGGGAGGGGAGAGGTAGGTAAGGTGCCTGCCTGGCACTGTGGCTTGAAGGGACAGGAAGCAAATCATCAGGATTGTGGGAGCAGCTGCACGGGACAGGGAGCTGGATGTCACTGTCCACCTAGTGACAAATGACCTGGCTGGGAATGGGATCACAGCAGTGCAGCAGGAGTTTGTGGAGTTGAGGAGGGGCCTTAGACAAGTAGCATGCGCAGTAACTTTCTCAGAAGTGCTACCTGTCTATGGCATGGGTGAGGCTAGGGTACTCCACACCACGGGATTCAATGATTAGTTGAAAAACTGGTGTGGAGCTCAGGATTTGGCTTTATTGTGAACTGGGGGTCCACATAGAGGGATACAGGCCTATACTGGTGTGATGGTCTGCATCTGTCCGTGAGGGGAATAAGGATCCTAGGTGATAGGTTTAAATGCTTCATTGGCAAGCATTTAAACTAGACAAGGGGGAGGCACTGAAGGGAAGCAGGGAAATCCCAGACCCTCCACCCCAAAAACAGGGTAGTTAGTGAAGTAGACACAAAGGTAGAGAAGTCGATAGGGAGCAGAACAGGGGTAAATCCAGAAAAAGGCAAAGGCAGTAAGGACAGGGATGGGCCTAAAAGGGGTAAGGCCATCAAAAAATGGAGGGCAATGAGTACCAATGCTCGTAGTCTGGGTAACAAGCTCCCTGAACTAGTGGCACTGATGGAAAAGGAATGCCTGGATATTGTGGCAGTCACAGAAACATGGTACACAAAGAACTATGACTGGGATGTCAGCATACCAGGGTACACAATCTACAGGAGGGATAGGGAGGGTAAAAGAGGAGGAGGAGGAGTAGCTCTCTACATAAGGGAAGGTATCAAAGCAACAGAACTAAAGGGTAAACAGGGAGGGGAGGAGGCACTGTGGATCACCCTGGAGACAGGGAATGGCATCTCAATACCCACAGGGGTTGTTTATAGACCCCCCATCTCAGGAGGAGACAATGGACAAAGAAATGATAGAAGGAATCCTTAGAATGGCAGAAAAAGGAGAGATATTGTTGATGGGGGACCTGAATTTGCTGGAGCACCTTTACTGCAATTGCATCCAAGAGCAGGATCATTCTCGATGCCCTACAAGGGGCATGCCTCAGACAGCTAGTGTTGGAACCCACTTGAGAGGGAACAATCTTAGACCTGGTACTCTCAAACAGGGATGGAGAAAGGATCTCAGATTCAGAAGTGGGTAATCATCTGGGAATAAGCGACCACCAAACAGTGTGGTTCACACTAAACACATCTGTAGAGTCAAGCCATACAAAAGCAAGGGTGTTGGATTTTAGGAGGACAGACTTTGGCAAAATGGGAGAGTGCCTGAGAAAAGCACCAGCAAACAGGCAAGAAGGAGGGGTGGAGGAACAATGGGGGAAAATCAAAACTGCCACCACAGAGGCAACAAGCCTTTGTGTAAAGCAAATCAACATAACAAAACAAAGGAAAAAGCCACTATGGTTCTCAAAAGAGGTGGCAAGGAAGGTTAAAGAGAAAAGGATAGCATTCAGGAGATACAAGGAAACACAGAAGGAGGACAGGGAACTATATCAGTTAAAGCAGAAGGAGGCAGGGAAGGCAGTCAGAATAGCAAAGGCCCAAACTGAGGAAAAGACAGCCAACTCAGTTAAGAAGGCGATAAAACCTTTTATAGATACATTAGGGAGCAAAGAAAGACCAAGGGAGGGATACTGAGGCTTAATAAAGGGGAGGGAATGTGGGCAGAGGGTGACAGTGAAAAAGCAGGGATACTGAACGAATACTTCTGCTCAGTATTCACAAAAGAAGGTGGGGAGGTACCTAAACCAAACAATAGAAACACTCTGGATAGGGGGGTTGATACCAGTCCATTTGCAGAAGAAAGGGTTCTGAAAGAACTCTTAAAACTGAAGGTGGACAAAGCAATGGGGCCTGACAGGATTCACCCCAGAATTCTAAAATAACTAAGGGTAGAACTAGTGACATCACTGACTACCCTCTTTAACAAATCATGGGAGGATGAGGTGGTACCTGAGGACTGGAGGAGGGCAGATGTGATTCCACTTCACAACAGTGGGAACAGGGCAGAGGCAGGAAACTACAGACCTGTTAGTTTGACCTCAGTGGTAGGGAAAATGATGGAATCACTTCTGAAGGAAAGAATTGTTGAGTACCCAGAGGCCAGTGGGACACAGGACCCAAGGCAGCATGGATTCACAGCAGGAAGGTCATGTCAAATGAATCTAATAGATTTCTTTGACTGGGTGACCAAAGTAGTAGACCAGGGAGGGGTTGTGGACATGGCCTGTCTAGACTTTAGCAAGGCATTTGACACAGTCCCACACAAAAGATTAATATAAAAGTTAGCCAGCCTTGGAGTGGGTCCCAAGGTGGTAGCCTAGGGTAAACAATTGGCTGGACAACAGGACACAGAGGGTAATAGTAAACGGAGTCCTCTCTGATGAAAGTGGGGTTACTAGCGGGGTACCTCAGAGTTCAGTATTGGGACTGGTCCTCTTTAATGTCTTTATATGTGACATTGCAGAGGGACTGGAAGGAAAAGTATGTCTCTTTGCAGACGACACAAATATCTGCAACAGGGTTGATACACAAGGTGGGGTGAAAAGGATGAGAAGGGACTTGGCAAGGTTGGAGGAATGGTCAAATGTATGGCAGCTTAGATTCAGTGCAAAGAAGTGCAAAGTAATGCACCTGGGAAACAAAAACCCAGGGGAAGGGTACACAATGGGGGGTGAGATACTAACAACAACATATCAGATGACCTGAAGGTGGGCAAGCAATGTGAGAAGGCAGTAAATAGGGCTGGGGGAATACTGGGATGCATAGGGAGAGGCATCACCAGTAGAAAACAGGAAGTTGTTATCCCTCTGTACAGACAGTTGGTGAGACCCCCATCCGGAGTACTGCATGCAGTTCTGGAGACCCCATGTCTTTAAAGGACATAGACAGGATGGAGGCTGTCCAGAGGAGGGCAGCTAAAATGGTGCAGGGTCTGCACCAGAAGACATACGAATAGAGACTAAAGGAGCGTAATATGTGTACCCCCGAGGAAAGGAGGGACAGTGGGCACATTATAGCAACTTTCAAGTACCTCAAGGGAATCAACAAAGTCCAAGAGGGTAGCATCTTTCAGAAAAAGAGATGTGCAAGAACAAGGGGGCACAATTTGAAGATAGAGGGAGGACAGCTCAGAGGTAATGTGAGGAAGTATTTTTTCATGGAGAGGGTTGTGGATGCATGGAATGGCCTTCCTGAGGAGATCATGGAGTCACAAAGAGTGGGGGAATTCAAGAATGCATGGGACAGCCATAAGGCAATTCTAATGGGGGGGTAGGAGGAAGTAGACTGTTGTTTAACTAGGATCTGCAGCTTATCCATTAGATAGGGAACTGGGCAGACTAGGAGGGCCAAGCGGTCCTTATCTGCCATCAAATTCTATGTTTCTATGTTTCATTCTGGCCCGCTCCCTTCATTCCTCCACTGAGGGCCTCCTAGCTTTTCTGAGGAACAGGCTAAAAACCTCGGGTGACCATTCATTTGGAGTGGCTGGCTCGGTCCTTGGGAACTCGCTGCCAAGATCTTTGAGGGAGGTCACTACGGTAGAGGCATTCAGAAGTGGCCTAAATACTCACATTTTTAATTTAGCAGTTCCTGTTGATAACTTTTAACTCACTTGCTGGAATTTTAATTATTTATGCTGTGGTTTTATGTATATAATTTTACTGTTTTATCTTTTACTGTATGGCACCTACAGCCTTCTGGATTAGGTGCCTAACAAATAATAAATTGATTGACTGATGACTGAAGTTGTCATACGGTATTATCATACGGTATCATCATATGTCACAGAGTGTGGATTCTTGCTGAAGGCACCAAGCATTTTAAACAAGGGAGAGTGTAACCCTCATGTCAGTACCAGTCTAAATATGACATCTAAACAGAAAGATCAGAAGAGCATCAGATATGCTGCATGAGGCCAGAGTATTTAAAAAAATCTAGGAAAAGACAGGAGAAACAGCATGTGAGATAAAAATGCAGAATACAGAGATAAGCTGTGAGAAGCTGTGAGAAGAACAACTGAGACAAAGTGTTATGGTACAGATGGGGAAAAAAGGGAGTGCAAGCCTAGGGTCCCATAACTGGGAATGTACCTAATGTGAGACACCCATTAGTGAGATAAGTACTAGATTAACCTCAAGTAACACCTGGCAGTGGGAACCAAAATGTTCCAAAGAAATCTGTAATCAATGATAGTTACTCCCAAAGTAAATTTGCAGTTTAGGTAAAAGTGCCTAGAGTGAACATTGCCCCTAGATTATATCTTAGGGGGATGGAGGGTTGTTTTATAGGGTAATGCAACTGTGCAGTAAGGGAGTCCAAAAGAAATCCTCAACCAAAACTAGTGATACCATATGCTCTGGTTGGGGCTCACATGTGTCAAGCACTGCTGAGAAGACTATCTTGAGACCCCTCTCACTGAGCTTACACTTTTGACCATTCCTCAGCCAGCACCAATCACACCACAGCTACTCCATGTGATCCCCCTTCCACCTCAACTTCTTAAAGGTCTCAGAACAATACCCTGGTAAGTCCAAGGGTTTGTCTGGCAGTGTTGTCACTGGTGGGTGCCCCTTGCAGATGGATGGTCTATTTCCCCAGAGGCCACTGAGAGGTTGAGAGCTCCCTGCACAAGGGCTCAGACACTGAGCAGTCTGTCATGGCCTCACTTTTGGGGATAATCCTGGACTATGAGGGTGACAGCTTCTCCTCTGATAGGGCTATCTTTTCTGGAGATCTGTTCTCATTCATGTCACTTTTTGACCAGATAATATCAGCCTTTAACACTCCCTTACAAGTGATGCAAAAGCCCACCTTGTAACCCCTAGTGAACATCCTGGATAGGGAAAGCATCCCAGAGTTGCTTATTCCATTGCTCCTGCCATTATGAGGCCTGCTCTCCACATCTGTGAACAACTGCCTTCCTTCCAGCCCGTCCAAGACAGGTGACTGTAGGTACTATATCCCCTCCAGAAGGGTTTATGTGATGTTTAAAGCATCCCTTGCCTGATGGTCTTGTGGTGGAAAGATCCAGGGGAAATGTTCTATGCCTCTGGAAAAGGAGTCCCAGAAGCTGGACCATTTTTACTGCTGAGTCTACATGGCTGTGTCCCTGGGCATGTGGCAACCAGCTATGATGTTTATTTGACCATTACAGGCATAAGCTGTTTAAAATGCTCTTGGATCTCTGGTCCCTCCTGCATGCAGGACCCCATTAAATCTGGGGCATGTGTTTTTACGTTGCCAAACATCTGTTTCAGGTTGTCCCAAATTCAGTCAATTCATCAGGCACGGGTGTGATGACTGAGATGATGATCTGCCAGTGGTCTTTGCTACAAGTGGCCTCCTTTTCATTGGAGATCCAGCAGAAGGTATTGGATTTCCTATGGAAAAGACCTTAGGTTGAAGGCTATCTCATGAAGATTGATAAGTTCGATGCTGTCATGAAACAGAAAGCTGCCCAGCATCAGAAGAGTTTTGGGTCCTTTCATATAGCCTTTCATGGTCCTCAGTAGCAATAGAGACAGCAGTTTTATACCACTAAGTCTTGTCATGACAAGTGCTCAAGACTGGGCAACCTTAATGGCAGCGCTGGTGGATCCAGATGCCAGTGACCACATTCACTATCAAAGGTAAAAGGTGACTGGCAAGGGATCCCTTTCCCCATCACAGATCCTGCTGCAGTTTCTGGTTAGGGGCTGACTATTTAACTTTTTTTTTCAGTCTTTGGTAACTGTGTAAGGCCCATTAGGCACAAGTGCCTGTTTTCAGGGGCAACCTGGGAGCACTGGAGAAGATAAGTGACTTGTTCAGAGTCACAGTATGCAAGTGGAGGTTGTGGGAATCAAACCCAGGTCTCTCTACTAAACGTACCAAGCTCATTCACAGCTCATTACTGCAACCTCTAGCCTATACTGTCAGACCCTTCCTTTAACAGTATTCCATAGTTATCTTGGACAAGTGGATGCTGGAGGCAATCAGTGCAGGCATGTCTCCTGAGTTTGAGATGTCACTTCCATGCCAGTCCCATTTGTCTATGGTGAATGTACTCTTGCAAGACTGAGTGCAATTTAGGAAGAAGTTTAGAAACTCCTGTCACTGCATGTGATGATAGCTAGTCCAAGAATGGAAAGCTTAGCAAGGGTTTGTGTAATGATACTTTCCAGTACTCAAGCAGATGGGAATAGCACCTCATCCTAGACCTGTGGATTCTCAACTGCTTCATCTTCAGACAGATGTTCCACGCTGTCACTCTGAGCCAGACCATACTTTCTCTGGAGTTAGGCATGCATTTCTGCTCCTTGAACATCCAGTACATATACAGTATTTTCATATCCCAATTTGGTCATCTCAGAGATGGTGCCTCCTTTTTGGGCTGATCAAACCCATTACCAGCTTGGACCTATGCCATTCTGCCTTTTTTGGCCTCAAAGGTGTTCAATAAGTGTCTGTCCATAGTATCAACATTTGTACAGCCCTGGGGCCTGTCCCATGAAGATTATTGGTAAAGGAGGTGGAACAATCTAGAAAATCATCTGTTCATGTAGATGGGATTCATCCTCAACCTGGCCAAGTTGACTTAGACACAGGTTATCTGGAATTCGACACTCTGCAGGCCAGAGCTGACCTTCCATCAGTGTGCAGGATCTTTTGTCCTTTGCCAAATCATGTCAGGCTGGGCTGTTGTGCCTGGCTTGGGAGATCCTCAAGGTCCTGGTCTTTATGATGTCAACCACAGCAGTGGTCCATTGAGTCAACTGGCACATGCAACCTCTCCAGTTGGGAGCTGGTATTGGACCCTTTCTAAACCCAGGCCAGTACATTGTGGTGACCAAGCCCATATCCACTTTGAATCTTCTGGAGAGAATCCCTTTGTTGGACTGGAGCCCACAATGTCCCTTACAATGGACATCTTCCTCATCAACTGGGATTGCACAGTTGCAGGAACAGAGTGTGTCATCTGGTTGCCCAGTGAGTCTCAGCTACACAGCAACCTTCTGGATCTCAAAGTAATGTGTCTGGCTCTTTCAGAGTTCACTTCGCTTTTATCGGGTCAGGCTGTGCAGGTCAACATATATAACATGACCATCATGTTCTACCTGAACAAGCAGGGGGATAACTACTCATCCCAGCTCTACCAGAAAGTCCTCTGGATGTGAGAACGGCTCTTTCACTTCAGGTGGACCTAGTGGATCAAGAACAAGATTGTGGATGACCTGAGTTGTGTGTTGGAGGCATCCCATGAGTGGTCTCTGCATCTTCTGGTGGTCTCCTAGGTGTCTGCCACATGGGGAACCCTGGGAGTAGATCTGTTTGCTTCCTGAGAAACCAGGAAGCTGAGGCTGTTCTATGCATGACCCCCTCAGCACAGCACCCTGAGCATAGCACCCTGCCAGGGATGCCACTGCCTGTCTGTGGCAGAGTACTTTCTATAAACTTCTCATCTATTTGCCTTGATGTACAAGGTGCTACTCAAGGTTAAAGAGGCTCGCACTGCCCTCATCTGCATTGCTCCAGTCTGGCCCCACCAGCAAACCACCTCAGTTACTTCCACTTCAGCTGGATCTTTTCACAAAGTCCAAAGAGACAGCCCTCCACCTAGATCTGAGGTTTCTGCACCTGGTAATCTGAGTCCTGAGCAGCTAAAGTTCCAGGACTTTGAGCTTTCTGAAGGCATCCCTGTGTTCTGGAGGCTTTTTGGAATGAGCTGACTCATAGAACTTAAGTGTTTAAGTGGCAGCATTTTTTCTGCTGTGCCAAGCATGCTCTCTGTCACCTGCATAACGAGGCACATCCTGACCATCTCCTCTGGTCCCTATCTGGATCAGGCCTGCAAGCTGCAGCCTTCATTTCTGCAAACTGGATAAAGGCTGTGTCAGGAAAAGATGGTAACCAAATTCTTTAAAGGCTTTGATCACTTGATTCTTCTGGTGGGTGATCTTCCACTGCCGTTGGATCATAAACTTGTGCCGTGCCAGCTTGTGAAGAAAACCATTTAGGCCAATGGAAAAGTGTAATTTGTCTCATCTGTCATGGAAGACTGAATTCCTGGTTGCCATCACCATGGCTAAACATGCGAGTGAACTCCAGGTACTGTCTGTGGAGTCTCCATATTTGGTCTTTTTCAAAGACAAGATTGTCCTATGACCCATTCAGGATTCAGTTCAGTTTCAATCTATTTAGTGGAAAGCAAGTTGAGCACAGGTCTCATTTACAAATGCAGCCAGCACAGGTGAAAAAAATAACAGTAGGTAATCCTAACAATAGGTAAAAGAATAACTAGGGTAACAATAATGTGTTGCCATGACATTATTCATTTGACACATTTGCAAATATTAAACAAGGTAATGCAGATGAAAGACTAAAATTTGGACACGGTAACAAATGCTCTCAGACTTAGAGATCTTTGTAGCGAGGGCCATGAATGGGCTATTAAAAATGGCTTTAGGGAAGAATTTAGGTTTGCTAAGCAATGCCAAACTGTCAGAACAAAGTTGATGTTAAGTGAGTTTAAATATGATGAGTCGAGTAAGAAAGGAGGGAGATTTGCCCACAATGACCTTGTAACTAAAGATGCACAGTACCAGTGATGGAGTCTTCTATTTGCTAGGGATGAACAGCCCACAAGGTTGTAAAGAATGCAGTAATGAATGCAAGTGTGATGAAGTGAAGGGCACTGTAATACAGCGGGTCAGTGAGAGCAAGGTTTGAGACAGAACAATATATAGTATGACATCACCACAGTCAAGTCTGAAAAAAAAAAGAGGCTAAACAAGGCCTTGCACCATTAAAAACCGTGCAGCTTCATCTTTAGGTTTGAGGCAAGGAAGCTAACATGATGCTGAAATGCAAGTGTGATACCTTGTCTAGGCAGATACCTAAGCATTTATAGCACAGGCCATGATCGAGTGGGACATTATTAGTTGCAGTCAGGGGAGGAGTGCAAAAGCCAGGGGCACAATGTTTACTTTTGAAGAATAGCACACATTATGTTTTTTTAGCATTGAGTAACAAGCATAAGTTAGCAGACTGAGGTAAGGGAGTGGTTGGGCTGAGGAGGCCAGAGACCTGGTGGAGGTACTTAATGAATACTTTGCCTCAGTCTTTACAAGGGATGATGGAGGACCAACACCATGCAGGGGAGGTGGACTGGGAATGATGGAGGGGGGAGCACTCTGACACTGAAAATCCTTTTGGTAGGGTGAGGGAGGCTCTTAAGTCCCTAAGAACAGATAAGGCACCGGGTCCGGATGGCATTTCTCTCAGGGTGCTGAAGGAGATGGCAGATGTCCTTGCTGCACCTTTGGCGGACCTTTTTAACTCCTTCCTTCAGACGGGCTGGGTGCCTCAGGATTGGAAGATGGCTCGTGTCATGCCTAGCCATAAAGCTGGCTCACGGGAGGAGCCGGGAAACTACAGGCCGGCCAGCCTGATATTGGTGGTGGTGGGCAAGATGATGGAGGCCATCTTGAAAGAGAGACGGAAGGTGTTTCTGTGGACATGGGGCCATCTGGATGACCACCAGCGTGGCTTCATTTAGGGCAGATCATGTCAGACAAACCTTGTGGAGTTCTATGATTGGGTAACAAAGGCACTGGATATGGGAAGGCCAGTGGATGTCCTCTTTCTGGACTTCAGCAAGGTGTTTGACTCAGTGCCACACTCAGGGTTGTTGGACAAGCTGGGGGGAATGGGGGTGGGGGAAAGGATGGTGGGGTGGATAGGGAGCTGGCTAACTGGGATATTCCAGAGGGTTGTGGTTGGGGGGAGGTGTAATTTCTCAGAAGAGTCATTAGTGGGGTCCCACAGGGGTCAGTATTGGGCCCACTCCTACTTAATGCTTACATCTCGGACATCAGGGAAGGTATCAGCAGTGAGATGACCCTCTTTGCTGATGACTCAAAGCTAGGGGTGGCGGTGGATGGGGAGGAGGGTGGAAGAGCCCTGCAGGGGGACCTGGAGACTTTGGAGAGGCGGTCACGCATTTGGAGACTGAGGTTTAATGCCAAGAAATGCAGTGTTCTCCACTTGGGCTTAAGAACCCTGATCATGAGCACCTTTTTTTGGGGGGGGAGAAACTGCAGGTTTTGGGGGGGATCTTGGGGTGGACGTGGATGCCAAAATAAATAACTCTGAGCAGTATAGGAGGACTGCAGCTAAAGCAAATAGAATGCTCGGGTGCATTGCCAGGGGAATAACCTCAAGGAGATGGGAGGTACTTCTTCCACTGTATAACTGCCTGATTAGACGGCACTTTGAGTACTGCATGCAGTTTTGGGCACCTGTACTTGAAGAAGGACACTGCACTCCTGGAAAGGGTCCAGAGGAGGGCGACCAGGATGATACAGGGTCTGGGGGAAAGATCCTATGAGGAGAAACTTGATGAGCTGAACATGTACTCCCTGGAGGAGAGGAGGGACGGGGGGGGATATGATCGAGGTCTTTAAATATCTAAAGGGAGTGAACAGGGTCAGCCCAAATAGGGTGTTCCAGCTAAAGGAAGAAGGGGCCACCAGGGGGCATTCCATGAAGCTGGTTGGCAGGAGGTGTAGGGGGCAGACTAGGAGATGTTACTTTACAGAGAGGGTGGTGGACCCATGGAATGTACTGCTTGTGGAACTGGTGGCTTTTGATACAGTGGAGGCATTCAAGAGGGATTGGGACAGGTATAAGGGAAAGGTAAAGCTGAGGAGTGCCAAAAATGGAGGTGTAACTCAGATGGGGGATGGGATCAGGGGGATTTATGGGGGGAGGCAGGGGGCAGCAACAGTGTCTTAACCAGGTGCTGATTTTCAAGCAGACTCAATAGACCTTTAGGCCTACTCTGCTGGCATCTTAGTATATTAGTATAAATCCAGCAGAGCACTCTCTATTCTATGGACATTTGATTGAAGATGGGACCTTCCTGCAGAAAGTAGTTTCTGAATGCCGTCTAAACCAGTTCTCAGTGCTACCTGATTTTTGAAAGCCTCACACTTCGAATTCTGACCATGCACTCTCTACAGTACTTTAGATGTGCACAGGGTTCTGCTCTTCTACAAGGAGGGCGTGGCAAACTTTCACAGTGAAATACACCATCTGTTGAGACTACGCTGAAGCAGCTCATCATGGCATACCAACAGCCAAGCACACAGTTACCAGTAAGATCCTATCCTGCATTCCTCTCTGCTACCAGTTGGCTGGTCAGGAGCAACTGGTGGGGCTGCATGCTCACTGTACCATACCAGGCATACTGCTGCATGGTAGAGTGTAGATGCAGGGTGCTCCAGATCCAGTCTGTCATATTTAATCCAGCTTGCACAAATGATCTATTGTGCCAGTCCAGTTGAACTGGAGTGGGGGGATTTATACATCGAATGGGGAAAATTGCAGTTTCCCTTTGCGTCAGAATCTGGCCTCTGAGATAACAAAGTCTTTCCTGTTCTATTTTACAGTGTTTTGGCTCAGAAGCTGGTGGCATTAGAAAAGTTTGACGATTGACAGACCAAACCCAGATCTTCCACAACCCATACCCTTTCCCAGTCCCATATATTTTATTATAATAATCATTGCTTTCCTTGTTTTTTAAGCTTACTCAAAGGAGCTGTTCATGTGCAGGGATGTGGACACTGACATTTCACAGAGTCCCTTGGTGTCAAAATGTACAAGTTGTTGAAACTAGTGTGCCTTCACTGGCTAATGAGGTCCTTGCCCATTTTTAGCTGGTTTGGGGCTGGTAAAGGCAACCCATGTTATCTGTGCAGAGGGACCAGATGCAGATTTGTTCCTTTATTGATAAGTGTGACAAACAGTGTTTACTGACAGCACAATCTGGGTGAAAATTACTTTATTTGTAAGCTCCTACTGTTCAAATATGTAACACTTACAGGGTACTAAAAATAAGAAGATTTGTAAGCCCTGTAATCCACAAATCATAATTTTGAAAATCCAACCCAGGTCATTACAGACAAGTCAAATGAGTAGCTTCGCTATTTTGGTTAATAAAATACTTTTTAGAGTCAGACCTGGTCCATTACAAGATATATAGCTTCCTAGCTGACCCCACCCAAAGCAAGCCCATTATGACAAGCTTTAAACTCACAAGTGATGCAGGGCCAGTATTTCAGCAGAATCTGTGGTAACACTGCCATGTGTCTGCAGTTGCAGTGCCCCATTAACTGCGGTAACAGTACAGCTCAAAGGGATGTGCAGTCATGTCCTATCTGACCCTCACCTGCATTGGCAGCTGCCATGCTCCGTGAATCTCATGTCCTCCTGAGTGTTCACGTTCCCAACTGGATCAATCCGAAGCACCTAGGAGAAGAAAGGTTCAGAAAACCGTAAGTGGTGACCTTGCCAGGGACACTGGCAATGCAGTCTTCTGCTTTGTGTAGAAGATTTGTTTAATCAGACATAACCTTTGCAAAAATATTATTTCTGAATTTATATTAATTTCTGTAACATACAGTGAAAATTCTTTCCAGGAAACAAACAAAAATAACACCTATGCCAGGCTCAAGGGTCCCTTAATACAGAGAATAGGTTTTAGCTCCCAAAATAAGGTACTGCACAGCATACAATTTGTACTGTCTGTCCATACGGTGCTGATTGAAACAGAGCCTATGAGTGGCATGATGAGGAAGAAGAAGAGCTTAAGTACCATGCCAGATCCACAATCTCACACCAAAACTTGGGTCTTTAGGGTGCCATGCTATATACCTAATGGAAAAAGTTCTCAGGTGGTAGAAGGAAAGTAACAATTTTCAGGAGTCTCTCTGGACTGATGTGGTGCCAGAGGACTGGAAAGTGCCCAGTGTGGGTCCCATCTTCAAGAAGGGGAAAGGTCGGATTAGGGCAACTACAGGCCGGGTCAGTCCGACATCAGTACTGGGCAAGGTTCTGAAGGACATTATCAATGACAGAATTGTGAAGCACTTGGTTGAGGGCAAGGTTTTTGCCTTTCTTAGCATGCCAAGCCAACCTGATCACATTCATCGGGGGTGACCAAGGAGGTGCAGAGGGACAAGGCTGAGGACATAGTCTGTCTGGACATTGGAAAGGCTTTTAATACTGTGGCGAATAATATCCTTCTTGGAAAAGTAAACCAGGATGGTATAGAAGGGGTATGCAGATGGTGGATTGCTAACTGGCTTGGTTTCGGGAATCAGAGGGTAGTAGTAAATGAGCACTGCACCGAATGGAGAGGAGCATTCAGCAGCATCACTCCGGGATCAGTGCTGGGACCACTGCTCCTCGGCATCTTCATTAACCACCTGGAAGGTTGGGTATTCAGTGGGCTGGTTAAGTTCAAAGATGACAATAATCTAGCCAAGGTTGTGGACCCCCTAGCGGTTGGGAACAAACTTCAGGAGGACCAGAACAAGCTAGGTGTTTGGTCCAACTCCTGGAGCCACAGACATAAGGTAGCCAACTGAAAGGTGCTACAGTTGGGGAGGAAAACCAGAGGTGAGATGTACACACTGCGTGGCACTTCTGTTGCTGCAGGTGAGGAGAAAAAGGGCCTCTGGCCCATAATGAACAGGAGGCTGAAGCAGGACAGGCAGTGTGCGACAGTTTCAAGAGGGCCAGCAGAAGGCCGCGGTGCATCAAATGTGGGGTGATCAGCAGAGCTGGGTGAATAATTCTACCACTTTACAAGGTTTTTACCAGACCCCCTTGGTGCACTGCATGCAGTTTTGGTCTCCTCAGTTCTAAAAGGACACTGAGGCAGTTTAGAGGGTGAAATATGGCCACCAAAATGATTAACGGTATGGGGGCAAAAGCTATGAGGAGAGGCTAGAGGCCCTTGACGTATTCGCCTTGGAGAAAGGGATGCTGAAAGAGCAAACACTCCAAGTCTTTCACATACTCAGTGGTGTTACCAAGATCAAATGCTTAGAAACGTGTACTAGTTTTCTGCAGCAAACTCAGGGGAAGCAATTTCAGGGGTAACGTTAGGAGGTTCTCTCTCTTACAGGGGTTTAAACTTATTGAATTTCTTGCTAGTGTAGATAAGCCTGGACAAATGCCTGTTTACCAAGGGAACCATTGGGCACCTGAGCTAGTGGGTAGGGAATCCCTATAAACTGGTATGTATATGCCTGGCATACTTATTTCTTCAGTGTTTGTAAGGAAGGGAGGTGGACATGATGGACCTAGAGTTCCTTCTGATGTTAAATTATTATGCTGCTATGTGGTGTCTTTTTAATACTATAGCTCAAATTTTATTTTCCCCAAACTAGATACGTGCAGAACTGGCTCTGATTAAAACAAATCACTCCAAACGTCAGCGACTCGGAAGGAATCTCGCTGAATGGGAAAAGGCTTGAAACTTTTTTCATTCTTTCATCCAATTTTTGAAACATTTTTAACCCTCTCCCTGAACATATTCCACTCACTAAATCCTGTACTGCCCCAGATTCTTTTTTATCTGGCCTCCTGCTAGCCCCCTCATACCAATAATGTGTTTTAAATTGCCCTTCCCCAGCCCCCTGCTTTTAAGGGGCAAGATTATTTGAACCATCGTCACTTCCTTCCTTCCTTGATACTCAGTGGTCAGCAGGTGGGGGTGAGTGGGGGCATGGTGGGTAGCCAGTTGAGTCTTTTCTTCCTTCCTTCCTTGGTTCAACATAGCTAACCCCAAAAACCGTGTGGCAATAACCGCAGAGTTTTAAATAATTGATTAGCAGTTTTTTTCTTGGGACAATGCTAACTGTACAGAAAGCATTTATATAGGTTTCCTAGAAGTGTTATGTTTGTTAAACACAGTGAGGCAAGTGGTATGCATTTTCACAATGTTTTAACACTTTTATGAGCAAAACGCTAATCAATTTTTGGAGTTAAATAAAACCCTGAACCGTGCGGTGTACAGCGCGTCTGCATTTAGAGCGACAGGGGTATAATATCGGTAGGGAATTACCACTACCCCTGTCACTCTACGCCTCATCTTAGGAAGGATAAGTTAGCGTGGTAGAGTCGCTAAGGCACCAGTACATGGTGGGATTGGAGACCTGGGACCGTGGTTCGGTTCCTCCCAGGTCTCCTGGTGTTAGTACTTTTGCATTTTTTTTTTTAAAACAACATTTTCCCCCCTCCTGAGTTTGTCCCCATCCTCAAAGTCCACACCCCCTGGTGTTTGTTATTTAAGTTCTGGGGTGGGAGCCCCACATGGGGGTGCAGGGAAGCAAAGCCCCTCCCCTCCAAAAAAAACAGAAAGTCCAATTATTTTCAATGGACGTCCTGTTTCTGTGTTGGTCAGTGTTTTGTACGACCTGATTGTGGTCCGCACAGTGTTGCTTGCGTCGTTTGTTGCCATACTGTTATTGTTGGCTCGGTTATGACCCCATGCCCTTTCTTCCCAAGCCTAGCTGAATTCGTAAAAATGTTCCCCTTTTCCCTAAAGTGCATTGCTCTCTCTGAAGTGGAGTGGTGCACTAGAGAGTACAGTACTATAGTCAGCACTAGCATGGATGGTGTTAAACAGTTGGAAAGTCAAGTAGTGGAGTACTGAGTGTCCACTGGGAGGCTCTCTGCCTCAGGATTTGTGGGCTCTTTTCCTTCGCAATGTAACTTCCTCATGGTGGTAGGCTGGAGGCAGCACAGAATGATCATTTCAGCTACACTGGGGAGGGGGGAAGTGACACAGTGGAGATACATGGGGTGCTTAGCAGTGCAGTGACGTTGCTCTCTGCAAAGTGCAAGGGGAGGTAGATGAAAAATTTGGCCAGCCCCACAGCCTAGATGATGAATCTGGTACCAGCACACATGTCTGGTCCTTCATCAGCTCAACACACTCTCTCAAGGCCCAGCCTGCCCTGCTTACAGTTTACTTCCTCCTTCTCCTTCTCCAGGCCTGGTAGAGGGCCTGCTAGCACAGGGATAGACTTTGATGGCAGGGATGGGCTAAAAAGTGAAAAGTCCAGGATGCAGTGCTCTGATTAGAGCTGTGACATGGGGGTGTGAAGGAGTAAAATAAGGAAATCCAGATAGGAGCAAAAAGAGAAAGTGAGAAATAAGTAACAGTAAACAAGTCTTTCTAGAGGGACTTTATTACAGCACTGCACTATGTACTGTAGAACAACTGACAAAAATGGGCAGCGGGCGTACTTGTTATGCTATATATGGAGTGTAAGGAAGAAATGGGAGAGAGTTCTCTCTTTAACTATTTTCATCCGCACCTTTGAAAAGCCATAAAGGTTTTCCTTCCATCACACTATACCTTACTGCTTTCCTCAACAACCACATCTGGCCCCCCACCACTAACAACCGATATACTTAGCCATCCGCAGTTTCCTCCTTTTAAGTGGTGCCCCTTCACTGACTGGGTTATGCCTAGAAGAGACTGATCTGAGTGTGTGTGTGTGTGTGTGTGTGTGTGTTTGTGTGTGTGCGTGGGGGGTGTTTGAGGTAGGGGTTTAGATAGTCAGCACATTGAGATTTGGGAAGGGCAGCCAGCTTCCTCTCCTACTCAGGACTACATTCATTTTCTCTCCATGTTTGTCCAGTTTGCAGCTAGGAGCATGCTGCAGCATAACTCCTGATGTACAGAAGCTGCTGACGGCACCCCAAACCCCAGACTTCCAACTACACATGACTCAAAATCTGCAGATAACAAACAGCAGTCAAGCACTGGGATCGTCAGCGAGCTCTACCCTACAGAAGGTAAGAATCCTCATCTGCCAGCTCTGTTCCTGTCGTCCAGGGCTTGGGGTGAAAACCTCGGTCTCCAGCACAGTCCCCGAGTGGCTCGGCACCACAGAGACAGCTTGAATGATTTCACTCTTTAAAGAGACCTCTAATTGAAGGCATTCGTGTAGTTGTTGTTTGAAAGAAACTAAGTCATGTTAGGTCTGTGAATGGCAACCATTCCGATATAAAGAGAGCTGTTATTGAACAGATTTATGTGCTCGTTCAGTGCACTGCACAATAACCTCCTCCCAGCAAAATCAAACTGCAGCATACACACTGGAAATTATAAGACCACAAAAATAGCATGCACAGTCAATAAGACCACAAAAATAGCATACACAGTACAAATGGAAGAGAAGTCTGAAAAGGTTTGAGACCATGACCATCAATAAAAACACATAATTAGTATGCATCACAGAATGGGCTGTCTGATGTTGCTGCTTTGCCATGCCGGTGCCCAAGGTTTGGGAGCAGATTCAGGAGCCATCAGGGAAGCCCTGGGGAGACTATGGTGGGTTGGGAAGCTTATTCTACCTCTGGAGGTGTCTGTGTGCATGCAAGTCCATCAGCCAGCTCTGCCAAGCACCAGAGAGAGGACAGAGGGATACAAACTGGGGCCAAAAACCTTGGCATGCTGTAGTGGTGGGTGAATACCTTATTTCGAATATTTGGCCAAATACTTGTGTTTGGGGCCCCATATAGTCAGAAATACTGTATTTGTATTCATTATTCATGTACCTGTGGGGGAGGGGGTGAATAAAAAACAGTCATCTACCTTCTTTGCAGCCCAATCATGTTAAAAACAACCCCCCGCCACCACCCTCTACAGCAAGCCCACTCCCATCCTCCTCCAGCACCTACAATGGAAGCTTTAAAAGGATAAACAACAAAAGTATACAGACCCCCTTCTCAGGGGGAGGAAATGGACAAGGAAATGATAGAACGTATACTTAGTATGGCAGAAAAAGGGGAGATATTGCTGATGGGCGATTTGAATATGCCAGATGTTAACTGGAGTGCAGTTGCAGCAGCCACTTCGAAGAGTGGGGTTATTCTAGATGCCCTACAGGGGGCATGCCTTAGACAACTAGTATTGGAGCCCACTCGGGAGAGAGCAATCTTAGACCTGGTTCTCTCAAATGGAGATGAAGAGAGGATCACAGATGTAGAAGTGGGTAGCCATCTGGAACTAGCGACCATCAAACAGTATGGTTCACAATAAACACAGCAATAGAGTCAAGCCATACAAAGGCAAAGGTACTGGACTTTAGGAGGGCTGACTTTGCCAAAATGGGTGAGTGCCTAAGGAATGCACTAGCAAATGGGCAGGAAGAAGGGGTGGAAGAACAATGGGGAATAATAAAAACTGCCATCACAGAGGTAACAAGCCTTTGTGTGAAGCAAATAAACAAAACTAAACGATGTAAGAAACCACTATGGTTCTCAAAGGAAGTGGCAGTGAAGGTTCAAGAGAAAAAGAAAGCTTTCAGGAAGTACAAGGAATCACAGAAGGAGCAGGACAGAGAACTGTATCAGTTAAAGCAAAAGGAAACTGGGAAGGCAGTCAGAACAGCAAAAGCCCAAACTGAGGAAAAGATAGCCAACTCAGTTAAGAAGGGGGATAAAACCTTTTATAGGTACATCAGGGAGCGAAGGAAGACCAAGGGAGGGATAGTGAGGCTTAATAAAGGGGGGGAGGGTGACTGTGAAAAGGCAGAGATACTAAACAAATATTTTTGCTCAGTATTTACAAAGGAAGAGGGGGAGGTACCTAAAACAAACAGTAGAAACACTCTGGATACAGAAGTTGATACCAGCCCATTTACAGAAGAAAGGGTTCTGAAAGAACTCTTAAAACTGAAGGTGGACAAAGCAATGGGGCCTGATGGGATTCATCCCAGAATTCTAAAAGAACTAAGGGTAGAATTAGTGACACCACTGACTACCCTGTTTAACAATTCATGGGAGGATGGGGTGGTACCCGAGGACTGGAGGAGGGCAGATGTGATTCCCTTCACAAAAGTGGGAGCAAGGCAGAAGCAGGAAACTACAGACCTGTTAGTTTAACCTCAGTGGTAGGGAAATGATGGAATCACTCTGAGGGAAAGAATTGTTGAGTATCTAGAGGCCATAGGGCACAGGACCCAAGGCAGCATGGATTCACAGCAGGAAGGTCATGCCAGACAAATCTGATAGATTTCTTTGACTGGGTGACCAAAGTAGTAGATCAGGGAGGGGCTGTGGACATGGCCTACCTAGACTTTAGCAAGGCATTTGACACAGTCCCACACAAAAGATTAATATACAAGTTAGCTAGCCTGGGAGTGGGTCCCAAGATGACAGCCTGGGTAAACAATTGGCTGGAGAATAGACACAGAGAGTAATAGTAAATGGGTCCACTCTATGAAGAAAGGGGTTACTAGTGGGATACATGAGTTCAGTATTAGGACGGTCCTCTTCAATGTCTTTATGTTTCATTGCAGAGGGACTGGAAGAAAAGTATGCCTCTTTGCAGATGACACAAAGATCTGCAACAGAGTTGATGCACAAGGTGGGGTGGAAAGGATGAAAAGGGACTTGGCAAGGTTAGAGAATGGTCAAATGTATGGCAGCTTAGATTCAATGCTAAGAAGTGCAGGTGATGCACCTGGGAAACAAAAACCCAGGGGAAGAGTACACAATGGGGGGTGAGATACTAACAACAACAAAAATGGAAAGGGACCTGGGGGTAGTCATATCAGATGACCTAAAGGTGGGCAAGCAATGTGAGAGGGCAGCAAGGAGGGCTGGGGGGATAATGGGATGCATAGGAGAGGCATCATCAGTAGAAAACAGGAAGTTATTATCCCTCTGTACAGACAGCTGGTCAGACCCCATCTGAGTACTGCGTGCAGTTCTGGAGACCCAGTCTTCAGAAAGACATAGACAGGATGGAAGCTGTCCAGAGGAGGGCACTAAAATGGTGCAGGGTCTGCACCGAAGACATATGAAGAGAGACTTAAGGAGCTTAATATGTATAGCCTCGAGAAAGGAGGGAGGGGGACATGATAGAAACTTTCAAGGTACCTCAAGGGAATCAACAAAGTCCAAGAGGGTAGCATCTTTCAAAAAGGGTGTGCAAGAACAAGGGGCACAATTTGAAGATGGGGGGCAGCTCAGAGGTAATTTAAGGAAGTATTTTTTCACAGAGAGGGTTGTGGATGCATGGAACGGCCTTCCGGAGGAGGTCGTGGAGTCAAAAACAGTGGTGGAATTCAAGCATGCATGGGACAGTCATAAGGCAATTCTAGGGGGTGGGGGTAGGAGGAAGTAGGCTGCTGGTTAACTAGGATCTGCAGCTTATTCAGCAGGCAGGGAAATGGGCAGACTGGGTGGGCCAAGCGGTCCTTATCTGCCATCAAATTCTATGTTTCTATGTTCCATGTTTCTAAAAGAAACCTCCCATGATGGGCGACTGGCACAACTCACTTACCTCCATGGCTAGCCATCCTCTCTCTTTGCCATTTTCTTGGTGTTAAAAATAATCTCCCACCCTGGCAGCAGCACTGAAGTCCCACCCTTCTCCCCTGCACCCAGATTTCTTAAAGTAAACAGTCCAGCAGGCATGGGACTGACACAACCTGCCTTCCTCCACCATCTTCTGAATGGTGCTCCCATGCTTGTTTATATAGTAAAACAGCTAATCATGTTGTGTGGGCGGGGGAGGCAGGGGGTACTTGGGTGCTGCTGCCAGGGTGCGGGATGGGGGGATGATGTTTAACACAAACAAAATGGTGACTGGAGACAATGGTTGGCTGTGGAGGTGAGCGGGTTGTGGCAGTCACCCATTGTGGGAGTTTTTTTGTTATTTATCCTTTTAAAGATGAAATTGTGTGTGCATGGGTGCTGGGGGAGGAGGGTGGGAGTGGGTTTGTTGCAGAGGGTGTGGGGATGGAGGTTTGATTTTTAACATCATTGGGCTGGGGAGAAGGGGGCTGTTTTTATCTTTTTTTTGTTAGTATTTCCCAAATATGAATAGGCATGAATAGCGCCACTGTTCATTATTTGTATCCATATAGCAAATTGTACATTATTTGTGATATAGGGGAAATACTATTCATTACTATCAGACTCCTAGTATGCACCCTTGTGGCTCCATGGCCTGTAAAGATAAACATAGAGTGAGGAGTCGTGTTCCTATAAGATCCACAGTGAATAGCAGCAGATAGAAACAATGGACACCACAGCCAAATATAACTGCATTAATGCACCAGTTAGGGTTCAACTTACTGACACAAAAGTAGGGAAATGTGGCATTAGGATTTCCAACCCTACCCCCCCCAAGCAGCTCAATGAAAGGACAAAACCAAACAAGGAACACAAACAGCCATAGTCAGGTAAGACAAACAACATACAACTGCTTCCAGATGACTCAAATGCAATAGCACTGATGTGCTGCCTTCATGGATTTGTATCTGTGGTACTGTATGCATACCACAAGACATACACACTTACTTGTGGCTGAAGACAGAAATCTACTATACTAAAATCACAACACTGCTTCTGTGTGCAGAAGCACAGGCCCCTGCAGCCACAGATACATATCCATACCCAAATTACAAGAGGGGCCAGCGCTTGTAAGACATGCACACAGTTCTGTCTGTAGAAGCCCATGCCACTGAGGGGCCTATGCTTCTGCAGCTGCAGGTGTAAGATGCACACCGACCCCTGGCTGCAGAAGCGCAGGAGGCACAAAATCCATAATATCAAAATTGCAATGGTACTTATGTCTGCAAAAGTGCAGGCTCCTAAGGGGCCTGCACCTCTTCAGCCACAAGTGTAAGACATACACACCTACCAATGGCTGCAGAGGTGCAGGCCACTGTGAGGCCTAGACTTACTCAGCTGCATATAGACAACCATGATACCTACATTACAACAGAACTCCTGCAGCCACAGGTATTCATGAACACTATAAGACATACGCATACAGTTGTGGCTGCACATACGTATCCATGAAAGAAACACATCAGTGCTACTGCATTTGTGTCATCTGGAAACAGTTGCATGTTTGTCTTACCTGATGATGGCTGTCTGTGGTTATTTTTTTGTGGTATTGTCTTTTTGCTGCTTTTTGGGGGTTAGAGTTGGAAACTCTAACACCATATTTACCTACTTTTGTGGCAGTAAGTTGAACCCTAACTGGTACATTATCGCAGATTTTTTTTTAAAGAATTTCTTTTTGAGATAGTGAAATCATGGGGTGCTAGCTCCAATGGAACACTGCATAAATCTTACAGAAATTCATATTTAACATTAGGCTTCTGTTAAATAATTGTAAGAATCGCATAGCTTACCTTGTGGGGACCAGACTGATACTGCTCAGAAGGAATGACTGGAGGGCAACATCAAAAACAGCAGCCAATTCCACCACAGGCCCAGCAGCAAACCTTGGAACATGTGGGAACCAGCACAGCTGGAGAAATGGGAGAACTGCCACCATGGGAGACTGTCCTGAGAGCCGTACGAGACATGGACAAAAAAATTAAAAAAAATCCTGAAACGGATGGGCTCTCAGGATGCCAAAATTTAAAGTGCTGTGCAAACTACCAAAGAGGCTGAGGACAGATCACTACAGACCCAAACAGCAGTGGCAAAGCTCACTATGGAAAACTCCCATCTCTGATCCCTCTTAGAAACATTGTAAAATAAGGCCAGAGCTATGAAAGAAAGGACTGCTGGCATCCTGGAGGGTATGGAGGGAAAAGACTTGCTTTTGTTTCTCCGGACATTGATTACTGAATCAACACCTGATGGACTGGATCTGAAAACAGCAGAGCTAAAACAAGCCTGTTGAGTGAATTTTCGCACTCAGCAACTCAACAGAGATGCTCCCCCAGACTGTCCTGATCATATCCTTGGGACCATAGGTAAAAGATAAACTTTTGCAGTGGGCCATATAAAAGCATCTATTACAACCAGACAGACATGATATTAGACTTTTTCCGGATTGGTCCTATGTGACTCATTCTTGTCTGAAGCTCTTTGACCCACTGCGGCAGTAACTGAGAGAGTACTTGGTGTGATGCACTTTTCTTCTAGCCTCAGCTCACCTCAGAATCACCTATGGGAGCAAAGCTTTTCAATTTACAGATCCAAAAGAGGCAAGGACTAGGGTGGACAAAACTGTAGCACAATTTAGGAGAGCACTGCGAGAGGAGACAGCAGAGGAGTCTGATATAGATATGGAGACCTAAGTACTGAACTCTTTTTTTTTTTTTTTTAACTTTATTTCTGCATCCACTCCCCTGGCATCCTTCAGGAGTGCCCACACGGAGTCTGCCCTACTCCCAGCCTGAACCCTCGTATCTCCCCCTCGATCTCCTCCCCTGAAAGACCCCAGGCAGGCTCAACCCCCGGTACCATCTCCGGGACTAATTCCACCCTCCCACGGTGGCGACCTCCTAAGTATGAAGTGCCTACCTTAGTGCTACCGACGGCTTGAGTGGAAGATCCGGGCGACACTGGGCCGGCAGATGGGATGTGGGCGAAGTCCCCCAGGGCCACCATCATCTCACCGATGAGCAGAAGGTATTTCTGCTTGCTTGTACCCCCCTCCCCCATGGAGCCCGGTCAGCAAGGCAATGTAGTGTCATGGCTCCGCCCCCAGGCATTACGCCGCGCTGCTCCACTGGCGATCTTCCAGCCACCGCCAGAGGTCACCCTAGAGCGAGCGCTTCCCAGACCCACTCCCGGGAAGAGAGAGCTGTCAGCGGACACACAATCTCTATCCCTCCCCTGCCGACCTCCGGTGGCCCTGGCTTGTTCCTGAACCCAGGTCGCCGGCGTGTCACGAGGTGTGGCGTCCAGCGCCTCAACCCTCAGTGCCACCGGGTCGGCCCAAGCACCGAACTCTTGAGTTGCATTTTATTTTACACCCACAATTCATATATGTTTTTGAACTGCATGTGAACTGGGTTAGGGATAGTTGCAGGGTTCTCAAGCGCAGTTTATCTGGTGACTGTATCCTGATTCCGAATCCTTCCTGTACTGTTATTGCTCAGGAGGGCTACAGCAAATCGTAAATTTTATTTTAGTTGGATGGCCTGTGTTAGAAACTTTATGGACACTCTGTGTTAACAACTGTATCACATACACAATCAAGATGGCGTCATCCATGTGCATTTATAGTACCAATATAGTGTCTGTTGTCAATCTGGCTCAAAGACCGTAATGTATTTTACTATGCAGGGTAAAGCTATAGAGCATCTTCTTACTGTTGATTGATGTTTAAATGGTTCATTTTGTTCATTATATTGAGGTACTGATATCTGTCCTTAGCCACAAATGTGCCCCAACATTAATATGTATACCTTTTCTCGCAGGTTGGAGTAGACTGGTTGTGAAACCAAGTTTATATGTCTTACAATATGGATTGTGGAAACAGTGACTAGTTAGAGTCACGTTTATCGTTTGAGCCATGGACTGTTCTCTATGCAAAGAATATTCTTATTTTTCACAGGGTTTGGCTGGTGGTAATATCTGTTTATATTATGGGCTTTATAGGACTTTCAGGAAACCCCCACATGTGGTACTACACTCAATAGATCTTTAATCTGGGTGTTAAAATGTGTGTGTTTGCATTGTTATGTAACGCTCTCTCTCTCTGTGACCTATTAATGTATTTGCTTAGTGGCATGTTCATTTTTAAATGAATAAACTGTAAGTTAAAGAGACAGTGGAACTGAATGTTCATTCATTTTTTTTTTTAAATCAGTCATTATTCATTAATATACAAATCCCCCCAGGCTTGTTTTAATAAAATCTGAACTGTCTAGCCTGGTATTTAACTGCTTAAAGTCAAGGAAAGATCTATCTGAGGAAGCTTAGTGGTTACTAACCGAAACGTCAGAAATTAGTGGTGGTGGCCGTGACGTCTTTATGCATTCAGTATAGTACCATATCTGAATGGGAGTTGGATTGTTTGCTGCACTCTGTTATACAATAAATGGTGAACTGTTTTACTACTGAAGACCGTTTCAGTGTGCCTCTTTGACTACAGGTGTTTTTTACTTGATCATGCCTGGTATTCAACCCACATTTATGTATAAAGACTCGGATCCAATTTTTTTACCCAGTTTAATCCCCATCATCTCTCCCCGGCCAGAATCAGCTTGCAGATGACAACAACAAACCCTATACATACTAGGTTACTAGGTGAGAAAGACACAAGAAGGCCTTGGCCGATAGAGAGTGTCTCCCACAACCATGTGGATGAATTGTATATGTTCGAACTACCAGTTCAGATGTATGCCTAACCTTTTCTTAAACACATCGAAGTTTTCTGATTCCACCACCTGTTGAGGCAATGCATTCCATAACTTAGCAGCCCATATAGTATAATAGTTATCCCTTTTGCGTGTGTTTGTTTTTGAGATAGCTAGCTGTCTATTATGACTTCTTAAATGGGCTCTACGTTCTATAAATTCTAATCTGTATTGTGTCATAAGGGATGGAGTTCGCAGAATTCCATACAGCTGGAGCAGGTCCCCCCTGCTAAATCTCTCCTGAAGTGTGACTAGCCTCGTTCTTACCAATCTTTCATTGTATGATAGCTGCCTCAGGTTTGGGATGATTTTTGTAACCCTGTGTTGCACCTTTTTGATTAGATGTATGTCTCTTTTTATATAGGGATTCCAAAAGGGTGAACAAAAATCTAGGTGTGGTCTGATATAGGTTTTGTATAATGGAAGGATACAGTGCTCACTTTAATTCATGAATGTACATTTTATGCAGTTCAATAACATGTAAGCTATTTGAGTGATTTTTATTTTTTACAGTGACCTACCAGGGTGAATGAATCATTAATTATGATGCCAACATCTCTCTCTTTAGAGACCACTCCTGTAGTGTGGTTTTGCATTTTATATTTTGTTTGGGGGTTGTGTTTCTCCATATGTAACACCACACATTTATTAAGATTTAAAGACATTTCTTACCTTGCACTTCATTTTAAAGTACTGCATAGTCCAGTCTCGACTACAGTTTGTGTTTCTAGTACTACTGCTGTTATTGAGTATCTAAAGTTGAAGTGCTGCCCTCTTCTGGTTCATATGGTCCTTCCCTGGTGTCTGCTCCATGCATGGTCAAAGGCGGTTGATAACATCATCTCCTCTCCCCAGTTATCTTTTATATTCCTACGAACAGGCTACCGGACTCAGTATGTCAATCCGTAATTGGGATGTCCCTTAGAGTCTTCTCCCAATTCTGTTCCACCAAGAAACTCTCCCCATGTCAAGACTTTTACACTACCTCTTATTTTCAACCCTAACATCAGGATAGGTAATACACACCTCACTCACAACTGGCTGCCTCAACTGCAGAATGCTAAAGTAGCGGACCTGTATTCCCACAATTCCCTTCTCTCCCTCCTCGAAATAAGGAACAAATATAACCTTCCCACTACTTGCACCTTCAAGATCTTTCAATTGAGACATTTAATAGGGCAAACATTTGGTACCTCCCCACAAGAATCCAGAATACAACCTATTTTAGACAGCTTCCATGACCTAACCTCTAAACCACATTGTTTATCCCTCTTATATAATTGTCTTTTAACTATAGGCCACCCAGATGTTATTCCCGGCTCTAAAATCTGGTCTTCTCTGTTGCCAGCTACAAACATTGATTGGCCTAGAATCTGGTTAGACTTATATAGATAGATACATCACTCAGGACAAACTCAGAATTACTCAATACTACATACTACACCACCTATATTATACACCAGTAAAACTAGCCAAAATAGGACATTTACCTACTTCTAAGTGTTCTAGATGTGCCAAAACTGAAGGGAACCTGCTTCACATTCTTTGGTCGTGTGAAAAAGTTGCTCCTCTATGGCACTCAATCCTGTCAGATTTAGATCCCTTACTTGGCCTAGAAGACCTTTTTACTGTGGAGGTTTGTATTCTAGGAATCTACTCTAATATCCGGGTTAAGGAGTGTAAATACCATATAGCCTTAATCTCAATGGTAGTCAAGAAACTAGTACTCAAACACTGGCTGGACCAGCTAACTATAACCTGCACTGAATGGCTGAATGACCTCTCAGCCTACTTCAGGACCGAGCGTCTGATTGCTGGCTCTCACAATAATCTGTCAGGTTTCGATAAAAAATGGGTTAAATTATATGCCCTATACCTGCATTGATATCTGTTAATTGATAGTCTCCCCAAAGTCAACATAATGTATTCAATTCCTAGCTATACACACAAAATCTGTATAATACTTTATAACACACTCCGTGGGGTTTATGGGGGGGCAGGGGGGAGGGTGTTTTTTGTTATTCTTTCACTGTCATGTATTTTCACTTCTATATGGACTATTTGTTGTCCGTTGTTTGTACTGGATAGTCTTTCTTCTGTACTTCGTACTTTGTTTACACATGTATTACATTACAAAACTATAATAAAGATGTTAAATTTCAAAAAAGGTGATTGATGAGACATTTATTGTCCTGGTGCTGCCCCAATAAAGAAGAGGCCCTGGAAGAATAGGCCCTAAATTACCCAGCCAAGACTCAAGTCGGCTTAGCATCCCCCACGCTACAAATCCTAGTGCCAATGGGATTTTCAAAAACACTCCACACTGACTGGTGGTACAATCCAACTGCCATACTCTTTCACCATGTTGTGGGTGGCAGCCAGATACACCCGACCCAGTCACTTTGCTTGAGTGACAACGATTTCTCCTCTTTTATCATGCTGATACTATGAAACCTTGCTGCAGGCAGCCTACCTACAAGGGAGGGGGGAGGACAGGAACAGCAAGCAAGGAAACTCCACAGTGAGTCAGACTCTCTTCACCGGCTCAGCAGGGATGGGGAGGGACTGAGACTGAAACACGAGGGTTCAGCTTTAACTGAGACCACTTACTCCAACAAACAGTTTAATACCATTAAGAGGAGTAGGATATTATGACTTTAACTTGCAAACATTGTCTCTGTGTTCTAGAGTTAAAAACAAAGAAAGCAAAACCCAACAAAAAGGAAGGGTGCACCATAATGGTAAATATGTATCTTTTATTTCAAACCAAATTTTTCCAGTATTGGTGTGCTTTCAAAAAAACAAGTAAATGTGCTTTAAAAAGTATATATCATAGTGTGCCAAAGACTTTGACACACTATGATACAAAAGGCTGGAGCACGGTCTGTGAGTGTGATGTCCAGCAAGTCACAACCTCCCTATGTCACTCTGCTCCACTGAATAGTTCCTCACATTTAGGCTGCTGTGCTACCCTTTCTCCGAGCTGAATAAAATGCCTCACTTGCTCCAACATGTTTACTGTAAATTTAACGCTTTTTTCACTCACAGTTTGTGTCTTTGGTTTTGATCTTTTTTGGGGGGTGGAAGGGCAAGACCAGAATACAAAAAGCCATGTTTGTATTCAGCACACTGAGACAGACACATTTTATTTAGGTGCTTATTTATTTATTTATACAATCAGATTTACAACCTTTGAGCCAAAGGCTCATTTACAAAGGTACCTCGTCACATAGAGGACAACAGTGATACAGTATTACAAATTGATTGACATACAGATTTGCACAGATTAAACACATTTGATATACACATTGTTACATTCCATACACAGTAGTTACAAAAGTGCATATATCTGGAACGGTGGGAGGAGGCCAGGAGGCAAACCGAAGGATTTTGTCAAAGTGCATGCAGCCTGGTGGACTTTGCTGATGTGCCCTTACTGAAAGGCGAATGGGTAATTAGTGACAGGTACAGCTGCGGGTGTTAAACAGGTGGTACTGTAGGGCAGATTTGAAGGAAGCAATTTTGTGAATGTTAGTGATCGTTCCTGGTAGAGCATTAAACCATGATGGGGCCCTGTAGCAAAAGGATCTCTGAGGTTGGATGGTCCTAGTCCTGGGTACCAGTAGAGTGACCTTGTCTGAACTTCGGGTGGATACAGTGGGGGTGATATGTTGGAGGGAGACTTTGTGGTGCACTGTGGTTATATTTACTTCATAGTCAAACATCAGTTGCTTGTGAATCGAGGAGAGGGAACTTCTTTCCATAAGGAAACAGCTATAGAAACAGTGTTGCCGAGAGCATTAACCACAGCACTATATCAAAGATAACTGGAAAGTTTGGAGGAATAATCCAGCGGAGAGGACATAAGGAATTCAGGACTGATGATAGACATCTGGAGAGTTTAGTGGACAGCAGTCTGACTGCTTGCTAATGCACATTATAGCTTGTTAGAGTATTACTTCTAAGTAGGAGGGTGAAGACGTACTTCTCAATATCTTAATATGACAGTGTGGGTTCAGCTGACCTCCCTGACCCTCCCCCACCGGGTCTACCACCTATGCATACAGTACAGGAGAAGAATAAGTAAGGATTAACACACAACACAGCATGGGTTACTGGGGAATTAATCCACTTCTGGGGGGGTCGTCGCATGGGGCTGCAGGCCGAGTGCCGGCAACCAGGCATGGATTAAGTAAGCATTAAGCCACGACGAAGGTGGCATCCAATGGGGAATTAGTGCATGGTTGGGACTGTTGTGGCACAAGGCCAAAGGCAGAGTGCCTACAATGGGCCAACTATGCATTAATTCCCCATTAGATGCCACCTTCAGAGTGGCTTAATGTGCTTGTAACATGGCAAGTGCAAACTATGGTATGTTACAAGTGAGTGGTATGTGTGATATTACTGAACAGGAACTTATGATATTGTTTTCTACAATTTCAACTCCTGTTCTACTGTGTAGTTTTTAATATATCTCGATCTGCACCGGGCACGTGCATGACCTAACTTCACTACCTGTTAATATTGTGCCAGCTGCTTTCTGTTGCTTTCGTACTAATGATCAAAAAGCACTTTGTCACACATCTCGGCAGACAACATAACTTTCATTCATATGTACATGGCTGTTTAGACTCGTTTCACGGTTTTGTATTTCTGCTTAACTACTGCATTGTGGGGAGATAACGAATATTTGCATACCTGAGATTTTACTTCATTGCCGATCTGAAGGTATGCAAATCTTCGTTCTGTCCCCACACTGCACTGCTTATTAGGCACTGATACCTGATAGCCCTACTCGCCATTCCCGGAGACATAGATCACTCACAGCATGCTTCTTCAGGTCTGGCTACATGACAGACTGTGTCACTTGCCTCAGTTTTCCTCACACAACAAAAAATGCTGATCATCACCGCGATAGCGCCCTGTACAGTGCGGTACCCATGGCTTTCTTCATGTCAGAGGGTAAGTGTGCTCAGGATTTTGTCAGCGCGACCACAACGCTAACAGTCATCCACTTTTTCCTGTTGCTCGCTCCCGTTCTCGCAACAAACACTGCTACATTCTGAGGCAGGCATTACACTAATCCCCACTTTACAATATACCATGTGTTGTGTTTGCACCAATGCAGTTGCTGGAATTATGTCTATATTTTTTAGCCATGTTACAATTCCATATGGAACCCCGGGTGTAACACACACTCTGGAGTGGGTTAATGCACTTATAACATGGTTCCCCAATACTGTACTATCTGCTGTGGCTCCTCGTCAGCTCACTTTAATGCCTGCCTGCCCACAACCTCGCTCACTCCCTGTTCAGAATAAATGCATTTTTCATCCCCATGTTCTAATTTTGTTCCCTTTTAAAGAGTAGCACTGCAAGTACTTTTCAAAGATCTACAGTACATTTCATGACATCTGCCATGGATCCTCTAAAGCTCACCTGCAACCCTGCTCACTCCCGCTTCATGCTTTACAATGCTAGGTTATGTGTGCCTCAACACACTGCTCTGTCTGATGGGCACTGTCTGCTTATCTGACCGCCCGATACCAGCAGCAATGTAGGAGGCCCGTGTTCTGTGCCTGTTGTACATGCTTCATCTGGTGATCCAACCTCAGACTGGGTTTCCTAGCAGCTGGAACACCCATGCTGCAAGATTTGTGCGACAGTCATATCCCCAGCAGCAACCATAGATTCAGTTCCACAGTGCTTGCTTTGCACAGCAAACCCTTTCTAGCAGCTCACACACATGTGCTGCATTGAAAGAAGTCAGAGCAGCTGCAGGAGTGCGGTCGGCGCATCAGGGAAGTGGAAGCAGGAGCGCGGTTGGTGCTTCCAAGGGAAGGAGAAGCTGCTGCTGGAGTGGTTTGCGGCTTGAGGGGCAACCAATCAGCCACTGGGGGCACAGAGCAGCGGCTCCAATCAGCTGCTGAAGGAGAGAGGACCGGGGGACCTATCAGGGCAGCCCTGGCAAGTTCGGCTGTCCTTTAAAAAGCGCGGTCAGTGCTTCGGGGAGAAAGAAGTCAGAACAGCTGCAGGAGTGCAGTCAGACCTTCCAAGGGAAAGAGAAACTGCTGCTGCAGGAGCAGTCTGTGGCTTGAGGTAACCAATCGACTGCCAGGGACACAGTGCAGCAGCTCCAATTGGCTGCCGAAGGAGAGAGGACCAGGGGACCAATCAGGGCAACTGTGACAAGTTTGACTGTCCTTTAAAAGCACGGTCAGCGCTTTGAGGGAGAAAGAAGTCAGAGCAGCTGTAGGAGTGGTTTGAAAAAGCCCCACCCACCATAGCTCTTTAAATCTCCAGGAGCTTGGCTGGGACTGGGTGGCTGCATGAGGGGTGAGACAGGAGGCTGGGCCCAAGGAAGGAATGCAGGTAACTCCAGGGGAGGAGCGGCACACAGGAGAAAGTCAGGAAGGAGGTGATCACTATTTGGACATGGAATGAAGGCAGATGGTGAGTCTGGTTTGGCAGTACTGTCTATTGGGGGGTGAGAACAAATACATTTTGTACCCTTTATAGTACTCCTCACCAAAAACCATCGGGTATTCCTCATCCATCCTATAGGCTGATGCACGTTCCAATCAGTTTTGAGCTGGTCAAGTCCAGCCCCTGTGTCCCATCTTGGAATCCCAAGTTACTTTCGTGCATCTACAGGGGTTGTAGCAATCCAAGTCTGTGCCCAACAATTTAACAACAAATATTACTACGGTACAGAAATGTTTATTATTTGGTCATTAATGCTTATAGGTACTAGCCTGGTAACCAGTATTACAGCCACAGGGCTAATAGAACTTTTTATAATGTGTTTTATCAGAGACAAAGAAAAGTTAAACTTATTTGCAGCAATCAGTACATTGAGGAGACTTATGTTGGAACTAATATTGTGATCGGAAGCAGGAAACTCCTCCTGTAGCATACACTGCTTCCCCTATCGTATGTATGGGCTATACTAATATTATGATGGGAAGCAGGAAACCCCTCCTGTTGTGTTCACTGCTTCCCCTATTGCATGTCTGCCATCCCTCACGGAGCGAGGCAGGCTGACTTACTCCCTGTAATTCATCTGCACCATCCAGGGTAAGTCTCCCTCCCTGAGCGAGTACATACCTCTGGAGCAGGGGGATAATTTCTCCTGCAGCCAATGCCAGCAGTTGCATCTAGAGGGGAGTACTAAGGTCCTTTCTAAGCTACCTCAGTACCCCCATGCCTCCCCTCCCTCCACCTTCCCTCCCGGAAACTTTGTACCTCACCTGAAGTTGTGAAGGTCCCGTCTTGCCTGTTATTCAGTGCCTGATGGCTCCGTGGTGGTAATACGGCCATCCCTCACCACTGGCTCCCGTTCTGGCTGTTTTTCAGTGGCGGCCATCTTGGGGAGTTGTCCTAACGATTCTCAGGTAGTTTTAGGGCTGGGTGGCCTATTGCCCCAACCTCTCCACTCACCGAGCCACTGTGCTGCCATGTCTGTTTTGTTTATCTTGGGACTGGCTCCCACAAGCACCCATGAGTTGCATGAGACAATGTGCCTTACTCCTGCAGCACTTTCAGTCTTGCACAAACTCTCGCGTGATTTCTGGCGGCCATCCTGCTGGGCCTGTATCTATTTAGGGAGGCCCCAAACCACGCTACATACTGCAAAATTTCATGGTGGCCACGTTGCCTGGGGCCAGGGCCATGCTCTGGCAATACAACAGGTCTCTCTTAAAGGGGCAAGGTCATTTAAAATGGGACTGCATTTTTTCTTGTTACAAGGGGATGTTGTTCACTGGTAGCAAGAGAACAACTATGGAAGGCCACTTTATAATGCAGTTCTTTTAACCCCCCCCCAGAGATTCCAACATGAGGAAATGCAGGGAGTGTGGAGGGATGTTTTGGGAGGTGGACGAGACTGACCACCCCTGTGCAGTTTGTATCCTGACTGACAGTGGGGGTGTCCAGGGATACCAAAGACCAGGTCTTGGACTCCGAGACACCAGCCCCTCCAACAGCCCCACTGGCTTTGGACACCAGTCAGGCACAACTGTTGTTTCAGATGATGGAAGCATTTAAAGCGGAAAACGCAACATTGCCCCCTAAAAGACCTTTTGGACAAGGGGATGACTCCTGAAAAAGACCCAGATGGGAGATGGACAGCACCACTACAGAAAACCCACAAGATCTGGAGGAGGAAGTTTTTGATAAATTGAGTCGGATGTGCCATGGAGAGAGTATAGAGGAACTTATCAGGATGGAGCGGTTGGTGCTTAAAATAGTGGAACAGCAGGAACAACCATCTACCTCTGAAGACCCGCTGCTATCAATAGGTCAGCTTATGGAGAAGACTAATTTTCCCACTTGCTGCACCATTGAGAACATTATCTCTAAGGAGTATGATTTCCCCTGAACCCACCAGGATGCTGGAGAAGGGCATGGTACAATCTTGGTACCCACTGGGGGAGATGAGAAAAGCACATTGGGGAAAGGCCCCCACAGTGGACCAGCCCACCTCCGAACTGTCAAAGCGGACCACCACTCCAATTGAAAGCACAGCAGCTCTGAAGGAGCCAATGGACAAAAAAATTGAAGAACACCTCAAGAAGACTCACAAAGTGTCAGGAATGATACGCTCGGCCAACACAGCAATCTGGTTTACAAGCTGAGCTCTCCTACGTTGGGTGGAATCTGTCATGGAAGACATCCCTGAGGACTCTCCCCAAGCAAATGCAGTTGAATGCGCTCTACAGGCAATAAAATATATCATGGATGCATCCTCAGATATCTTGAGGTTCGGTTCCCAAGCAGCAGTACTGGCCAAAAGAGCAAGGAGGGCATTGTGGTTAAAACTGTGGCAAGCTGATAATGAGTCCAAGGGCACACTGATGAAGTTCCCGTTTAAAGAGGGCACTCTGTTCGGTGAAGGACTCACGCCATACCTAAAAAACAGAGGAGGAAAACAATCTCAGGGAGACAAAGACATCTATCTACCCTCAGACAGGTCTTTTTGAAACAAGGGCAAACCCGTTAAAGCTAAGGCCCAACACCACAATTCCCAAGGGAACAGGCAATGGAATCAGAGACCTAGATTTCAACACAGATCTTATGGAAATAAATCAAAAACGGGTTCCAGCAAGCAATATAACTCCAACGGTTACAAGCCAAATTTCGAAAATGGGAAAAAGCAATGAGATCAGGCGGGCCCAAGCAAACCCATGGGTAGCAGGAAGACTTCAATAATTTGCATCACAATGGGCCCAAACAACATCGGACAAGTGGGTAAGACAGAGTGTGTCTCTGGGCTATGAAATAGAACTCATTCACAGGTCAATTCCACAGAGACCTTACAGATCCCCAACCCCAAATTGTCCAGAGAAGTCAAGAGCAATACACAACACCATAACAGAGTTACTTCAAAATGGGGCTATTTTGCTAGTCCCTACAGAGGAAAAGGACACAGGAGTCTACTCTTTGTTCTTTGTGGTCCCCAAGAAAACAGGGGGGAAGCACCCAGTGCTGGACTTGAAATTCCTGAGCCAATTCGTGGTGTACAAAAAGTTCAAAATGGAAACACTATATTCAACCCTTCTAGCCATTCAACTCAGAGATTTCCTCACGTCGATCAACTTGAAGGATGCATATCTGCATATTCCAATGAGACCCGCTCATTACAAGTATCTACGGTTCAATGTGAATGGGGAGCACTACCAGTACACATGCCTTCCATCTGGCCTATCGTCAGTGTCACAAACGCACTCCAGGGGTCAGGCCCTCTGCTTCCACAGTGCCCAACCTCGAAGTGCAATATGTGAACAGGAAACAAACAGAAAACCCTCCTGTCTGTTTTGGGTCCGAGCAACTACCAGTCTCAAGTCCTGGGGTCAAATATGAACCCTTTTTTGTTAGCATGCCCAGGTAACAACTACAGATATCACACCCTCTTCGGGGAAAGCAGTGCAATACTTAACCCAGTGGGCACACAACTTGGTTCACAATCTCCCTTCTGACTCAATTGAGACCTAGGTATTTTCTTACCTTGCTGCATATGGTGACACATTATAAGCACTGTAACAGTTATGTCAGAATTATCAGCACTGTCCCAGCATTCACACTCAAAATGAGAAGATGGCTCAGGCAGGATTTCAAGGAAAACAGAGTTTACTAAAATTAAAAATAGCAAATAAAATACAAAACACAGAACATACAACATTAATGGTACAGTCATAAAAATAAATGGACAATTATAAACAAACTGCCTTATACTGAGTACTTAATCCTACCCCAGTTTCAGCTGGTAAATAGTGGTGCTGAAATTACCTAGTTCAAACAACATGAAGTCTTGCTGAATTCTGACTATTGCAGTTAGGTCCTGCCTTTCAACTGCCCCGGAGAACAAAGAGTTAAACTTTCCATGGCCAGCATGGAATGTTCACCGCAAGCTCGGTTGAAGCCCCTGTCTGGTGTTGTTTAAACTCCAACCATCAGATTCTTTACTCTGCCTCACTGAACAGTCACTCCGGAGATTTCTCCTTTGCTCGGTTCGAAAAAGTCGGTTAAAGTGTAGTTTTTCGCTCAGTTTCTACCGAATTTCTGCTACCGAATCTGTCAGTTTAAGTCTCTGTCTGTGGTACCGTGAGTACTAGATAGGTTTTGCATTTAGTTTCTGTGGTGGTAACCAGTCTGTATCGGTTCTAAAAAAAACGGATTTTATTACGTTTTTTTCCAAGACCCGTAACACGGTCAGGAACCGATAGGGGAGTCTTGCCTGGTGGATTGCCGAGAAAAGGGTACGTTTTGGATAGGATTGGCCATGTCTGAGAAACCCAAGAAAAAAATCGGGCCCACTGGGTTTCAACACTGCAGTGTGTGTGGGGAAGCCTTTGGTAAGGCTGATCCCCACACCACCTGTGTTGATTGTCTGGGGTTTGACCACCTCGATTCAGATTGCCAAATTTGTAAGAATTTTCCCAAAGCTACCCTGGATAAGAGAGTAGGTAGACTGAGGGGAAAGGGAGGCCGAGAAGTCCGCTGACCTGGATGACCAGCCCGGTTCGGTTCCGACCGAACCAGAAGGCGTGCCCTCTGACCAGGGCGATACTTCTTCGGGCAAGAGGAGAGCCGATTCTGAGGAGTCGGTTCCTGTTAAAGGAAAAAGAAAAGATAAATCGTCCGGTTCAGATCCAGAAATTCATATTCCGACTGCTGATGAGATAGCCAAGGCGATAAGAATAGTACAATCGCTTACTTCGGTTCTGGCTGAACAGGCACCATCTGGCTGGGGTTCGGTTCGGTCGGTTCCTCCGGTTCTGGATTACACCTCAGAAGAATTTTATGAACCGGATGAGGAGGAAGGAGAGTATGAGGATGATGATGGTGATTATGAAAGTCTGGATGTGCCTATTGACCCGGACATCTCCCCAGACAGACCTTCAGGTGTTTCTCCTCCTAGGCTTGGCTTTCTGAGTCCCCGTCCCACTTTATGTTTTACAAGAAAGTGGCTGAAACCCTCCAGCTTCCAATGGAAGAAGCAGTAGAGGATCAGAAGGAGCCTGATTTTGTTGAAATGATGGACATCCTAGAGTCCAGGAGACTGTCTATTCCCCTCCATAAATCTTTTTGGAAACAGACAAATAAAATTCTTAAGACTCCTAACGCCATACCTCCTGTGGACAGACGAATGGACAAGAGGTACACTCTTTCAGGCTCAGACACGGAGTTCCTTTCTCAGCAATGCAGCCATGTTGGGGTAGTGCAGGCTGCTGTCTGTGATAAGGCAAATATCCCCTTGGCATCACACCCCCCAGATAAGGACTCCAGGAGGACTGATGCCATGGCAAAGAAACAGTACATGGCAGCATCTTTGGGACTCAGGCAGGCTAACTATATGGCCTACACAGCTAGGTACCAGAAGTCCAGATGGGACACTGTGCTGGCTCTGGCTAAACATGCGCCTGACCAGCTTGCCAAGGAGCTGGAGCAGGTGGCTGCAGATGGGATTGAGGCATCCAAGGTGCAATTTAATGCTGCTGTGGACTCCAATGACGTTTCATCTAGAGTCATGGCTACATCTGTGGCCCTTCAGAGGATGGCTTGGCTCAGATGTACTAGCCTATCACAGGATACCCAGGCTAAGGCCATGGATTTCCCTGTTATTGGTAATTCTCTGTTTGGGAGCAGACAGAACTACATGAAAAAGATGGACGAGTACAGGACCACATACAGGAGTGCACAGGCCAAAGAAAGGCAAGCCACTCCTCAAAGGCAGCAGTCCAGGGGCAGGGGCAGGCCTTTTCAAAGGCCTTTTTACCAAGCCCATGCCTCTTCTTCTTCTTATGCTCAGAGGGGGTTCTTCAGCGGGAGAGGCAGACGGGGTATGAGTAGGCCTGCATCCACCCATCAGCCTAAAGCCCCTGCCAAGCAGACACCCTGATGGGTCTGCCCGGGCCAATTCTCCAATACCTGTAGGGGGCAGGCTGGCTTACTTTGCCCAGGACTGGAAGTCTTTGACATCAGACAAGTGGGTCCTGGATGTAGTAAGCCAGGAACTGGTTCTCAGCTTCAAAAAATTTCCCAAGATGAGAACCAGATCCTTTCCACCTGCAAATCCATCAGAGACCCTTGCCCTAGAGGTGGAGGTTTCTTCCCTCCTGGCTCTCAGAGCCATAGAGAGGGTTCCCTCCCTACACAAGGGCAAAGGATTGTACTCCAGGTACTTCCTAACCCCAAAAAAGACAGAAGAATGGTGGCCCATCCTGGACCTAAGATATCTGAACAAGCACCTTTTAAAACCAAAATTCAAAATGGTGACTCTGGGAATAATCCTGCCCTCTCTAAGGCCAGGGGACTGGCTAGCCTCCCTGGACCTCAAAGATGCCTATTTTCACATTCCCATCAGGTGCGCCCACAGAAAGTACATCAGGTTCGAGTTGTCCTCAGGCCACTATCAATTCAGAGCAATGCCCTTTGGCCTAACATCAGTCCCAAGGGTTTTCATAAAGTGCCTGGCGGTAGTGGTTGCTTTCTTAAGGAGAAAAAAGATCTCCATCTTCCCATACTTGGATGACTGGCTCACAGTAGGTCAGTCTCCAGACCAAGTCAAGTCACATTTGCAAATAACTCAGCAAGTGCTCACTTCCTTAGGATTCCTCCTCAACCTTCCAAAGTCAGTTCTCGAGCCAGTACAGCTCCTCACCTTCATAGAGGCAGAGCTGGATACAGTAAGAGCAAGAGCCTTCCTTCCTTCCTTCCCCTGGACAGGGCAAGGACCCTTATGGAACTGGCCTCTTCTTTCACCCTACAGGTGTCTCGACCAGCAAGGCATTTCCTTCAGCTTCTGGGCCATATGGCAGCCTCCACAGCAGTGGTCCAGGGAGCAAGATTCCAGATTAGGGACATTCAGTTCCACTTAAGAGCCTCCTGGTCCCATGGAAAGGATTCCCTTACCAAACTAGTCTCAGTGACTCGAACTCTGATCCAGGCTTTGCAGTGGTGGCAGGATCAGGACAATTTGAGACAAGGAGTTCCTTTTGTCACTCAGTCTCATTCAGTGATACTCACCACAGATGCCTCCCTGCTGGGCTGGGGAGCCCACCTGGGGGATCTTTCCACCCGAGGGCTGTGGTCACCTCAAGAATCTCTGCTTCACATCAATCTCTTGGAACTCAGAGCAGTGTTTCTGGCACTGCAAGCCTTTTCCAAATCTGTACAGAACAAGGTGGTTTAGATCAGAACAGACAACACCACCACAATGTGGTACATCAACAAGCAAGGAGGCACTCGTTCTACGGCCTTGTGCACAGAGGCAATGAAGTTGTGATTCCTGGCCTATTCCCTGCAAACCTCTCTGATAGCAGTTCACCTCCCAGGGAAGGATAATGTCCTAGCAGATGCTCTCAGCAGGATATCCCAGGGCCATCATGAATGGACCCTAGATCCCCTAGCTTTGAAAGTGATTTTCTCGAGATGGGGCACTCCACAGATAGATCTTTTTGCAGCCCCAGACAATCACTAACTTCCTCTCTTTTGTTGCAGACCCCCAGTCTTGGGCTCAGTCCCCCTGGATGCTATGATTCTGAAATGGGAAGGGAAATTTCTGTATGCCCCCCCCCTCCTGTTCAAGGTACTAGTCAAGATAAGGTCTCAACCATGCAAAGTGATTCTGATTGCTTCAGACTGGACCAGGCAGCCCTGGTACCCCCTGTTACTGTCCTTAGCAGTCCACCTTCCCCTGTCTCTTCCCAAGAATTACAACCTGTTGACATCTTCTCAGGGGAGGATTTGGTACCCGAACCTCAGGTCTCTCAATCTCAAGGCATGGCTCTTGAAGAATTAGAGTTTGCTGATTTGCATCTTTCTCAAGGGGTTCTGGATATCCTTAAGGCTTCTCGAAAGCCTTCCACTAGAAAGACTTACAATTCCAAATGGAAAAGGTTCACTAAAGCAGTAGGTAAGGCTAGGGGGGTGTTAGGGTGTATTAGTAGGGGTATCACAAGTCGTAAGAGGGAGGTAATAATCCCTCTTTACAAGACACTGATCTGGAATACTGCGTGCAGTATTGGAGGCCACACCTTCACAAGGACATTAACCAAATTGAGGCAGTCCAGAGAAGGGCAACCAAAATGGTGCAGGGACTGCACCAGAAGACATATAAGAACAGATTAACAGAGCTCAATATGTATACCCTTGAGCAAAGAAGGGAGAGAGGTGATATGATCGAGGCATCCAAACACCTTAAGGGCATTAACAAGGTGAAAGAGTCTAACATGTTTAAATATAAGAAAAATAGCAGGACAAGAGGACACAGTATGAGATTAGAGGGGGGCCGATTAAGGGGGAATGTGAGGAAATTATTTTTCACTGAAAGGGTGGTGGATGCATGGAATGGCCTACCTCAAGAAGTGGTGGCTATGAATACAGTGCAGGGCTTCAAACAGGCATGGGATAGGCATAAGGGAGCAATACAAATGAGTATGAATAGATAGGCCACTGACAGAGCAAAGGCCTGTGGCACATTTATGAGGTAGAAAAAGAAATGGGCAGACTGGATGGGCCTTGTGGTCCTTATCTGCCATCAACTTCTATGTTTCTATGATATTTCTCCAGAATCTGCTGAGTTGCCTGTGGTTCTGGACTATATGGGGCCTAGGCCTTAAGCCAGCCACACTTAAAGTGCATTTGGCAGCTGTTTCTGCCTTCTTGTCAGTAGGCAAGCCCTCTCCTCTGACAGCCCATCCTGTGTTTTGTAAGTTCTTCAAGGGATTGCTGCACACCAATATCCCCCTTTAGAGACCCTGCTCCTGCTTGGGACCTTAATGTTTGCATTGCTCAGCTTATGCAACCACCCTTTGAGCCTTTGTCCTCTGCAGAGCTTAAGTACTTGACTTGGAAAACTGTGTTTTTGGTAGCCATTACCTCTGCCAGGTGTATTAGTGAATTGCAAGCCCTGTCAGTGGAGTCTGATTTCATCTCTTTCCATAGAGATAAAGTGGTCCTAAGAACTAACAGGAAGTTTTTGCCTAAGGTGGTTTCAGATTTCCACCTTAACCAGTCTATGTCTCTCCCTGTTTTCTTCACTGACCATTCCTCCTCTGGAGAGAGCAGGCTGCACAGCTTGGATGTTGAAAGGGCCCTCAGCTACTACATACAGCGCACCAAGGGTCACAGGTTTGAGTCCCTCCAATTGTTCCTCACATATGGAGAGATTGGTAAGGGCAAACCTGCCACTAAGAGATCTATTGCCAGGTGGATTGTTTCTTGTATACAATTCTGCTATGAAAAACTGGGTAGAACTCCACCCTCAGGCCTGAGGGATCATTCTACTAGAGGTACAGTGGCTTCCCTGGCTGCTGCCAGGGATATTCCTATCTTAGAAATTTGTCAAGCAGCCACCTGGAAAACAATCCATACATTCAGCAAGCATTACTCTGGATATCCAGGCTAGGAGTGATGCTCAGTTTGGCACAGCAGTACTTCAGAGCCTGTTTTCAAAGTAAGTTCTGTCTCTCCTCCATGGAGGTACTGCTTGGTAGTCTGCAATAGTCAGAATACAGCAAGACTTCATGTTGTTTGAAGAAAAAATTACTCACCTTAGTAATGTTGTTTCTTCTAATGGAGTCTTGCTGTATTCTGACCTCCCCCCCGCCTCCCCTCTCACAACCTGGGTTTTGGGATGTGGGTGGGCAGGAGCAGTGTTGGCACCCTAAGGGTGTCCCCTTTTCACCCTCCTTTATTTTGGGTGAGTGTTGTGTTGTGTTTTGGGATGTGTTTTGTTTTTTGGGTTTCCTGACTTGAGTCTTTGCTTTGAAACCAAAAAACCCTTTTATATAAATTTAGTTGCCAGTTGGCTAGTGTGAGTTTTACTATTTCCACACAGAACTTCTAGTGAGTATTGCTCGTAAAGATCTGATGGTTGGAGTTTAAACAACAGCAGACAGGGGCTTCAACCGAGCTCGCGGTGAACATTCCGTGCTGGCCATGGAAAATGTAACTCTCTGTTCTCCGGGGCAGTTGAAAGGCAGGACCTAACTGCAACAGTCAGAATACAGCAAGACTCCATTAGAAGAAACAACATCACTAAGGTGAGTAATTTATTCTTTTGGTAGAAGTGCTTCTTAAGTCCAGAACACAAGTGTGTTAAGTCTTGCAAAGTTGGAACAAGAGTGTGTTCTTTCAGGAGTCCAAAAGTAAAAGATGATTCTGTCCTTTCAGCCAGCTGGTAATAGAGGCCAAAATGTCCCTCCTATCCTGTGATGTCACAGCTCTGGGCTGTAGGCATGAGGTCACTCTTAGTCCTGTAATTAATTGATCAGTCACACACCCAGTAGCGGCTCTAGCCACAAATGGTTACCAGGGCACAGCTGGGACACAACAGATGGCAGCCAGGGCACTGATATATTGCTACAATGGGAAACACTGTGCACCATATGGGGCACCAACTGGGGCACAGCATTTTTTCACCAGGGCACATGCCCTGGCGGGCCCTGGTGTAGAGCCGCCACTGCACACACCCCTGCACACTGCTAAACATTCCAATTAAAAAATATATATATTCTTCCTAATCAGTGATGCTTTATGACAGGTCAGAGTTACCCCCTTTTATGTTTCAGAAAAACATCCTGATGAGCTATTTCACAACATCGTGAGATTTTTGACATAGACTGTCTAGGAAGCATTCTCCCTCCTGTCACCTCGTAAGAAGGCAGTATTTTCATTTCAAAGCACCAACTTTCTGAGAACATGACTTTTACGACTTCCACACAGGTTTTGTTAGGCATGTGTCCGTTTCCTTTGAAGTTAGCTGTTTCTTCCACTCAGAAAAAGAACAGTATATTTTTGAAAATCCAAGGTTCCATGATGCCTTGCTGACTTGGCCTGTTTCCTAAGGAAGACTCAAAAATATATATTTTATATCAAAAATCTAATACAAATAATAACAAGCAGATGGCTATCGTCACAGTCGGTGCCCAGGGTATTTACAAAGACACTGGTTGTCCTGGTGGCGCACCTGAGAAAACGGGGAGTACCTGTCATTCTGTACTTGGATGATTGGCTACTAAGAACAAGAATAGTAGAAGAAGTGCGCCTCAACACAAACTTAGCCCTGACATGCCTACAGGACCACGGTTGAGTCATCAACATGGCAAAGAGCCAACTGATCCCTTTACAGTGCCTAACCCATCTAGGGGCAGTAATCTACACCAGTCTCAACAAAGTGACACTGGAAAAGGACAAGGTACAAACCATCTGCACTCCAGTAACAGGACTTATGTGGACACCAACCAGGCCAGTTTGGGATTACCTTCCGGTCCTGGGAATCATGGCAGCCCTCATAGACATGGTACCCTGGGCCAGACTACACAAGAGGTAATTGCAACGCTACCTGACAGAAGCATGGGATCAGACTACCCAGGACTTCAAAGTACAAGTGACACCACTGGAGAACATAATGAACAGCCTATGTTGGTGGACATACAGGAAAAATCTGACCAGAGGTCACCAGCTTGTGCAGCCAGACTATGCAACTATAAACATGGATGTGAGTCTGAAGGGTTAATGAGCAACTTACTCAAACCATGTGACACAGGGTCAGTGGTCACCAAGAGAATTGAAGCTCTTAATAAATGCCCTGGGGATGAGGAGAGCAGTGTGACTAGCATTACTGTTTTTCCAACCACTGATCCCCAACCAGGCAATCCTGGTACGGTGCGACAACCAGGTCACCGTAGCGTACCTGAACAAACAGGGAGGCACACAGAGCAAGGCCATGATAAAGGAGTCACTAAAAAGTCTTTCATTGGGCTGAACAGCACCTCATGGCAATGTACCTGGCAGGAGTAGCCAACATAGAGGTGGATTGGTTGACAAGGGAAACCATCAATCAAGCAGAATGGAAGCTCAGCACCAAAGCATTTCATCGCATACCGTGGAAATTGGGACCTTTTCAAGTGGACCTCATGGTGTTTTGCCAAAACAACGAACTACCAGTGTACCATTCGAGATTCTCGGATCAGAGAGCTCAAGGAGTGGACACGATATCCACACCTTGGAACTTCAAGAGAGCTTATGTCTTCCCACCGACCATAATGATCAACAAAATTCTGCACAAAATCAGAACCACAGGGCAACAGTGGCGGTAGTATCACCAGACTGGCCTCGGAGATCCTGGTACTCACTCCTTCAAACAATGTCAATAGACTCCCCCAATGTCCCTACCCAGGTGGCCGGATCTGCTGAGTCAAGGCCCAATTCTGCATCCGAATCCAGCGACACTGAAATTGACAGCATGGCTCTTGAAAGGAACAGACTGCTGAATCTAGGTTATCATCCTAGAGTAGTGGAACACATGTTACAGTCCACGAGACAATCAACAAACAAAACATACCTCAGACAATGGAACATTTTTCATAAACGGAGTCTGGAGCAGGGAACATCACCATCAGTGGCAGGACTACCACAGATTTTAGACTTTCTGAACAAAGGGCTTAGCCCCTTTTCATGAAAGGTGCAAACTTCTGCCATATCATCCATAAGGGGTGGGACCAATTGGCTCACACACAGACGGGGTCAGGTTACTCAGGGCAGTTACTATAGCATCCCCAAGGGTTTCACCCATATGCGCACCTTGACAACTGAACACAGTACTGGAGGTGCTCCGGGAACCTATATTCCAGCAAGATTCATTACGCTGGTACACACTAAAAACAGTGTTCTTAGTGGTCATATGTTCAGCTAGGAGAATAGAACTCCAAGCCTTGCCATGTAAAGAACCTTTCCTTAATATTCATAACAACAGGGTCACCCTCAGGACAGTCCCGTCCTTCCTTCCCAAAGTGACAACTATGACCAACATGAATCTAGAGGTGATACTACCTATATTTTTCAAAGAGCAGGACCTGAATCCTGGGGAAACTTACCCCTTAGACGTAGGCAGACAGCTTAAAATCTATCCCTCAAAGTCTGCAGATGTCCGTAAGTGAGACAATTTGTCTTAACTAGAGGTAAGAAGGTGGCCAAGCAGCCTCTAAAGACACCATTGCCAGGTGGATAAGACAGATCATCTCAGAGGCCTACAAAGTAACAGATCAGGAACCACCAGAAGGATCAAAGCTCATTCCACTAGGGCAGTGGCAACATCATGGGTGGAGAAGGGGCTAGTCTCCGCCTCAGACATTTGTGCTGCATCCACTTGGTCTTCATTACACACCTTTACCAGACACTACAGGCTGAATGTGATGTCAACTGAGAGGGCATCCTTTGTTAGGGCAGTCTTAAGAGAGGGTACTTTAAGTCAATAGAGATGAGATAAGCTGCCTCATATCCCACCCATGACAAAGAGAGACCTTACTGCTACTAAGATCCTGATGGTTTCTGGCTGAGGAGTACTATAAAGGGTATGAAATATAATGGTATTTACTCACCTGGTAAAGGTGATTATTGGAGTACTCTTTATAGTACTCTGCAACCTCCCCCATTACGGCAGGTCTACAATATGTCTGAATCTCTGTGGTCTTTGCCACAACATGAGTCTAAAGGGATGTGATAATGTGCATATATATGTGGTGTGCCACGATGCACAGCCGAGTGACTTAACCACACAAGAAGTGGATAAATCACCCAATAACCCACACTATGGAGTGACTTATTGTGATTATACAATGGGCCCATTTGTAAACTTAATTTAAAATATGCTGCTAGTTTCTGGCAGAGGGAATCTTGCTTTCGGAGCAAGCAGCTGACTAAAAAGTCTACATCATTTCTTACTGATAAATCACTTCCATCTCAGCAGGAGTCAGTGCCTATTGGGATTAAGCAAACATATACTTTATTAGAAGCAGGGGGGGCTCATTTAAATAATAAAAAAAGAAGAAAGTCACTGTGTGTTTCTCTGTTTGGGGAAGGGGGCTGTATCAACTTAGTTTGCTAAATCAGGGGCAGAGCAGAGAAGTTACTTGGTGTTGTGGCTTTAACAGTAGAAAAGCAGCTGTCTCCAATTACAGCTTCCTGCTGCTAGTTTCTGGCAGAGGGAATCTTGCTTTCAGAGCAAGCAGCTGACTAAAAGAGTTACAGAATTTCTTACTAATTGCCCTCCTTCCCACCCCTCCACCCACCCATGCTAAGCCAGTTCTACTTTTATAGCCACTGGATTTGACTGACAACAGGAACTTCCTGTTTGGCAGTAGGAAGGGAAGGATCACTGAGAAACATTAGTTTCATCAACCTTGAAGGGAAAAAAAATAGCTCTTTCTGCCCCACCATAGCTGCTGGAGGTAAGAATCCAAGCATGGAGGAAGGAGACACTGAAGACTACAGGAAGTTCCTGTCCCAGAACAGAAAGGGCGGGAGTTGTAAGGGTACATAGGCAGTAGGAAAGTAGGTGGAAAAATACGTAGAGGGAGGAGAGAGAGTAAGCATAAAAAGCAACAGTAGAGGGGACACAAAATAAGTCATGATGGGAGTGGTGCAGTACAATGGCTGTGGGGCGGCAGTGTTCTGGGAGACATTCTGGAGGCTGCGAAGCTGCCCTATTTGCAGGCACCTCTCTGGTCTGAGGAAGGAGGTTGCCCATCTCCAGGCTGACCTGGCTAGGATTCATGAAACCACTTCCCCCACCCAGGGACCACCAGGGCCACCGCCGCTACCTCAGAGGCTGCCAAGAAAGAGGAGCAGTTGGACCAAGATAGGCGCAGAGAGGGAGAGGGTGGTGGAACAGAGGTGCATCCCTCCAGCTATACCTCTCCACAGTTCATATGCTGTTCTGGTGAAGAGTGGTTCCTCTATGGAGGCACCTGCAGTGGAGACCAAGGAGGATGCTGGGAACCTCCACAAAAGAGACCCACAGGAGGGTGGCATGAGACCTCACAGGTGAAGGAGACAACTCCTGGTGGGGGACTCAATCATTAGGGGGTAGAAGTGGGGGAGGAAGGGAGAGAGAGGGAGGGAGGAAAGGTGCCTGCCTGGCACCACAGCTCAGAGGGACAGGAAGCGAATCCTTAGGATCATGGGAGCAGCTGCACAAGGGAGGGAGCTGGATCTCACTGTCCACCTAGGGACAAATGACCTGGCTGGGAATGGGATCAGAGCAGTGCAAGAGGAGTTTGTAGAGTTGGGGAGGGGCCTTAGACAAGTAGCATGTAGGGTAACCTTCTTAGAGGTGCTACCTGTCTATGGCAAGGATGATGCTAGGGTACTCCACACCATGGGATTCAATGAATGGTTGAAAAACTGGTGTGGAGCTCAGGGTTTTGGCTTCATTGGGGACTGGGGAGCCACCTGGAGGGATGCAGGCCTATACTGGTGGGATCGGGGGGGAACCAGGATCCTAGGTGACAGGTTTAAATGCTTCATTGGCAAGCATTTAAACTAGCCAAGGGGAGAGGCACTGAAAAGGAGCAGGGAAATCCCAGCCTCCCCCCACAAAAGACAGTAATTAGCAAGGTAAACACCAAGGTAGAGAAGTCATTCGGGAGCAGGACAGGGGTAAATGCAAAAAAAGGGCAAAGGCAGTAAGGACAGGGATGGGGCTAAAAGGGGTAAGGCCATCAAAAAATGGAGGGTGATGAGTACTGATGCCTGTAGTCTATGTAACAAGCTCCCTGAACTAGTGGCCTTGATGGAAGAGGGATGCCTGGATATTATGGCAGTCACTGAAACATGGTATACAGAGAACCATGACTGGGATGTCAACATACCAGGATACACAATCTACAGGAGGGACAGGGAGGGTAAAATAGGAGGAGGAGTAGCTCTCTATGTAAGAGAAGGGATTAAAGTAACAGAACTAAAGAGTAAACATGAAGTAGATGAGTCACTATGGGTCACCCTGGAGACAGGAAATGGCACCACAATCCGCATGGGAGTTGTGTACAGACCCCCATCTCAGGGGGAGGGATTGGGCAATGAAATGATAGAAGGCATCCTTAAAATGGCAGAAAAAGGGGAGATATTGTTACTGCGGGACCGGAATATGCCAGATGTTAACTGGAGCACCTTTGCTGCAGGCACATCCAGGAGCAGGGTCATTCTTGATGCCCTACACGGGGCATGCCTCAGACAGCTAGTGTTGGAACCCACTCAGGAGGAAGGGAGCAATCTTAGACCTGGTACTCTCAAATGGGGACAGAGAAAGGATCTCGGATTTAGAAGTGGGTAGTCATCTGGGAACAAGCGACCACCAAACAGTGTGGTTCACAATAAACACAGCCATAGACTCAAGCCATACAAAAGCAAGAGTATTGGACTTTAGGAGGGCTGACTTTGGGAAAATGAGAGAGTGCCTCAGAAAAGCACTAGCAAACTGGCAAGGAGGAGGGGTGGAAGAACAATGAGGAATAATCAAAACAGCCATCACAGAGGCAACAAGCCTTTGTGTGAAGCGAATCAATAAACAAAATGAACGAAAAAACCACTGTGGTACTCAAAAGAGGTGGCAGGGAAGGTTAAGGGGAAAAGGATAGCATTCAGGAAATATAAGGAAACACAGAAGGAGCAGGACAGAGAACTTTATCAGTTAAAGCAGAAGGAGGCAGGGAAGGCAGTCAGAATAGCAAAGTCCCAAACCAAGGAAAAGTTAGCCAATTCTGTTACAAAGGGGGATAAAACCTTTTATAGGTACCTTAGGGAGCCAAGAAAGACCAAAGGAGGGATACAGAGACTTAATAAAGGGGAGGGAATGTGGACAGACAGTTATAGTGAAAAAGTAGGGATATTGAATGAATATTTCTGCTCAGTATTCACAACAGAAGAGGAGGCGGAGGTACCTAAGCCAAACAAGAGAAACACTCTGGATGGGGGGTTTGATACCAGTCCATTCACAAAAGAAAGGGTTTGAAGAACTCTTCAAACTGAGAGTGGGCAAGCAATGGGGCCTGATGAGATTCACCCCAGAATTCTAAAAGAACTAAGGGCAGAACTAGTGACACCACTGACTACTCTCTTTAACAAATCATGGGAGGATGGGGTGGTACCTGAAGACTGGATGAGGGCGTATGTGATTCTCCTGCACAAAAGTGGGAGCAGGGCAGAGGCAGGAAACTACAGACCAGTTAGTTTGACCTCAGTGGTAGGGAAAATTATAGAATCACTTCTGAAGGAAAGAATTGTTGAGTACCTAGATGCCAGTGGGGCACAGGACCCAAGGCAGCATAGATTCACAGTGGGAAGGTCATGTCAAATGAATCTAATAGATTTCTTTGACTGGGTGACTGAAGTAGTAGGCCAGGGAGGGGCTGTGGATATGGCCTACCTAGATTTTAGCAAGGCATTTGACACAGTCCCACACAAAAGATTAATACACAAGTTAGCCAGCCTTGGAGTGGGTACCAAGATGGTAGCCTGGATAAAAAATTAGCTGGACAACAGGATGCAAAGGGTAATAGTAAACAGAGTTCACAGTGAAGAAAGGAGGGTAACTAGCGGGGTACTACAGGGTTCAGTACTGGGACTGGTCCTCTTTAATTTCTTTAAGGGACATTGGAGAGCACCTGGAAGGAAAAGTATGTCTCTTTGCAGACGACACAAAGATCTGCAACAGGGTTGATACACAAGTTGGGGTGGAAAGGATGAAAAGGAACTAGGCAAGGTTGGAGGAATGGTCAAATGTATGGCAGCTCAGATTCAATGCAAAGAAGTGCAAGATAATGCACCTTGGAAATAAAAACCCAGTCGAAGAGTACACAATGGAGGGTGAGATACTAACAATAACAGAAATCAAAAGGGACCTGAGGGTAGTCATATCAGATGACTTAAAGGTGGGCCAGCAATGTGAGAAGGCAGTAAAGAGGGCTGGGGGATACTGGGATGCATAGGGAGAGGCATCACCAGTAGAAAACAGGAAGTTGTTGTCCCTCTGCACACACAGTTGGTAAGACCACATCTAGAGTACTGTGTACAGTTCTGGAGACCCCATCTCCGCAAAGACATAGACAGGGTGGAGGCTGTCCAGAGGAGGGCAACAAAAATGGTGCAGAGTCTGTCCAGAAGACATATGAAGAAAGACTAAAGGAGTTTAAGATGTATAACCTTGGGGAAAGGAGGGAGGGGGGGACATGATAGAAACTTTCAAATACCTCTAGGGAATCAACAAAGTCCAAGAGGGTAGCATCTTTCAGAAAAAGAGATGTGCAAGAACAAGGGGGCACAATTTGAAGATAGAGGGGGGAACGGCTCAGAGGTAATGTGAGGAAGTATTTCTTCACAGAGAGGGTTGTAGATGCATGGAACAGCCTTCCTGAGGAGGTCGTAGATTCAAAAACAGTGGGGGCATCCAAGAATGCATGGGACAGACATAAGGCAATTCTAGTAGGGGGTAGGAGGAAGTAGGCTGTTGGTTAACTAGGATCTGCTGCTTGTCCGTTGGATGGGGAAATGGGCAGACTGGGTGGGCCAAGCGGTCTTTATCTGCCATCTGATTCTATGTTTCTATGACCTTAAGGTGGGCAAGCAATGTGAGAATGCAGTAAGGAGAGCTGGGGGGATACGGGGATGCATAGGGAGAGGCATCAACGGTAGAAAACAGGAAGTTAATCCTCTGTACAGACAGTTGGTGAGACCCCATCTGAAGTACTGCATGCAGTTCTGGAGACCCCATCTCTGCAAATACATAGACAGAGTGGAGGCTGTTCAGAGGAGGGCAACCAACATGGTGCAGGGTCTGCACCAGAAGACACATGAAGAGAGACTAAAGCAGCTTAATATGTATACCCTCGAGGAAAGGAGAGAGAGGGGGGGGACATGATAGAAACTTTCAAGTACCTCAAGGGAATTAATAAAGTTCAAGAGGGTAGCACCTTTCAGAAAAAGAGATGTGCAAGAACAAGGGGGTACAATTTGAAGATAGAGGGGGGACGGCTCAGAGGTAATGTTAGAAAGTATTTTTTCATGTAAAGGGTTGTGGATGCATGGAACAACCTTCCTGAGGAGGTTGTGGAGTCAAGAACAGTGGGAGAATTCAAGAATGCATGGGACAGACATAAAGCAATTCTAGTGGGGGTAGGAGGAGGTAAGCTGTTGGTTAACTAGAAACTGCAGCTTATCCATCATGTAGGGAAATAGGCAGACCAGGTGTGCCAAGCGGTCCTTTTCTGCTGTCAAATTCTATGTTTCCATGTTAACTAAGCAATAAGGCACAACAGGGTGCGGGTTATTGGGGGGTGTTTCACGAGACGCAGCCGAGTGACTTAACCACACAAGAAGTGGATGAATCACCCAATGACTCATGCCCAGGAGAGCCTTATTGCGATTATACAATGGACCCATGTGTAAAATACATTTAAAATGTGTTTAATTATGTTTTTCATAAATGCCATTTTTCAGCTGTGGGTTATGCAGGATTTACCCACAGTCACGTGACATGTTTTGACCAATGAGGTTACAGGATTTTCACACACCATTGTATAATTATGTTTTTTTTTTTTTTTATAAATGCCATTCCTCAGGCATGGATTATACAGGATTTACCAATGGTCATGTGACATGTTCTAACCAATGAGGTTGCATGTTTTCACACACCATTATATAAGTGATAACTCATATATTAACTTGTTTCTTACTGTAACCCCCCTGCAAATGGGGGTTCCAAAAAGTCTTCCAGAAGCTTGCCTGAATGCTCCAAGTCTGGGTGGTGTTCGGTGTCTGAGCTGTTTAAATGTGGTTCCAAGTGAGTGCTATTTGAGCCTCCACGTACTGTCTCTTTAAGAGCTGTCTGCTTGCAGACTTAATTAGTTTGTATGGAGGGACTGTGTATTTAATGCTCGAATCCTGCCCGAGCTACTGTCAATTCGCTCTGTTTCTGCCATCGCTACATGTGCAGAGGGAGCCTTGTTGAAAGATATAGCTGTTTGCCAGAAATCTGTTAGAGTGATAATGAAAATACAGTTTGTCTAACCTGCTTTCCCTTTAGCAAGAACTGTTTCAGTGTAGCTCTTTCATTTTGGTCCTGAATTGCTGACTTGGACTAATCAGGATGATAGGGAGACCCAAAAATGGAGTCTGTGGACGAATCGGAACTTGGACTCTCAGTTTTGAGCCAGCCACAAGGGGATTGTATGGGCAGTGACTCTGGGAAATGTAGTTTTAACCTTGGTGCCTTTTTCCACCAACAGAGGGAGTCTTATTGTGAGTGACAGCTGAACCAGCCAACAGAGTGGTGTAGAGCTAAAGGAAATGCCCTGCTCTGTGACTGGAAAGATCAGATCAGTTATAACAGTGAAGAGAGAAGGAGCTTTGTGCTTCTGCGGTGTATAGTTTCACGCTGAGGAGCGTGAGCCCTGAGGTTCAGCCTGCAGCGTTGTAGCGCTTAGTTCGACTGAATCTGACTTTTGAGGAGAAAGAAGGAAGTCTGAAAGGTAGAAACCGGCTAACCCTGCAGAAGACTGGAGGAATTGCTGAATCGCGATCGGTCTGTCAGGAACTGAAGCTGCTGTGTGTGCTCCTGGGTATTTTGCAGTAATTGCGGTCGGGATCTAAGAGCAGCCTGCCTGGTATAGTACTTTCCTTTTACATATGAATGTGTGTAGTGCTTGTGAGGAATCGCTATTTCCAATCCCCTGTGCTGTGTGTTGAAGCTGGAAGCAAACTCCAGCTTGTCTCGGACTAAATCCGTTTGCTACCTACTTCAGTGGGGTCCAGTCACAAGGACCTTGTCTCCATGCCCTGTTGTTCTGGCAACCCAGAAGAACATCCACCATCCGGTTCTCAGCTTGGGTATTGTGAGTACAAATCAGGGTATTCCCCTGCAGCCTGTTTTCAATTACAAGTATGCCATCTAATTATTGTTGTTTCACTTCTTCATGGACTGAGCCATCCGGCTCCGGATTACAATTGGGTGTTGTGCATATATTTTCTTCTACAGGGCTCTGTCCATCTGCACCTGCTGGCCAACCCCGGGCAATGGACCTGGCTAGCCCCCCCCAACCTGGGTACCCATAGTGTGACTTTTCAGACCCTGTATGTGTGCAGAGTACTGTGATTTAATTCTGCCAATTAATCTGATCTCTCCCTCCCATGTTTTATTCCCCCTAAATAAACCAGATTTGAAGTTGTTAAACCTTAAACTGTCTGAAGTGTCAGTACCTACATATCAAGCAATGTATTGGTTTGTGTATGTTGATTAACCTTATTTTACAGGGGGTCCCCAGAGATGAACCTCAGAATCAGTCTCGAGGGTAAGTGGTACTTTTGAATGAACAGTATGTACATGTGGGGTATTGGGGCTATAACTTCTGTGCATTGTGTGAGCCACTAGAGGGAATAAAAGGGGGTCTCAGTGTCCCAGAGGGCTGTGACCAAGCTAGTCCAACCACTACAAACCCTGACTTCTGGGTGGAGGCACCCGCCATAGAACCTAGACCCCTCAACCTGTCAGTAGTCAAGCAGGCCTTGGGATAGTGCCACCTGGGGGTTACATTACTATGAATAAAGAGACTCATAGTCACTACCTAGTGTGGGGATCTCTTCACTTCAGATAACAAAAGTCAGATAAGGTTACCAGGCATATAGGCAGAGAGTGATGCAGAACTCAATATGCATAGAATGCTACTCTCTCTCTCTCTCTTGCATGTGGTGTGTTTGTTTTCTTTTTAATTTCCTAATTGCTAGGGAAGATTCACACTGGAGGTTCCAAGATGGGACAAAGGGGCTGGACTTGACCAGCTCAAAATTGATTGGATCGTGCATCAACCTATAGAATGGATGAGGAATACCCAATGGTTTTTGGCTGCAGAGTACTATAGAGGGTACTCAAATAATCACCTTTACTAGGTGAGTAAATACCAATGTGCGGCATCTTAACCTGGGTTTTGTCCCTGGGAAGCTCAATCCTCCTCCCCTGCCAACCCCCAGTGGCCTGTGCTTGCTCCCGAACATGGGTCGCCAGCATGGCATGAGGTATGGAGTCCAGCACCTCAACCCTCAATGCCAGCAGTCCAGCAATGCACCCCATATTTTCAACATAGCTTTCTTATTATCCAAGCTTCTGTATCCAAATGCTATCCTAAATATGACAGCTTGCCAAAACATAGTTCAGGCAGGCTTTTCCTCCCACTAGAAATTCAACTAACACAATACACACCTGCCACATAAACCATGCAAGGAAACATTCAGCATTGACATATGCTTGTTGTGTTTATTGGCACAGTGTTTGGTTACTGGTATGTAAGTATTGTGGGAGGCTCTGTGTTTCTGGTGGAGGTGAAAAGGTCCACGGAGATACTAATACCTCACTAGTCCCCCCCTTACATTGCTCTCCCTTATTTACAACTGCAGTGCAGAACACCTCACCTGGAGCTACTACTGTTCTGTGTGGAGTTTTACTAACTACCCCTTGAACCTCCATATGGACGTACATATGTGACAGCCAGGATGCAATGCAGAAATGCTGCAGAATATCACAGAATGCTGCAGTTTACTGCAGGGACCATTGTAAGTCAATGGCAATTAAGCCCTTTTGTCATGCAGGATTTTGTGTCATGTCATTACTGCAAGTTACTGTGCTTCATCGTGACTAACTCCACTGTATATGTCAATGCCAAGAACTTGTGGCTCTCACTGACATGGTGGGTACCACTGTGTTTTTAAGCTGAATGACTTTCAGTGTTAATTACTAGCTGTGTTTGGAGTGCTTATAACAACAACTCTGGGCAGCTTGCTACCTAGGTATTCATGCTAATGCTCTACATAGTCTGAGGGACTTCCTGTCTGTGAAATGAGTGTAGTCTGTTACTACTGAGATGATAACATATTTGTTAGAAATTGTCTTGCCACCTTTATTTGCATGTTAACTGCCTAAATAACCTCTCTTGTCACCTTTATTGCATATGTTAACTGGCTAAATAACCTGGCATCTGTTGCTAAAACATATTGCAAAAAACTTTGTTAATGCATCAGTTAGGGTTACAGCGACAAAAGTAGGGAAATGTGGCATTAGGGTTTCCAACCCTAACATCACACCTCCACCCTGCACAGGTGAAGAGGGATTGGGGGGTGGCATTGGCATCTCCAGCCCTAACGCTCATCCCATTCTCCTGTACTGTGCCCGCCCAGCTTATTTTCTAATGGAATGTGATGAGCATTAAGGCTGGAAATGCCCATGCAACCCCCGATCCCTCTTTGTCTGTGCAGGGTGGGGGTGGGGTGTTAGGGTTGTAAACCCTAATGCCACATTTACCTACTTTTGTCGCTTTAACCCTAACTGATGCATTAACAAAGTTTTTTTTCAAATTTATTTCCTTACATTTTAAGATAATATAAGAGTATCTTTATTTTATTGTGGGAATGCAGGACCCTTTGTACCCTGCGCTCCCATCCCGCCACAGATGCGCATATGTATCTAGCTGTTGAAATGCAGGGGCCCATAAAGTTACAAGCAGGCGTAGCGAAAGTGCAACAAATTAGTCATAACTGTGTCATCTTAAATCATTTTCATCCCAAATGTCCAATATAATCTTCTTATCACCTCCCCGCAAATACCCAGTGCAAAACATTTTCAAATCCCTGTCAAAACATAATTCTGCACAACTGTGATGCAATACTGTGCCGCAGGTGCGAAAAAAAAATTTCTGGCAGGATTTGAAAAATGACAGTTGTACTATTCATGAGGTAGTATGAAAAAATAGCAATGTTGAAAATTTAGAGTGAAAATAGGACAAATTGCCAAAGTTAGGCGTGTGCATAGAAAAATTCCGACTGTGCATAACTTGGGATTTTGAGGTATTTTTGCACCAAATTTTCAACATGGCCTTTTTGGGACTCCACCTCATAAACACTGGCACTGCCATTTCATTGCTTGGTCCCTAAAGGTGATTTCATGCAGCAACCGCACCATTCCTTACCACAGGTGCGTAAATATATTTCAGGCAGGATGTGAGAAATGACAGCTGTACTCTTCGTGAGGTGGTGTGAAAAAATGGCTATGTTGAAAATGTGGAGTGAAAATATTAAAAATTGCCAAAGTTACGCTCATGCATAGAAAAGTTTCAATGACCCTGCATAACTTGGGTGTTTTGGGGTATTTTTGCACCAAATTTTCCATGGCATTTTGGGACCCCACCTCATGAACACTGGCACTGGCATTTCATTACTTGGTCCTGAAAGGTGATTTCATGCAGTGACCATGAAATCACCTTTTGGGACTGAGTAACAAAATGACAGTTCCAGTGTTCATGAGGTGGGGTCCCAAAATGCCCATGTTGAAAATTTGGTTCAAAAATACCTAAAAATAGCAGAGATATCAGCATAGGTTCAAAATGACATTGACAGCCATTATAAGGCACCTACCTTGATTCTTCAATTCACGGCTCAGCTTAGAAGAGTGCAGACGTGTCCCAGTCCACAGAAGATGACAGTCCAGGATCTCCAGTGGTAAGTATAGGGCAAGGGAGTGTGCGTGGGATGGTGGCTTGCTCAATGGGAGGGTCGGGATGGGGGAGGTGGATGGTGGAGATGGTGAGGGACCGTTTTTTTTTGTAGTAAGTGAAAAAAATGACATTGAAGGACTGTTTTCTTTTTTCAGGGACATTAAGCAAGATTTTGGGACACTGGGGGTGGGCTCCCCAGTATCTGACAGTACTGGAGGATGCTGGAAATAACTGGGGAACACTGGGACTGGGCTCCCCAGTGTCCCTCACTGGTGGGGGGTAGTTAGTTCTAGTGCTGACATGGGGATTGGGCACCCCCGATGTTGGCAAACAAAAAATATTTTTTTCAGGACACTGGGAGTGAGGCCGGCCCAGTGGCATGGAGGGCTGAGGCATCCGTGCCTTACCTCCAGCCATGCTGGTGACCCGTGTTCGTGGTCCGAGATGGCCACTGGGGGTCGACTGGGGGAGGGGGAGAGGATCGAGCATCCAGAGGACTGCCTTGGTGGTCGTGGGGGGGGCTGGCACAATGGATCCACAATGTCAGGGGAAAATGTGGGGCAGATGCCTGGTGTGCCACACACAGAAGCATGTGTAGCTCGGCCATTGGCGTCATTGCATGCCTTCTCTCTGCACTCGGGGATGGGAAAAGTAAAACAGGAAAAAATATCTCAACTGGCGAGATGATGCTGACCCTTCGCAGGCACTGCACTGGCCAGCTGGCACCTTGTGGAAGCAGAGGTGAGCCCGGTAGACACCGGAGAGACGGGGCTGGGGGGAGTCGATGGAAGGGGCCGGTCAGGAAAGGAGCAAAAGAGATTAACAGAAAAAAAGGACACTGGGAGTGGGCTACCCAGTGTCCCACACTAGTGGGCAGGAGGAGGAGGAGGCATCATGGGACACTGGGAGTGGGATCCCCAGTGTCCCACACTACTGGGGGCGGGGTTTCTACTTCTGACACAGGGACTGGGCACCCTGATGTCTGGAAAAAAAAAGATTGTGAAAGTGTGTCTATATTGACCAGAGGGTGGTGAAAAAGGATTCATTTTTTTGCCACTCACTAACATCCGGCTCGTGAAAAAGGAAGTTAGCGAGTCTCAACAAAGGAGTGTAAAAGCCTAAAAAAAAAAAAAAAAAACCACACTCCTAAGTTACTTACACATAAAACAACTTCAGTCTAAATGTAAGGGAGTCCCGATGAACAAGATACATGCCTTGGTATATCTACTGTACTGCATGTTTGTTGGTTTTCAATTTTTTTTTTTAATGGGAAACAAGATGGGGCTCATGAAAAAGGAATTTTTGCTCATGAAAAGGATTTGTGTTCTTGTGAAAAGGAATGCTCTTGTGAGACTAAATCTTTTTTTGTGAGATCAAATTCTTTGTTGAAAAAAGACAGCTATCCTAAAGACTGGAATATTCAGAAAAATCCCAAGGGATATAATAGGAGCTAAAAAAATGAATAACTTTGTAACAGATAAATATTATCACACCAAAGTTCTTTCTACCCAACAAAAATCATGCATAAATTCTGAACCCTCTGGCCGCAAGTCGATGAGGAAAAAACTGAAAAAAGGGTGTGTTTTTTTTACTTTTTTTTCAGAATCGGCACATCTGACCAGAACGAAACTTGTCATATCAAAAGGTCTACCCCATAGAACAGCACATACCAAATTTTGTGCAAATCCATTGATTGGTTGTAAAGTTGTTAAAGTGCAAAATTTCAGGTTTAACATGGAAACTGCTACTCAACCCTAACTATAGAGGTTTGACCGTGCCTCTATAATATATTGCTATTGTTCTGCCTTTCATTTGCCCTGATTCCACCCCCACTACTAATCAGTACACATAGGGTGGCCTCAAAAACTCAATACACCTTACCTCAGTTATTACCACGTTGCCTGTGATCACATTTCCCTCCCTCAGCCAGTTGTTCTGCTCCCCCTAACATTTGATACGCCACTCCAAGTCGGAGGTTCTGTGATCATTTTAGACTGAATATCTCATATATTTATGCTGGACAGGGGCCTGCATGTTCCTATTTAGTGATAAACCAGTGCTGCAAACACTTGTTCAGTGCGAGGCCCCTTAAATGTATCTTAATCTATGTTCTCTTATTATGTGGTGACATTGTGAGGAACCCTGGCTCCAACCTACCCTATAAAAACCTAATCTATGTTGCCCCAATCTGGCTCTAGCATTCCTTCCACATGCAAAGGTCTGAAGCTTTTCCATATGAACATCAGGGGCAAGATTCACAAAACCTTTCCCCATCGCAAACCCAGTCTGGACTGTGCAAACTGGGGTTTGCCCTGTGTGGTATTCACAAAAGCCCAGTTTGCATTCGCAAACTAGGTTTTTGATGGGGCAAAGTTTAAGTGGGGCTGCACTGCAAAGAAGGGGCTGAACCTGTATATCGGTGCAGTCCCATTCACCAAGAATTTTTTTCCACACAAGGACCTTTTGCAGGGTTCTCTTGCATGGAAAAAATGCCCCCAACTGAGACCTGACAGTATTCCATGCAACCCTTGTGCCTGCTGGTGATACTGCCAATCGCCGACCCTGTAATATTAAAAAATATTGTTTCCTTGGTGGTTTAGTGGTCCCTCCCTGTCCTAATTGGCAATGCTATCCCTGAATAAACAAAGAAAATATCCCATGTGATCTAGCGGCCCCTCCCCTCTCCCGACCACCATTCTGCAACTGAAGCCATATGAAGAGAGACTACAGGAGCTTAACATGTATGCCCTTGAGGAAAGGAGGGGGATATGATAGAAACTTTCAAGTACCTCAAGGAAATCAACAAAGTCCAAGAGGGTAGCATCTTTCAGAAAAAAAGATGTGCAAGAATAAGGGAACACAATTTGAAGATAGAGGGGGGACGGCTCAGGGGCAATGTGAGGAAGTATTTTTTCACAGAGAGGGTGGTAGACACATGGAATGACCTTCCTGAGGAGATTGTTGGGTCAAAAACAGTGAGAGAATTCAAGAATGCATGGGACACACATAAGGCAATTTTAGTGGGGGGTAGGAAGAAGTAGACTGTTGGTTAACTAGGATCTGCAGCCTATCCAGTAAGTAGGGAAATGGGCAGACTAGGTGGGCCAAGCGGTTCTTATCTGCTGTCAAAGTCTATGTTTCTATATATGTTTCTATGTTTCACCATCCCGTAAGAAAAAAAGAAAATGCCCCTCGTAATCTAGTGGTCCCTCACCTGTCCCAATCACCGACCATGTAATAATAAGCATACTGTTTCCTTGGTGGTCTAGTGGTCCCTCCCTGTCCCCAATCACTGACTGCAGGTCCCAGTACTGAAACCCAGTCTCCATGGCGGTCCCGTGGTCCCTCCCCCCAAAAATTGCTGCCCCGATGTATAGAAACATATGCCCTGCTGGTCTAGTGGTCCCTTCCATCTCTGATCCCTGTCCCCCAGGAGTCTGATGATTCTTTGAGTGAAATAGGTTGGAAGTTTGGTGTAAGGGGCTCCTGTTGGCATCCTCATTGAGTGGTTTGTGTATCACTACCTTTTTTCAAGTAAAAAGCTTTTAGCCCTTGAATTTTGTGTGCGTCTCTCCTTTTCTAAGTTTGGTGGATGTTGCAGGGAATTGTTCTGCAGCTTGGTTCTACATTTTTTCCCAGCACATCCAGATGATTGGGCAGCTTTTCTGGTTGTTTTCGCAGGATCCTTCAGCTCCAATTCATAGTCAGATAGCGCTGTGTGTTATCCAACTGTATATAGCAAGATTTCAAACCTGTGCAACCGCAAGGTGCAGCACAAACGTTTGTGCTCTGCTTTGTTCTTTTTTGTGAATCTGGCCCCTGGAGTCTGGTACCTAAATTGGATGAGCTGAGAGCCTGGGTCACAATTCATAAACCCAACACCATGGCATTGTTAACAAGCTCTGACAGAGCCACTACGACTGTGGATGCATTAACTAGATAAGGGTGTTTCATGGGCTTAAACATAAACATTTATTTATTTATTTTAAAAAATATCAGATTTACAAACCTTTGAGTCAGATACTCATTTACACAGGCACCACATCAAGTAGACCAAAGCAGTTCAAACAATATACAATACCTAAAGCAAATAGACATCAGGAGTCAAAGAGAAGCCCAGAGTGTTCACATGAAGGCTGTTGCAAACACTAATTTTAAAGCAGTACACATGCTAAATCTAAGGGCACAGCTATATCACTGTCAGATGAGACGGGGGCATTGTAGGAGAAAGAAAGCCAATAAAACTATTTGTTATGGAGATCCCCAGGGGTTGTAAAACTACCATACAGCTAGAAAGCTAATTTAGGAAAAACTCCTAATAGCAAACAGAGGGAAGAACACACTAGGATTTAACATACATATCAAAACACTCTACATAACATATGTTTTTTGCACATTCTGGGTGGACTACTCCTTTACCTTTCTGTGGTCTCGATTAACTCCTCAAGCCAGAAGAAAAATAATGCTCTAAAGCTTCCTATATACTACACAGAGGCACATAAACTGGAATAACAGGTTCCAAGAAGTATTAACTCAGCAGGAATGTTAGGGGGATGGCAGCTCTGATAATTGTTCCAGCCTTTCTTTTCACTGATAGAAACTGAGCCAGGAAAAAAGTAAAATACATTTCATCACAGACTGTTTACACCAGGTACATGAACCTGCATGATTTATCTGTAAAGACAATTAAAAATGTATTTCTAAATGCATTACTAAAATAAACTATATATATCTAGATAGATAGAATATGGTAAACAAATATTGTTAATCCCAAAAGCTGAACTTTGTTTTTAGTATATAAATGTTTAAGAAATACCTGAAAGCTGAGTCTTTCCTTTTGAGACACCAGGTGACACTGATAATCATTTGTTCCAAGGGTTTTTAAGTCAGTTTGAATGCATTAAATATTATCTGTTTTCCTAGTCCTTAACAAAATGCAGGGACTGCACAGATTTGTTCTGTTCCTTGGCCAGATACCAAACTAGTGACTCTTCTTTCAACATGATAGGATCCACCTCATTCCCCTCCCACATGACTTAAAAAAAAGTGGGCTGGATTTTTAGGAGCTTCTTGGTGGAGATGAGCTGGATCTTATTTTCCCCCCAAAAACAATGCTGCCTCCCACTACTCAGGTTCCAGTTCCTGTAGCACCCATTTAAGAAAGAAAATAGTACCCTGCAACCATTGACTAACATGAAAGTGTATTTATTTGAGGGCGGAAAACATTTCTTGGAGGAGGGTAAGGCGGAGGAGACTATTTACACCTTCAGTCAGTTCCACGGACAGAAAACATGACATCACTCCTTTTGTAACGTGCAATACTCCTGCAGCTTCCGCCCACAGTCATAAAAATGTGGCTTAACTCCAGAATCCCCAATTCACATTTCATTTATCCTGGGAGACCCGAGAATGGCACACAGACAGCAGTTGTATAATCTGCTGGGTTGGATGTATCCTAAGGATACGAGGTTACTCCATGAATTACATTTTATGGTAAAGTGCAATGAGGGGAAGGTTCCTGACTAGATATTGGATGAACTACAAATCAGGAAAGTAATATCAGGACTATGGTCTGCTTGTGGTATTGAATATAAACATCCTAAAATGAGAACAGAATTTGGATGTACACCTTTTTTCAATAGGGGTCCCCAGATTTGGAATTATGTGCCATATCGTTACAGGTCAAGGACCACAGGTGTTTACCATGGTGAAATTGTAGCCTGGTTTCAACAGAAAGCAATTAGGAATGTTAGGGAGGGTATTACTTGATATGTAAAAACTGTTAGAGGTATCCCCATTGCTGTTCAGTTCATACTTGAATTCTATGTGTAATAATGATAGTGTTTTTGTGTTATGTGTATTTGTAGAATAAATGTTTTATTACGATGTTTAATGTTTATGATATTTATTATGGTATTTTGTAAGTTGTACTGTGTTTACTTTTATATTAGATGTATTTAGGGCCTCACCGGAAATGAGCTTGTCTCAGTCGAGTTGTACCTTTTCACTGATATGTATTTCAGATGAATACACTTTTACTTACTTACTTACTCATATACAAGAAGACTCGGTGTACAGACATGACAGAAACAAGTGTGGTGGTATTGCTCTCTATATCATGGGCATGAATGACATGCCTGAGAATATGGAGGCCCTCTACAAGAAAGTACATCTTAACACCACCAAGGCTATACTTGTGGGCTGTATTTATAGGCCATCAAATGTATCTCACAACACTGCATACTTTATAGGTGCACTTGGCTCTGCTAGTGGCAGGTACAACTTTGAGATGTTCCCACTCAGTGACCTTAGCCTTAACTGGTTGGGAAAGGACTCATCCAAATACAAACATGCTGTTTCCAATTTAAATCTCTCCTAAATGATCACACTGCCCACGAGACTCAACCATGCCACAAACAACTACAGCCTTCTAGACTTGAATCTTGTTAACCACCCTGATAACATCTGAATTGCTGGTGTTCTTTTAGACTGCTTCAGTGATCATTCCATCACCTTCTGTGCTGCAGCAAAAATTCCCCATCGAAATTGATTACAGCTGGCTTGTATAGGCATTTTATACTGGAGATCTTCTATGCAGACTTGTCTGCGATAAGCTGGGGACATATCAACCTTATTACCTCAGTAGCTGATGCCTGGGAATTCTTCATCGGTTAATTTCTTAATGTCTGCAACAGACATGCACCAATCAGATCATACATAGTCAAAGGACACTATTACCCCGGCTCACTAAGGAAATTATTGAATTGTTCTCACAAGGAAATGCTACTTGGGCCAGATTTAGGAAAAAACAGATCCCTTAATGACAGATAGATTCTGAAGTTTTCTGTAATGCTAAGTAAATCAGAAGTCACTAAAGCAAAAGTCAACTAGTACCACAATTACTGGGAGGAAAACCAACACCAACTACTGAGAGGAAAACAAGCATCATTCAAGAAAATTCTGGTCAGTGGCTAAAAATCTATTTGAAATAAATCAAGAAGAAATTGATCAAATATGGAACCTCTCTGAAGACCATGTCACCTCTCTTCCAGACATTATGAATGCCTTTAACACCCATTTCACTAGCCTCATCATCTCCGTCAAGCTCCAGAACTCCTTGTTGTCTTCCATCATTGGTCTCTCATCAAGCAGCCCAGAGCCTGATCCACATGATCTGCCAAATGTTAAATTCAGATAAATCACTACAAAAGAGGTTCTCAAAGCACTAAAGGGCCTCAGCCTAAACAAGAGTGCTGGTTCTGACTCCCTTGACCTGAAGCTTCTCCGCCATGTGGCACATCATATCTAGACCCCACACACCATGCTGTTAAACATCTGTCTTTCCTCTGGTCAGATACCTGCTGTCTACAATTGTGCTAGCGTGGTGCCCCTCCACACAAGAGGAGTAAACCGGATCTGAATCAATACAGACCCATTTCAGTCCTTCCCCAAGATTCTTGAAAAGTGCATTCACTCACAGCTGACCGAGCATCTCAACCTGCACAGTCTGCTCTTGCCATACAATCTGGCTTCAGGAAGGAGCATTTCACTATATCTTCATTGCTTAAGGTTACCAATGATCTTCGCATAGCTATGGATAATGGTCTCCTCAATAGGGCCATCTTTGTGGACCTCTCTAAGTCTTTCAACTTGGTGGATCATGTAGCACTCCTTCTCATGCCCAAGACCCCGGTCGGTCTCAACCAGCCAGTCAGCCATCAAATGGTTTACAAACTACCTAGGCAACCATACCCCGTCAATGCATGTACAAGACATAACTTCAGACCTTGCTGCATTAAATCTTGGGTTCCTCAAGGCTCAATCCTTGGTCCTTTGCTGTTCTCCTTTTTTGTTAATGACTTCCTGAAGCACAGTGGGAGGTGTTGTCTATATATGTATGCAGATGACACCATAATCTACTACAGTGCAATGACAAGGTCTGAGGTTAATTCAGTACTCCAGTCTGATTTAATGCAGTCTCCTCAGCTATGGTGTCTTGATCCCAGAATTTGCTAACTCGTTCAGCTGATCCACTTGCAATCATAATATCAGATGACAACACTACTGAGCAATTCAGCGTATTCAAATATCTTGGAATCTGGTTTGATGTATCACTTACATATAATAGGCTTGTTGATCATATCCTAGCAACTGTAGGGCCCAAGCTCAACTCTCTCTACAGGTCTAAATGCTGCCTCAGTGCTCACGTGAGGAAGCAGGTATTCACCCACTTCCTGCTCCCTTCCAATGACTATGGAGACATAATGTTCTTCTGTGCAAACAAAACCACTGTGCTGCCCTGGATCATTTCTATAACAAGATGCACAGGTTCATCCTCTCCTGTTACTGGTCTACCCTTCATTGTCTGCTGTATGACTAGCTTAACTGGAAACGTCCGTCAAGCAGATGTGACTACCACTGACTTTCTTTGTTGTACACCTGTGCACAAGGAAAAGCCCCTGAGTATCTCTTGGCCCTCCTCACACAGTCCAGCAATGCCTACTCACTCTGTTCAACAGCAGCACTTACCTTCTCAGTTCCCAGGTTGAAGCATGGCTTTGGTAGAAAGGCCTTTGCATTTGCAGCAGCAGACACCTGGAACAAACTCTGCCATCTGAGGAATGTGGCTAGCTTCCAAGTGCTCAAATCCAGTCTTTCCAGCCACCTTAGAACTCCCTGCATTTGTTTTGTTCATCGTCTAACTGACCACGATCATGTGGGATAATGATGTTCATGCCCTTTGTTTGCAGTATGGACCCACTTTGTTAACTTGTTTTGATTACTGTTTGAATGTACTTACCTGTAGAGCTTATTTGTATTTCATGCATATACTTTAGCCTGTAGGTAACAATTCCTGCTGGACTATGTTAACATACTGACTGCTACTATCCTCCTTGGGACCCCTGTGGAAACAAGATGATGCATCTCATGGGGCTATCCCTGATGAAGTAATTTCAAATAAATAACAAATAAATACAGTAAATATTAGGACATCAGGGCAGACTCGATGGACCTATGATCTCTTCCTGTCTTTATTCTTCTGTTTATATGAACTATAAGCCAAATTATATCTAAAAATATTTTTGTTTCAAGTTTTCCTAGAGACACTAGGTGCTGTTTCAGAAACATATTTAGGGTTTACTGTATGAAATCTTGAGTTATTGTACCTAGATGCCAGAAACATTCCTCAAGCAATGATTTGCCATGCTGCCTTCTCTGCATGTACACACCACTCATACCTTCTCAGTTTACCTGCAAGACAACATGGTACTTGTGCAGAGGCATGCACTCCAGATTCTCATCTGCACAGCACCCTCCACAGCGACGAAGAAGAACACAGTTGGGTTTGAAGATGTGCTCCGTCTCATTGGGATATTCCTTGGTGATCTTGATGAGGGTCTCCATGGAGCGGCAGTAGCTGCGGTTCCAGACCTCCTCGAATGGCACCACTTCAAAACAGGGGAAAAAAAAGACAGGGGAACCCAAGTCACTAAGATTTCAGTTAATATTTTCTTGTGGAAAGCACAATAATTCCAAAAGACCAAATTTGAAATTCTCGCCACCTTTTACTTTTTACTATTATATAATAGTTCCAAGTCCCATATTTTACAATGGAAATATAAGTAAAACAAATAAAAAATTCCACCTAAAAAGTCTGGGACTTTTTACTTGAAGACCTGCAAGGTACCAAATGAGACTGTACGAATATGGAAAAGTAAGGTTTATTAAACTATATTATACCATGGACCTTAGACAACAACCAATCAGAACAGCTGACTGGCACCTTACCACCGTTGTAAATCCTACGATATACTTACGCAAAGGTGCAGTCACCACTTGTCTAACAAAAATCGATCCGACCCCAGATTTAAAAACCTACAGTCGCCATATGTTGAATTCCTCGTGAACGGCGCCTCCCCAGCCATCTCCCACAGGCCACGGAACATTTTAAAAACACTGCCTCGCAGACATTAAATACAAATCCACACTCCTGGCATTTCTCAAAAAGTAACTGCACTAAAAAACATTATACCAAATTTTCTCACAATCTTTACTACGCTTCGCTCCTCCGAATTCCATCGAGACTGGCTGCAGCAAAGCACGCTTCCTATCTTCCGCCCTCGTCACACCTCCTAAATAACAGAAGCACACTACTACCCATTCCTTCTGCGCAGAACAAAATAATGATGATGACAAAGCAAAATAACAGAAAAAACTATATTCCTCGACACCTACTACTTCCTATAGACTGTAAATTCATACGGAAGCATCGCTCATTCACAGATGACAGCCCGTACAGCTCACAGCAAACCAGGATTATTTTCTATTGCGCACCAAGAATCTAAACAAAAACAGTTAAAAATGGAGAAAGAGAGAAAAAGTTGTTTTTTATTTTATATATATTTTTAACAAACTCAAGGTATAATAATAAGCCACTTGGGGATGTGGGTTATCGAGAGTTACTGCGGCTAGGACAGATTTACCCACTCGGCTAGCCTGGTGGGCAAACCACTCCAGCCGTGGTAATCGATAACCCCACCTAATGGCTTATAAGCAACCTATTTAAATTGTGTGTGTATGTGGGGTTGGGGGACAAAACAAAAAGGACACAAACACCTGTGAAAAAAGTATTTCTAAAAAAGCCAGTTAGCTAATTTCAAGAGCAACTTTTATAAGACACTAGGAATTAATTAAAAAAAAAAAAAAACATAAGCAGATAATGGGGCCTGCCTGGTGTCTCCGAGAAAGCATGTTATGCTTTTTTGCAGGCAATCAAGGTTTGGAAGCTTACTGCCGGGTTGTTAGTGCTGGTGAGAATGCTGCTTATGGCAGTACATCACAGCTTGGGGAGAGATGGCACCACTATGGGCTCTCACTGTGGGCAAGGCAAGCTAACTCCCTGACAAGGGGCAAGCACCATGTCATCACTGTATATATGTGATGTCGGCAATTAACTCATACGAGGCTGAATGGGAGGACATAGGGCGTCAGGGGAGTGGTGAAGTACACACGAGCCAGCTCCTGTGTTATGAGAGTCATACAGGGGAAAACACACTCAGCCCTCATCTCTACAATGGTAGTGGCATGCCAGGGTCCCACACAACATCCTGCCTCCTCTTCAGATGAAATCAAGTGGAAGGGGAGGGGCTACCCTGCGGTGAAAACCCTCCCATGAGGGACAGGTCATGGGGGAACAAGGAGCTTGTGAGTTGTATTGGGACTGTGTGATCACTACTTTCCTTGGGTGACAACTGAGTGGAAAATAAAGAGATACATAAAAACAAATGGTCAACTAAAAATATAATGGTGAGGGGATATGATCTACCATGCTTATGTCCCAGGTTTGAGTCCTGATTCTGAGTGAGGGATATGGTCTACCATGGTTATGTCCTAGGTTTGAGTCCTGAGTCTGGGTGAGGGATATGGTCTACCATGCTTATGTCCCAGGTTTGAGTCCCGAGTCTGGGTGAGGGATATGGTCTACCATGCTTATGTCCCAGGTTTGAGTCCCGAGTCTGGGTGAGGGATATGGTCTACCATGCTTATGTCCCAGGTGTAAGTCCTAAGTCTGGGTGGGCACATATTTGGTGGCAGAGGCAGTGCTAAGCATCTGTCTGAATGTCTCCTGCCTCATGGAGGATGGCTGGCCATGGATGGGTAAGAATATATGGCACCAGAAAAGGGGGGGGGGTGAGGGCAATCCTTCTGTAAGTGTAGAAGAAGATGCTGACATAGGCTGTGGTGATATCAAATGTCCAGCCTTTTGCCAGTGACTATGATACAATATGTCAAATCAACAGTGGTGTTAAAGTAGATAATGCCATTAAGCTCTCACTACACAGTCGCAGTGCCAAGAACACTTATTCTCCCGCACACCTTCTCTGGTCTGGAAAGCTCTAGCCAGCTTTGCAGTTGTCTAACCTGGGAAGGAGGGGTAAGTCTAGGGCAGTATATTGGGGGCAGGCAATGGGTATCTGAGGGCCAGTGCTGATGACTTCAGTAGGCAGGGGAACCAGAGAGTGTGAGCAGGCTTAAGGAGAGTCTCAACCTCGGTGTAAGAAGGGAAACAGAATGTAAAAAGAAAATGAAGTCAAGAATGAACTCCTGGTTATGCTCATTAAGAATAGCCTGTCGTCATGAGTTGACTGTCCTGAGAGTTAAAACTCAAAAAGCCAACTTAGTTTTTTTAGTTTCTATATCCCCTATCTTTGGAATTCTCTGACAGCTAGCTTTAGGGTGACTCAGAGTAGGCAGCCTCTAACAAAAGTACCACTAAACTGGTGTTAAGGGGAATAGTCATCAAAGAGAATCCCACACTCAAGTGTGGGGCTGGTCCCAATGCATACTTTTATAATCTCTGATCCGATGTTTCCTGGTTCTGCTTTTCTACAGATCACTGGTAAGAGTTAGACCCCACCTAGAGTACTGTGTCCAGTTCTGGAGTACAGTGTTCAGTTCTTGAGATCAAATTTCTGAAAGGACATAGACAGATGGAGGCAGTCCAGAGGAGGGCAACTAAAATGGTACTGGGTCTGCATCAAAAGCCCTATGTGGTGTGACTAAAGGACTTCAATATGTACACCTTGGAACAGAGAAGGGAGAATGGGGATATGACAGAGACCTGTAAAGAACTTACAGGGTAAATGAGATAGAGGAGGGAAGTATTTTTCAGAAGAAAAAGTGTTCAAGGATAAGGGGACATGCTATGAAGGGGTAGATTCAGGAGAGATGTGAGGAAGTACTTCTTCACAGTAAGAGTGGTGGATTCCTGGAATAGCTTTCCACAAGACGTGGTGGGGACAAAAACAGTGGTGGCATTCAAAACTGCATGGGATAAGCACAAGGGAATCATGGTGAAAAGGAAGGGGGAGGGGAGAAAAAGCTGTAGATCGGGCATGGTCTGTGGTAATAGTGTTGATAGTGAGAAATGGGCAGACTTGATGGGCCAAGCAGTCCTCCTTATCTGCTATCAAATTCTGTTTCTGCATTTCTCCAGGGGCTTACAGAGCTCTGTGACTGCACTTAGCCTGAGGAGGACAGCAGTACCAGCAAACAAAAGATCAGAGCTGATACAAACTCTAACCTGTACTGCAGCTATTTTATCTCCCACTACTGCCTATTGCTCTGACAGGTGCAGGGGGTTCTGGGATTTGTAGTAACAGAAGATGTCAGTCTACAAGTAAGAAAAATTAGTCTGATACAATCCAGTATACTACAGTAAACAGAAAGTAAACAAAATGTTTTTGCATACAAAGTGCACTTTGGGATCAGCCCCATACTTGAGTGTGGGCCTTTGTGATGACTGTTCCCTCTTAGAAATACCATCCCCCATTTGGTTTCCGTTATCGAGGAGAGTGGAATAACATACTATACTATGGTTTGCAGTATAAGTTAACAGTGCATCAAAGTCATTGTATTATTTATAATGTCTTTAGCTTGTATTATGTTTTTATATTGATTGCATTTTATTCACCTTATTGTATTGTATTAATGATGATTGAAACTGTGCGCAGCTTGAAGGGACACCATTGCAAATTAACTTGCCTCAGTGGAGAACTCCCTAAATAAAATAGAATTGAACTGCTATTTCCTTATAGTCTGAATGCATACAAACCACCTGGTGTCTCTCCAAAGCAATTACAGGTTGGCCTTAGTAGAGAAGCCAGCTGGTTACAACCAGCACCCTGCTGCACACAGATGATGCCACTGTACGGAGGGTGCTAGAGCAGTCCTCATTCATCTTGGTGTATATATATCTATATATGTATAGATATATATATGGGATATACAAGGGTGAGCTATCAGATGATTTATCTACACAAGTGCTGTATGAGCTCAGGTAACCCCATGAGTGGTGTAAGCTACAAGTGAGGTGTCCAAGGTCAAACAGCACAAGTGTAGATAAGTCATTTATCTGACAGCTCACCATTGTATATTTCATTTATGCAATAGGGATGCTTTCTGTCAGTGCAGGGACATTTGCTTTTGACTGTTTATCTTTTTTTAAATAATAACTTCTGGGACTTTTTGTTAACTTTCCCAGTGTATGTCCGCCTAGTGTAGTGGTTGCTGTTAAATGAAACAACACTCATTTTGTAGAAAACTTTGTGCTGAACAAATAGCATGCTCAAAGTACCATGCTACTTTTTTCATTTTAAAGTTATCTGCATTTGTTTATCAAAAAAATGGATAAAAAATATAATTTTCTTTTTTTTTTTGCTAATTATAAAAAAACTAAAAGGTATCTATAAATGAAGCACCACTCATTTTGAAGATAATTTTGTGTTGAACAACTTTCATGCTCACAGTACTATGCTATCTTTTTTAGTTTTAAAGTTATTTGCATTTGAATATAGTTAGTCCTGGTACTGAGGCCGAACATTCTAAATGCGTTCCGGAGTGATTGTGACATATTTTTATTTTATTTATTCCAGCGTTTTATCAGGAAAGTATACAGAGCAAAAATTTGCTAGTTTCCAGATACATCCTGGGGAATAGGGGAAATTGGAGGTACAGGTACAGCAGTGCAAAATTACAATTGAATTATTTTTAACTGTGGTAAAACATAATTCAAAAAATACAAGGTACAAAATTATGAACATAAGTGCAATATGAACTATAAAGTGCAAAGAGTACAATTTACAGAGACCAGAAACAGGAACAAGAGAACATGAGGGGTTACAGACAAGCAGTGATGCATGGTTACAAAATTAGGAGGCAAAGGAAATATGTTACAAAAAAAAAAAATTCTACATATCTACTATACGTATAAACATGTGATGATATGTCTACTATGTGTATAAATGTAAGATTTCACATTTGTACACATAATAGCTCAGATTTATCACATAGGATTTATGTCCATGCCTATTGCATATATATATATATTTTTTTTAATCAAGCTTTATTTCCATACTGCCCTGGCCTGCCATCTAGTTGGTGACCTTCCAGCCTCATGAACCATAAGCCCTCGGCCTTTCTCCTCAGTGGCTTAATCCTCACCCCCATTCCCAAGGAACACACATCTAGTTTGGGCCCGGGGGATCCATGGATCCGAGTACTGATCATGATCCTTGGCCAGGGCAGGACTCCTCCCTGTGTCATTTGGCCCTGCTCACCTCCCTGATGCCGCCTCACAAACTACAGCATCAGATACAGATGCCTGTCCCTTGTGAGGCGACAAGGCCTGCTCTGAGGGGGTCACTGAGCTACTGGGCTTCGGCGTCAGTCCTTCCTTGGTGGGATGTGTTGCCTAGTGCAATGTTATTCCCAGCCTGGATGCCTGACTGCAAGCACACCCAAGTCTGCTCCAAACACAGGTCACCTGCAAGGAAGCTCGATGGGCTTCCTCTGCCCTACCAGGCAGCCTAATGAATACAGTTTTAATTTGGCATTCTTCACAATACGCAAAGCTTTTTGTTACAGATCAAAGGCACAGTTTAAGTAATCAGTGCTCAGATGAGACAGTTAATCAAAGTCCCAGATAGAAGTTAAAGATCCCATAGCACTTCAATAAAAAAATAAAAAAAGAATAATAAGGGATAGCTTGGATTTATTTTATTTTCACTTTGTTCACCAGGTAAGCACACTGGGCCAAGGCCCATTTTCCGGAAAGACACAGAGCCACTTATCAAGCAGCTTAGTTGTTTCAGAATTACAGTGAATAAATACAGTATAAATACAAAATATAAAACAGCTCATGACAACATATAAATTACTCTATGTCAGTAACACGTACAGAGAGATAGATGCAACAAGTGAGTTTTTAACTCCTTTTTGAAATTTAAATGACTTTTAGTATCTAAACAGGATTGAGGCATGGTATTCCATAGCTTAGGTGCCTGAAATGAAAAGGCCCTGCCACCCGCACAAGCTGTAATTCTGGGTAGAACTAAAAGAGTATTTGATACGGACCTTAGTGTTCTAACCTCTTTTTTAGGTTCAATTAACTTAAATAATGGGGAATGGTGTTCAAGTTTCATTGTATTATTTAGTAAGCAACCCAGATTATATGAAAAATTAAACCTAGGGGTAACCGCCCATGTTCCTTAAAAAGCAAACAACGATGGGTGTTACATGGTTTTGCTGTAACAAAATGACAGAGTGCATTATAAGATTTGTTAACCAAATCCAAATCATTTCCCATCAACATTATAAATAAAAATGAATTATAATACAATATTGGCAGGAGTACACACATGGCAACAGTTTCCCCAACTTCTCTTGTTAAGTAGTCTTTTATTTTATAAAGACCGCCTAATTTCTGGTTTACTTGTTTTACCATTTTCTTTATGTGTGATATATAGGACAAATTCTTTTCCAATAGGACCCCTAAATATTTTTTTTTGCATTTAACATTCCTATTGAGTATTCAACACAAACATAATAAACAATGGGACTCCTAAATATTCTGACTCAGTAACCTGCTGCAACATTGTACCGGCCAAGTTAAATATTTGAAGAGGTTTACTTTTGTTTAATCTAGGTTTCGAACCAAAAATTATGTACTGTGTTTTTAACGTATTTAACTTTAAACGGGTTCTGACTCTGTGTGTGTGTGTGTGTGTGTGTTTGTGTGTGTAAGAAAAAAAGAGAGAGAGAGAGAAAGTGTGTGTGTGGACCCGGTAGCAGAACCACAGCAGCAATTATTTCAAGGTAGCCATCGGAGCCAATCTCGGCATCCAGCATCCACATTTGAAAATCCCTGTGCAGTTTTTTTCTCAGTCTGCTTGGAATTGAATGTGATTTACTGCCTCTGCTTACAATTACTGTCTTTTTAAAAACTGTCTGTATACTGCTGCTTTCACCGATTGATGTTTTAGGATGTCTAAGGCTGTGTTCTGCAGTTTTGTACAGTTTGAAACTGTGTTATTACTAATTTAGAAGCTGCTTTTTTTGTGTCTGCTTTCCCATTTTCAAATTATACTGCAAAGCCACTAGCGGGCAACAACTCAAGGAGGTTACAGTCCTCTTCCCACTGCTCTCTCCTAACACTTCTAGTTCTGGGTCCTTCATACCTACAGACTTGGGTCAACAGCCTTGGGTCTAGTTCTTAAAGGAGCTAATACCTGCTCATACGCCTTTCTGTTTACCACCCTGCCAACTAACAGTGCCAATTAAGAATTTAAATTTCTACAACTTACTATTATAGCTCTTACACGTCATCACAAGCAACTCGGTTTAGTATCATACTACAGCTTAACAAGTAGTCTAGCTCCTTCTGCTACTGACGAGCACTAGTATTTCTGGTCCTGTAGAACAGAACTCTTCCTTCCAACATGCAGTTTTACACTCTAGTTATCAAGTGTGCAGTAGGTTTTCTCCCCTGCCTTCTTGAACCAAATGCCTCATTGCATCTTATAGCCCCTCCCTTCCACAAAAATTGGCACTCTCCCTGCCCTTTGCCTTATCATTATGCCCTTCATTTATACATGGACTTCACTGTCATTCCTGCCTTCTTCAAGCAGCATGGTACTTTACCCTCACCACTTATGTACCATGCCAGTGCAATCTCATCACCCTCCGTACTTTCTGGCACAAACCCTATTGTGATCAGGGTACTACTTCATGCCTTACTGGACCCTGGGGACTGATGCTGTACAAAGCTCCAACCAGCCTCCAATTTTGATCACAAAAGGAACAATGCACGTCCATTTAAACTTCTGCAAAATACCTTAATAAAAATGCTTCTGTTGTTACTAATATGTGCTGGCAATATTGAACTTAACCCAGGGCCCCTCCATTCACTCTCAGCGCCTTTGGATTTCCCTCAACTGAAAGATATGAGTTTTCTGCACATCAATGACTGCAGTTTATAGAAGAGGTTTGATGCCATTCAGGCTTGGATTTGCCTTGCCAAGCCAGATGTTTTGGTGGTAACAGAATCCTGGCTGAGAACATCCACTCAGGACCACTCCATCAATATTTCTGACTACAATATATTTTGTGCAGATAGCTGCCCCACTTCCCCTAGAATGCCTATCTATGTCTGGGACAAATTCAATGCCTCAGTGTTGAACACACCTCATTCCTTAAGGAATTTGAGTGCCTGACCTTAAAGATCCAGTTTTCTCAGTCTATGTCCCTATTATTGATTGCTACAGGCCCCCATCTGCTGTGTTAAAAGTTATGGAGCATTTATATGATTTGCTAACCCAGCTGACTTCAGAGGTTGCTATCCTGGGTGACTTCAATCTCAACTGGCTGTCTGGTTCCTCCAAACCTTTAAAAGACCTTTGTGATGCCTTCAGGCTCACTCAACTTACTTCAGAAGTCACCCATCCAAACATCAAGAATCTGACTCATAGCACAATGCTAGACTTAATATTTGTAAACAACCCCCATCTGCTTCATTGCATGTGTAAGGACAGCCCCCTAAACATATATCTACCTCTACATATGCTTTCAAAAGAAGCTGCAGGAACTTTGATTCTAATGCATTCCTTTTGGACCTGCAGCATGCCAAATGGTAAAAGTTCTATTTAGCCCCATCTGTGGACGAGGCATACGAGTCTTTTCATACCATTCTACTCGATACCATTAATAAACATGCCTCACTAGTTAAAACCCACACAAAAAAAGGTCCTGCCCATGGGTGACCAATGAGCTTAAGGCGACCCTATAAAACAGAGATGCCCTATGGAAAAGGGCAAGAAAAACCAAACACCCAGATGACCGGGCAGCATTCAAGATGGCTAGAAATCATAGCACCAAACTAGTCAGAGCGGAAAAGGCTAGATATTTTCGTAGTGAGCTTGAATCCTCCTCCAAATGTGCTTCTAAATTCTGGAGTATGCTCAAAGGTTTGGAGGGACACAGCCCTGCCAGTTCACTCCCATCCAAAGTCTTCTCTGATGGGGTTGTCCATATTGATAAGCATAAGACACTTGATGTCCTTAATGATCACTTTACTACAGTGGGGTTGGCATTTGATACTTCACTTGCTAACGCTCTTTGCACTCGGCTGTGCAGTCAGGATGCAACTTGCCGATCCCCGGTGTCTACCACACACAATGCAGTCTTTTCTTTCCTTCTGGGGTCAATAAAAACCGTGGAAGACTTACTCTTGGATCTGGATATGAGGAAAATGTGGATGCTGACCAGACTGAGCCGTACTATCTAAAACTAGGAAATCACGCCTTATCTCCTCCCATTACACACCTATTCAACCTGTCCTTGTCTCGGGGTGTCCTCCCCATTGTCTGGAAGATGATGCACATCATACCATTGTTCAAGTCTGGAGACCAGAGCGATTTAAATAACTACCACCCTATTTCCCTGCTCCCTATTCTATCCAAGATGCTGGAGAAAATTAACACACAGCTCAGGTGCTTCCTCGATAGTAGTAACCTTCTTAATCCAATAGTCAGGGTTCAGGCTTCAGCACAGTACAATTTCAGCACTTGCCAAAGTATCTAATGATTGGCTAACGACCTTGGACGAGAAGCAACATGTCTCTGCTTTGTTCTTAGACTTGAGCAAAGCATTTAACACAGTCAAGCATGCATTGCTCCTCACTACTCTCAGTAATCTTGGATTAGACTGGTTGTCCGTGACTTGGTTCACAAGTTATCTAATGGATCGCCACCAGAGTGACAAGGCTGGAGGGGGATCTTTTCCTTCCAAAACCCCTTTCAAGAGGGTCCCTCAAGGGTCCATTTTAGGCTCACTATTGTTTGCAATTTATATAAACAATATTGATACCGGGGTCAGTTTGGCCAATATACATCTCTTCGTCGATGACATGGTCCTGTACATAGAGAGGCCCACCCCAGAGTCAGCATGTACAGACCCTCAAGATGACTTCAACACCCTGCAGAAAAATCTTCTGCACTGAAGTTATTACTGAGTGCCAAAAAAACAAGGCAATGTTGTTTTCACCCTTTGTTCTTACACCAAAGGTGCATAACTCTGCCATGGCCCTGCAGGTCACCACCGTACTATGTGAGCCCCTTGAATTTCTGACTAAATTCAGGTACTTGGGCCTGTGGATTGACCACAGATTTTGATTTGTGGGACACATGGAGGAGCTTGCAAAGAAACTGAAACAGAGGCTTGGTCTTTTCTTCAGGATTAAGAACCTGCTTACACAAGAACAAGGGTTAGGCTAGTCCAAACTATGTTCCTGCCACTCGTGGATTATGCAGATTTTATCTATTGGCAAGGCCCAAGTTCTGCCTTATCTAAATTAGACACACTATATCATCGGGCGATCAGATTTATCACAGATGCACCATATTGTACCCATCACTGCACCCTTTATGTCACGGTTGGTTGGTCCTCACTTAGTTTCAGATGCCATTGGAATGCAGTCTTTTGGACCCATAGGGCTATATTCAACAAACTTCCACAATACATTTCTGACTGTCTGCCCATCTCTTCTGCTGGCTGCTATGCACTGAGAAGCCTTTCCCTGATTTCTCTGGTTGTCCCTAAGATCAGGACACCCTTTGGAGCAGCAGATATAAGCCATGCCCTTCCAGCGATATGGAACAATATGCAAAAGGTTCTAAAGCTTGCAATACCAGTAAACTGAGCCTTCTTTAAGGTTCTTTCCTTCATAAGTTCAGTGAATCCTGTGACTGCATTAACTAGCTGAGCCCTGTATACCACTGTACATTGTCCGTCCCTTGTACATCTTCAACATGTCGCACCCTGCTAGTCTTCCTTTGTCCACCCCGTTGCCAACCCGGTATTCTCCTCTTCTTAAACACCCTATTGTCCTCCCTTTACTACCTCCCCCCTGACTTCCCTTCATCTCTGACATCTTAGCTCTCACCTTGTCCTACCCTTCACACCTCCCCCTTGACTTACACTTACCCGACACCCAACCACCCTGTCTATCCCTTACATCTTGTTGCGAGTGGGCTGGTATTGTTTATATTGTAAATACTGATTTGTATGATTCTGCATATATTTGTTGTTCTTTCCCTATCAATGTTGTATTTGAGTTTTTGAGGTCTACTGTACTGTTAGCCACATTATATAAAATGGGCAAAGAAATGTCCTGATTGGCTGAGACTTGGTTTTAGCCATTGCAGTAAGAGAGTACCACCACTTGCTAAAACAAGTCCCTGCCAACCAAGGCAACTCACAGAATTCATAAGCCTCCTAGTTTCTATCACAAACATGGCTATAGCCTTTACCCATATATAAAAAAACTCCAACCAGGCCTGAAAATTAAAAGTTCATTAAATGAAATTAAATAAAGTAAGTAAATAATTTAATGTTATTTACACTCATAAGCCCCCTCACACACATACACAAATTTAAAAAAACAAGTACTATTCACAGTTTCCATTGCTGGTGTTTCTTTGATGACCATGAAAAATCCCCACTATCTCTACCACTTTGCCAGAAAATCCTGCTCCTTACCTGGCAACATATAAAATTGAGTTTTGGCTCCACTTCAGGCCTGTGTGTGTGTGTGTGTGTGTGTGTGTGTGTGTGTGTCTTTGTTTGGACAGTTGAGCTCTGAAGAATGTTGAATTCATGTATTCCATGTTACCATTCTGTGTGTGTGTGTGTGTGTGTGGGGGCATTCTACTACTGGAATAATGCAGAGCTTTGAATTCTTCTATTCCACAGTAAACAATCACACAATATATTGAGTGTGAAGAAAGACAGATAACTGACAGGTGAAAAACATCTGTGGAAGGACTATTTTACATCATTAAGCAACATTTTAGCATTTTTTTTTGTGACTTTGAAAACTTTTAGAATGTTCTTTTTTTATCAAAGTTACCTATGGGCCCATTTTATATAAGCAATAAGACATGGCTGGGTATTGGTAGTACTGATCTACCCACACACTCAGAGGCTGAAGATACTCGACCTGCGATCTTGTGCCTAACTTCGCCTCTGGGTGAGCGGGTATCTCAGTCCTAACAACACCCAGCCATGTCTTATTGCTTATGTATGCACTGTTATTTAAGCCTAGTTTGTATTTCCTCTACATGGACTATTGTCTCATTGTATTATAACAACATGTAGTGTATGTGCTTAGAGTACGTTCCGAAATTCAGATATTTTGGGGTCTGGATCGACTATAAACTCTCCTTCACTGACCACCTGGAAGACTTGCTGAAAAAATTAAGGCAAAGACTTGGCCTTTTTTTACAGATAAGAAGACTTTTTACAGCAGACGCAAAGAAACGACTAATCCAAGCCACGTTCCTGTCCTTAATTGACTACGCAGACTTCATATACAGTAGCTGTGCAGCATCCTATCTTGGAAAACTGGATACACTCTACCACAGAGCTATATGCTTCATCACTGACCTCCCCTTCTCTGCCCATCATTGCGCACTATATGCCGCCATGGGCTGGACCTCACTTCACTATAGGCGCAACTTTAATGCAGCACTCTGGACACTTAGAGCCCTCAGTGGCAAACTCCCTCAATACATCGTCGACTGTCTGCCTCCGATTGTGCCCAGGAATTATACCCTTAGAAGCTGCTCACAACTCCTGCTAAATATACCCAGGGCACTCACACGAGTCGGGAGAGCCGCTTTTGGATTCGCACTCCATCAATATGGAATAAAACCCAAAAAATACTTAAGCTGAAAACCCCAGTAAGTACCCTTTTGTTCAAAAGGCTTTACCGTGATGGCATTATGGAAATTTGCAACTGCTTTACTAGACACTAACAACCTCCTCCCTCCCTCAAATGGCGGCCCACAAACGGCGGCCCCCCAGCTGAAATGTGTGCCACTGCCTCTAGCATGCCCACCAACAGATCCACAGGATTTACTGCTGAACTCCCATATCTTATTCTTTGATGCTCTGCACAGCTGCAGCCTGATTCTAGCACATGCTACCGCACTTGGGGATATTTATCATCTTTTGCCCCCCAAAAATATTCGGTCCCTTGTCCGTCCAACACCTCCCTCTGCCCCAACCTCCAGGACCCTCTCAGTTATGCCTCTGCTACTATATTCCTTCTCCTGCACTTAGTACAATGGCAGCTTTTCTCCTTGATATGTCGCCGCATTATGGGGCAAAAATTGCTTTGTCGCCTTTCGTACGGTCCTCCGCCCTCCCAATCCCTCACTCTGCTCTAACAATTGGGTCCTCTTAAGCACCTATTCCCCACTCTCCCCTACATTATGCTTGATATCTTCTATCTGGTATGCCTACCCTCTCCCTAACATTTCCCACTACAAAATGCACAGTTTTTGGGCTTGGATCCGGCACAAGTTCATTATCCACGACTCCTTGTAGTTCTATAGTCAATGTATATTACCTGTAAATGTGCATTTTTACTATAATAGCAGCTATTTTTACTGTTTGTACTATTGTAACTTGTCTTTCTGTATTATTACTGTAGGACCGCAGGTCCACCTTGTAAATGATCTTGCTCAATGGTGCCCGCCTGGATAAATAAAGATATTGATTGATTGTCTGATGTGTTTTTGTTATGATCTACCCAGGTCCACCTTGCAAATGAGTCTGTCTCAATGGTGTTTCGCCTGGTAAAATAAAGCTGATTGATTGATTTTGTGTGTGTGCTGCGTGTGTCGTGTGTGTGAAGAGAGAGACGTGTGTGTACAGCGTAGCGTGTGTGTGTGTGTGTGAGAGAGAGACAGACAGACAGACTGTGTGTGTGTGTGTGTGTGTGTGTGAGAGAGAGACAGGAGACAGAGTGTGTATGTGTGTACAAGAGAGACAGTGTGTGTGTGTGAGATCTTAAAGGCTGTCATATGGGCCTGCACACACTCCATGACAGTAGCAGTATCTAACTCACTGGTCTGTAAAGTACTTTGATATACAGTGTGTATGAAAGGCTCTACTTAGAGCTGAACCAAACTGCACTACAATCTGCAAAATTATTTTTCTTTTGATAATTTAAAATGGTAGGAAGACTATGTTGGAGTGTCGGGATCAAAATCTGGATTAACAAGATCTCAGTCTTTTAGACTCCAACACCACCCTCTTGGCTAAGGGATGGGAAACGTTTCTTGGCATTTTGCGACTGACTCAACCTTCACGTATCATTAAGGGATGACATCAATAGTGGGCAAATGAATTGCTTACTCTGTTGGGTTTAACGTTTGCCCACACAAATTAAATATCAATCCATAATAGAAATTGTTCAAGTTTTGCATACAAACTTTACATCTCTTCAGTGTGGCATTTTTATAACAACAGAACTCCAACAGAATTTCAACTTGGCACCATAAGAATAGTAACATAGGAATTTAAGGTTAACTCAGAGAGGATTCTAGGTCCATCGAGTCCGCTTCCCAGTTTCATAAACAAGGACCAAACTGCTGTACAAACACGAAATAATGAAAATAGATTTCCTATCCTATCCTTTCCTATCAGTCTGTGCGCTTTAGGGAAGTAGTGCGACTTGTTTAATACAGTGTTTGTGTGAGACCTTCCTCCAGAGGATGTTGCAGTGCTTGGAGGTGCAGTGAGGGGCAGACACAGGGCTGATACACTTTCATGAAAGTCAGATGTGGGTCCTAATCCCATCATCCCCACCCCTCCCTCCCCTCAGCTCAGCTCCTTTAGGGGGAATGCCTGCCCTGCAATTGGAGGAAAAGGCTTCAGGTGCAGCTCATATAGTTCTAGCCACTGGGAGTTGGGTTTAAAGGCTGGGAGAGAGGAGCTTAGGGAGTTGTACACTTCCCCTATAAGTTTACTGTGTAGTACTGCATCTAATAACAGGGGTACCTGTTTACTGTGGGACTGTATCTAGGATTAGTGGGTGACCTGATTAGTTGGTAGGGGTGTATCTTGGACTACTGGGGAACCTGGTGGTTCACCCAAGGAAACCTACTTGGAAGGGGATGGGACCACACGTCATTAGGGCCAGCAGCTTTGGGAGGGTGGTGGGGTGCACAGGGTGTGGGGCAGCCATGATACTGGACTGGGCTTGGAAGTTTGGTGGTTGCCTAGTGTGCTACCAGCTGGCACAGCTTAGGGAGGAGGTTGCAGGGATTAGGAGACAGCTGGGGGAAGGGGGGAGGTATGGTTGGGGAAGGGGGCAGGGGCTCTCCCACGGGGTTGCACCAAGCACTAGGGGCAGGGGCATAGAGAAAGAAGTGCAGAAGAGTACTCTGGGGTCGCATAGGGACCCTGATGGAGGGGGCCTCTAAAAGAGGACACTAGGAGGTGCTGAATTTCTTTCATAAACTGAGTTTTATAGATTAATAAACAAATCTGAACTATGCTTTTGAATTCAAATATTTCTAGTATTCTAAATGGTCAGTCTGGACTGCAGCCTGAAGCTGTTTCTCCTTCAAAACACTGAGGATTTTACCACAGCTGATCGGCAGTAATGTAATGTATTAATGACACAATAAAAAACTGATCAGATTTCCTAGAGTCAGACAACAAGATTTCTGGCATGGTGCAGAACAGGGTACTACTTATAAACGGTGCACATGACCTGCTAAGTTAAAGCAGCAGTATTTGTTGGTGGAAAAAAGAAATCAGCATGCAGCTTTTGTGTGATACTATATTTCTCGCAAAAACAATAATATATAGATAGGATAGTGTATGGAAAACCATACACAACAAGTCTATTCTTCCCCCCAATTGGATACCATGATGACTGATGACCCCGAGAACGAAGCTTGAGAGATCACTCAGTTATCATTGTAACCATGAGGGGGAAGTTAGTGTTGTTGTGTATGGTTTTCCAGACATTATTCTATATAGTGTATGGTGGACCACGATCACTGCAGCCATCGTTAAAACCAAAAGACAACCCAGAATCGTTCACTTTTTTTTGGTTTTGGCTCCGGTCCACCTACCGCACTTGACCACAACTGCCCGCTGGCCAGCACATGCATGTGACTCTCCACCAGCCACTGACCAATGATGAGTGCTGATGGCGTTGTGTGTATTGTGGTGTTGTCACTAAAGCAGAACGAAAAGTCATTCTACGTTAGTGAGGATGCCACTACTGCAGCAGAACGACTTTCTACGGTGTATGGATTTCCACACACAATCGTTTTCCACCATACACTATATCCAATTTTTCAATTTCAATTCAATTGAATAATTTATTGATCAGCAAAAAACATTACAAATAGTACAGACATATAATATACCATTCAGTTTGTAAGCTTAATACAGTCCGATAATTAATCAGAGCTTTTAAAACAAAAATTATAAAAAACATTTATAACATTATTAATATTTCTGCATCTTATTTTACACACAGTCTTGTGTTAGATTAAATTTGTTCCATGAGCTCTGAGACGCTTTATGATTAGTAAGTTTCTCATGAAAGAGTGGACAGAATATATTTTTTTGATTATATAGCTTCCTTTGTCCAGTTAAAAGTAAACTCAAGTGTTTTAAATCTCAGGTATTCAGATGGGGTTGCATCATACTTATCCTTTTTTTAGATATTTTACTTATTTCTACTAGGTATGTTGCTAGATCAGTTAACATCTTTTCATTTTCAGTGTTAAATAACAAGTCAAGCATATTTCTTGCTGCAATATCCCAGGATCCCAGATTTTTCCTTAGATACTTATTCTTCTGGTTCATACAATATATTCATTTTTTTGTTTACATTGTATTTCACTCCTGAACTGAGATGTACTGTATTTTTTTCCAGAAGTTTTTAAAAGTAACTATTCTCAGGCCATGCCCACCATGAATAAATGAAGTACAGTATTTTGGCATGGTGCTATGCTGTTCACAGTTGGAAATGTGTTCTAGCTCCCTCCTAATACATCCCCAGTATGACTCCAGTACGCAAGTCAAACAGCAACCCCGAGGGAAAAGATTTTTACAAGGTGCCATTGGAGACCGTCTTTAAATAACCTGTGTCAAGAATTTGAAAATTAGTAATAAAAGCCGCTTAAAAAACCTTTGAGTGAAATATAGCGAATACTGGATGGGCAACTATGCAGAACCAGTGTGTTCTGCCACAGAGGGGTTCTGATTCCCTTTGACCTCGAGAGCAAAGCTCAAGAGGTCCATGGGAATCAGAACCCCGAGGTGGCAGAACACACTGGTTGTGCACAGAGTTCCTCATCCTATATTTTTATTGCGTATAGTACTGTGTGACGTATGTGTGTGTGAGTTCTTTTGCTTTCAAAATGAAACTGACTCACGTAGTCTCTAGAGGTTCTAGAATGCTGGTCTATCACAGTAGAGTAGAATCACATTTCATGACCTTTGGATCTGTGGTACAACAGCATTTTGAAAGGGATGGCATTCCATACAGAACAACACTATATACTATAAAAATATACTGATGAATTTAATTATGTCAGAAATACAGTATGTACTTGCTAAAAAACTGGATGATGAAATGTCTTCCAACTAGTAACCAATACTGCTGCTTTAATGGGCTAGGATGAATGGGTCCTCCCGTTTCTCTACTTACTGGCCAGTGGCATCTGTCCACATACAGTAGGCTTTCCCCCTTCCCCTTCTTTACAGACTGCTTCTGTCAAAGGTTCTGGATGTAGGAGATTGGCACAATTTTGCAACACTTATTTAACAGGCAGGGGTCCACAGAGAAGTTGGTGGAGGTCCACAACTGGCCTCCAGTCCAGTATGTGTGCACCATTGATGTAATGACAAAATTTCACATCCTCCCCCCCCCCCCGAGGGATGAGATAGTATGTTCTTTCTGGGTAATTGATAATTAATCTCCAGGGATACAACAGAACTTGCAAACAGGAAAATATCAGCAAGTGTCATTTACTTTTCCTTTTTCTTATTAAATACATTTTTGGAGGTAAGGAACTTTGTGGGGGGGGGGGTGGAAGTACACTGGAGTGAACCTCTTGTATCCAATATGGAAGAATTAAATTTAATGTGTTCTGTTTTATATTAGAATTGCTGAATCTCCTGCCATGCGTCATGAATGCCAGAAAGAAATTCCTTCATACTTACTGTAATTTCCTTTTCTGTTGGCTCCATCTTAATGTATTCATGTCTAACACTTTTTATGTTGCAAGTGTTATTAGCAGCATGCCAGCCAGGCTGTCCAATGATCTGTGGCCTGACTTTAAGAAGCACGATAGAGGAACTGGTTGTCAAGATGTCTGCAGTAAAATGTCCAAAATGGTGTAAATCATCCAGTTATTCTCTTACACTGTCATGAACTGTTTGCATGTCAAAGTTGTTTGGCACTAGGCTCCGGCGAGAGCTCATTGACCTTGATGACAAGGAGATTATTAGTTTACAGAGATGTATAGCTGTGCTGCGTGGAAAAAAGTGACTGAGTGGTTGGTGATTCTGGAATTCTCATATGCCCAAGGTTCTATGCTGACTGACAGCTTTGAACTGTACCACTACCCGAGAAGGGTGTTCATTCCTCATATTGTATGAACTCCCCATTGACAATGTGAAGCAGTACAGAAACTCAAATAATGGCTTTTTAATGGATAACAGAGTCCCTACACTGTATGAAGTTCTGTGTTGTCTATCTAAATTCTTAAGGTGTTCTTTAAAGAGTATATGGCAACTAAAAGAAGGTTTAAAACGAATGTATTAACAGGGGTCGACTTTAACTTTTTTTGCACTAGCCAGCATGACAAATTGGTTTAAAATAGCACTAGCCCGTAGATGGTTGCACTAGTCCACAATTATAATGGAGAAAGTATTGATTTTAACATACTCTGTCACAACAGTAACATCGTTTTTTTTTTTTTAACATTGCCCTTTCATCAGCCCAGGGGAACCAGTCCCAGGGTGTGAAGCGGTGCCTCCTCTATTTCTATTTAGGAGAATCTATGCACACCAGAAATGCATGTTTTAGCCGTTCAAATAATCTATTTTATTTATTGTTTTACCATCCGTGCACCAAAGTATTGTTGTTATGATGAAAGGACATGCTGGGTGGAATGCATGGATGCCATTGACTAGTGTGGTCAAATGGCAAGAGTAGGGGACCCCTACAGCTGCCAGAAACAGACACTGTAGGCCTATAGATGGTAATTCCAGTGTTCTCCTTTGCCACTGGCCTGCAGTGGTATCCAGGTAAAGTACAATACTTGTGGGGGGGGCTCACCTTAAAGCCCCTCTGGGTGTTGTTCCCACTTTCCCCAACGTCCCGCTACCTCTGCAGCGCTATCTTCTGTTTCCTGGTTCCCTAGGTGACCCCCTGTTTAAATGAGCCCTTCGGGGCTTGCAAATCCATTTGTGAGTGGATGGCATGTCGCAGAGCCACCACTCACATATTCAACAAGGATGCTTTGCGCATCCGACCGCTGTTGCGGTCAAACAACAAAAATGTGCCTCCTCAGTAGTTCCTGGTGCCACTCCGAAGTTAAAATAGGCACCAGGGACACTCAAAAGCGGGAGAAATGTTTTTTAATTAAATAAATGGCAGCCGCCTAAAGCACTGCCTCCAAGGCACCAGAAACAGAACCAAACGGCAAAGGGCATGACAGGAAAGCCCTAATGAATATTCATAAGCTGCTGTGTGTTTTCTGGGGCAGTGTGTTATGGGAGCAGTGACTCCTTAATGATATTGTTTATTTGTTTAAAAGTGGACTCATTTAAGAGAGAACTGTTGGGGCTACAGAACAGTGGGGAATTTATTAAATAAAAGTAAAACTGCTGGCTGCACTAGAACTTTATGTGTAGGGACAGTGAAATGGGCTGCTTTAGAAACTGTATGCAGTCACCATTTTAGCAGCCCTTACCCAACTGGAAGTCAGGATTTAACCAAGGGGATCTTGGGACAATGCCAGAGACTTGTGTGGGATTAACTGGGACAATATCTAGGTGCCAAAAAGGGAGCCAATTAACATCAGAGAACTGTTTAAGACAGCTTTGGCAGCCAATGGGAGTTCTGGAACTTAGCCCCATATAAAAGGGGGTAACTGCTAATTTTTTTCCAGATTTGAGAGATTCGTCCAGAGTTCAGTGTGAGCCTCTGAGGAGCTAGCTCTCAGAGGTTTGGCTTGCCAGGCCTAGACTTTTCCGGCCGTCAGTCCACGGGTCTAAGTGTACATTTGGCCCATGCTGGGGTCACAGCAGCAGGGGATTTAAGCAGCATCCAAGCTGAAAGAAAAAAGAATCAGTCTGCAATCCCAGCTGGAAGGACTAGAGAAGGACAGAGCCTTACATATAAATGTGTTTAGTTTGCCAAAGTGATTGCTCTGCCGACCAGTTCGTAACGTCCGCCGTGCATGTTTTCGGCCAGTGTAAATTGTTCTCACATCCTGAAGACCAGCATCTCGACGAGGACCATGAGGGAATTTTCTTCCTGTTTCATCAAACCATCCGCAACAGGTCTCAGTTCGTCGGATCATCACTTGGTCTGGGTAGTGTGAGTACTAAACAGGGTAGCTCCCTGTAACAAAGCTGCAATTATTGTGTGTCATCTGATTATTTGTTTGGGTTTGTTACAGTGGGCTGAGCCATCTGGCTCCAGATTACAAATTCTAGGTTAAAGTGCATGTTAATTGTTTTTTCCTAAGGGCCCCAACAACAGCTGCAATGCCGGCCTACCCCGGGCAACTGGGTAACCAGTGTGTGTGACTGTGACAGAGGGACTCTTAGTGCATGCATGCTAAACCTGAATAAATCAGATCTAAATAATCATCTGCTAGATTTACTGCCCCAACCCTGTGCAACTCCCCCAAATAAATCAGATTTTGTTCTTTCTGCATTTAACCTGGCTAATGTGTACCTTTGTGGAGGGTATACTGTATAATTACTGACCCGTTACATTGCAGATCTCATTTTACAGGGGGTCTCCAGGGCTTTTGCTGCTGATCCCAACCTGGTGGTACATGCACTGAGTGAATGTTCAACACTGATGTTATACAGTATATGTGAAGGTTTATCTGCTTATCTGTTTAGGTCACTAGAGGGGTTGTGGAGGGTTGTAGCATCCCAGAGGGCTATACAACAGCAGTTATGCCACCCCAGAACCATTTCTCTGGGTGGAGGCACCTGTTTAAAGAGCTCAGGCCCCTCAACCTGTACCTAGTCATGCAGGCAGGAGCATTCACCCATAGGATAGCGCCACCTAGGGGTTACATAAATATTTCAGATAATGCAGTACTTATTCACACTGTCTTACAAAAACATCTGTCTATTCACGACTAACATTACAGTTACTGCGCTCATGAAGTATGATATCACAATCTGTTGTCATGGTACATGACATGATGTCATAAATAAAGACACTATGAGGTAAGTTGGGGGCAGCCAAATGCTTTTTACACAGATTTTCTGGATAGGATACCAAAGCTGAGTTATAAACCATAAATCATTGCAGCCCCCCCCCCCCCCCCCAGAAAATTGTGAGGCTTTACAGAGCCATTCTGTCTAGCTGCTATCTCACTACTGTTCTCTTTGGCATAGAGTGACTTGGACTGCATGCAAGGGAACTGAAGGGAGTGTCAGAAAATGGCCCTGATGGAACTGGATACTAGTGCAACCACACACCTACACATATGGGGCTGCTAGATCTGTTTCAAAGACTGTAGCCCTTAGTAAATGAAGTCTTTTAGAGTCAATACCCCCACAACAACATGGACAGCACCATCTTTGCTGCCTCTGACCCCCCTTAGCATGGCAATGGGGTAAGAAGGCAAATAGTGCAGCCAGTCAGGCTATTGGATGCATGCTGCAGAACCAGGAGGGCCCATGAACTACTGGACTATTTAATGACAGCTAGACTACTCTCTCCCTATGACTGAGAGAAGGACTGACCAACCAAAGGGCTAGAATTTTGCAGCATTCCGCAAACTGACAGAACATAGCATTTCTATTAATTTTAAAGGTTTACTTAGGCTAAGTTTGAATTTATAAATGAGTGCATTGTGTCTTTGCCTAAGTGTTTTTTGCAGGTAGCTTGAATGTTTTATTACTTAATGACTTGAAAACATTTATTCCCCCCCCCACTGTCCAGTCTATAAAGGGTGGTGGATGCATGGAATGGCTTACCACAAGAAGTGGTGGCTATGAATACAGTGCAGGGCTTCAAACAGGCATGGGATAGGCATAAGGGAGCAATACAAATGACTATGAATAGATAGGCCACTGACAGAGCAAAGGCCGATGGCACATTTATAAGGTAGAAAAACAAATGGGCAGACTGGATGGGCCTTACGGTCCTTATCTGCCGTCAACTTCTATGTTTCTAATGTTCTGCCAATTGTCTGTTGTGTGCTTCTGATTGGCTAAGGTGCCCATGCACAACAGAAGATCACTCCCATACACAACAGATGACTAGCAGCTGTAAACCATGCACAATAGCACTGTGCTGTCACTGTATTCTATTATAGTTTATAAAATAGCTTTCATTAATAAAGTAATCTGATTGGTTATTTACAGTGCAACATGGGGCATTATACAATGGCAAGAAAAAATCCTGGACTCTGATTGGTCAGTCTTGGGCTGGACCCGTGATGTTAATCAGTACAACATCACGGGTCTAATCTCAGCCTCACCGTGAACCTGTAGATGAACTTTTTGATGCTGAGCTAGATGATTTTTTGGAGCCCAAGCTTTTTGTTTTGCATCTTCTCTTAAGAAACAAAAATATTTTTCCACACTAATAAAAACATTCTTTAAAATTATTTTTTTACTTTATATATAACGAGCTATGCTCCACTCCTTTGTATGATGACCTGTATATATCTGTCAAATGATGTATTTCCCACATGCTTGTTTACTGTAACAAAAAACTGTACTCTCTTTGCCATGTCTCCTTGACTGTTGTTCCTCATGTTGTACTCTCCCGGATCAGGGCATAGGCATAATACTTGTCTAGTGTACTTACCCGGTAAACAAAAGCTAAATAAATAAATAAATAAACAACGAGCCATTGTATAATAGCAATAATGCCCTCCAGGGTGTGTTTCGTTTGGGATAACGTCATGCCTCAGTTGTTGGACGCACTCGGCCCCAACCACCTGAGGCATGACGGTATCCCAGCACGACACACACCCTGTCGGGCATTATTGCTTAAATGTTGCACTGTAAATAAGTAGGACCAGCAAAAAAGCCTCTGTACACAGTTGACAGGCTCAGTGTTTTCCCTGTGTGGCATTCTGCACAGAATTCAAAAAAATATTCACATTGCCATTTTTTTCTCTCGCTTTGTTGTGGGCCACTGCACCAACAGTCCCTGAGAAGCAGCATAACATTTAGAAAGTCACAGTTAAATGTAAGATATTAAACAAGCACTAACAGGACAGTAATAAAAACAAAATGCACCATTTTTCACATCCCCTGGTATCACTGAACAGCCAGTGAACAGCGCTCCTTACATAAACACACAGGGATCACTCACAGCAGCGAGTATGTCTAAATTGCGCACCACAGATTGAAGCACACTGCCAGGAATACATCACTGCAACCTCCCTGCTTGAACTGCGGCCCACAACAGCCCCCCCCAAAGCATAAATCAGTACTTTGGTGTTACTAGAGGATTAAGGATCCCTTTTGTGCTCACGGATAATTACAGCACTTTCAGAGGCAGTCCACATAGCACTGCTCCGCCCACCACAGCATCGGAGGTCAGCAGTACATGCCCACCATGAGTGGTACATTGGAATAACTACAAAACTATTATAATATAAAACAAAATAACATGGTGTGTGGAGGGCGGAGCCCCCAAAATACAAAAAAACTATTACAATAATGTTAAACGGCACTAATACTTCATTGGTGCACCCGGAGGGGGCATAGAGGGCAGAGTGCCCCCCACATAACGTTATTTCAGAGCTTGAAATAGACCCATGTTCTTCCTTCTCTGACAACTTAGCAAACCAATGACATTGTTTGCAGTGAGATGTTTTGAGGTCTGTCGGCTCACAGAAACAAGAAAAGTTTACAGAGACTCAATTCATTACTGGCTGCAGCTTCTGCCCGCACCTTGGGATAAACATTTTACAGAGACTAATACAATGCTGAATCGTTGAGTGTCTTGTTTTTTTAGACCTTTTTGAACTTGTGCAATACTGCATTTCGTACTTTTTCAAATTTTGTGACTAGACTGTGTGCAATAAATAGCTTTTTGCTAAGCTGACAATGTTGGGTGTGTCTCTGTATGCCATTTCAGTCGGTGGAGGTGCGTGCGTGAAGTTGCTAGCCCCGTAAGTACTGTATTCTATAGAAATATTTTTTTCATGCAAGCTGGGTCCTTAATCCTCCAGTATCGCCAGTACTTATACCAGCATGCTGCCATAATTCCGAAATGTTTCTGTATGCTCTCTCCTAGCTCCCGGCAGTCGGTACTCCCCAAAAAGCAAAAGCAGCATACCCAAAGAAAAGTAATGTTACCTCTGAGTTTCCAGCAAAAAGTAGAAGTCTGTAGTACGCTAAAAGCATTGCCCCACACTAAATCCTGGGCTCCAAAAACACAGGCACAACAGTAAACCGCATCCCCTGTCACTCCTCTTCATCCCAATTTAAGAAAAAAACTGCAAAAGAACTAGCGATTGAGGCACCTGCATAAAGACCTGTAAAGTCGGGCTAATACGCAGCCTGATGAAAAAATTAGACTCCTTCCAATGTTGGATCACCTCACATAGGCCTGATGTCATTGCGGTGGTGGAAACCTGGCTATCAAAATCCACGACAGACTCGTTTGTCACTATTCCTGGGTACTCCCTCTACAGGGAGGATCGTGTAGGCAGAAGAGGGGGGGGTTGTGCGATTTACACCAGGGATGCTCTCACTTTTCTGACACTCCCTGCCCCTGCCCTCGCCCATGGAGCGCAGGCCCTAACCCTCAAGTTGACTCCTGACCCCTCTAGGGGTCCTCTCTATCTCACTGCAGCTTACATTCCCCCAAAAAAACAAACTGTGGCACTGGCTTCGCCTAACTGATTATCTTTCAACCCTACCTCACACAGCTGACCAAGTCCTTGTTGGCGACCTGAATGTTAACTGGCTCAGCTCATCCATCAACTCCACTCGTGACTCTTTTGCAACCATTGACATGTCCCAACTGGTCTCCCAACCCACCAGAATTAACACAAAGAAAGGTACCAGCACACTGCTGGACGTGGTCATCACTAACCGTCCTCTACAAATCCATGATACCCAGGTCCTTCCGGACTCGATTAGTGACCACTCTCTATCATTTTCCACTGGGCCACCCCACTTCCAAACCCTCGGCTCATCCCGCTTGGCCGGCTGCCTCAGGCGAGGTGGGCTAAAAGGCCTTAAGCTACTTCTTGCCCAAATTAACTGGTCTCCCATACACCATGCCCTCTGATGTTGACTCCGCCCTTACCTTCTTCACCCAAACCTTCAACAATGCCTGTGGCGTTTTGGCTCCCATGACAGCAGTCCGGACTAAAGTCCAATGCCCCCTGGATTACCCGTCCTGCTGCAACTACTAAAACACAGGGATAACCTGTAGCACCTGCCACACGAAACAGGCTGTGCAGCGGACAGACAGGCCTACAATGCCGCTAGAAACAAATGCACATGGGCCATCAGGAAGCAAAATCTGATCACTATCAGGCAGCGCTTACCTCCTCCTGGGAGCGGCAGTAAGTTCTGGGACAACATTAAGCAACTAAATGAACACGCTTCTCCTCCCTCCCAGATCTCCATGAAGGCTCTGCCTCCACTGACCCTGCTCACATAGCCAACTTCTTCAACACATCTTTCACAGACCTCGGCTCGATCCTCCCCAGTGACCTTTGACCCTCCCATGGCCTTGCAGCCCTATGACTTCAATGTCCTAGCTTCCACTTCATAGAGGTACCCCCAGGAAGCTAGGCCACACCTCTTCAAGCTCTTAAGAACAATTATATTGGCAGCGACTCCTGGACCCCAGTATCCTCCGCAGGGTCCTGGATCAGGTTCTTGCCCCCTAACTACCCTGCTCAACAAGTCCCTCTGCCTGGGTCAATTCCTTCAGGCTGGAAAACAGCCTCAGTCCTGCCCATACACAAAGGAGGTGACAGGTCCTCTGCCGGGAACTACCGGCCTATCTCCATCCTTCCACCCCTCTCCAAAGCCCTTGAAAAACTGGTGGCAACCCAAATCACTGATTATCTGAACAAATACAACATCCTCTGCCATGAACAGCACGGTTTCCATGCAGGTCATAGTACCAGCACTGCCCTTACTGAGTTCTCAAATTTTCTGCATTCCTCCCTTGACTCTGGCTCCCTAGCAGTGATGTGTTATTGACCTCTCAAGGCATTGACACTGTCTCCCACCCTCTACTGTTGGATGCCCTCTGCTCGGCTTTGCTTGCTGGCCCGGTCTCCTGGTGCTCCAGCTACTTGTCGGACCGCTCTCAGGCGTGTTAAAATTAATGGGACCCTCTCAATACATGTACCATCCGATCCAGTGTCCCCAGGGCTCCATCCTAGGCCCACTTCTCTTCTCTCTATACCTCAACACCATGCCCAGGACTTGCAGGGAAAATCCTGCTGCGCAGATGGTACGGTAATCTTTGCCACCCACGAGAAACCCATCTCTCTTAAGATACTTTCAACTAGCCTTCAATGATCACGAGCCTGGTTCATAAAGCACAGACTTGTAGTTAATCTAAAAAAAAACAAATTCATGCTCTTTACATCCCAAAACAAACTCAGTAATTTTCCCATCCGTATCCTCCCTGGCTCTAATCCTCCTCTCGAGCAGGTCCGCCTGTACAAGTACCTTGGGGTCTCCTTTGACTCTTCACTCACTTTCCACGACCACATTGATACTCTAGCCTCAACTGCAAATACGGCTAGGTATCCTTCATCGCTAACACTGCCTCCCCCTGAGGCCCTCCGACCCCTAGCAGTCACCTCCTCAATCTTGTCCCTTGTGGACCTATGGCCTGCCTGTCTATGGTGCATGCGGATATGACTGCCCTCAATAAAATTCGACATACCTGAACAAGGCCTGTAGGTTAATCACGGGAGCTACCAGATTAACCCACACCTGCCAGCTATATGACTTCGCAAAGCTGCTCAACCTGGATGAACGGCTCAGATATCAAACCTGCCTCCTAACGAAAAAAACACTCCTTGGGCTATCCCCTCCCGGTCTGACAGCCTCTATTCACCTAGCTCAACCCTTAGTCCAAACTCGTAGCTCCTCCAAGGCCACCCTGTCTATCCCAAGAACCAGGACCACTCATGGTCAACGGTCCTTCTATTACAGAGCCCCACCTGGTACAATACTCTCCCCAGCTCCATCACTGAAATCCGTTCAATCTCAGTTTTAAAACTGCTCTTAGAAGTCAGCTATTTAATATCGTGCTGTGCTTGTCCCCGGCCGTAGGTGTTCAAGCTCACTGTACCCGACAAAACCTCTCTGAGTAGCTTCACAATCCACAACTGACAAAACTCCTGAGTGGCTTGCCCTAACTTTCACCTACCCTGTCCCTAGGCCACCTGTTCCAACTAACCTAGCAGTCCCTGCTCAAGACTAATTTTGTCGGTTTAACCAATGTTTGCTTACCTCTCAAGCTTATCTGAATTAACTGTTATACCTGTCAATACCTAACTTGTTACACTGTTATTGTAAACAAAGTAATTTACAGCATAAATCTGCCTTACTGTTGCCTGCTATGATGTAAAAAAACAAAAATAAAAAAGACGATGTTACCTACAATGATGTAACGAAATGTTGTGCTTGTATTTGTCCTCTTTGTGACGAGGTACCTCTGGAAACGAGCCGTTGGCTCAAAGGTTGTAAACTGATGTATAAATAAATAAATAAATAAAAGCAGTGCACCACGATTAATGTTGTAGCTCAGCGACAGGCAACTCACTGACCCAGTTCAATAAATTAAATTTAAAAAAGTAACCACACCATTGTAAAAAAAACCAGTACTAACCACAATGTTCCTTCTTTCAAAACAGTTTCCAGTCCAATGCAGCATAATTTACAAATCCCTTACTGCCAGCACCCCAAACCCAGAACATTCAGTACACCATGAGCCAGTCAATTAGAATCGTGCCGTTTTTCAGCTTGCAGCCATTTTTTAACATTATGGTTACCACAGGACACACAATAACTCTCACAATGGAAGTGTATTTTGACATACCCCTGAGTGGAGATCTGCAATACTTAGTAAGCCAGCAGCCAGCATGAGCAGCCAAACGCCAATAAGGCACCACAGATAGAAGTTTTAAATGTAGCTGAGACTGCACAATTAGCAGCTCCCATCATAGACGATCGTCCACAGATTCCAGCTGAAAATCCGCCTAATGAAACAGGAACCAGTGTTCAAGTATCAGAGGCAGAGGCCCCAACACAAACAGTACAACAAATGAGAGTACCAGACATGCTTTACTGAGTGAAGAGGAAGTGGCTCAAATAGAGGAGGAGCATCATGGGTAAAACACTCTATGATCCCCTCCTGGGCTGTCAATGTGCTGACAGACTGGTGCAGACTTAAAGGAATACAGCCTGATTTTTCATCAATACCAGATACTGAACTAAATAGCACATTACGAGAATTCTATGCCAGTGTGAGGAACAGTTCAGGTGCAGAATACACAGTTAACAGCCTCTGCAGCATAAGAGCAGGGATAAGCCATTTTCTGACATCAGCTCCAATCAACAGAAAAATATTACCACATACCCTGCATATAAGAGCTCCAACAACGTATTCATCTCTGTCTTAAAAAAGTACAGAAAGCAGCAAAAGGACACATCAAGCACCATCCAGCTCTAACTAATGCAGATTTAATTAAGCTTAGGAATTCCCTGCCCTGAGCCCCAACACAGCTCCAGGACTCTTGCGCAAAGTGTGGACAGACATACAGCTTATGGTGGCAAGGTGTGGAAGAGAGGGTCTGCGCCAGTTAAAACTGACCAGTTTTCACATCCTTCAAGATGAGAATGGACTGGAATACATCTCGCTTACATTCAGTGAGCACACCAAAAATCACGGGGACCCCACCGAGCAGGGAAAAGAAAATTACAGGGGCTTCATATGGGCCAGATCTGGAAATCCACTATGCCCTATGGCAAATTCTAAAAAGTATATAAGCAAGCTTTATCCTGACTCATCATCCCTTTACATGCACCCAAAAGACATGCCTCAACACTTCCTCGATACCTTACCAGCATGGTACACAAAGGAGCCACTTGGAGTAAACTACGAACATACGAACATACGAAATTTGCCAGCAGATAAAGGCCTAGAGGTCTATCAAGTCTGCTCGAATGTGCAGCTAGCACCCCTTATTCTGCAGCTGCCCTTCCCTTCCACCCTTCCCTTCATTAACCCTCCCCTTGTCCTGTCCCATTCCTTTGAAGCAGTCCACTGTTCTGCATGCATACCACTTCTGCAGGTAGCATGTTCCACCCAGCCACCACCCTCTCTGTAAAAGTGTCTCCTCATCTCCCTCCTGAACCTTCCTCCTCCAGTCTCATATCATGGCCCCTGGTGGCCCTCCCTCCTTACTTTGAACAGCCCCTCTGTACCCGTCTTGTTTATTCCTTCCATGTATTTAAAGGTTTCAATCCATATCACCCTGTCCCTCCTCTCCTCCAGTGAGTACATGTTCAACTCCTTCAACCTCCTCTCGTATGATAAGTCCCCCAGCCCCTTGATCATCTTTGTTGCCCTACAGTACCCCTCCAGTAACTTAATGTCCCTCTTCAGATCACGAGCCAGTACTGCCACGCAGTACTCAGGTGTGGTCTAACTAATGACCTATACAGTGGCAGAATCCCTCCTCCTCCTCGAGGATATACCCCTTACAATACAACCCAGCATTTTGTTGGCCTTTGCAGCTGCCTTCCTACATTGTGCCGAGTTGTTCATTGACCCTGTAATAGACACACCCAGATCCTTCTCCTCCTCTGTCTGGGCTAGCTGCACTCCCCCAGCTGGTAACTCCTCCTTGGGTTCTTCATCCCAAAATGCAGCACCTTGCACTTTTGGCATTAAACCCCAGTTGCCAGGTGTCTGACCAGGTTTCAAGCTTTGCCAGATCATCCTGCAACCCTGCCATCCCCTCGGTCATCCACCACAGCGCCTACCTTGGTATCATCAGCAAACAGACTGAGTCTTGCTCTTGATGTCCCATGATATGTCTGCAATGAATATCCCCAAACAACACTGGTCCCAACACGAGGCCCTGTGGAACACCGTCGTCACTGCCCTTGGGTGTGAGCTCCCCACCCACCACCACCCTCTGTTGCCTTCCCTGAAGCCAGTTCCCTACCCAGCTACGCCAGCTTTGCACCCGCCCCTATGCCTAGTAACTTCCTTCCAGCCTTGTAGTGGCACCCGAGTTGAATGCCTTACTGAAGTCCAGATACAGGACATCCACTGCATGGCCCCTGTCCAGTTGCCTAGTTACCCAGTCATAGAGACTCGACCAGGTTGGTTTGGCAGGATCTGCCAGCGTGTGAAGCCATGCTCTCTGCTGTCCTGTAGTCCTTTGGCCTCTGGGAGGGCCACCAGCCTCTCCTTCAGGATAGTCTCCATTAGCTTACCCACGATGAATGTGAGGCTCACTGGTCTGTAGTTTCCGGTTCATCCTTGGGGCCACTCTTGTGGAGGGGCACCACATGAGCCATCCTCCAGTCCTGAGGTACACACCAGATGTAGTGAGGGCATTAAATAGGTCTGCAAAGGTCCTGCAAGGACCTCTGCCAGCTCCTTCAGTACCCTGGGGTGGATGCCATCTGGGCCTGGCGCCTTGTCCACCCTCAGTGCCTTCAAACCCTCTCAGACTCTGCCCTCCATGATTTCCCCATCTGTCACCACTTCCCCCCTGCTTCTGCCATTTCTCCCACCTTGGGTATCACCCCCTCTTCTCTTTAGTAAATACTGAGCAGAAGTACTCATTTAGTGCTTCTGCCTTATCGCACCCTGCTTCCACCCAGCCCCCTCCTTCCTTATCCTTACTGTGGTCCCTTACAGCTCCTTTTCTCCCTGATGTGCAAAAGTCCTTCTCCCCTTCTTAATGCCTTGTGCCAGCCTGAGTTCCGTAGATGCTTTGGCTCCCCTTACCTTGCCCTCACCTCCTTCGATTCTGTCATGTACTCCCCTCCCTTTATCCACAAGGCAGCTCTTTTCCTCCTTACCTTTCCATGACCTCCTTGCTCAAGCCAGCTCGGTTTCTTACCCTAGCCTTCTTGCTCTGGGCGTTGCAAGCAGGTTTTAGGTTGCCTCCTATCCCCAGCTTTATGAGCTCCCACCTCTGGTTAGTGTCCATACTAGATTGAATTCTGGCCAGGTACCCTTTACCACTTCCCCATCCTCCCAAAGTCGGCCCTCCAAGTCCAGCACTCTTGTGCCAGATTCCCTCCTTCCTTGCCCATATCCAATGTGAGCCATACTGAGTGGTGGTCACTCCCTGACAGCCAGTTCATCCACTGTAAGTTCTCTCTAAAGTCCCCATTTGCCAGCACAAGGTCAAGGTATTCCCTAACCTGGTTGGTTCACTGACCATTTGCAGCAGGAAGCTGTCCTGGAAGGCATCCAGCAATACCTGCTCCCTTCTGTTCCTGGTTGTTGTTGTGCTCCAGTCCACTCCTGGCATGTTGAAGTCCCCACAATCACCACATTACCCTTCTACGTGGGTCCTCCTGATCTGTCCGCTAGTTCCCTGTCTAACTCCTCCATCTGAGATGGTGGCCTGTACCACTCCATTCTAAGAATCCTATTCTTGGAATCCTGGATTTACACCAAAGTGACTCGTACTACCCTCCTCCCTTCCTCCCTTACACACTTCAGTCCTTCCTTCACATATAAGTACCACCCCTTTCCCAATCACCTGTCCCTCATTAATAACCTGTACCTGGTACAGACAGGTCCCAGTCATTGTATTGGTGGCCCATGTTTCTGTGATGGCTGCAATGTCCACTCTCCCTCTGCCATGAGAACCTGTAACTCTGCAGTTTTCCTCCCAAGGCTCCTAGCATTAGGGTAACCACCTTCCACCCTTTTCCCTCCTCCCATCCTGCCCTCCTTTCCTAGCATCACCAACAGTACTTGCCATTTGTCCTATTTCACTGTTATGGGGGGTAAGCTCATATGGTTTCCCAACCTGTGGTCTCTGCCTGTCTACAATGATGACAGGAATCAGCAAAGAAGCTGGACTGTCCCAACAGTACACCAACCATTCACTCAGGGCCACTGCAGTGCAGCTCCTTTCAGATGCTGGTTCGACAGTCGTAAGATAGTAGCAGTGACAGGGCATCAGAATGAAGCCAGCTTATGGAGCTATTGGTTAACAAGCATGGATGATCGTAAAAAAATGGAGTGATGTCCTGTCTAGTGGAGAACAGTCAAAGCCCAGCTCAACAATGCAGCAGAAAGATGCCAATGCAGCTCCACAAGCCACAAACGATGTGCAGAGTCAGAGTCAACTAGGACCCTTCAACCTCCCAAGCAGCGTCTTTAATGCACCTATGAATTTCATAAACTACAACAAGTAACTCGAATGCATGGCAAGCCATTGTTTCCTGTGGAATTTGTTGAAATAAAATGTTATTTTGCTGCAGTATTGCCGTCCATAGTGCAGCAGAACATCTTCTCGTTCTACTGCACTACAGACATCACAAAAGGCAGAATGTGGAGGTACCTTGATTAATGTCAGGGGTTACAGTGCAATCCAACCTAGAAACCCCTTTTTCATTTCTAACTGTACCCATGAGTTAGTGTAGTAGTCTCTTTTAGATTTTCAGTTAGTCTGACCATCATAAGTAAGAACAAACTAGCGTAAATTAAAACACTAATGTATATCCTCCTTCCCTGTTTCCGTTTGTGTCTCCACAACTAAATGAGATCATGATGGTGGACAGAGACATCTCCATGTCAAGTGTCCAATTCACTGGACTTATTACATTTTCTTTGAATCTTTTAATCAGTCAAATGTTTTCTTTTGGTCAGAATAATCTTAACCCTGTTTCATTAATTTGCAAAATTTTCCAGTTTGAATGAATAATATTTTTAATGATACCGAAACTCTCAGAATATTGAGTTGACATGGTTATTTTTTCTGGGGTGGGACTCGAACCTTCAGGCTTGTTCTCTAATAAAGGAGCACGTTTCTTAGCCATTACTTTCTGTTTTGCCTCTTCAATTAATTTATCTGAATAACCTCTTTCTTTAAACCTCATGGATTATTTATTTAGATTTTCAATACATCTTTCTTCTATCCCACTATTTCTTTTTATTCTTAACATTTGACTGAAGGGGATATTTCATTTTAAATTGTAAGTGTGAAAACTCTTGGCATGAAGGACTGTGTTTCTAGTTGTTTCCTTTTTATATAAATCTGTAAGGATTCTCCCATCTGATTTAATGATTTTTAAATCTAAAAATTGAATTTCTGTATGGTCACAAACCATTGTAAATTCTAAATTTCTATTTGCCAGCTCTAAATATTCCTTGAATTATAATGCTTGTTGCTCAGTACCTTCCCAAATCATTAATATATCATCAATAAATCTTTTGTATGTGACAATATGTTTTGAAAAGGGATTATTTGCTGCGTGTATATGTTGTTTCTCAAAATAAGCCATGTAGAGATTTGCATAAGTTAGTGCTAAGGTAGCACCCATTGCCGTCCCAGTTTTTTGTAGATATTTTTGATCCTCAAACATGAAATAATTGTTATCTAGGACTAATTTGGTTAATTGTAACAAAAATTCTTTGTTAGGCTTATTGTGTTTTCTAGTGCTCAAAAAGTAATTTAACGCTTCTAAACCCCCCTCATGAGGAATGCAAGTATAAAGGCTTTTCACATCCATAGTATTTAAAAGGTCTCTATTTAAATCATTCAATTGTTTTATTATTTGACTACAATATTTACTGTCTTTTTAGTAAGATAAGGTGTCCATTACCAGATGTTTGCAATAGTGGTCAACAAATATAGACAGAGGTTCCGTTATTGAGCCTATCCCTGATATGATTGGTCTCCCAGGTGGCTGTTCCATACTTTTATGTATTTTTGGTAGGCAATAAAAAATAGGAATTCTTGGTATTTTGTTTATTAATTCATCCATTACTCAATGTTCAATAATGCCTCTATCATTCGCTTCTGTTATTATTTCTCTAATTTTTGTTTTCAAGTCTGATAGAGGAATACTTCTAATCTATTCATAAGTTATTTCATCAGATAATTGCTGTAAACATTCACTTCAGTAATTTTCCTTATTCATTATAACAATTCCTCCACCTTTATCTGCTGGGTTGATAATAATACTCCCATCATTACTTAAAGTATCTAATGCTTCTTTTTCTTGTTTAGTTAAATTATATCTAGGTTTTTTATTCTTGTTCAGTACAATAACTTTATCATTTTCCATATTAACTTTTTCTATGTAACTAGTTATGTTTGCTGGTGTTAGAGTTATGGGGTCAAATAATGATTTAGAGCCTAATGCCTGTTTCAATAAATATCTGTCCTTCTTTTCTGAGTCATTTCCAGTGGTCTGTTCCCTTGTTCCAAAGAAATGTTTTAACCTTATTTTACGTAAAACGTTTTCTAAGCCAAACTTTAATTCAAAGGGATTTAATTTTTCAGTCAAACTAAAGGACAGACCATAACTTAAAACTTTAGTTTCTATTGGAGTTATAGGACATGAAGATAAATTGAAAACAATTAATTCTGATGTTGTCTCGATCTCAATTCGTGTACTTTTTCTGTTTCTGTGCTTCTATCTCCACCTCTGTGTCTCTTTCTTTTCTTCATGCTCCTAATGAACCTGTCTCCTCCACGCCCCTCTGAAAATCCCCATCTAAATGTCTTTCAGTGGCATATCGATCCTGCCTCCTCTCATCATAATAATCCTGTTCATAATAGTATCTTCTGGGTGTGCATGATCTTCTGTAAGGTCTATTAGACAGTCTGTTACATCTATTATAAAATCTTCTATTAGAAAAATCTCTATTATACTGTGATTTGAAACTATCTGAGTCTGATGTTCCAGGTGAAGTATGAGTATCATCTAGGTCAAAAATATTAGTATGATATGAGGATTTTTTCCAGGAATAAATATTACCAGTTTTGTAATCTTGCATGTCCCTCTTAAACTTACTGATCTTTATATTTTGGACATGTTTATCATATCCTATTAGTGATTTGTCTGTCTTATCTAAGAGTTGTTTCAGCTATGTAGTTTCTACTGTTTCTTTTATTTTCATTTCTAATTAATTAATTTCACCCAATAATCTGCTTTGTTCAGTTGTTATAGTTTCAATCAATAAAAGCATAAAGTCAAATGAGCATTTGGAGCGTATTTCATCCCATTTCTGTTGAAAGCCTTCTAGAGAGAAACCTAATTGGGACTCCACCAGAACTCTTAAGCCCCTTAGAATTCTTTTTTGATTCATATATTCTAATAAAGTCACCACATGCCAATCTAACCTAATTTCCCTTTCTTTGAGTGATTCTAATCTATTAACCATATTTTAGGTACTTCAGTGGTGATTGTTTGTCCCAAATGCCGTTTGCTTTTAACCAGGGCCATAATCCATGCAGCTTCTTCCTGGTTGATACAGTACTTAATGCAGTAGATCTATTATCAGTTATTTTTCCCAGTTCAGCAAATGTTGCCATATTATACTTTATAACGGATTCTTCATCACTTCTTGTTCCTGAGTAACAATGAAAGTAATCAATTTTAGGAAGACTTAAGTGCAAATCCCATCCATCATGAAAATCCAAGACATATCAAACAAAATAGTCTCCCAGGGTTCCTTTCAAAGTTCTACAAATGTCTCAAATGCCTTAATGATGTTGTGGGAGAAGGTAATCAATGCATCAGTAGTACAAGTCAGAAGAAGAAAAACCTTCTCAACCAATTCCAAGTAAAACTTTATAATTCAAATTTATTTTCAAATTCTTCGTGTTAAAGTTCAGTCTTGATATTCCCTCTTTTTATTACAAAATAGCTCCATCAAAAAATTATGTGTAATGTTTCAGAACAAAAGTTCCTTCATCAGTCTTGGTAGGTCACATCCACAGACCCTCCCTGGTCTATTACTTTGGTAACCCAATCAAAGAAATCTATTAGATTTGTCTGACATGGCCTTCCCCCTATTAATCCATGTTGCCTTGTGTCCTGTGCCCAGCTGGCCTCTAGGTACTCAACAATTCTTTCTTTCAGAAGTGATTCCATCATTTTTCCTACCACTAAGGTCAAACTAACAGGTCTGTAGTTTCCTGCCTCTGCCTTGCTCCCACTTTGGTGAAGGGGAATCACATCTGACCTCCTCCAGTCCTCAGGTACCACACCATCCTCCCATGATTTGTTAAAAAGGGTAGTCAGTGGTGTCACTAGTTCTCCCTTTAGTTCTTTTAGAAGATCGCCAATGAAGCATGTCATGCATGCTTCATCGGCTATCATTTAAAATTCTCCCCCCGATTTAGAGTGATATGTCTGGTTTTTCCACTCAATGTCAGGGAGGTTGAAATCTGCCATGGTTACGATCTCATTTTTATTAGTCAACCAGTACCATTGTTTTTGACATGCATCCTTAAACCTAAAATATGTATAAGGCCCCTGTTAGGGTGGGCATCCCTCCTACTAAGCAGAGGGATAAAGGCATCACTACCTCACACTGCCAGTGGGTTACCATAGTTGTTGATTGTGGCTCCTAAGTTCATCTTCGCTTGCATAGTGAAGCAGGTTCATATCCAGTAGAAAGAAAAAGCAGTTCCACATCAAGATAGCGAATATGGTAACATTGAGGTGCAAAACGACACTATATTACAGCAAGTGCCATATCGGTGACCTTTCTGTTTGTGAGGGGCTTTGCCCCCGTACCCCCCATAACTTAATATAACAACTCTAGGGGCAGACCTCAGGGGGCATGGGGTCATAATGTCACAAGACATTATGCCCCATGCATAAAGTGCACTGACAGTACCATGTGATTTCTTGTATGCAGCATAAGTCTTCTTTTCTGTGGGGGGCTGTGCCCCCTGAACCCCCCCAATTAGGATTGCTAACTCTGGGGGTGTTCAGTAAATATCACACAAAATGTGAAAAGAAATAAAATTATTATGCATCTGGGACGAGGAATCGATCCGGTCTCAAATGCTCTGGATTCGTCCCTTGCTGCCAGAGGCTCATATCGTCAAGCCATGGCAGCTGCTCGGCAGAAGCCCATCCCAACAGAGGTCTTATCTTCTGCCTGGGACAGAGGGTGCAGTACCACGCACAGAACCATTCACGGTATTGCACCCTCTCGCTGTCATGTACAGCACTGTTTCTGTTTAACGCTTGTGTCGTACGTTCTTAAGCATGCGACATATTGACCCGGTAGGACCTCAGGGAGGGGGGAACTGTCAGTCGCCAATATGGCACTCGCTGTAATTTGTGTGCTGTTTTGACTCCTCACTGTTCCGTACTCGCTACCTTGATGGGCTACCAGAAAGAGATTGGTGTCTGCACCTAGAGAAAAGTTTTAAGTGGGTCTCATGATGTGTTAGTACAACCCTGAGGAATTCTGCACATGCCCACCTTCCCATTGTGGTCACACATCCCATAGATCCCAAGCAGTGCAACAGTTTTCTCCCAAACAGCATGCCAGTTGTAGAGCAGTAAATAATGAAAACAGGATTAACAATATAACACAGCTTTGCTCTGAAACAGGACCTGAAAAGACTAGAGTAGCCACTTTATTCATGTAGCCACCATTAGTCAAGCCCTTTGCAGACATGGCTTAAACTTCACCCTTGCTGCTAGCTTGGCCCAACTAGGCAAAGCCCGACTCAAACCACTGCTGAATGCCATTCTTAAGTGTTGTCAATCCAACTGCTCTCCAGGGCTGCCACTAACTAAGCCCAACCAGGCACAGCACCTGCTGCCATTTTCACAGTACAGTGTATGATGTTCCTCCTGCACTGGGGCCAGTACTCTCTCCCACATAGTACCAGGGTGTTGACTCGTCATGATATCTTACAAAAGCTCCCCCTTCTAGCACTGGCTGGGTACCCAAGATTGAATCAGTTTAAGCTCATTGTCTGATGCCATGAGTTATTGATTTATATATTTATTAATTTAGTTTTATTAACTAGGTAAGCACACTAAACAATTACAATGCCTTACTTTGAGGTATGACCCAGGCGATTACATACATATTACAAAGTGACATAACAGAGACCAAGGTTACAGCAGAGCAAGATGGCACACATTATACATTAAATTATACATCATAGGAGCATCCCAGACCAACCACAGCCCTCCCTTCAGTTGCACATGAGGTAGTCATTACTGTAAGAGTACCTCATGCACTAAGCCATTGTAATGGGCTCCTAGCTGACCACTTGTGCCTTTAACTGTAGTAAACAAAACAAAGGTTTTTTTTTTTAATTTAATACCACTAGCAAGCTAAAATAAGTTATGGGTCAATTTGGAGGGCTTCTTATGAGAATGTTGCTGCTTCTGTCCCTAGCAACTCAGAACTGCTCACCTTCAGTTCGTAGTCCTCTGGCCCCAAGAATGTGTGAGGCAACACTCTTATATCCATAGCAGGCCTTCCAATCTTATACATAAACTTATATACAATACACAAGTACAGGTTTAAGTGTTACAGTGATGACCAAGAGCTGGTCACAGTGTCAACGCAGCACACAATAGTAGTCACATTTAAAGTCCAATTGTCAAATACTATCCATGGGTAGTGTGAATGCAGGAAAAGAGGACCACAGTGGGGAGGGGAAAGGGTAAGCCCACTGAGTTAAGTGCATGTGCAGACACAGTCAGTCTTCAAGAAGTCTCAGGGGATCTCCTGAAAGGTGAGTGGGAAGAAGAACTGTGGATTGGGACCAGAAGGGAGTTCCAAGCCTAGGTGCACAGACAGTACAGCTCTGGTCACTCAAGACTGTGTGAGTCTTGGGGATGGCAACCAAGGGCTTACCATTAAACCTGAGGGGATAGCTAGAGTTAGTTGCCTTTAACTGATCAGTGAGAATAGAAGAGGTAGCAGTTCTGATCATCTGATTGACAAAGCACCCCAGGGTAACTAGATGACTATTTGCTGGGGATAGCCAGCCCAGTTTTCTGTAGAGCTCACAGAGGTAGGAATGATGAGCTGCAAATAGAGAAAACCTACAGATATTATTATTATTATAAGTTATTATAAGTTACATCCCATTTACACAATGAGGAACTTTGTAACATATGTGTAGAAAACGAGCCTGTAGTCAAGGCTAGGCAGCAGCACACCTCTGGATAGGGCAAGATGAGCCAAAGGGGTAAGGATACGCTTGGCCCTATAGGCCAAACCAAGTTTGTGATTTACTGCCCTGAATACATTAGGGATGTGAGAAAGAAGTAAGTGCCTCAGCTGGACTTGAACCCAAGCCACCTGGAATACCACTCCAATTGCGCTAACCAGCTGTGCCACTGAGACGACGGGAACCTGGGCTGTCCCCAAGCATATCACTCTCTCAAATGCACAACCCAATGGCAACACAAATATTTACTTGTAACAATCACACAGGAGTGTGGTGTGCATATTTATGGAACACATACAAACAGAGGTGAGAAAGAAGTAAGTGCCTCAGCTGGGACTTGAACCCAGGCCACCCGCAATACCATTTTGATTGCGCCAACCAGCTGCGCCACTGAGACAACTGGAACCTGGGCTGTCCCCAAGCATATCATTCTTTCTCAAATGTACAACCCAATGACAACACAAATATTTGCTTGTAACAATCACACAGGAGTGCAGTATGCATATTTATGGAACACATACACACAGAGGTGAGAAAGAAGTGCCTCAGCCAGGACTTGAACCCAGGCCACCCGGAATACCATTTTGATTGTGCCAACCAGCTGTGCCACCAAGAAAACTGGAACCTGTGCTGTCCCCGAGCACATTACTCTTTCTCAAATTTTCCAGTTTTCTTTAGAGCTCACAGAGGTGGGTAAGATGAGCTGCAGATAGAGCAATCCTACAGATATTATTGTAAGCTATATCCCATTTACACAATGAGGAACTTTGCAACATATGTGTAAAAAATTAGCCTGTAGTCAAGGCTAGGCAGCATAACACCTCTGGCTAGAGCAAGACGAGCCGCAGGGCTAAGGATATGCTTGGCCCTATAGGCCAAACCAAGTGTGTAATTTACTGCTCTGAATACATTAGGGATGTGCAGGAGAAGTCAAGCTGTGGATCACGGAGTGGCTCCAAGAAAGTTAAAGAAGTGGACTGTTATAATAGAGGACCTGTCAGTACTGGACACCTGCAAGGGCTCCAGACAAGAAGCTGTATCATTTTAGCTTGGAATCTAAAGAGCATTGATTGCAACTTTTTTTTTTTTTTTTTAACTTTATGTTTATTGTTTTGCATAACAAACATACAGTCATTACTCCAGAGTAAAGGATATACATATTTGATAAGATATGAGGTCGCCACTCCTCTTAATACTTTTGTTTCATTATCTTTACTATTTAGATACATCTTTGGAGGGTAAAACATTAGTTATACAATAGTTTTAAGTATATGCTGTATACTAGAGTCCAAGAACAGCATGTAAATAATCCATGTCCATGTCACACTGCATTTTCAATTAGTAAACATCCTTCCTCTAAAGGAAGAAAAAGTTAACATGCTTAACGTTGATTGAGTTACTACTAAGTAACTATTCCTCATGACAGCAATAGGAAGGAAACCGCTTTCTAGACCTCATTTTAAACTTCAAGAAAATGCAGACACTATAAAAAAATGATCATTTTGTGTCCAGAAAACAAAAATTAAGCCCCTTTAAACAATAATCTGCCTGAGGGGACAGATGGGTAGTCATCCCCAGAACCAAGGTGAACTAAACTTTTAAATCGGTAAACAATGTTCACCTACCTGGGGTCAGACCAAATACCCTCCGCTCCCTTACCATACAGGCCTATAAATCAAAGCCCTATCATTAAACAGTCCCCTTGCTCAGGAGTCGTCTTCTTCAGATTCGAGATCCTCTTTCTCCTCCCTTTGTATATGGGCTGGAATATTTTTCTGGGTCCATTTGAGAGCATCTGTAGGATCGTTAAAAATATAGATCTTTCCTCTGTGGACGATCCGAAGCTTTGCTGGAAACAAAACGCCATGTAGGATCCCTGCCTCTCTCAAAATTGCTTTAACTCCATCAAAACTCCTCTTCTTCTGCCGCATAGCGAAACTCAAGTCCGGATAGAGGCGGACCTCTTGTCCATCTTGGAGCAACTTGCCTTTCTTCCTCGCTAGGGCAAGGAGGTAGTCCCTTGTACCAACCCCATCCAGAATGACTGTAATAGTACGAGGAGCATCTTCATTATCTCTTCGGCCATGAGGCGTCACCCAGTAAGCTTTTTGTATAGGGACTGGTTTAAGTGTCCCTATCTTGCCCAACTGTTACTGGAACCATTCCGATAAGAACAAAGGCAAATGATCGCCCTTGGAGTTTTCTTGCATCCCCACCAGCCGTACATTCAATGCCCGGGCTTGGTTTTCCAGCATTTCAATACGCGACCTCAGATGTGTGTTTTCCTTTAACAGATTTGCCGCCATACCCATTGCAGAATCCGACCTCTTAGTGGAGTCGGCAGTTGCTATCTTGATCGAATCGATAGTTGATTCCAGACAGACCACCCGATTAGTTAGGGTGCCAAATTTTTCAGATAGCCCAGTTAGTGATTGTATGAGTCTGGATATTTTGGCCCCTAGGGACCGTAGCATCTCTTCACCAGATTCCTCAGATACTGAGTTACTTGATGTCAGCTTCATATTGGGCCCTCCTGACATTCCTTTACTTCTTGTTCCATCTGTCAATGTGCGATCTTTACGGGGATTCCCCATTTGTATTCCCGAAGGGTTCCGATACAGATCTGAACACTTTCAATAAAACTTTTACACTTATAAATCATTTGTATCTGCAATTTTCCGTGTCTCTAGTTTCCTCCTCTAAGCTGAACCCTCCATCTTGTTCGGGCTCCACAGTGCCCCCCCGATTGCATCTTTTTAGCATTGAGGACTAGCCTGTTCGCAGTGAGTTAGGATTGGATACAGAAAAAACCAGCATTCAAGTGGGAGTTGATGGCCCTGATATCATTTGAGCTAGTTAGCAGCACAAGATCATCCTCAGACAGGGAAGAACTTCAGTAGGTAGGTAGGTACGGGGGAGGTCATTTATGTAAAGGGAGAATAAAATGGGTCTGAGAATGGAGCCCTGGTGAACATCAAGCTTGACAGGAGTGAGCTTAGCTAGTGTCTTGTTAAATTTAGCCATTTGTTGACTACCTTGAATGTAATTAGAAAACCCTACATTGAAGGTTATTAGAAAATCAAGCTACAGTAGGGGCAGACAGACCTAAGGAGCTAAGCTTGTCACAGGGTAACATATGGTCAGCCATGTCAAAAACTTTTGAGAGGTAACAAAGATTTTCCCTAAAGGTTGCTGCAATCCATAGCAACCTTTATCTCAGAGGTGACTGTGGGAAGGGTGGTGGAAGTGCTGTGCCCTTCCTGGAACACATGCAGCTCCAGGGCTAGTAGGTAATGGGCATAGAGGTAGTCTGTTAAAACTCCTTCTGTCCCGTAGCCACCATATGGCATTGAAACCATCCATTGCTGAACCCGACCCAAAATGGCTACCAGGAGAGAAAGAGTTCAGAAGCCACAATCTTCTCTAGGGGCTTGCCAATCACAGATAAAATTGCTATGTGATGGTAGTTCTCCATAAATTCCAGATCACCATGTTTAAATACAGCAACTACTCTAGTGACCTTCCACAGATCCAGGACAAAGAAAGATATGGGATAAGGGTGGGGCAAGGAGGAAGGCACCCAGTCAAATACATTTTTACTCTATATTGTTAAAGCCATCACTGGCATAGGGGGAGAGATCACCCAGAGGTCTGTTGGTTTCACCAACTCTAACAGTTCTGTGACAGAAGGGGGTGGGGTGGGAGAGGACCATGGGATGGGCTGGCAAGTGGTGGTTCACTTTTTTTCCACAAAGGTTTTTCTTTTCATAGCCAGTCAGCCCTGCTCTGCCTTAGCCCTTCTCTGGCCAACTACCACCTCTCTCCTGGACTCACCTGTGGTAGTTCCCCCCATGAATTACCCCCTCGTGTTAGGGCCAGGAGGGGAATATAAGAACATAAGAAAAGTGTTAGCAGATGGGAACCACATGATCCATCTAGTCAGCCCAAGGCAACTACCCCCCCATATAACCTGCATCCTAACCTGTCCACTATGCCTGCCCCATGCAAGCTTGAATTCTCTAATCGTCTTTGATGCAACTACCTCCTGGGGCAGGCTGTTCCATGGATCCACAACTCTCTCCGTGAAGAAGTACTTACCGAGTCTGATTTTGAACCTTACTCCCACCAACCTCAGATTGTGGCCCCCCTGTACATGCTGTTGTGTACTGCTGAAAGAGATTTCCTACCTGAGTTGTGTTTAGATCCTTGACATACTTAAATGTTTTGATCATATCACCTCTGTCTCTTCTCTGCTCGAGAGAATATAAATTTAACTCTCTGAGTTGTGCCTCGTACATCTCATGGTGTAGACCTTGCACCATTTTAGTGGCTCTTCTTTGCACCGTCTCCAAATGGTCAATGTCCTTTCTGAGGTGAGGTCTCCAGAACTGACCACAGTATTCCAAATGTGGCCACCCTGCTCCCCAAGCACATATCCTGATCTACAGTGAGCCCCATGGTGGTAGTGTGAGCCAGAGTATGAGTCTGGCATCATCCTCTGGTTTATTCTGTTTCCCCCCCAACCTGGCAGCAGGCAATGAGCGCAAGTGCATGTGCATGTGGAGGCATGCATGCAATACACACTTGTATCACACTCGCTGCCCTGTCACCTCATTTCCACATTGTGGCAGTCTAAGAGTGGTATGGTAAGAACCTCCCTCCCCAGGAGAGGAGAGCAGTCCTCCAGCTGTTCAGTCCTCCCCCTTCTGATGCTCAGGACCCAAGTTTGCTCCCAAACCCAGGTCACTGGCATGGTGTGTGGTGTGGCATCCAGTGTCTTAACCCTCAGCACCATCGGGATGGCTCAGTGGTGGTGCATTTTAACTGAAGTGAAGAGCAATGTGATCAAACAACAACCCCCCCAACAGGCTATGCAGTTGCATGAATGGCACCAAACCTCAGATTGTAAGGTATTTTTAATCTAGGCCCAATGGTCCATTGCCAAAGGACAGATTTCTGTAGGATTAAACCCTCCTGTTGAAATGCTCATAAACGCCTAAGTAACCTGAACTGTTTTTACAGCCTATTTGAGTTTGGATAATTCACAAGAAGGAATCCAGAGACCATTTCATGTAACCTTTTATACATATCCAAGTTGCTGACAAAGAAATTTATAAGAAAACAAACCACAAGCTCACAAAGAGATTTATAAGGAACAGTTGATTGTAATGGCCTTTTCATTTCCAAATCTTTAACAGCTTTTTATTCCCTGCTGTCCGAGTTCACAAAGGAGGGTGACCACTCTTGGATCGCTTTCCATAGATGGCTTACATACCAGTATCCAGGCAGTGGACAGGCCATGGCTAATTATGCCCAGATAGTCCCAGATAATTTATCAGTAAAATGACCAAGATACTTCGTTATTCTCTCTGGTCAAAAATATGGGTCTAAAACTGCCATTATCTGGAATGTCTGAAAGATAGCATGGGTTGCCCAAGGATTTCTCCATTCTTGGCATGCCTTCCCAATTGAACTATCTCACGGGAAAATGGGATTGGGGTTCATATATTAGCCACTTCAAACGGAGGGTGGTCCTATAATAGTAGTATAACTGGCCCCTAAATTAGTCAGCCAAAAGTCTCACATCTATCACATCCAGGTTTTTCTTATATAAACTCTGTGCAATATTCTGCCAACAGGACTTGTGAAAGCTGTGATCCTACTCAGTGTATGATTCTTGATTGTGCAATCTTACTGGAGCTCCACAGTGATGAATTAATTGGGATTTCTTACAGCCATGATCATATGAAACATGTGATCTGAATAAATAATGTTTTGGCATATATATTTATAGTTTGCAGTTCAATTCAAACTCTGGAAAAATACACTAAAAGACCAGTGGGATTATACAGCTCACAGCTGTTGGGTTCAATAATCTAGTACACTGGTGTTTCACTGAGGTGGGGGCTATGACTGTTTAGAATAAACCAGTGACTGGTTTATCAGTTACAACCAGTAGCACAGCTCTAGACTGTGAAGGCTGGCACCAAGCCAGAGTCTTTTAGTTGAGCTGTGCCAGCCCTCTTCATGACCTGTGGAGAGACTCTGGTAGGGTGAATGAAACAAGTGTTTACATTGGGAATTCACATCAACCATGTTATTAATATCTGAGTTCATTCATCCTGCGGAAATTCTCATAAGTATAAGTCTTCCTGAAGAAACTTATTGAAGCTCAGGGCACACCAGCTGCTCATAAGTTCTTTTCCCAGAAGGGCTAATAAAGGGAAATAAAATGATAGGGCAAAAGTGAGTGCCAGTAAAAGATGATGGATTGTTGGCAGTGGCGACCAAAGTTTACTGAGAGGAGAGTCAAGGTACAGTTTAGATGGGAGAAGTGCAACACTCTGTGATGGAAGACTTAGCTGATGAAAAGTGAGGGGATGCCACCACTGGAGGCTGAAGCTCTCTTTTTCTATAGGTACATTGCAGGCAGCGTCAGTGTTTTTTCCCACTTTACTGGGACGAACTGTTTGCAAGTGAAAGGCATTGGGTCAGAAGCACTGGAGACTGGAAACCTTTTCATTCTCAAGTCTGGTGTGATGTTGGCAAGGAGGACAGTTAAGGGTTTTGTGCACCATGATATATTTAGTTCATGTGACAGGTGATGAATCGGTAGTGCAAAGACCAAAGTCATCTCTTTATCTGTCATCTGGGTGCAGTGTGTGTGATATAGTTCAAGCTTTACCACACTGCTAAACCAGTACATTTCATCCCTGACCTGGCTAATAGCACTGCGCTTATTCTATGGGACAGGAAAGGGGGGATTAGAAGAATAATTTGGTACAGTGTAACAAGCCAGGCTATAATCCTGGCTGCAATGTCAGACGTCATGCCAGCCCAAAAGCTTTGGATGGCCCACAGTCATTGGATTTGCTGACTCCATTCCAGGCTCTGTTCCTGATAAATAATGTGTACTGTAGAATTAGTTTAAAAACATACAAACATTGATGATGACTGCAGAAAAAGACAGATGGTCCACCTAGTCTTCCATATTACCCTATCATACCACAGAACCTATTGTCTCTGTGGGGTCTGTGCTACCCTATTCCCCTTTTTGTTGTCCATGTTTGCAACTCCATTGAACTACTGATAAGTACAATACTGTAGCTGCATCCCAGCCATGTTTGAATTTGTTTATGGTTTGTGCACCAACTACCTATGCCAGCTGCCCATTCCATGGTGTGTGTGTCTTGTGTCTCATTTGTTTGTTCAACACACACACATTACACACACACACACATCATGTGTGTGTGTGTTTGTGTTGTGTGTGTGTGTGTGTGAACTAAACAAATGAGATTTAAACCTGCAGTGTAGTGAATAAGACTAGAAGACTAACAGCTTAGGGAGGAAGGTTTTGTAGGGGTTTATTTTGATTAGAAATTTAAGGTGTTTGTAACTTAGTTGTTGTCTGAAACAAAGAACAAGGCAAGTAGTCTAACTGAAATGCAGTTAGCTTAGGGACATTATTTCTATAGTGTATGGTGGAACGCTGTTCCGCATGGAAATCCATGCCTGGAACAGCGTTGTTGTCCTTCACTCGGTGCGTCACAATCTTGTTGTGCTGCACCCAGTGCGTCACCGGTGCAGCACAACAAGATCGAACACATCAAGATGCTAATAGAGCGAGCGCACGGCAACACGGGAAGGCGGCACTTTGGCGGCAGACACAGAAGTGAGCTTTTTTTTCCCCCGAGTGTTCACGAGTGGTATTTATGGTTGCCCATACACTATAAAAGATTGTGTATGCGCAAGCATACACAACAAGGCAGTTGCGATCGAGAGGTTTCCGTGGTAACCTGAGACCTCGAGTGGCTTGAATGACTTGATTTCACAATAAATATAATTTCAATTTAATATCAGAAATCTTCCTGTGAGGAACCCAGGCATGGGTCCTCCACAGCTACTTAAGTAAGTGCAAGTGCATTGTACTAGTTGGCTGACTCCCTCTGCTTCAGTTAGCTGCTTTTGTGTTCTGTGAGACTTGAGTGACATGATTTCATAATAATATAGTTTAAATTTAATACATCTTCCTGTGAGGAATACAACCATAGCAGACAGAGAACATAGTACCAGAAAACATAGTTGGTCCAGCAGCCCCAGCAAAGCTGCAGCAGGTGTAGAGCAGCAAGCAGCAGGAGATGGTGAACATACTACAAAGTGACACTCAGGGTGGGTTCATTATACAAAATTATGTTTTACCCGATCAAAGCCTGCAGTCTCCACCAGCACCAATATGGCATCAGTTGACACCAGGGAAAAAAGTAAAAATAGCATTCAAAGTACTAGTAGTGCTGCTAGGAGGACATTGTCATTAACTGCCACTGATACTATGAATGTGAATGTGTCCTCTGTGATGCTTGGCCAGCTGGTTATGATTATTCTATGATATATGTAATTTAAAAATATAGTATGTGATTGTCTCACATAAGATGGCCTGGGCTTTCATGGGTGCCCCCCACCCCAGATTTCAGTGAATATACAGGATATGTAACTAACCAGGAGATCTCTGTAATGTAATTAACTTCCTTGAGAAATTGCATTTTATGGCCTTTTTATGACGTCATGCTTTGAAGTTGGCAAACTAAAATATATATTTTATTATAGGACAGGACATCATTTAGCTATTTCCTGTTGGCTATATTGCACCTAGGTGATGGATTGCAGGATTGTAAACCTCAAAAGAACTGGTGATTCAATGACTCATAATTTAGGAAACTAGTTTTTTGCTGATGTCACCTTATTTAATATACCTCCTGATAAGACATCATGTTTGTATTTTTTATATTCTAAAAGGAGGAGCTAGATAACTCACAGAAGGGGTGTGGAGAGACAGAGTTAAACTAATACTTGTGTCTGAACTGTTTGATATATACAATCTTGGGACTCTAGAAAGACACAGCTCTCTGATTTATTTTAACTCCACTTACAGAGGTAATACATTAGATAACGTAACATAGCGTAGCATAACATCATGTAGTTTTCCTTGTTTTTCTTTTATGCGATTGCGATGCTCTTTGATATATTGTTCTGTGTTTACATGTTTCATATTTTTATCACCTTTTAGTAATGAATCTTTTATTTGAAAGACTGCCTGGGTGCCTGCCAGATCTTTTTTTTGCATGTGACATATAGATGGTTAAGTCTGACAAAACTGTTCAACAGCTTGAGGGTGTTACTGAGCTTGAGTAAAAAGGTAAGAATATACCTAAGGTCTCTTATAGAGTTTTAATGGTTCATTTGGGAAGCCTGTCTTGGTGCCTCTGGCAAAAGATTGTACTGCAATCCCCGAGGAGGGCACATATCTGAGCCTGTACATTGGGTATGCTAGCATAAAGTTTACAGTTTGGATAACCCCAGAACTTGAGACTAAAGGTGATTCAGACCCAAAAGCAGACAGGAGGGTTACCCTGTCTGTTACCTGTTCACACTATTGCCCTCAGAGGTTGGCACTGTGGGAGCAGAGGGCCTGACATGAGGAGAGCGTTTGTGACAGATTTGGTTGACAGCTGTGTGAAAAAATTGGTAATACAAGCTTTAACTGTTCAGTGTGTTAGCTTAATACTGTACAGCTCACTTGCAAAATAAGGTAGTAATTTATTTTTAAAAAGGAAACAGAACTATATCATTTTGCCTACAGTAAAGTTCCTACCTATTTTATTTTTTTTTTCAAAGTGCAAGTTAGAGTAGCCGTAGTTAGGGAAGAAGAAGAAGGCTTCCAACTACAGTGAACACACTGCAGACTACCTGAAGCAGTTGTGCAAGGAGAGAGAGAGAGAAGAGTCCTGCACAAGGGGAGAGCCACCAAGCAGAACCTCATGGATGCTCTGATGGCAGCAGATTCCCAGAGTATCGAGTCACAGACTGTGACTGTAAAGGATCAAACCTTGGGCGTAGAAGGGCCAGCAGCTAGTGCAGTGTCCAGACCCGGTGAGGATGACAGCAGGGTCAGTGCAAGAGAAGGACCACAGCAGCAGGAGGAGAAGGTCACCAGCATTCTGGAGCCAGAAGCAATCAGGCTGCAGATTGAGTTGCACAGAATGGAGCTAGAGTTCCAGAGAGAAGAGAAGTGAGAGCAGTGAGTTGCAGAGGAAAAGAGTGAGTGAGAACGGTGAGAAGTGGAGTGAGAGAAATGAGCAGCAGAAGAGAAGAGAAGAGGGAGCGAGAACAGAGAGAGGCTGAGTGAGAGAAGTGAGCTACAGAGGAGAAGAGGGAGTGAGAACAGCGAGAGGTAGACCGTGAAGAGTGTGAGCACCAGAGGTGACATGAACTGGAGAAGTTAAGACTCCAACCACCAGCACCAGAGCAGGTAAGTGGCTTGGGTTTAACTGGAACTACAGAACTGGGTTACAAATTAAATTCCAAATTGATAGTTGAATTTAAAAAGGGGGAGGATATGGATGCCTTTTTAAATTCCTTTAAAAAAGTTTGTATTCTGGCAAAGATTTCTAGAGGGTCCTGGAGCTTAAAAATATCCACGCTACTTACCGGGAAAGCTCAGGATGCATTGGGTCAAATGGACAATGAGGACAGTACTGATTACAGCAAACTTTAAGCTGCACTTTAAAAAAAAGTTTGATTTAACTGCAGACGCATACAGAGCTAAATTCCATAAGCTCAGGAGAAGCCCTGACTTGAGCTACAAGGAGCTAGCCATGAAACAATATCAGTTTTTAAAACATTGGTGGGAAGGAACTGAAGCAAACTCTATAGATAAAATTGAAAATGCTATATTGTAAGAACACTTTTTTTGGGCATGCCCAGCAGAGCTGAAAACCTGGCTGGAGGACCAAGATCCCAAAACAGTGCAAGAGGCTGCTGAACTCTTGAACCGCTATGCCAAGAGCAGACCTGCTCTGAGAGTGAATGGGGTGGGCATGGCAGCGCAGAAAGGGAAAAGCATGCCTTCAGGGCAGCTAAAACCCTTACTGCCGCCACTAAAACCAGTTAGCCCCAGTTTTCAAAGAAAAGATTCTTCCGAGAAAAGAAATGAATGTTGGGTTTGCAAAGAAACTGGGCATATTGCCAGACAGTGTCCCAAAAGGATGAGCACTACGCAAAATGGGGCTAGGAAAGAAGTGTGTTGTTTGTGTGTCCATGGAAGCATGCCTGTGAACATGAGGGAACACATGCACCAAGTCGCGGTGAATGGTGTACAGACACAAGGGTTGAGGGACACAGGGGCATCCCTGATGCTGGGAAAAGGGGATCGGGTAGATCCTGGTCAGCTTATACCCAATAAACTTGTAACTGTACAAGGGTTCACTGGTGAGAAGAAAACATTGCCAGTTGCTAGTATTTTCCTAGACTGGGGTGAAACAGGGGGAACTGTGCAGCAGGTGGCTGTAGCCAAAACTTTAGCAGTTGATGTCATCCTTGGCAACAATCTCAAACAGGGGATGGTGTGTGCAGTTACCCATAGCCAAGCAGCAAGAGAAAATTGTAGTTCCCTGGACCCAATAGAAGCCATTGTGGTAACCATTGGGAGGCTGGTTCCCCAGCCTGTGTCTCCTGATATGGAGACTAATGAAAAGGGGGTAGAAATTTCCCCAGTAGTAATTAGCCATACAGCTGTGGAGGGTTACTCTGAAGAAGGAGGGGTGACCCATCATCAGAGGGTTAGGGATGACAGTCATCCTGAGTGCCCTGATGCTAGAGCTAGGGACCCTAGTTTAGAGACTGAAGGGGACCTGTCCCATGCCTTGAGAATGTGTAAGGAGTTTGCAGCTGCTCAGAAAAGTGACCCTAGTCTAGAAAGCTGCGGGTTTGGGCAGACTCTGATGGAGCACAGGAGGTGATGGTAAACATAAGGTTTATTGGAAAAATGGACTGATGCATACTCAGGCTGTGAAGACAGAGGGAGGTAATAGGAGGGCAGCTTGTTTCCCGGGGTACCATGAGCAGTTGCTCAAGATTGCACATGATATTCCTTGTCTGGTTATCTGGGAATCATGTACACTATGCAGCGGTTAGCCCAGAATTTCTATTGGCCCAACTTCACCCAACAGGTGAAGGAGTATTGCAGGTCTTGTCACTGGTGCCAAGAAATAGAGAAGGCAGGTAAGAAACCCAAGCTGCCCTAATTCCATTGCCCATAGTGAAGGAGCCATTCCAGAGGGTGGGAATGGATATTGTGAGCCTTTAAATGCCACCAGCTCCTCCAGGAAGAGAATCATCCTAACTGTGGTGGATTATGCCACCAGGTATCCAGAGGCAGTTGCCCTATCCTCACTGAGGACAGACAAAGTGGCAGATGCCTTCCTTGGGATTTTCTCCTGTGTTGGGTTTCCGCAGGAGGTTATCACTGACCGAGGGGATTCCTTCATGTCGGACCTGATGAAATGTTTGTTGGAGAAGTGTGGGGTGATGCAGAGGAGCACAACACCTTATCACCTGCAAGCCAATGGGCTTGTGGAAAGATTTAATGGTACCCTGAAGTCAATGCTCCAAGTATTTGATGAACAGCATGGGAGGGACTAGGAGAAATACCTTCCTCACCTGTTGTTTGCATACAGGGAGGTGCCCCAAGAGTCGACAGGATTTTCCCCCTTTGAGCTCTTATATGGATGCTGGGAACATGGGCCCCTTGACTTGATCCAGGAGGACTGGGAAGGCAAGCACGCCACCCAGGGAACTCCTATAGTGGATTACATCCTTAGGTTTAGGGAAAGTCTGAAGGAGCTTATGGGGACAGCCCAGAGCAGCCTGAGAGCTGCCCAACAGAAACAAAAAGTGTGGTATGACTGCACAGCCAGAGCTCACTTGTACATGGTGGGTCAGGAAGTCATGGTCCTTATTCTGGACCAGAAAGACAAGCTGCAGGCTGAGTGAGCAGGACCATACAAAATAGTTAGAAAGGTAAATGATGTGAACTATATCATAGAGTTACCTGACAGAAGACATACAGAAAGAATGTACCATGTCAACATGATGAAGCCATACACTAATAGGACTGACATGGTGTTTGCAGTATGTAGTCCTGGGGAGGGGACAGATGAAGGAGACCCCCTTCTGGACTTGCTGGAAGAAAGCAAGCAGGAGTCCTCTGTGGAGGCAGTTAAATTGTCTCCCCAGCTAGCCCCGGACAAGATCCAGGAAGTAAGGGAGGTTTTAGCAGACTTTGCCCACTGTTTAGCACTAGTCTGACTAACCCCTTAGCAACGCACAATGTGGAGACAGGGACAGAGATGCCCATACGGCAGACAGCATATCGGGTGTCAGAGGCTGTCCAAAAGGACATTAAGAGGGAGGTGGAGGAAATGCTGGATTTAGGGGTAATCCATAGATCCCACAGCCCCTGAGCCTCACCCGTAGTCCTTGTGCCCAAGGCAGATGGCTCTACTCATTTCTGTGTGGACTATCATGGACTGAATGCAGTCACAAAGTCAGACGCCCACCCGGTGCCCCGGATGGATGAACTCCTGGACAAGTTGGGAGGGGCAACATACCTTACAACTATTGACCTGGCAAAGGGGTATTGGCAGGTAGAGTTAACTGACAGAGCTAGGGAGAAGTCAGCATTAATCACTCTGATAGGCTTATTTGAATTTAAAGTAATGCCTTTCAGAATGAAGAACTCCCCCAGACACTTTTCAAAGGTTGGTGAACCAGGTGTTAAATGGTGCTGAGGAGTACATCGCGGTGTACCTGGATGACATTGCCATCTTTAGTGCCAGCTGGGAGGAACACCTGTCCCACCTTAGGGAAGTGCTGGGCAGGATACAGAGGTCTGGGCTCACTGTCAAAGCTGAGAAGTGTCAGGTGGCCATGGCTGAAGTGGCATACCTCGGGCATGTTGTAGGCCAGAGACAGCTCCATCCTAACCAAGTAAAAATAGAGGTGATCAAGGCATGGCCCAGACCAGAAACACAGAAGCAGGTCAGGAGTTTTCTAGGGACAGCTGGGTACTATAGGAAATGTGTACCCAATTACAGTGCCCTAGCTGCTCCCCATCTGACCTGGTAAAGAAAAAGATGCCTAAGAAAATTATCTGGGAACCAGCCTGTAAAAAAACCTTTATCAGACTGAGGGAGGCACTGTGCAGTGCTCCTGTATTGACAAGTCCTGACTATAGCAGACTCTTTATAGTCCAGACTGACACCTAAGATGTGGGTATTGGGGCAGTACTGAGTCAGACATCCAACCAAGGGAAAGATCACCCTGTAGTGTACCTGAGTAAAAAGTTACTTCCCAGGGAGCAGGCTTACTCTACTGTGGAAAAAGAGTGTCTTGCCCTAGTGTGGGCCCTAAAGAAGTTAGAGCCATACTTATATGGGCAGCATTTTGAGGTATGAACTGACCACAACTCCCTGGTTTGGCTGACACAAATGGGAAAAACTAATGGCAGACTATTAAGATGGAGTCTTGCCTTGCAAGGGTATGACATGATGATCTTACATAGGGCTGGAGCGACTAATCAGAAAGCAGATGGCCTGTCGATTCACATGAGGAGTGAATTGGCTTAGGGAGCTCATCCCATGCAGGGTATAGAGCCCCCAAATTCAGTCTAGGTGGGGAGGATGTGACGCTTGGCCAGCTGGTTATGATTATTCTATGATATATGTAATATACAAATATAGTATGTGATTGTCTCACGTAAGACAGCCTGGGCTTCCATGGGTGCCCCACCCCACAGGTTTCAGTGAAGCTACAGGATATGTAACTGACCAGGAGATCTCTGTAATGTAATTAACTTCCTTGAGAAATTGCATTTTATGGCCTTTTTATGACCTCATGCTTTGAAGTTGGGAAACTAAAATATGCATTTTATTACAGGACAGGGCATCATTTAGCTGATTCCTGTTGGCTATATTGCACCTAGGTGATGGATTGCAGGGTTGTAAACCTCAAAAGAACTGGTGGATCAAAGACTCATAATTTGGGAAATTAGTTTTTTACTGATGCCAATTTTATTTAATATACCTCCTGATAGGACATCATGTTTGTATTTTTTATATTCTAAAAGGAGGAGCTAGATGACTCAGAAGGGTGTGAGAGACAGAGTTAAACTAATACTTGTGCCTGAACTGTTTGATATATATCATCTTGGGACTCTAGAAAGACACAGCTCTCTGATTTAATTTAACTGCACTTACAGAGGTAATACATTAGATACAAAAGATCTAACTGTATGTTGGGAGGAGTTTGTTCTGTAGTTTTCCTTGTTTTTCTTTTATGTGATTGTGATGTTCTTTGATATATTGTTTACATTTTCATATTTTATCATCTTTTAGTAAAGAATCTTTTATTTGAAAGACTGTCTGGGTGGCTGCCAGTTCTTTTTTTTGGGGATGTGACATATAGATGGTTAAGTCTGACAAAACTGTTCAACAGCTTGAGGGTGTTACTGAGCTTGAGTAAAAAGGTAAGAATATACCTAAGGTCTCTTATAGAGTTTTAAGGGTTCATTTGGGAAGCCTGGCGTGGTGCCCCTGGTGAAAGATTGTACCTCAATCCCCGAAGAGGGTACATATCTGATCCTGTACATTGGGTACACTAGCATAAGGTTCACAGTTTGAATCCCCTCAGAACTTGATACTAAAGGTGATTTGGACCCAAAAGCAGACAGGAGGGTTACCCTGTCTGTTACCTGTTCACATTATTGCACGCAGAGGTTGGCACTGTTGGAGCAGAGGGCCTGACCTGCAGAGTGGGTTTGTGATATCCTCTTCATCCTTTGCCACTGCCACCAGTACCACCAGGATGAGGACATCCTCCTTAATAACCAACACTGGTCTGATACACCACCCATCCACCAAGACTGCTAGTATCCCAACTTCTGCTGTAACAGTGGCCCTGCCAGTCACTCCTGCCACTGTGACCCAGACTACTCCTGCCACTGTGACCCAGACCACCCTGCCACTGTGAATGAGACCACCCTGCCACTATGACTGAGACCACTCCCTGCCACTGTGACTGAGACCATCCCTGTCACAGTGACTGAGACCACTTCTGTCACTGTGACCCAGACCACTCCTGCCACTGTGACTGAGACCACTCCTGCCACTGTGAATGAGACCACCCTGCCACTATGACTGAGACCACTCCTGCCACTGTGATCCAGACCACTCCTGCCACGGTGACCCAGACCACACCTGCCACTGTCACCCTGATTTCTCCTACCACTGTGACCCAGGCCACCCTGCCACTGTGATGCCAATTACTCCTGCCACTGTGACCCAGACCACTCCTGCCACTGTGACCCCAATCACTCCTGCCCCTGTGACTGAGACTTTAATGTCCTACTGTCCTGGGTTAATATATGTGGTTTTAATGGAAAAAAATTAACAACTTGATATTGGAAACTGCTGAGTGGTCTCTCCATGCTACTATACCTAATGCTATTTTCTTTTTCATTATGCCAAAATAAGGAAGATTTGCACCAGGGCTGTGACTAATTCTTTATTGCAGAGCAGAAACAGGCCTGGCCTAGTAGTATGACTATTTTGTTTCACTTATAGAGAGGAACACATTTTCATAGCAGTTCTCCTGAGAAACACTGAAAATTTAAATTATCACACAGAAGTGTGATAGATTTACCCACTCTTCTAGCTTGAATGTTAAAAAGGAACACAACTGTCAAGATTTCTGCTTTTCCTTTCACTTTTAGGAAAAAATCACTTCATAGCAGTTCTCCTGAGAAACATGGAACATTTAAATTATTACATAGAAGTGTGAAAAATGTACCTAGTCCTCTAACTTGGGATTTAGAAGAGGAATGCAATTGTCAAGATTTCTGCTTTGTTTCTAATTTTAACAAGTGGATGGAAGTAGATTGGTCTTTCACAATAAATAATTGCAAGTGAGAAAGGGATAACAAAATAATGACAATAGTAACACTCCCAAAACAACCTTATCAGCCAGACTGTAACAGATTGCTTTTGTTTGCAGAGGAGAAACAGGCCTAGTATTTAGGAAAAACACTCCCATTATAGTTCATAATAAGTAATTTCATTTTATCTTCATGTGAGGAATACAGCCATGGCAAACAGAGGCTGTACCAAAAATTGCATTTGGTCTGGCAGCCCCAGCAAAGTTGCAGTAGGGAGAGAACAAGAGCAGCAAGCAGCAGGTCATAAGCGTGGTGCAGAGCAATGTTAAAGGTGTAGTCACCTCACAAAATTATTTTACATTTTAAGTTTTTCTGACCTAGATATAACTTCTGTTCCTGTTGTTGCAATATATGTCATTATCATGTATCAGTGTGTGCACTCAAGAAAGACATTGCTAAGCTGGCCCAGTGGGACTGAGAGTTGAGGCACTGGACACCTTACCTCACACCATGCTGGTGACCCAGGTTCAGAAGCCAGCTTGAGTCATTGGTGGTTGGCCAGGGAGGAGAGGATCGAGCATCCAGAGGACTGCTCTCCTCTCCTGGGAAGGAGTTGGATGTGGATCCTCGGCAACGTGCGACTCCCAGTGGAGACTGGGGGTACTGCAGCCAGGGGACACCTTGAAATGGGTGCAGGTGACAGTGGACGTCCTGAGGGTGGGCGCGGGAGCATGCCAGTCATCGCTGGACATCACTGCATGTCCGTGCCTCAGGGTAAAGCTGGAAAACCCCTCCGAGTGAGCAATAAGGATGCTCCAATGGACTCCCACCTCTCCAGCCTGAACAAAGTCCAGCCTAAGCTGGGCAGGGGCTCAAGGGTGATCTTGGTCCCCTCCATTCCTCCAGGGTGGCCCTCCATGGGGAAGCTACGTCCTCCCTTGTCTTGCAGCCAAGACAGAGGCTGGGTCAGAGGAGCATTGAGGGTCCATGTACTAGGGTTGATAGGGACATGGTACCATGCCCACCATACAGAGGTGAATAAAAAGAATAAAAAAAAGACATTGCTGTAAGTTTATGGCTTCATACCTAAGAAGAAATTTTAACAGAAATATGTTTTCTTCTATAGTTTTTACTAGTTAGGGCTTGACTACTAGTGAGAGAGACTTGTCACTGCTCACTGGCATTATCTCAGTGAGAGTGAGTGAGTGAGTGATAGACTACTATTCAGTATGCCTGTGCAACTGGTTTCCTGCTTGAGTAACGAGATAATCTTTGGATGTTCGACAGTCTATCTATGGATATATACCTCCCTGTAGGGTACAAGGCAAGCAACCCTAGGGGAGGGTTCCACCCTTCTGAGGTGCACGGAGTGATTCCCTTGGCTAAAGGTACATTGAAGAAGCCTAAAGAGGGTGTTGCACAAAGCATACAAGGTAGTGAACACTTATAGGGTCTAAGATCTGTACATAAGTCGGGTTGGTAGCATGGGTCAGTTGGTCATACTGTTTGAGTAGAGTAGGCAGGAAACAAGAGATGACTAGTGACCCGCTTGGAGGAATGATCAGGATGGGTGGAAGCCTGGCTTCCTAAGGAGAGAGAACATCCAAAGGGGAGAAGGGACAATTACAGGGCAGCAATCCAACTCCATCCAACAGCCGAAACCTAGCTAAGTGATTTCAGGACTACAACTATGCTTTTACTAGTATTGTGACCATTGGCACAGAGGAGAGGAAAAACCTCCTTGAGGAGGAAATCTCTGGTGATTCAAGGCCTAGTTCACCTTCCCTCCAGGCTTTGGGACAGTTTTGTTTAGTGATGGCTGTGCTACTACAATTTAGTAGACCAATCCAGGAGAACTGCAGTTTCAGGGAACACTCTTGCTATATCCCTCTAATGGGAATGCCATGGAGGGTTGCGAGTGAACTCTGCAACACCGGGGCATCTTGGTGCCAACCTCCAAGGCGGAAGGAGGAGGAGAGTAATGACCACCAAGGTGCTCAGCTGGCCTACCGATCTAAGAACAAACCAGGTGAACCAGAGGCGGTTGTAGGGAGAATAGCTTTAAATGGTGCATCCAAACCCGCCGGGCAGCTGAAGAGGCTCTTCCCATGACAGCCCCACCCTCATCGCTGGAAGTCTTAAATGCTACATCGAGTGGTGCCGGTATGGTTGACGCATTTAGGTCCACCCAGAGAGAGGACATTCCCAACTCTGGGTCAGGTGAGAAGGACCCCGCCCAAGCCTACATGCTCAAGATGCAGACTTCAGGGTGCAGAGAGAGACCATCGACCACAGGGCTAGACCTGAGTCCTGGAAGTAATGGATATGGTTGGCATGTCTCCAAAATGTGGAGGAGTGAGTTGTAAGGAGCATGGGACCCACATGTGGATCATGACGGATGATAGCAGACATGGGAAAATCTGTACAAAGGTCAGACTGATTGCTGTGGACCTTCTCGTGGGTCTTAACTGGATGAGAGCTGATAGGAAGAGACCTATTGGAGAGGAGGAGGCTGTGAAGCCAGTTAGATAGGAGGAGGCTGCAAAGCCAGTACGGTAGGAGGTGCAGTTTGAAACAAGTAAACATGATATGCTGCCAGACTTGGAAGGGGATGAGCATTGCTGGTAGTGCAAGGGACAGGAAGGCTGGGATGACTGTGTAAACCAGTTGCATAATATTTGGGAAGGGCTGGTAGAAGGCTGGGTAGAGCCAGAAGCCCTCAGGTAGAGAGCTGCCTAGAATCGCTGGTTGCGTAATGCCATAAAGGCTATGCGGAGCAGCAAGAGGAGGCCAGGTGAGCCAGGGGCTTATACAATACTCGACAAATAGGAAACTGCTCCTGCTACCTGGGGCCCTGATACCCGCTATGACTCCTCAGTCCCCCACCATAGGCAAAACAAAGAAGCCACGAACATGGCACCATGACACCAAGCAGCTAATGAAATAAGTTAAATACGTGCCAGCTATGAAAGCAGGATTAGGTTACCATCAGAAACAGACTGCTGTGGGTTTGGTAAAGTAAGGTTTGGTAAAGTGGGAGTAGCAATAAATGAGCAATAAATGAGCCTAAATAACAGAAACACAGAAGTGAGGAGTAATGCAGTAGGGCAGGACACTGCTGGAGCAGGCAGGGAATGAGACAGAGTGATAGCTGATAAGGGAGCTAGTACTAAAGGCAGGTGCAAACAATTAAGGTGATGAGCCCAGGGACTACAACATGGAAACAGCAATTGGAGCTGAGAGCACACAGGCACCTAGTACAGAGAAAGAGAGATTGCTGAAATATGATAAATGAACTGAGAGCTTGATTAGCAATGCAGCTAAATATAACAATGCAAACAAAGGGGCACTAGCATGGTGCACCCCTTATGATCGACACCCCGATGGCGAAAGAGGAAAAAGACCATTATGGTGACAGTCGCAGGTAATGGTCCTTTTTCCATGTTTCTACCTTCCCCAGTGTTCCACCCTCCCGGACTAACTCCAACCTGGAGTTGAATCCTAAACCCGGGGTGCGGGAGGTACAGCCTCACAGAAAACACTGTTAGAATAGGCAGCATATCAATTTCGCGGGGCCGGTATTGTGCCATCGCTGTGGGGAGGTCGGTATTTTCACTGTCGATCTCCCTTGGTGCTTCCGCACTAGCATACCAGAAAAGTCCAAAAAGCAAACAAAGCAAATAGGACCACAGGGGCATTAGGGAGAACAAACAACTGAGATAAAAGCACAGACTGCAGCCATAGGCAAAATACAAACTGAAAAGCATAAGGCAAAGGCAAAATTACTGACCCAGAAGCAGAAGTACAAACTGGGCAGGGAGTCTAACACAGCCAGCAGAGTCCAACAGGAAGAGAGGAGGCAAACACGGGGTGGGGGGTAGGGCTCAGGGAAAGAGTGGGCCTGGTGAGAGGATGGACAGAGCCTCTGGCTGCAAGGAAAAAATGCTTGTGTGTGGAGTGAGGAGAGCAGCCCTTAAATAGGCTGAAAGGGGGTTTGGCCTGTTGCACCGTTCCTTGAACTACAGGCTGTATCCTTCCAATTATATTTCATAATAATATAATTTAAATTTTATAACAGACATCTTCCCTGTGAGGAACCTGGGCTTATGTCCTCCATGGCGGTTTTGTGCAATTGTAAGTGCAGTGCTATATTTGTCAGTTGGTAGGGTGGGACTAGTCGGTTGGCTCCTACTCACTGTTGGCAGCTAGCTGCCTTTGTTGTTCTGTGTTAGTGCATAGTGTGTGCATTGAATGAAGGCATTGTTGTAAGTTCATTGGCTTCATGCCTAAGAAGAAATTTAAAACAGAATTTATTTTCATAATTTGTTTACTAGTCAGGCTTGACTATTAGTGAATGACACTTGTTCAGCTCACTGGCATCGCCACAAGACTATATTTCATAATGATATGAGTTAAATTTAAACAAGCAGAATGTGTTATTCACAACATAGATTTTCAGCAATACAGACTAGAGCCAATCAGGAATTTACAATAAATAAAATAGCTAGATGGGGTGATGCTGGTGAACTAGTGGACATACAATAACAATACTAACAAAGAGAGGCAAAAAAAAGAGAGTGGAAGGAGATATAGGAATAATATATCATGACCTGTATCTTATAATAACAATAATATATATAAAGTAATATTACATAATAGTGTACTGTAACATATCGCAATGCAATACATAGTATATAACAAAACACAATATAATAACCGCCCCTTTTTCTCATAGGAAACCGTGGTGTAATTTGTCGTTACAAAGGAGTGTTTATAATGGCAAACATACAAGACGATTCCCTTTGTTGTGCGTGATAAACATGCAGCAGCCACTTAGTCAAGACCATCTGGCCGCCCACGTTGCCTAAAACAGAACCACCAGAAGAAGATGGTGGTAAGTTCTTTTCTTTTTTTCCTGCACAGTGAAGACACACAAAAATCTGCCGAAAGGGGGAAAAAACATTTTAAAAAACAGGCAAATCTGGCACCAGGACTAAAACAAAAGTGAAATGATAATACACAGTAATGTCTTTATTTTATATAATTGCTGAGGTGAAAAAGGGAAACCCAGCAATTACAGTATATAAAATAAAATATGGGGTAGTGTGTTTAAACTCGAAGGTTACACACACCTGAGGGTTTAGATGCAGGGGTGTAGCCAGGTTTCAGATCCGCACACCAAGTGGGCCTACTGCTACTCTCCCTCCCTTGTTAAGGTGTGGGTCCTCTCGGGCGTAGCCAGGCAATATACAAATGTACACTAGGACCGTATTTGTTGCCCCATTTGGCACAGTAAATACAACTTTGTTACTCATGACAGTGGTTGTTGCCATGCATGGGTAAATACAAATGCCATGCATTGTTCCCTAAGACACCCATAAACCAGCCCTGAGCCTGTAAGGTTGTAATGTCCTTGGATGCAAAGAGAGTATTAGTGACCAGTCCTTCTAGTTTCGACTCTATGAATAAACTTACAGAAAGGTTCAGTATTTTCTTGTTACTTTTCATGGAAAAGGAAGCAGTTCAGAGCCTATTTACTACCCCCTTAAATAAAATTGCACACCATGGCGTGCTTGGAGTATGCCTGCCTACACCCATGATTAGATGCTTCAATAAACCTGCATATAACCCTCAGGTGTGTGTAAACTTCTCGTTACACGCCACCTCATACTTTATTCTTCTATATAATGTAATGTATATAATATAATATACCATAATATATATAACATACATTAACATAACATGAAGTACTATAACGTAACATAGCGAGCATAACATCATATAAATATAGTATAATAAATATAAAATACATAAAATCTAATTATTATTATATATTTTATGCTATAATAACATGTATCTTTATCCCACACTGGGATTGGGCTCATGCCATAAACACTGGCACCCAAGTTCAGTACTTGTATGGGGTGCTTTGATATAGGGGTTTTACCCAGTGTCCTGGCCAACATTCCACTTCCAGTAAAACCAATTCATGCACTGCTCCAAGGCTGTGTGAAAGTTGATGCGCAAAATGGCTGCCACTATATTGTTTACAGTCATTTTCACTACCTATCCCACATTACTTGGCGCCTGAGATACAATGTTTATGAAAAATACACAGAAATGCTAATTCTTCTCCACCGATAACACCAATGTGAATGTGTTCTCGTCATCCCTTGCCACTAACTCCATGGCCGGGTGACCTGTGGTGGGTTTGAAATAAGCCTACCAGGTCCTGAAACCCAATTCTGCAGAATTCTGCAGTAGAGTTACTGCAGGAAACAATACAATTTCAATGGCATTTAATCTCTTTTGTCACCCAGGAAACTGTGCTGTCGCACTGTGTTTCATGGTCATGCATTCCACATTTTCAACACATTACTGTCACATTGTTCATTTTTATTATCAGATTCACGTTCCACATTTCCAACACATTACTGTCACATTGCTCATTTTTATTATCAGATTCACATTCCACATTTTCAACACATTACTGTCACATTGCTCATTTTTATGTTTGCTTGCACGCATGTGCAAGAAACGTAGTGCGATGATCCAAAATGCAGTGCTGCGATACAGTTGAAAGGAGAGCTCCACTTCAGTGAGCAGCACTCCCCCAACACAGACATACGTAAGCACGATAGTGCATGCTCATGTGCTCCTCCCCCAACTCACATAATTGTATGGTTGACGGGGTGCCCAATCCCATCTGCTTCACGCCCTCCCAAAAAGCTTTTATGAGGTGCCACACTGGGAGCCTACCCAGCGTGGCAGAAATTGTTATGGCCAACGGGTGCCCAATCCCCCATCGGCTCCAAGCCCTCCAAACAGTTTTTCAGCTGCCACGCTGGAGCCCACCCCAGCATGGCAAACGCCCTGCCATCCTCCTAAAATAAAACAAAAACCTGTAAACAAGAAAACTTTCCTTCAAGGTCTTCCTGCCCACCTGCTGCCCACCCTCTGCGCACTCTGCCTCCCCACACCCCCACCTCACCCCATACTTACCTCCTGAGCTCGCGCGACGATCTTCGTGGACCGGGAACACGCTCGCACTCTTTCAAAGCCGACCGCGAACTGAGGAAATGCCGGTAAGCTGTATAATGCAATAAATAGGGTTTTTTTCAACTTTGCTGCATATCTCAGGCATTTTTTTGAATTTTGGCACCAAATTTTCAACATGGGGTTTTTGGGACTCCTCCTCATGACTTCTGTCACTGTCATGGCGTTAATCAGGCCCGAAGGGTGATTTCGCAGTCACTGCGCAAAATAACCTTTCAGGACTGATTAACGAAATGACAGTGCCAGTGTTCATAAGGTGGACTGTCAAAAAGCCTGTGTTGCAAATTTGGTGAAAAAATTCCTAAAAATTCTGTTTTACGAGTGTGTGTTGCACAGTTCCTACGTACGCTCATAAGTTCACGAATTTTTAATATTTGCACTCTGGATTTTCAACATTGCCATTTTTCCACACCTCCTTACGAGCAGTGCAGCTGTCATTTTTCACATGTTGCCCAAAATGTGTTTCCGCGCATGTAGCGCACAATGGCGCAGTCGGTGTGCGAAATCAATGTATGGGACACAGTAAGAAAATCACAGTGACACTGTTCATGAGCAGAGGTCTTAAAATGGCTATGTTGAAAATTTGGTGAAAAAATTCCTAAAAATGATTGTTTCACGAGCGTGCATTGCGCAGTTCCTATGCACTCTCGTAAGTTCGCAAATTTTCAATATTTGCACTCCAGATTTTCAACATTGCCATTTTACCACACCTCCTTATGAGCAGTACAGCTGTCATTTTTCACATGTCACCCAAAATGTGTTTCTGCATGTAGTGCACAATGGCGCAGTCAGTGCGCAATCAATGTTTGGGACAGATTAAGAAAATCACAGTGACACTGTTCATGAGCAGAGGTCTTAAAATGGCTATGTTGAAAACTGGTGAACAAATTCCCAAAAATGACTGTTTTAGGAGCGCACGTTGCGCAGTTCCTACGCATGCTCGCAAGTTTGCAAATTTTTAATATTTGCATGCCAGATTTTCAACATTTCCATTTTACCACACTTCCTTATGAGCAGTACAGCTGTTATTTTTCACATCTCACCCAAAATGTGTTTCCGCACATGTAGCTCACAATGGTGTAGTCAGTGTGCGAAAGCAATGTTTGGGACAGATTAAGAAAATCACAGTGACACTGATCATGAGCAGAGGTCTTAAAATGGCTGTGTTGAAAATTTGGTAATAAAAGTCCATAAAATGACTGTGTTATGAGTGAGCATTGCGCAGTTTCCACCCACCCTCGTAAGTTCATGACTTTGTAATATTTTCAGTCCAGATTTTCACAAGTGGCATTTTTCCACACCTCCTTATGAACAGTACAGCTGTCATTTTTCACAACATGGTCGAAATGTGTTTTTACACTTTTTAGCACAGAAATGCGTGGTCGCTGTGGGAAATCATTTTGGTCAGATAAAGAAAATCACAGTGACACTGTTTATGATCGGAGGTTCCAAATGCCTGTGTTGACAATCTGCTGTAAGAAATCTCCAAACTAATTACATTACAGGTGTGCGTCGCATCAGTTTCTATGCATGCTCATGACTTCACAAGTTTTTAATATTTTCAATGCAGATTTTCAACATTGCCATTTTTACACCTCCCATGAACAGTACTGCTGTCATTTTTTACATCCTGTTCGAATGTATTTTGCACCTGTGGTGACAAATGCCGTAGTCACTGTGCAAAAGCAGCTTGCTAACAAACTGATATTGCCACTGCTCATGAGGTGGGGGTCACAAAAAAAACATGTTGAAAATTTGGAGTGAAAATACCAACGAATGCCTGAGGCGTTAGGGTTTCCAACCATAATGCCCCACCCTGTAGAGAATGACAGGCATCAGGGCTGTGACTTGGAGTTGTCACCTGCAATGCTCATACCATTCCACCCCCACCCACACCCTGCAGCCACTGAGAGGCATCGAGGTGTGCCTTGGACTCTTCAGCCCCAAAGTTCACCCCATTCTCCTATACTGCACCCATATCACTGTATTTCCTGATGGAATAGGGTGCACATAAGGGCCAAAGATCCCAGGCACACCATGGCGGCTTGTGGAAATTGTCTACAGGGTAGGGTGTGGTGAAATGGCATAGCCAAGTATGCCTGGATTTACCCAAAGGCACACCCCAATGCCTGTCAGTCTCTGCAGGGTGCTGGTAGAGTTGGTTTAGTTCAATACTTCACTGCCATTCCTATTATGCAGCTCTGTAACTCCTACACTACCAGTGCCAATGCCAGTAAGCAAATATTCGCATTGACAAATGCTTGTTATTATCAGATTCATGTTTCACATTTCCAACACATTACTATCACATTGCTCATTTTATTATCAGATTCACATCCACATTTCTAACACATTACTGTCACATTGCTCATTTTTATTATCAGATTCACGTTCCACATTTCTAACACATTACTGTCACATTGCTCATTTTTATTATCAGATTCATGTTCCACATTTTCAACACATTACTGTCACATTGCTCATTTTTATTATCAGATTCACATTCCACATTTCCAACACATTAGTCACATTCCACATTTTCAACACATTACTGTCACATTGTTCATTTTTATTATCAGATTCACGTTCCACATTTTCAACACATTACTGTCACATTGCTCATTTTTATTATCAGATTCACGTCCCACATTTCCAACACATTAGTCACATTCCACATTTTCAATACAGTACAAACATGTCCCACATTTTTTTCCATCGGATTCACATTACACATTTCCAACACATTACAGTCATGTTCCACATTTTCAACACATTACAGTCACGTTCCACAAATGTTTTCTTCAAAATTCTTGTTCCACATTTCCAACACATTACAGTTATGTTCCACATTTTCAGCACATTACAGTCCAGATTTGTGGAAGTTGAAACACCCAAAAGACTCTCTTCTCAAAGCCAATGCCTTCAAATTGACCCACTTGCCTTATTATTTTATTTGTTGGTTATGCCACACACTTATTCAATTCTGAGAATCTGAATGATCATGCTTTTAATTGTTGTGCTATAGAAAGGTGAAGTTAGGGTCCACATGGGACAATTTGGAAGCATTGACATTGAGAAGGAAGTTTTTCTGGGTGTTTATACTAGGAGGTGTTAGACATCCAGGTCATGACTTCTGGTGACATCACTGGCTTAATGACAAACTAACATCAGAGTTCCAGGACCACACACAAAGATTCAATAAAGGATCAGCTTCAAACCACAGAAAAACAAAAAAAGAACAACCTGAGAGGCTTTCTAAATATGGCGAACAATAAAGTAAAAGGCAAAGCGACCCAAACATCAAAACTAAAGGCTATGATGGAGGAGGACAGGGATATGGGACTACAAGACAATATCCACCCTGACTCCCCAGTATCCAGCATTGAGGGATTGGAGCATGGGCTGACAACACCGGACCAAAGCTTGGTCCTCACAAACTGGATGGCATTATAAAGGCAATACACAGAATGGAGTCATAGGTGGCGGATCTGTGTCAGACTTAAAACAAATGGATAAGCACATGAAAGTGGCGGAGAGGAAGTTGGAACCGGACTTTACAGGCAGGCATAACAGAGGCCCTCCTGTACTTGCTCACAAGAGAACAGGAGATGCAAGCTAAAATTGATCACCAGGAAAACCGGGTGAGGCTTTAGGTGTAACTAAGGATTTGGTGCTAGTCTTTATCCAAACAGAACTTGTAAAGAAAAACATTAGCTGTTTCAATTAAGGTATGATAGCCATGAGTAAGGGGTCAAAGGTTATGATGGTTTAAAACAGCCAGTGTATATACTAGAGAAATATTATGCTACCAAGATGGAGTAACAGATGTAACAGGTTACTACTAGACAGTTATCCATGGAACTGGTTTATTTGTAGAACAGCATTTACAACTGGGATACTTCACCTTGTGCAGGCTGTATTGTATAATGAAAGCTTTTTTAAAACTAAAGAAAGAATGACTTTATCAGACTAGTGAATTCTAAATGTGGATTTGTTTGTTTGTAACTCAAGGATTTAGTGCTAGTCTTTATTCAAACATAACTTGTAAAGAAACAGCATAAGCAGTTTCACCTAAGTTATGATAGCCATGAGTAAGGGGTCAAAGGTCACAATGATTTAAAAACAGCCAAGTGAATACTAGCAAAACATCATGCTACCAAGAAAGAATAACCAGATATAACAAGTGACTACTAGACAGCTATCTGCTTCAGAAGTGTGCAACCTTCACTATACAAGTCTACATTTAGGATAACATTCCTAGTTATAACTTGGGATAAGATGATATAATAATAACCTGAACATGATTTAATTTAAAATGGACTGATTGACATAAGATGAATTGTATTTACAGACAAACAGGAAACTGAATCCTAGTTGTTCTAATGCAAATAATGAAAGAATTTATTTAGGAACACAAGGGAAAATAATCCATATACATTTGTGATAAACAAGTGTAAATTTATGTAAATAATATTTTGAAATCTTAGTTTAGTTCTTAATGACAAATAGAAGTCCACGGGTGCTCTTCACACAATAAGGTATGCCATTTCACATTTTTAATGGTATTGATCTTGGGCACTTAAAATATATGGTGGTCAACTTTGGCACTGTCCCAATTATAAGAAATGCTTTTTTATAAAAAAATGTTAGTCAAAATTATTTTAGTATGACAGTGATACTCATATGTGTATACCCTAATAAATCCTAAGCCCCTGAGGAAGCCCAGTGTTGGGTGAAACATTGGGTGTACCTAGGGGATCATGGTGTTCTAAGAAAATATTACAATAAAACTACATTTCTTATGATGAACTGAGTGGCTGGTCTCCAGATACTTTTTCTCTTCTACATGGGTGGAGTATCCCAGCTGCTTCTGGAAGCACCTTGGAACGCCAAAAGTCAGACCAGAGGGGGAGCACATAGCCAGAAACTGGGGCTTCAGTTTGATGAAAAGGTGACCGGGGGAGTCTGCTCAAAATGATAACCAGGTGAATCTCATACCTGGTGGACACAAGCCCAGTGTCAAATATTGATCAGGCCTTAGCTGATCAAGTTTGCGACCACCAGCAAGCTCAGTAGCTTGAGCTACACTTATCCAGTTGTGAAAACAACTGGATCACTTGATACACACCTGGGAACATGAGGCATACAGACTACCCTAGAGGTGGGGAACAGATGGAAATACAGAAATAGTATAGAAAAGTTGTGTTGGTACCTGTTGTGCCTTATGTATTGTGTGTGTGTGTGTGTGTGTACTAAAATCATTACAAATAGTGGTGCAAATGGGCCCAAAACTCAAACAGATACAAGGTTGGCATGGGTAGGGAGGCCAGCCTTCCGAAGTAGGGGAGTAGCAAGGATCACTCCAACAACCGATTATTTGTATGATTAGGATAACGACCCTGAATGTTCATGGAATTAACTCACCTGTTAAAATAACAAAAATAGTAACATATCTAAAACAATTAAAGACAGATATCTGTCTCCTACAGGAAACAAAGCTACTTAAAGAAGAAATGTTAAAACTATAAAGGGCCTGGGTGGGAAAAGTAATAGTGTCATCACATCTGAAGAGAAAGAAAGTGGGGGTGGCCATATTGATCATACCCCTAGAGATACTGAAGGAGGAAATACTGGAGGAAGGCAGGATAATGGTACTGTACTCACAGGGACCCTATATGCGCAGACTGTGCACATTATCCATTATTAACATCTGCGCCCCAAATACAGACACACCAACCTTTTTTGGCAAGGTGTTAAAGAAAATATCAGAATTGGGAGAGGGCATGGTCTTATTGCGAGGGGACTATAACTGTGTGGTGGATCCAGATGGGACAGATCATTACAGACACTGGCAACCAATAAAAGAATGAGCAGTGAGGAAAGGGGGGTTGACAGAACTGGCCCTGGTGGATATATTGAGGGAGCTACATCAGACTGAGAAAGATTACACCTTCTATTCGAACCTTCATGAATCATACTCTAGAATAGATTACTTCCTAAGAAATAGTATTGACTTGTACAAGACAAAAGAATGCAAAATACACCCAAAAATAGTATTGTATCATGCGGTGGTAGCACTGGATATCAGTTAGGGAATTGTGATAAAACAACTTTTGGAGAATGAACACCTCAGTTCTAGGATAAGAAGAATTCAAAACACTGATCCAAGACCAATTACAGACTATAGAAGGAATAACAGTAGTGAAGACACTAAACCAAAATGGCAATAGGATGCCCTGAAAGCAGTTTTGAGGGGGGTGATCATTAGGGATGAAATTCAGAATACACATAAGAAGCCAGAAGAACTGTGAGTCACCCTGGAAACAGGAAATGGGACAGCCATACAAACTGGGATTGTCTACAGGCCTCCAGACAAGGGGAAGGGCATAGACACATTATTGTTAGAAGATATACAAAACATGACAGCTAAAGGGGAGGTTCTGATAATGGGAGACTTCAACATGCCAGATACAGATTGGTCAATATCAGCAGGAACATCTGCCAGAACTAACCATACATACAGACATACGAAGAAGCCAGCAGAAGAAGGTCATTTGGTCTATCAAGTCTGCTCATATTGCAGGGTCCACAGTTTGAGCTAATGTCCCTGCCCTCTCTTTCCACTCCTCCTATCCTCCCTACCTATGATCCTTACTTTCCCCTATGCCTGCCCAGCCTCTCTTAAGCTGCCCACTGTTTTCAACGAGATGACCTCTTCCGCAGTGCATTCCCAGTGTCCACTACCTCTCTGTGAAGAAGTGCTTCCTGACCTCCCTCCTAAACCTCCCACCCTCCAGCTTAAGACTATGCCCCTTGTGTTATGGTTGCCACCAGCTTAAAGAGACTCTCCTTATCAACCTTATTTATCCCTTTCAAGTACTTGAAGGTCCCAATCATGTCCTCTCTCTCTCTGTCTTCCAGGGAGCACAAGTTCAGTGCCCTCAACCTCTCCTCATATGCCTTATCCTGCTGACCCACTATCGTCTTTGTAGCCCTCCTCTGGATCTTTTCCCGGAGGTTAATGTCCTTTTTGAGGGGTGGGCACCAGTACTGAACTCTATACTCTAGATGCGGCCTTATCAGTGACCTGTGCAAGGGCAGCATAACCTCCTCTCCCCTACTACTGATCCCCCTATATATGCATCCCAGCATTTTGTTTGCCTTTTCTGCTGCTTTCTTACACTGTGTGGAGTGCTTCAGGTCACTAGTGATCATCACCCCAGGTCCTTCTCCTCCTCCTCTGATGCAGATACTCGGACTCTACCCTGATAGTGCTCTGTCCTGGGATTCTTGGCTCCAATATGCATAACTTTGCATTTTTTGGTATTGACCAAGCTGCCAGATCCTGGACCACCACCCCAGCTTTTCCAGATCTTCCTGTAGGTCCTGTATCCTCTTCAGCTGTGTCCACTCTCCCGCAGAACTTGTTGTCATCCACAAATAGGCATATTTTGCCCTTAATGCCATCCCCAATGCCATTGATGAAGACATTGAACAACACCAGCCCCAGTACATAGCCCTGTGGGATCCCACTGGTTACCTCTCTGGTACCACATAAATCTCCCCCCACAACCACCCTCTGGGTTCTGTTCCTCAGCCAGTTTTCCACCCATCTGGCCATGTTTTTCCCAACCCTAAGATCCACCAACTTCCTGATCATTTTTTTGTGGGGCACAGAGTCACTGGCCTTGCTGAAATCAAGATAGAGGATGTCAACCACTTGGCCCCTGTCTACTGTCTTAATGACACAGTTAAAGAAGTCAATCAGATTCTTTTGACACATTCTCCCCCCTCATGAACCCATGCTGCCTCACATCCTGGAGATTATGCTCCCTCTAGATATTCCACCATTTTTTTCTTTAGTATGGTCTCCATGAGCTTGCCCACAATTGAGGTCAGACTGACTGGTCTGTAATTCCCTAGGTCATCCTTAGGACTGCTTTTGTGGAGGGGCACTACATGTGCTGTTTTCCAGTCCTGCGGTACCATGACTGACTCTAGTGAACTATTAAATAGGTCTGCCAGTGGCCCTGCCAGCTCCTCAGCCAATTCCTTTAGTACCCTTGCATGTACTCTGTCCGGGCCTGGTGATTTGTCTATCTGCAATGCCAGTAGACCCTCCCTCACTCCATCCTTTTCTATCACTACATCTGTGTTCCCCTCCAAGCTCCTCTTCTCCCCTCCTGAAGGCACTGGTCCGTCCTTCTCCCTGGTGAAGACAGAACAGAAGTATTCTATCTATCTGCTTTTCCCTCATTATCCTCCACCCACCAGCCCTTTCTTAAGCCTAACAATCCCTTCATTCTTGTCCCTTTTCTCACTTATATAGCTAAATAAAACCTTCTCCCCCTTCTTAATTACTTCAGCTATCTGCAGCTCCTTCTGTGCCTTTGCTCTCTGGACTTCCTTACTTGCCTCACTAGCCAGCCTTAGGTAATTTTTCCTATCCAGGTCTCTTTTGGTCTTCCTGAATTTTCTATAGGCCACTCTATTTTCCCTTACTGCCTGGGCAACCCCAGAACTGAACCAGCTGGGCACTTTGACCCTTATGTTCTTACCCCTGAGCCTAAGGCACTCATCTGTGGCAACCAGTATTCCTTCCTTAATGATGGATCATCTTTGGTCTAACCCATATCTGCTTTAATGCCCGCCAGATGGCTCCTTAGCACTTTGCCCATTTTCCTGAAGTCCACCCTCCTGAAATCCAAGATTTTAGTCTTAATCGGGATGCTTTCCCAGCCCATATCCAACTGGAACCATACTGTGCAATGGTCACTTCCACCCAGTGGCTCCCTGTCCATTATTTCCTGTACATGCTTCCTGTTTGTGAGCACCAGATCAAGAATTGCCTCTGCTCTTTTTGTTTCAGTGACACTCTGAGTCAGGAACTCACTCTGCAGACCTTCCAGGATCACCTGACTCCTAGTACATGTTGTGGAGGGTATGTTCCAGTCCACTGTGGGCAGATTGAAGTCCCCCACAATTACCACCTCTCCTTTCCCATAGCTTCCAATATTTGTGAGCTCAGTTCCCTGTCCCTCCTAATCTTGATTGGGTGGTCTAAACCGCCCCAACCCCACCTTTCTCCCGCTATTGGACCTTAACTGAACCCATAATGCCTCCAACTCCCCTTCCTCTGACTCCTCCCTTGTGCAAGTTATTCAATCCCTGATATAAACTGCCACCCCTCCCCCCTTCCCGACTACCCTGTCCCTCCTGTATAGTTTATATCCAGACACACAGTGGATTCCCTGCAGGGGGAGGGCCTCAAACAACTGCCACCCTGCCACGGGGGGCATAGCTGTGGGGACACACTGAGAGATAAGCTGTGAGCAGGGAACAGGGCTGGGGGATCAGAGAGGCAAGCCGACAGTGCCTGGGAGAAAAATAAGAGTAGCTGCAAAAAAAAAAAAGAACTAAATCATCCCATTCCAAGACAAAAATATGTGACTTCAGAGGAGCTGACTTTGATAAGATGACCAACAGAGTTAAGCTAGCCCTGACAAGCATTAAGGATGTAATACTTGAAGCAATATCCCATTGTGTTAGGGAGAAAAGCAAGAGCAAAGGAAGGAGGAAACCACTTTGGTTCTCAAAAACAGTAGCAGAAAAGATCAGAGCCAAAAGGTTGACCTTCAGGAAATATAAGGGAACGCAGAGGGACAAAGATAGGGAGGCATACCAAACTTCCTTAAGGGAAGCAGAGAAGGCAGTAAGGCAGGCAAAGGCCCAAACTGAGGAAACACTAGCCTGAACAATAAAAAAGGGGACAAGACTTTCTATAGATACATTAGTGAAAGGAGACAGTCCAGAGAGGGTATTGCTATGATCAAAGGGGATAAGGGAGAGTGTGTGAAGGAGGACCAAGGAAAAGCATGTATCCTAAATAGATACTTCTTATTTATTTATTTAACCAGGTATAGCACACTAAGCTGGAAGCTTTTTTACAGGAGCATCCTGGGAGCACAAGGAGGTTAAGTGACTTGCTCAGGGTCACACAGTATGCAAGTGGAAGCTGTGGATTCAAACCCAGGTCTGGTCTGCTGGATGTCACCAGCTCAGAGCCTTAGACCACTGCACTATACTGCTATACTGCTGCTAGTTTATTGAGGAGAAGGTAGGCAGGATCCACAGTTCAGCACCATGGACACAGGGTGAGAGAGGTGTGCACAAGTCCCTTCACAAAAGGAAGGGTCCTACAAGTGCTCGCTAAGCTCAGGGTGGACAAGGCAATAGGATCTGATGGCATACATCCCAAGATACTAAAGGAGCTAAGGGTGAAACTAGCAGAGCCATTATCAGAACTGTTTAGTGAGTCTCTGAGCACAGGAGAGGTCCCAGAAGACTGGAGAAGGGCTTATGTTATCCTGCTCCACAAGAGTGGTAGCAGGGAGGAGGCAGGGAACTACAGACCAGTCAGTCTTACCTCAGTAGTGGGCAAGATTATGGAGACACTCCTTAAGGAAAGGATACTATATATACTATATCCTAAGAAAGATACATAGAAGGCCGAAGCCCATAATTATGTATCTCCAGCACTTGCTGGTACATCATCCCTTGTTAAACAGATGTTGATCGAGTTTGTGTTTAAAATCTGTATGACTATGTGATTGCACTATAGTGTTTGGCAGCGAGTTCCATATTAGGATTATTCTTTGTGTATAGAAATAACGCCTCTTGTTATTTCTTGGATAAGTAAGCGATGATGGTTATGACTTCTAAGGTTATGTTCCCATATATTGAGGGGCATTCCAAGTTGAGCCACTAATTGACTTTCAGTTGATAATTTATACATTAAGAGATAGTGCAACACCTGGAATCCATAGGAGCACAGGATCCAATACTGCATGGGTTTACAACTAATCTCATAGATTTCTTTGACCGGGTAACCAAAGTGGTGGACTAAGGGGGTGCAGTTGATGTCAACTACCTTGACTTCAGCAAAGCTTTCAATACTGTTCTACATAGAAGATTGATTAATAAGCTGGGTAGGCTCAGGCTGGGTCAGAAGTTGATCAACTGGGTGGCAAACTGGTTGGTGGACAGAAAACAGAGAGTGGTGATAAATGGTATACAGTCAGAATAGATACAAGTCACAAGTGGAGTACCTCAGGGATCAGTTCTGGGGCCAGTCCTCTTCAATATCTTCATCAGTAACATTGCAGATGGACTGGAGGGCAAGGTTTGTCTGTTTGCAGATGACACCAAGATCTGAAACATAGTAGATGATCCAGATGGGGTGGGCAGAATGAGAAGAGACCTGGATAAACTGGCAAAGTGGTCAGAAGAGTGGCAATTGGGGTGTAATGCAAAGAAGTGCAAGATCATGCACATAGGGAAGAGAAACCCTGAAGCTACCTATAGGTTGGGAGGGGAGTTGCTGGCAATCACAAGGGAAGAAAGAGATTTGTGCATCATCATTACAGATGACCTGAAATCATCCAAGCAGACCACTAAAGCAGTAGGTAAGGCTAGAGGGATGTTGGGGTGTATTAGTAGGGGTATCACAAGTCATAAGAGGGAGGTAACAATCCCTCTTTACAAGACACTGGTTAGGCCCCATCTGGAGCACTGCATGCAGTACTGGAGGCCACACCTGCACAAGGACATTAACAAAATGGAGGCAGTCTAGAGAAGAGTAATCAAAATGGTGCAGGGACTGCATCAGAAAACATATGAGGACAGATTAACAGAGCTCAATATGTATACCCTAGAGCAAAGGAGAGAGAGAGAGAGAGAGAGAGAGAGGTGATATGATCAAAACATTCAGACATCTTAAAGGCATTAACAAGGTGAAAAGAGTCTAACATGTTTCATTATAGAAAAATAGCAGAACAAGAGGACACAGCATGAGATTAGGGGGAAGCCAATTAAGGGGTAATTTGAGGAAGTTCTTTTTCACAGAAAGGGTGGTGGATGCATGGAACAGCCTACCTCAGGAAGTGGTGGATATGAATGCAGTGCAGGGCTTCAAACAGGCATGGGATAGGCATAAGGGAGCAATACAGATGAGTATGAATAGATAGGCTATTGACAGAGTAAAGGCCTATGGCACATTCATAAGGTAGAAAAAATGGGCAGACTGGATGGGCCTTGCAGTCCTTATCTGCCATCATCTTCTATGTTTCTATGTCTCTATAATGTGCACAGAAATCTCCAGGCCCAAATGGCTTCAATGCAGAACTCTATCAAACATTTTAAGCACCTATTTTACTGCAGGTTTTAATTCATGCGAGGAGGTGGGAGACTTCCCACATTCCTGGCAGGAAGCATTCATCACAGTAATTCCTAAGGAGGGGAAACCACCAGAAATATGTAGATCATAGAGACCCATCTCACTTTTGAATGTAGCTGTAGTGATAGTATAATATGTTGATTATTGTCACTCCATTTTGTATGCTATTTCATGTAATGTATGTCATTTTATACTCCATTTTGTATTGTGTGACTCCATTTTACATGCTGCTTCATTTAATTGGTGTTTTGCTCTTTAGATAGCCTCATTATTATGTTTTGCTTCAGACAGTGTATTTTGCTAACTTGAAGGTTGCATATTATCAGGCAACCTGTTTTTGTAGTTTTGTTTAAACTTCTGCTTAGCTCATAGTGTTCCTAGGCACCGGCCAGTGTTTGGAGCACAGTGACCTAGCAGGTGTAGGGAATTTGAGCAGTCCTTATGGTGTGAATTCGCGAAGATCCTGGGAGTCTGCCAGCTTTCTAGAATGTGGGAAAACAACACTATGAAGGCTGCACGGTTATTTTAGCATAGAATAAGATATAAATGTAGCTTTCTCAATGCCTGGTTAGAAGCCTCACAGGGTGGGCATCGCTGTGGGCCAATTCCCAGTTGATGAGACTCCCTAGCCAGGCTGACAAAGGGAGCTTCCAGCCATTGGAACAGGCTTGGATGTAGCTTTTGGAATCGGTGATGTATAACCTTTTGTATTATATTTTGCTATAATAAAGCTTTGGCTTGCTGTACTTATTGTAACCTTTTATATTATATTTTGCTATAATAAAGCTTTGGCTTGCTATACTTATTGTACTGTTATTGTGTATGTGAGTGTGAATGGCAAATAGCTGCTTGGTTTGAGTTGGCAGAACAGTAGCTTCAAACATTTTTAAAAGATTCTAGCCACCAGAGTTAACACAATCCTGGAGAAACTTCGTCCACCCAGACCAAGCAGGTTTCATACCAAATAAGGCTCTAGGGATAATATAAGAAGATGTTTAAACATAATGCACCAAGGGGTAAGGCCATAGAAGAGCAGATAGCAATAGCAATCGATGCTGAGAAGGCATTTGATCACTTGAATAGGAATTTTTGTTGCAGGTACTACACAAATATGGGTTCGAAGCCAGTTCCACACCTGGATTAAAACTATTTATAGTATCCTAGTAGTGAGAGTGAAGGTCAATGGTGCCAAATAAACTAGAGATTCAGAGAGCACTAGACAGGGTTGCCGCTATCTCTCATACTCTTCTTCCTAAGTATTGAACCACTAGTAGAAAAGATACGAGCACACCCGGGATAGCAGGTATTACAATAGGGAAGAGGAAAATAGAATCTCACTATATGCAGATGACACCATGCTATACCTAAGAGACCCTATGACAAGCTACTCTATTATGTCAGATACTGCAACAATATAGCCATATATCAGGGTTTAAAATTAACAGGGATAAGACAAAGGTGATGATGGTGAGTGGCGCTTGTACAGAAACTCTTACTCGGCTGATCACTTCAAATGGGTGACCTCCAATATTAGGTATTTGGAAATATACATACCATTGAACCTGAAACAGTTATATCACATTAACTTTGGTAGGCTGATCAAAGAAATTTTGATGATTTAAAAAGGTGGGAAATACTCCCATTGTCTATGATGGGGAGAGTGGAGTCAGTCAGAATGAACATTCTCTCTAGGTTCCTTTTCCTCTTTCAGAATCTGCCACTTCACATTCCACAAACAGAATGGAAAAAGATTGATAGGGCCTTACATTATTATGTGTGGGGAGGGAAGAGACCTAGAATAAAATGGATGGATCTTCAGAGACCCAAAGATCGGGGATGGATAGGTCTACCAAATCTTAGGGTTTATTACCAAATGGCACAGCTGCTACCATGGATAGCATACAAAAACAAGACCCAAACAACATGTGGGTGGCTCAGAAACAGAGGGAAAACATAGGAGGAAGCCCATTGGAGGACTTTGAGGCCACGGCACAATCACTTATCACAAATAGAGCCAGTAACCCCTGGATGCAACAGATGTACAGAGTGTGGGGATGGTAAAGGAACTTTCAGTCGGAGACAAGATAACATATAGAACAGAGATAGCACAATGCACCCACTTCACGCACCCAAAACTGGACCACACCTACTCTAGATGGAGGAGACAGGGACTAATTTATTTTGTGCAATTCCAACTGGAAGGGAGAAGTAAAACATTTAGAGAGATGCAGAGAGAATTCGGCCTGCGAGGCCAAGATTTTTTTTCCGATATCTCCAGGTGGCTTCCTTCATGGGAGGGGAGAGGCAAGTCAGGAATGTACGAGAGGACCCTGCACACCCAATGGTCAAGGTCATATTACAAGTAGCATAGGGCAATCTGAAGAAAAATATATATCCACACTAGTCCAGACATATATGACCACAAGGGAACAATCACCACCAATATACCAAGAAGTATGGGATAGGGAGTCGGGAAGATCCTAGGAACACAAGTATGGCAACAAATTTGGGATAGAGCACTCCAAACCTCAGCCTCCAATAACTGGAGAGTTCCAACGGAAGCTACTAAGTAGATTTTCCTTACACCCACCAGAACAAAACACTATACGGACACCAACACAGACAGATGTTGGAGGGGATGTGGGGGTGAGGGAACCCACTACCATATATTTTGGAGCTGCCCAACTTTAAGGGAATTTTGGGCAAACATAGCAAAACACTATGGGAAAATTATAGGCACAGGGAAACTCTGGGGTTTGAGCACCTCATCTTGGGACTGCTGCCTAGGTGCAGGAGGAAAAACGCCCAGAAATCATTTGCAGGGGAACTATTGGCAGCGGCTGGCAAGGCCATCACAAAGAGGTGGCTGGAACCTGTACCACCCACAATGCATGACTGAAGTGACATAGTAAAGGGAATATACAAAATGGAAAAACTTACAGCAGACCTCAGATTGCAAACGAAGAAATTTACAGAGATATGGCTTCCATTTATACATTTCATCATAGAAGAGGAGGGGATAACAGTATTAGATCAACAAGCATTTGGGTACTAATGCACTAGACAAACAGCAGAGACTGAAATAAGACAATTACTGAAGTTAATAAATTGAGGGGAGGGAAGAAACACGCCACACACAAGATATGTTTTTTTTTAATAAATGTTTATTGGCTAAGATTATGTCCAGAAAGGTTGTCAAAAGGGCTAGAAGGCTGCAATGAAAGAAATGCATAACAGACAAATAGATATAGATTAATAGAGAAGACCAGAAGAAATGAAACCTATAATATAACCTCCTTATACAACAGCATACCCATGGGGCAAGGAGAGATACTATCCATATAAAATTCAGGAGAGAATTGGTGACAGTGATAATCTAATATCACATACTCTATTTTAAGGAAGGAGCACGAGGCTAGAAGGGGATACCATCCTCGAATGAAACCATAAAACTCCCGAGGCATGGAATCAAGCTCCACATCACTGATCAGGTTCTTTCCCCAAAACCATTTTTTTTCCCACTTCAGGTCAATGGACTTCAGCAGGTAACAACCTCTTGAACTTCACAACCAGAACTGGAGGATTGAAACGGTAGGCTCTGGACAACAGGTAAAGTTTTCTTAAGATATTGTATTGTTGGAAGGAGTCCAACCATCTGGGGTCCCTGCTGGTATGAGGAAAAGTAATAAAGGAAGATAGAACATGAACGGTAAATAGTACATCTTAACTGATATTATGTCAAATCTAGGTGTAACCCCCACAAAATGGGGTTCCTATAATGTCTTCCTGGGCTTGTCTAATACCCGTTGTCAGGATGGTGTCCTGTGTCTGCAGTAGTTTAAATGTGTCTGCATGAGAACGCTGTAGAAAGCCTCCATGCCTATCTCTTTAAGAGATTTATTATGCTGTGTTAGAAATTAGTTTTTGCTGGGTCCGAGTAGTTTAAGGCTCGTGACCAGCCAGACGAGTGGTATTTCTGCTCCATTCTGCAGTCACTATATGCGCAGAGGAAGCCCTTTTAGGAGCTGTGATTATTTGTTGTTTATCTGCTTTAATAATATAGAAGTTTGTCTAACCTGCCTTCCACTGCAGTTTGAACTTTTGCATAGGAGCCACCATTTTGGTTCTGGACTGCCAGAGTTGGACAAATCAAACCTCAGGGGACTTAAAATGAAGACTGTCCCCAGAGGTCTTGTGGGGTTGAATTTCTGTAGGAACTGTAGTTTTCAAGATTTGGTGCCTAAATGGACCTGGAGGGGGAGTCCTTTCTGTGACAGACAGTTCGATCAACCAACAGAACCTTTTGGATCACTGGGAAAGCCCAGAGCTGCCTGCAGCAGAGATACAGTCGAGAGTTGGGGTTTGAAGAGTGAACAGCTTGAGCCCTTCGAGTAACTGCTCCTGCATGGTAGTGCAGAAAATCGGCAGGAAGGCTGTGTTTGGCCTGCCTGCCACCATCTTTCAGTGTGAAGAAGCTTGTGAGAATAAAATTGGACTAATTCCGATAACCTTGATTGAGACCTGAAACCTGAAGAGGAAGTGAATGATTATTGCTTGTGTGTGTGAACCGAAGACTTGCTCCAGAAGCGATTGGCCTGTCAGGTACCAAAGAGAGACGAACGAAAGGTTTGCCCAGAAACCCCCTGTTAAATTGCAAACAGACTTGACCGATCTGTGGCTGATAGCTGTATTACTTATCAGTGTGCTGAATGTACTGTGTGGGTCGTGATTTGGTTCCCCACCTTCAAGTGTGTTATGCTAGCTGGAAGCTGCTCCAACACTCATATGGACTAAATCTGAACTGTCTGCTCTGGTCTGGGCCCTGCCATCTTGGCCTAGACTGCGCCCCATTGCAGAGACTTTTCCGACGAAAGACCTGCTTAGGGATTTGGTTCCCTGCTCAACACCATCAAACAGGTAGCGAGCACCACAATGAGTCATGTGGGCCCTGCTTCCCCTGGCAATCCAGTACAACATCCAGAGGTCTTCATCTCATCAGTCCTGCCTCCTGGTCTGGGTCGCATGAGTACTAAACAGAGTAGCTCCCTGCAACAAAGCTGCAATCATTGTGTGTCATCTGATTGATTTGTTTAGGTTTATTACAATGAACTGAGCCATCCGGCTCTGGATTACAAGATCTGGATTGATGTGCATGCTAATTGTTTTCTTTCCTAAGGGCCCCAACAACAGCTGCAATGCCAGTCTACCTGGGCAATGCTCAGGCTAGCCTGCTTAACAACTGGGTACCCAGAGTGTGTGACTATGACAAAGGGACTCCTTAGCATTCATGTTCAGCCTGAATCAATCAGATCTAATAATCACCTGCTAGATTGCTGCCCCACCCTTGTTCAATTCCCTGAATATATCAGATTTTGTTCTTTTGCATTTAACCTGGCTAGTATGTACTTTTTTGAGGAATATTGTACTACCATTGAATTGCTGTATTACAGGTCTTATTTTACAGGGGTCTCCAGGGCCTTGCAGCTCATCCAGCCCTGGTGGTAAGTGTACAGAGTGTGGGTTCAGTATTGCTGTCATATGGTATATGTGATTGTTTATCTGCTGATCTGTTTAGGCCACTAGAAGGGTTGGTGGGGGTTATAGTATCCCGGAGGGCTATACCCACAGCAGTTACGCTACCCCAAAACCATTCCTCTCGGTGGAGGCACCCATTCACCGAGCTCAGGCCCTCAACCTGTGCCTAGTCATGCAGGCAGGGGGTAGCCCATAGGATAGCGCCACCTAGGGGTTACATAGGGGAATACATACACAGCATATAAATGTAAGTAAGTGGAAGGGGAGGGTCATGGATTGGGGGGTAAGATATTGCTCAACACACGACAACAATAGTTAGTAAAAATGTGAGATGAATGGCAGTAACAATCACAATTATAGGCCAAATGTTGCAGCCTTGCAAATGTATGCAAAACGTCACCTTTGACAACTTGAATAAAGATGAGTTTTAAAAAAAAAGACATCCAGATCATACTGACTCAATAGAATTGTCACCATTTTTGAGCAATCGTTAATTTTATGTTACAGTCCTTGCTTGAATGATAGTCGGGAGCTTTACAACACAGTTGCTTAATTCTTAATTTGCCAGAAGCGCTTCTTGGGTAGTAACATTGAGCAAAGTTTTAGGTTGCCCTTTATGCTTGGAATCGTGTTTGTGTGTGTGTGTGTGTGTGTAGATATATATATATATATATATATATATATATATATATATATACACACATATATATATATATATATATATACACACATATATATATATATATATATATTTATGCAACATGTGTTTTGGGATAAATGTGGGGATAAAAAGTGGTATCTCAGATAGGCAGTGAAGATATCAATGATACCTCCACGTTCCTATACGTCATAGTGATATCTCCATGTTCCTATATGTCATGGTGATATCTCTATGTTCCTATACGTCACTGCAAAGAAAGTGAAAGTATGTTTCGCTCTCTTTTACAGAGAAGTCTCTCTCTAGATCCTGCTTCATCCCCCCCCCCAAAAAAAAAAGACACACACATCTCTGAAACCTATCTGGTTAATCCTGTCATCATTTGTAATTAAATAAAATAATTTAAAAAGGTACCAGGTTGATTGTCCCCTGTGCTGCAAGAAAATCTATACTTTCACTTCCCCCTGAACTGTAGTGTGACCCGGTATATAAACAAACAGATTACTGGTACCAGACCTTTAAAATAAGTCTCTCTACTTTAAAGAAAATCCTGGTTTTATCTCCCCATAAGATGGTTTACTTAATAGAAGGACCATCTCTACCAGTAGAAAGCACAGCAAGCGAAGCTCCGCTTTAGAACAGGAGAAGGAAGTGCGAGTGTGTTTCTATAGCAAACACACACTCACGCTTCCTTCTCCTGTTTTAAAGCGGACTACTTGCTCGCTGTGCTCTCGTGGGTAGAGACGGTCCCTTCTATTAAGTAAACCATCTTATGGGCAGATAAAAACCAGGATTTTTTTAAAACAGAGACATTTATTTTAGAGGTCTGGCACCAGTAATTTGTTTGTTTACATACCGCTTGGTCACGCTACAATTCCGGGGGAAAGTAAAAGTATTACAGGATTTTCTCGGTACCACAGGGGGACAATAAACCAGGTACGTGTTTAAATTATTTATTTAATTACAAATAGTGCCAAGATCAATGAAATAACAGTATTTAAAAACAAAATGTAAATTAACAGGATCAACCAGATAATTTATTTTAATACAGTATGGAATCTGTGATGTTGCTGAAGATTTGGGAGTGGGGGGTGCTTTAGGGGATCATGTTACAAAAAGCCCAAAACACATGTTATATAAACAGAACATGACATGGCCTGAGTGAAGATATCATATTTATCTTCACTCGAGGCCAATGACATCAAGATATCTCACTCGGCTTCGCCACTGTGAGATATCACGATATCATTGGCCTCTCATGAAGATAAATATGATATCTTCACTCAGGCCATGTCATATCTCCTATATATATCTATATATCTATATATAGATATATATATATATATATATATATATATATATATATATATATATATATATATATTTTTATATAAAATGGGTAGAGAAAATATTGATATCTTATAGTATGAAGAGCATCACATGACCATGCGTATATCAGAGCGCAACTGCACACCTGCACTTTTACCCTCCTCCAAAACAATTTTGACATTTTACAAGATAGATAAACCACTCTGACGTGTGTGGCCGTGCTCTGATATATGCAAGCCTTGGGTGGTTGATGCACTCGGCATGCAGCCTTGTACGTACAACACATACCAAGGCGTGCGTATATCAGAGCATGACCACACACCTCAGAGTGGTTTATCTATTACTTATACATATGTATGTATGTATGTATATATATATATTTATACAACAAATGTTTGGGGATAAATATATAGATAAAAACTTGTATCTCAGGCACCCAGTGAAGATATCATTGATATATCCATGTTCCTATATGTCATAGAGATATCTCCATGTTCCTATACATCATGGAGATATCTCTATGTTCCTATACGTCATCCAAACAAAAGTGAAACCACACTTTTCATTGCAGTCCTACCTCTCTAGAGCCTAGTGCCATTTCCCGGACACACGCGCACACACCCCTGACATTTAGTTGACCCTGCAACTATTTTTTAATAAATAAATTTGTAATGCATATCTGGTTGATCCTGCCACTCTGTGTTTCGGTAATTGTAAATAACACTGTCACTTTCCTCTTGAAATGTAGATTGACTGAGCTCATATAGTAAGAAACAGAATGAACTCCCAGTGATTTACCGACTATTAGTCAGTCTTTCAAACATACTGAAAATTTTTTGCCCTATAATTTCCTTCAGTCTTATGGAAGAAGCTGCCGACAGTACAGTGAGTGCAGAGGAAGCAGTCGGCAGCTTCAGAACAGCAGAGGGAAACGAGAGCCGCTGCCATAGTAACGCCGCTTCTCGCTCTTTCAGCTGTTCTGAAGCTGCCACTGGTCATTCTCTGCACTCACAGTACTGTTGGCAGCTTCTTCCATAAGATTGAAGGAAATGATAGGCCAAAAAACAATTTTCAGTACGTTTGAAAGACTAACTGGTGTAGTGTAAATCACTGGGAGTTCATTCTATGTCTTACTTTATATGCTCGGTCATGCTACAGTAACGCTCGCTCTCGTTTCTTTCTGCTGTTCTGAAGCTTCTTCCATAAGACTGCAGGAAATGATAGGGCAAAAAACAATTTTCAGTACGTTTGAAAGACTGACTGGTGTAGTGTAAATCACTGGGAGTTCATTCTATTTCTTACCTTATATGTTCGGTCACGCTACATTTCAAGAGGGAAAGTGAAAGTGTTATTTACAATTACCGAAGCACAGAGTGGCAGGATCAACCAGATATGCTTTAAAAATTGTATTTATTTGAAAATAATGGCAAGATCAACAACTTAAAAATAAAGATATATACAAAACTTTAAACTGGCAGGATCAACCACAGTTTTTTTCAAGTAACATCTCATCTGTTAGGCATATACCATATATAGGACAGTCTATTGTATGTGGCCCCAAACATATGTTTGTATAAACAGAACATGACATGACCTGAGTGAAAATATCATATTTATCTTCACTCGAGGCCAATGACATCAAGATATCTCACTCGTGGCTTTGCCACTTGTGAGATATCATGATATCATTGGCCTCGCGTGAAAATAAATATGATATCTTCACTCAGGTCATGTCATATCCCCTATATATATAGCTGCCAATCGGCACATCCAAGACCTGTATAATTCTCCATTTTCCCGTCCTGTGGCCCATCTTTAGTATTGTCTGACTGGTACTCTTCTGGGTCTGGCTGCCAAAAATGTACATACTGGAAAAATTATTGGTAGCCCATATTGCATATTTGGTGGCCACAGGTGCCAGCCTGTGGGAGCCCTGAATCTAAGCAAGCACTGAATCTTTAAATAGCCTCTTTTATGCTTGTGATGGCAGACATTTATTATCAGTTGATATAATAAATGCTGCATTATTGTGCTTACGCCTGATTGTTACTTTTATTTATTGAAAATTAGGATTATAATAACCTTTGAACCAGAGGTTCTTTTACAAAGGTTCCACATTAATAAGGAGAGGTACAACAAATAGGTGTACAAACATGGTGGTTGCAGATTACAGTGACATCCGTTACAGTAGCAAAACACAGAGTTTCAATAACAGATAAGTTCCATATATGATAAGCAGTCAGAGGTTAGACCTAGACGAGATAAGTGCAAGGAGGAGGGTTAAAGTGCTGTACAAAGGGGTGGAACAGGTGAGGGCAGAAAAACAGAATGGGAGAGGTAAAGTGGGATGCTAGTGGAAAGGAGAGTCAGGAAGGTGATGAGGGTGACACAGAGATAAGGGCGGGATCAAGGGATAGGGGGTGACACATGGGGAAGAGCATGGATTGAAGGGATGAAAACAGAGAGTGATAATTTAAGCTGTGGGTTGGGGGTGAGAGAGGGGGTAGTTGAGGAGGTAGGCCAGGCAAGAAGCAAACCTAGGTATAGAGGAGGGAAGGGGCAGGGGGAAGAGAGCAAGCAGTGGGAGGGGAAGACAGTTGAGGAAGATGTGTAGGTAGGGAAAGGTGGAGGGGTTAAAAGAGGGGAAGTGAGCGTGGTAGAGGAGGTAGGGTGGGCAGAAAGCAGGCCTAGGTGATGAGTAATACCCAGGTACATCATGAAATATTATGTTCCCATTATGAAGTATGAATATATTTAGAGAAAATCACTGAAATGTATTTGTATGACCTCAAAAAACTCTCTAAATATTGTAAGGTGCTTTTAGGTATTAAACCGAGTCCATGACACTTCTTGTTTTTAATGCATATCAATTCAAACTGGTACAATATGTTTTTAATGGTATTTATGCATATGTTATTGTTGGATATTCCTTGTGATGTATCTATACTCTGCTACCAAGTTGGTATTTAAATTAAATTGAGTGCTGTTAACTTACTGTGCATAATAGACACCCATTACATTAATACATTATTCACCGAAGAGACGTACGGCGAAACTGGCCAGAGTTTGTCAGTTTTCCCATCACCCTTGCTCTCCCAGCAGTTAGTCACAGTACACCACGTAATCACCTTTTAGCCACGGGCATTTTTGTGTCAGTATGTGGAGGACTGATGACCTGACGAACTGATTGTGGTATTATGAATAAATAAAACTGTACTTTCTTTTCATATGGCTGTTATGATGGTGCGCTTTCTTTCTTGCTGGTTATTAGATTTGTTTGACTGCAGCATAGTCAGAGACAGAGCTGCTTTTTTTGCAGAGTGGTTGTTTGCTGTCACTACCTAGTCTCAGAATACGATTTTTCTCACCCCAGCAGGGTTTGCTTGCGGTCACTACTGTCTACAGTCTCAGCATATTTTTTTTCTAGCCCCAGAAAATAAATAGCAGCAGAATTTCCTGGCACTACTGTCTATTGTCTCAGGGTATATTTTTTTTTCTCGCCCCAGAAAATAAATAATCGCAGAGTTTTCCATCATTAATTGTGTTATGTCTACAGTCTCGACTCTTGGTGTATATCCCCAGAAAATAATAAAGGCAGAGTTTGCCATCTCAAATTGCTTTAATGCCTTCAGTATATTTCTTCTAGCCCCAGAAAACAAGTACTAGCAGAGCTTGCTGTCACTACTGCCTACAGGCTCAGGGTATTTCTGCTCACCCCAGAGAATAAATACTCACAGGATTTGCTGTCACAACTGCCGACAATCGCAGGATATTTTTTTTCTCAACCTAATAAATAACAGCAGGGTTTGCTGTCACTACTATCTGCAGTCTCAGGGTGTTTTTTTCTCCTCTTAGAAAATAAATATCAGCAGGGTTTGTTATCACTACTACCTACAGGCTCAGGGTATTTTTCTTTCTCATCCTGAAAAACAAATAGCAGTCTTTGCTGTCACTAATTGTTTCATTGCCTACAGTTTCTGCTCTGGGGTTATATCACCAGAGAACAATAAAGGCAGGATTTGTCATCACTAGTAGCTTTACTGCCTATTGGGTATTTCTTCTAGTTCCAGAAAACAAATACGTAACATCAGAGTTTGCTATCACTACTTACTATAGCCTCTGTTTATTTTTTCTCACCCCAGAAAATAAATAACAGCAGGGTTTGCCATCACTAATTGTTTTGTTTCCTACAGTCCCAGCTCTTGGGGTATATCTCAGAGAATAATAAAGACAGGGTTTGCCATCTCTAATTGCTTTATTGCCTACACGGTATTTCTTCTAGCCTCAGAAAATAAATAACAGCAGGGCTTGCTGACACTAAATGTTTTATTGACTGCAGTCTCAGGGTATTGAAAGTGTTGTAACAGCACAAAACACAAACAATCCAAAAGATGAGTCTGGACTTTCTTTGTTTCTTGGGGAAGTGAGGTCACTGAGGATTGGTGACTAATTGGAGTGCGGGGAAGGGCCAGACAAGGAGCTTTGTTTTATCTCCACAAGAGAACCTGATTTCACCAGCAGTTTGTGGTGTGTGTTTGGGAGGGAGGGCTGCTCAGCTATGAGGTTCAAGTGGCTGCCTGAACACCAATCAGGGTCCCAGCAGCTTAGCAGGTAGTCCCACCTGAAAGAGGTACCACAGGGAGTATAAAAGGAAACACTCTTAACGTGTCTTCACACATGTTCATGTCCCAGCACATGAGTGGAACAGCACAGGAGTGGGACAGGTGTAAGAATGGTGTCTTAGGCATCAGCAAGAGGAAGCAGGGAAGCTGGGGACTCTGACGGTCCAATAAGGCAAAGTAGACTACCTGTGACTGGTTGCTAGCTGTTTAAAAGGTATACTGTCAGTGGGATGGGGAAACAATGGTGTAGGGTAGGAGGGTAAGACCAACAAAGGTCAAACTAAGGGCAACTGAAACACACAGTAGAGTGGGAATGGGAAACACCCTATCTAGGGTAGGGAGAAAATGAGACTAGGGAGCCAATTATTCTAAGTAACGAAAGGACTAACAAAGAGAATAGAAGGAAAACCCCATCTAGGTAAAGGGTCAAACATAGTCTTGGTAGGGAAAAGGTAAAGGAAGCCATGATGGGTTGGTAATAAGGAAGCCTAAAGGCAAAGGAAAAGGCAGGGAAGCCAAAAGTCAGAAGGATAAACAAATCATCAGGTGTGGGAATGATGCAGTGAAATGGGTGCGGAGTTGCAATCTTCAGACATGTTCTGGAGACAGAGGTGTAGACCCATATGCAGGCATTTCTCTGGGTTGAGAGCAGAGGTTGCTGGACTCTAGGCTGAACTGGCACAAGTACAGGGCATCATCTGCCTCACCCAGGGGTCACCTAGTTTTCCACAGCTCCATCACAAGATGCCAACAAGGATGCAGAGTGACTGGATCTTGGTGGGATCTTGGATAGTGGGGTGAGGAAGGAGGGAGAGCACCACTCAGACCTTACCACAGCACAATTCCTTCACCATTCTGTCAGGACAGGGAAGCCACAAGGAGGTACCCGAGCAGGAATAAGAGAGGAGGTGGGTTTCCTTAATGGAGCAGGCCCTAAAAAAGGGAGGGAGCATTCACCAGCCAAAGAGGAGGTAGTTGCATGTGGGGGACTCCATAGTCACACGGATTGAGTTAGGGGAGGGAAAGGGAGGGACAGGGTAGTACAGTACATTCCAGCTGTTCAGTGGGGAGGACTGGAGGGTGGATCTTGCAGCTTGCCAGGGAACAGGGGTAAGGAGGGAGCTGGATGTTGTTGTTCACCTGAGAATGAATGAATGATCTGGCAAGGGAAGCTATAGGCATAGTGCAGGATAGGTTTAGGGAGCTGGGAAGGGGCCTGAAGCAAGTAGATCACACAGTGGCAGTGACTGAGGTGCTACCCATGTATGGTCAGGGGAAGGCTAGGGAACTCCGCACCAGTTCTTTCAATGAGTGATTGAAGGCATGGTGTAAGGAGGAGGGCTTTGGCTACATGGGGACTTGTGTCACACCTGGGAGAGAGTGCCAGCTTGGTTGTACCATGCTGCTGCAAAATCCCCGACAGAGACATCCCCAACAGCGACAGCTGCATTGCCGAGTGTCGGCAGTGCACTGTCAGGGATGCCTCCGTATTTCCATCAGGGGCTGCGTCCCCTCTCCAGTCTCTAGGGATACAATTCTGAGTAGGAGTTGTTCCAGGGGGACAAACACCCTGCAAGGCAGTCCCAGAGCCAGCAGAGACCATCACAGCGACATGCAGTTTTTCCCTGATTTCTGTCTCTGTGATGGTCTTCTCGATTGGGGGTTCACTGTAGCGATGGCACACCTGTCAGCTTCCATCCATTCAGGAAAGGAATAGCAGTCCTGGGTGGAAGGTTTACATGCTGCTTTGAGTATTTAAACTAGCCAAGAGATGAGGCAGTAAGACTGAAGGAGGCAGAGATCCCCCCCCCCAAAGAGACTAGAGCAACAGGAAAGTTAACCCAGGGAGAAGAAATTTCCAGAGGTAGAAGGAAGCAAAGAGAAGGGTAGGGCAGGTAAGGAACTTCAGATAGAAGGGAAGGCGGGAAGGTAGGAAGACAACATAACAGGGACAGAAGTACTGGGGTAACAGAGGGAGCAAAGGAGGGAAGCAGGAAGGGAAGCAGGTTAGAGAGAAAAGGAATGAAGAGAATGGAGAGCCCTTGTGCCAATGTAAGGAGTCTGGGAAACAGAATTCCTGCCCGTGATGTAATCATTGCAGAGGCAGACCTGGATCTGGTGGCCATAATGGAATCATGGTGCATGGACAACCACAGCTGGGAAGTGGCCATCCCAGGCTACATCATGTTGCAAGAGGACAAGTCAGGGAGAAAAGGCAAAGGGGTTGTTTTATATGTGAAGGAGAATATAAGGGCCACTGAGATACAGGGGCAACAGGGGGACAGTGAAGAGCTGGAGGTACTAAGGGTCAGCCTAGAGACAGGGTTGGGGCTATTATTTGCACTGGGCTGATGTACAGGCCTCCGACACTTGGGGAGGATTTACATAGAGCTCTGGGGAAGCCATTAATGAAATGGCAAACAAGGGGGAAGTTTTGATTATAAGGACTTTAATCTGCTGGATGTAGATTGGGGTATTCTGGCCACAACTACATCAATAGGCAGAGTCATTCTCAACTTCATACAAGGGGCATTTCTCAGGTAGCTGGTTTTGGAACCCACTAGGGACAGGGCAGTGCTAGACCTGGTACTTATGAACAGAGACAATATTGCTGACGTCACAGTAGGTAGACCCCTCGGTACACGTGATTACCATACTGCGTGGTGTGGTATACTGATAAGACAGGAAAAAAATACAATAAGATGAGGGTCCTAAACTTCAGGAGGGCAGATTTTAAAGAAATGGAAAACTGCCTCAGAGAATGCCTCGGGGGGGGGGTGCAGAGGAGGAGTTGATGGTCAATGGAGAAAAATTAAGAAGGGTATAGCCCAGGCAATGGCATACTGTTTCAAGGAAGTGAGCAAAGGAAAGAGGAAGAGGAGGCCACTATAGTTCTCTATGGAAGTGGCAAAAGCAATGAAGGAGAAGAAAACAACATTTAGAAAGTACAAGGAGGCCCAGAAGGATGAAGTTAGGGAAGTATACCTGGCAAAACAAAGTGAGGGAGGCAGGAAGGAGGGTGAGGGCAACTAAAGCACTAATAGAGGAGAGAATAAGCTAAGAGGTCAAAAAGGAGATGAGACCTTCTTCAGATATGTGGTGGAAAAGAGGAAGAGGAAGAAGGGAGGGATAATGAGAATCAGGGAGGCGGGGACTGTGAAGGGAAGATCAAGAAAGAGTGGAAATACTAAATGATTACTTCTGCTCAGTCTTTGCAGTAGAGGGAGGGAACAGACCAGTATGCTGCAGTAAGCACCAGGGAGATGGGGGAGTGAACAAAAGTCCATTTTTGGTGAAAAGGGTCCAGAAGGTATTGGAAGCCTTAAAGGAGAATAAGGCAATGGGGCCAAATGGAATTCATCCAAGGGTCCTGAGGGAACGGTGCACAGTGCTGGTTGCCCATCTGACAGAGCTTTTTAGCACCTCAGTGAAGATGGGATAAGTTCCAGAGGACTGGAGGAAGGCTGATGTGGTCCTGTTGCACAAAAGCAGCAGTAGGGAGGACTTCAGTAAGGCTTTTGAAACTGTGACACACAAGAGGCTAGTTAAGAAATTAAATAGCTTGGGGATGGGGAAGAAAGTGACAAGCTGGGTATAAAACTGGTTAAGGGATAGGAGGCAAAGGGTGGTGGTAGATGATAACCACTCAGGTGACAGTAGAGTGACTAGTGGGGTGCCACAGGGTTCAGTGCTGGGACCGGTCCTCTTCAATACCTTCATAAGCAACATTACAGAGCAGCTTGATGGAAGGTGTCTCTCTTTGCAGATGATAAAAATCTGCGACAGGTTGACACTCAGGAAGGGGTTGTGAGAATGAAAAGAGATCTGAGGAACCTAAAGAAATGGTTCAGGGGTGACAACTGGGTGTCTATGCCAAAAAGTGCAAGGATATGCACTCAGGGCTGTGAAATCCATGGGCTGTGTATAAGATGGGCAGTGGAGTTTTACAGTCACCAAACAAGAAAGAGACCTAGGGGTCATCATATCTGGTGACCTCAAGGTGGCTGAGCAGTGTAACAAAGCACTGGGAAAGGCTAGGGAGGATGCTGGGGAGTATTGGGAGAGGGATTTCTTGGAGGAGGAGGTGGTGCTGCCATTGTATTGTTCACTAGTAAGGCCCCACCTGGAGTACTGTGTCTAGTTCTGGAGGCACCTCCACAAGGACATTGAAAGGGTGGAGTAGTACAGAGAGTGGGTTGCACTAGAAACCATATGAGGAAAGGCGCAGGAACTCCAACATGTGGGAGAGTGAGAGTGGACAGGATCGAAACCTGCAAGTACCTTACAGTAGCGAACAAGGTGCAAGTGGAGGGTCTGTTTCAAAGAAAGGAAGGTACTAGAACAAGGGAGCATGATACGAAGCTAAAGGGTGGAAGTTTAGGAGAGATGTGCATAAATACATCTTCTCAGAAAGGGCGGTGGATGACTGGAACTGCTTGCTAGAGGAGGTAGTGGGGGCTAAGACTGTGGGGAGCTTCAAGCATGTATGGGATTGGCACAGGGGCATATTAGATAGAGGAATAGGGGGAGGGAGTGACACCTATGACCAACAAGGGGCAGTGGTAATGGAACAGGCAGGAACAAGGGGCAGACTGGATGGGCCTAAGGGTCCTTTCCTGCTGACAAAATCTATGTTTCTATTTTGGAAAGGCTATGCCTGTGGTGTAATGGGCAGAGCAGCAATGTCACTTCCCGGGCCATCAGGCCTTAAAGGCCATTCCTCCTAAACTGTTCCAGGATTTGTTCTTCAATGCAGCCAGAGGCACTGCTCTTCCTCACTGCCTTCCCTGTCCCCTCATTTGGGCTTTTGCCCATGTTCCTCATCGCCTCTAGCTGCCTGCTCATTCTGCGTGCCTTTTCCTGGTTTGGTTCTCCGACATCGGCCCCTGCAGCGCTCTCTGAGTGGTAGTCTTCGGCCTAGCGCTCTGGGCCTCCTCATTTCCTTGCTCCTTCTGTTCCTTTTCATTCTATGGCTTGGAGTCCCCCCCCCCCCATGCAGCCTGCGGGTGGGCTGTTCCTCCTCTCCTCTCCTCTCCTATCCGTGCCTGCATTTTCCTGGCTTCATCCTCCTTTCTTCTTGTTCCTTGCCCCCCCCCACCTCTGCAAGCCACCATTCCATTCTTTGTCTGGCGCATCCAGAGTCTGCTATCACCACGCCATACCCTGCTTCCCATTCCGTTTTTGTGCTGTCTCTGGCATTTCATCCTCCACTTCCCCGGCCCTCCTTCTCTAGTTGCTCGGGCATCCTCCTCAGCATTCTTACCTTGTGAACTCCTCCTTCCTTGTGTTCTTCTCTGATGCCTTATCCCTCCTCAGCCCCTTTCTCTCATTCCCTCTGCCCCTTACCTTGTTAGCTCTCAACCGCTGGGGGCCTTCCTAGCTTCCCTGCTCCTGCGTTATTACTGCCTAGCTTCACAACTCCCTTGTCTTTCCTTTGTCTGGGGTTCCCTCTCATCTTCTCTGCATCCTGGTTCCTCCCTGCCCATTCTCCTTCAACTTCTGGGGGGTCCACAGAGCATGGACCAAAATTCTTCGACTGAGGTGATAAAAAAGGGCTCAACCACGGTTAGCAGTTACCATCTTCATTGTTCTTTTCCACACAGTTGCACCCTTATGTAGCCTTCAGTGATAGGTTATCCATTGCTTTGGTGGTACTTCATCTGTGGATTACTGTAGGCAGTTATGCCATGTATTGGGGTTTCAATGCAAAGTGATTATGTGCTTACTCTTTAAAGTGACTCAAAGCTTGATTTCTTTATTTGTGGCTGTGTCAGTATTGACTGTGTTGTCTCCTCCCTCATCAATTGATACTATACTTCGATCAGCTCTGCCCTGCACCCACCACCTACTAAGTTCCTTCTGTGTTTTCTGATTTCAACCAGCCTCTGCTTCTGTGGTTAGTTGGTACTCCAGCATGCTGCTCCACTGTTCATTAGCAACATTCACTTTTGGCCCCTTGCTTCCTTTGCCTACCCCTCCTTGAGCACTCCCCTTACATCGAGCTGGTGCACTATCTGCATTGCTTCCACTGTGTTCTGTGCTGACTAGCCGGGTCTCCTAGGCTCCTTTCTAGTTTTTTGCTTTCCTTGTTCTCGACTTCGTGCCTGTCACTTGCCTGTCCCTGGCAGTCTCAATCTGACCTGCAAGCCATCTTACGTGGCTCATCTGTGCCTGTGTCTTCTTCCTGGACTTGTGCTTTTCGTAGCGATGTTTTCATTCATTCGGTATCTCCTTTTACTGCGTTCCTGTCTATGCCAATTTCGCCCATTGGTCTGTCAGTCCACTCCCTCGCCCCTCACCTCTTCTCCTTCCTAGTTTAGTGCTTTCTTTTGGGGGGTTTTCTCCTATCCTGCTTTCCCATACCCTTCTGTCTATTATCATGCATTGTCCCTTTCATATTTCACCTTAACTGTACTGACCTTCTAGGCCTCATTTCATAATCGTTCAGTGTCCATTTCTTTCCACGCCTTAAACCATTCAGGCCTTCAAGGCTTCTCTCCATCATCATACATCGTCATTTCATACTTCACCTTAACCGTTCTGGCCTTCAAGGCTTCTCTCCATCATCATACATCCCACAAAGTCCACATCAAGAGCATGTGAAGCTCAGAGCGGGGTCCTTTTCCCTGGCCCATAGTGAGAATGTTTCCACTCTGGGTGGACCTTCAGTCACCCTTTGTTTCAGTGACACCTCTGGATGTAGAATTTCCAACTTCAGACTGTGATGGGTGGGACTCTCATCATCAGGGCCCCTTTGGCTGCCCAAGTGGATTTGGAGGCATCCTCTACGCCATTCTCCATCTGACTGCCTCTGGTTCATCTGGTCTGTTTCGTAAGCTTGCAGAGACTGGCTGAGTGCCTCGGCAGTCTTTCTCTCCTCCTTTGCTTTTGGGCATCTAGTTGCAGAGCCATTGCTTGCAGCCTTCACAGCATTCCATTACAAGGACAGAGTGAGAGCTTCATCTAATTGGAATCTTTTCCTCTTCACCATATATCGACTCTAGTTGCAGCAGCTGAGCCATCACTAACTAAAACGTCCTTCAGCCTGGAGAGAAGGTGACCTAGGCCTTGGATCCCCTGAGGGTTCCTCCTCAAGGGGTTACCTCTTCTCCGTGCCGATGATTTTAATATTATACAGGATTAGTGTTTTCATAGGTTCCGTAATTAGGTTCCGCTGTTGGATGGAGTTGAATGGTGGCCCCAGCTATTCCCTCTCTCTCTTGAAGTCCACCCTTCTGCATCTTGTCAACTTTCATTTCATTCATCGTCCTCGTCATTTCTTGTTCTTCTTCTGTCCTTCCCATCTAAATCTATCACCTTACTTTCTGGTCTCATATATTCTGATTTCTCACCTCTTCGATGCTAGACACACTTTTGGGTATTCTTTTTGGGCTTCTTCTTAAGCTACCTTTAGACAAGGGAATTATTCCCCTGGCACCTATGGGGGGATCCCTCCTCTAGGGTTCCTTGCGTTGTACCCCTACAGGGTGGTATATCCCACTGATAGAGAGGCAAACAGCCACTATGTATCAAAGTCACACAAGCATACATCTCATCCAGTTATGTAAACACATTTAATGGGAAGGCTATGCCTGTGTTTCAATGTGCAGAGCAACAATGTCACTCCCCCATCAGGTCTTAAAAGTCGACTCTTCCTGGACTGTTCCAGGATTTGTTCTTGGTTGCTCCACCATAATCCCTTTTCCTCCAGTGCACATCATCTTTTAGTGGGCTTCTCCCTAAGCTACCTTAAGCCAAGGGTTATTCCTGCATCTCCTATTGGAGGGGAACTATCCTCTAGGGTTCCTTGCCTTGTACCCCTACTGGGTGATATATCTCATGGATAGAGAGGCGAACAGCCACAATGTATCAAAGTCACACAAGCATACATGTCATCCAGTTGTGTAAACACATTTAATGGGAAGGCTATGCCTGTGTTTCAATGGGCAGAGCAACAATGTCACTCCCCCATTAGGCCTTAAAAGTCCACTCCTCCTGGACTGTTCCAGAATTTGTTCTTCATTGCTCCACCATCCTCCCCTTTTCCTCCAGTGGCACATCTGTCTTTTCTGTGGGCTTCTCCCTATGCTACCTTTAGTCAAGGGAATTATTCCTGCGGCACCTATTGGGGGGGAACTACCCTCTAGGATTCCTTGTGTTGTACCCCTACTGGGTGATATATCTCATGGATAGAGAGAGAGACAAATAGCCACAAGAATACATCTCATCCAGTTGCATAAGCACATTGAACTTCTAGCTTCAGAAAATAATGAAGGCAGGGGCTTCCTACAGTTTCATGTTGTTTCTTGCAGCCACAGAAAATAAAAAGCAGCAGGGATTTCTGTCACTAATTGTGTTATTGCCTACAGTCTCTGCATATCATTTCTTCTGGCCCTAGAAACCAATAAAGGTGGGGTTTGCCATCACAAATTGCATTATTACCTACAGTCTTTGGTTATTGTTTCTTGTGGCCCCAGAAACTAAGAAAGGAAGGATCTGCCATTATGAATTGTTTATTGCCTACAGTCTCAGGGTATTTCTTCTGAACACAGAAAATAATAAAGGCAGTGTTTACCATCACAAATGTATTACTTTATTTCCTATAATCTCAGGGATCTAGCCTGTGCAATAAAATAATAAATCAATTTTTTTATATTTTTTATGTAAATTGAGTAAAAGTAAAGAACAATAAAAGAGACAATGAGTCACTACATAAGGCCTTTCTTTAATGTGTGAACAGCCAGCAAAAGGCCAAGATTAAGTTTTTCATCAGCACGACCACCTCCTGCGAATGAGAACATGTTCAGGGACTTAATGATAACCAGTATGAATACATCTTGTGATGATCAAACAAGTGACACAATATGTCAGGGTGAAGGCTTCATTACTAGCAGTATAATAACTAATTTCACTACTGAACAGTGTCCTTCCTCCACTGACTCAGACTTGTGCCAGTCCCATACAGTATCTTCAACTGGTGATATTAACTCCCTACTGACCTTGGCAATGAAAACAAGGGCCCTGCTCAGCCTATGACAAATCTGAGTACTAAAATTGATGGCAGTAAAAACTGAGACTTTAACCATCGGTAGTAGAAATATTTTTGTTGGTTTAGTACAGCTGTGAAAATAAAGTGCACTCCGCTTTGCTGTAGATGTTTCATGCATGGCAAGGGATGTGCTGATGAAGCATTTACAGTTTGCAGGTTTAAAAATCGGAAAAAGGCACTGGAAACATTTAAAAAGTACACCTCAGCTCACACTCATAGCAGTGCGAAGTCTGCATGGGCTGCATGAGTGCACAAATGAAATGGGTAGCAATTATTCATGTAGATAAGGGCAGGGTTAAGGAAAAAAAACTTGAAGAGAAAGATTAAAGTACAGTAACTGTAAATTTGGTTGACTAGGTTAACCTTTCCATGGTCACAATGAAGATGTGCAGAGTACTAATAAAACATTTCCAGGAGACTTTAGATTTGATTAAAGTTTGACAGAGTGCTTTAAGTAAATAATTCCATCCCATCAAATGCAACATATTACTCAGAAGAGTCACAAAATGGTCTGATTCAATCTGCCATTTCTATAACACAGCTGCAATTGTGTAGAAGTCAAAATGCCAAATTTGTATCAGTTTTATCTGATGACAGTAAAGGCATTTTATGTTGGGAACAAGCAAGTCATGTGTGAGATATGTTCATTACAGTAAACCTGTTGAACATTTTCTGTGCTTTGTTAAAGTTTTAGAACTGGATGCAGGGGATGTATGTTGTAGCATTAATGAGACCTTGAAGAAATGTAATATTTTTAAGCCAGATGTTACTTTTGTTGCCTGAAGCATATGATGGTGCAAGTGTCATGACTGGTCATATAAACGGTGTTCAGGAGCTTTTTCAAAAAAGGATCAGACTCCTGTGGCATATGTTTATTGTAATGCACTTAAGTTCAGTTTCACTCTTGTTGATTCATGCCAGTGCATTCTCAAAGGAAAATACTTTTTTGATTTTGTCTGTGGCATGCATACATTCTTTTCAACATCTGCAGTACACAGCGATTGACTGAAACAGATATAAGAAGACATGGGGTTTGACAGAACATACAAAGTCACAGTTTTGAACAACAGTAGGTGGGGATTTCAGAAAAGAGCACCGAGAGCACTGAAGTGTACTTATGAGTCTATACTCTCTTATCTTTTTTCACTCTGACCACAGAAATGCACCCAAAGCTCAGGACCTTTACAACTTCATGTCACTAATGCTGTCTTTTGCCTTTTGCTCTTTGAGCTCATTCTCAAATTCACAGAACTCCACAATCTACTACAGACCAAAGATCTGGATCCAGCCAGTGCTAGCACTGCAGTAGAAGCATTCATTGATACTCTGGTTTCACTCAGAAATAAAGAGAAGTGTGAAGAATTAATCCATGAAACAACGTTATTTGCTGTACCGCTAACATTGCTCCCAACAATGTAACAGAAAGGGCCCACCCACGTCATACTCATCACCTAGCTCCTCCTTTTGATGAAAATTGTAGTCGACATGAGTCTTGGGGAACAGCAACCAATTACTCTGGAAATAGATTACCAAAGTAAAATGTACTACCCCATCATAGACAACATGATTGCAGAATTCAGATGAGAATTTTCAAATGAGTGGATAAACCTACTGAAAGCAGTTTAGGCTTTGAAACCAATAAGTTCATTATTTTAGATAAGACAACACTAAATGTTATGTGCAAATACTACAAGTGTAACCCCTCAAATGAGGGTTCCCAAAAGTCTTCCAGGAGCTTGCTTGAATGCTCCAAGCCTGGATGGTGTTCGTGTCTAAGCGCTTATCTGTGAGTGCTTTTAGAGGCTCTGGTACTGTCTCTTTAAGAGCTGTCTGCCTGCAGACATAATTAATTTAGATGGGGTCTGTGTGTTTCGTGCTTGAGTCCCACTCGAGCTGCTGCAAAATCGCTCCGCTTCTGCCATCCCTAAGTGGGCAGAGTGAGCACTTTTCAAAGATATAACTGTTTGCCAGGCATCATTTAGAGTAATAACAAAAATACAGTTCTGCCTAACCTGCTTTTCTTTGCAATCAGAATTGTGTTTGCCTTGTCCCCATTGTAGTTTTGAACTGCTGAACTGGACCAATCAATGGGGACCTTAAAATGGAGCCTGCTGCTGGCAAATCAGAACTTGGACTCTCATTGTGGAGCCAGCCACCTATGTACTGTATGGCCAATGCTTCTGGGAATTGTAGTTTGGACTTTGGCGCCTTTTTTCCACCAACAGGGGGCGTTTACTGTGAGTGACAGCAAAACCAGCCAACAGACTGGGAGGAACTCAAAGGAAATGCCCAGCTCTGTCTACTGGAAAGATCAGATGAGTTGTGACTGTGACGAGGGAAGGAGCTCCGTGCTCCTGCGCTGTTGAGTTTTCTCAAGGGTAGCTCGTGCGGGGCCCTGAAGTTCGGCCTACAACTGTTTGTGAGTGCCAGTGTGGACTTAATCAGAGTTGTAAGGAGAAAGAAGCACCAGAAGTGAGGAAACTAGGCTCATCCTGTAGAAGACTGGAGAAATTGTTGAATCGCGCTTGGTCTGTCAGGAACTGAATCTGCTGTGTGTTCTCCCGGGTATTGTGCAGTAATTGCGATTGGGAGAGAAGAGCTGCCTGGTATAGTACTTTCCTTTTACATATAAATGTTTGTAGTGCTTTTGGGGAATCATGTTTCAAATCCCTGTACAGTGAATTGAGTGCATGAAGCTGGAAGTAACCCCAGCTTAATCCAGACTACATCCATTTGCTCTAAACTGCAGTGGGGTCCAGTCACAAGGACCTTGTCCACATGGTCTGCTCCTCCTGGCAATCCAGGACAATCTGCCTTCCATCCAGTTCCCAGCATTGAGTTTGTGAGTACAAATCAGGGTAGCTCCCTGCCATCATCTAATTGCAAGTGTTCCATCTGATTACTTTTCCTTTCTTTCTTCACGAACTGAGCCTACCGGCTCCGGATTGCAAAGTGGGCATTGTGCATGCATTTTCCATCCTCAGGGCCCCAACCAGCTGCACCAAACAGGCTAGCCTCTTATTGCCTGGGTACCCAGTAAGAGTGACATTTGGGACGTTTGGGACTCTAAAATATGTGCACAGTACTGTGATTATTAATGTGACTGAATCAATTAACCTGATTTCCCCCTGTCCTTGTTACTATCCCCTAAATAAATCAGATCTGGTTGTTTAGCAAAGTTACACTGCTTGAACTGTGTGTCTATGTTGAATTAGTGTACAGTGGTTATTGTATAACTGCATCTTACTTTACAGGGGGTCCCCAGAGTCAAGCTGATTGAATCAATCCTGGGGGTAAGTGTTTATTGCAAGGATACTGTGATTGATTTGTGTGGGCCACTAGTGGGAAGAAAGCGGGGTTGCAGTGACCCAGAGGGCTGTGACCAAGTCATATCAGACTGTCTTAACCCCAACCTCTGAGTGGAGGCACCCGCCATCGGATCCAGGCCCCTCAACCTGTTAGTGGCAAATCAGACAGGGGTAGTAGACCTTGGGATAGTGCCACCAAGGGGTTACAAAAGTATAGTTTCCGGAAGAAGAATTGATTGTAGCACAAATGTTTATTGAATGATTGCCTGCTGAAACTATCCCTGGAACATTTCTTCATTGTTTGAATGACTGTCTTTGGGTATGTTCCTGGGCATCCATTAATTAGATACTATTGCATTTGGTATGCCAGTCACTACATGGTCATGTGACTGGTTGTTCAGTGCCCTAAAATGAATAAAAACATACCTGAAAAAGACAATAGGACAGAACAGACTAAGAGGTCTTGCCACACTAACCATACAGGGTGAGGCAACAACATTAATAAATCCTGATGAAAACATTGGCAGATTTGCCAAATTGTCAGACAGACGTATTGATCGTTTGCTTCCTGCTGCTAACATTGCAGACAATTCATGAATTACATGGCAGGATCGAATAAGTGTAACTGTGGTGATGAGCCCTTCTGAACTCAAATCCACCCTGTTTATTCTCTGACGTCTCTCAAGCTATATCTTTTCCATTTAAACAGGATGAATTATTTTGGTTTATGGCTTATTGCACCCAGGTTACAAGAACCATATTCACCAAACATACTTCATCAGTCTGTTTTATTTCTCTCTTTAGGCATGTTTACACTGTATTTCTTTGTATCACTGCAACCCGTTATCGTGGTTTGCAGCAACAAATTGACCATGTGGATACTTACCTGCTTGTAGGTAAGTTGTTCAGCTGATCCTCTCGAGCCAGGGTAGGAAACATTCTGGAGAGAGCGGCTTAAGCAGCCATGTGATCAGGCTGCTGCAGCTCACTCTGGTGTACAGGACATGCTGACATCCCAAAGTTGCGGACTGCCCTGTGAGTGATAGCCCCTCTCCAGCGTGGCTTGCCATGGTGCTGAGAGGAGCGTATAAACACTCTGCAGAATCGGCCCCAGTGGTGCTGGAAAGAGCAGCACTAGGGACTGGAGACACTATATTGGCAGTGTAAACATGCCTTTTGTGTAACATTTGGGTTTGAGACCTAACTAAAAGACCGAGGCAACAAAACACCACTAGACTAAATATTTCCTGGCTTAGGTCACCTGCTATGTTCCAGCTAGTAAAATCCCTTTGTACCACAGAAAAATACATTATTTTTCATTATTGACATCATGGTATCTCAAATGTATATTCAGAATTGAATATAAAAACAAGCATCAAAGCTCATTGTATCAGTGATAAAAGTTAGTAGGTTATCATAGTCTTTCGCAGATTTTATAGAATGTGCTTCTAACTGTAAATGTTTGACTGTGCTATTGTATGTGCCATCTGTATGGCCTGGGTTATGCCTGAAAATGGTTCATTGGGTCAGTGCCTACCTGGTAAACAAATAAATAAAAAGCATCATTGTCACCAAATTCTTCTAAATTTCTTCTGGTGTCTTAAGGTGTGCATGTTTCATTTTAATTCCATCAGTCTATTATCATTCTCTCTTTGTGTGCAGTTTTGGTCTGGAGGCCTGATTAAAAGACAGGCAGCAAAACACCACTGGACATCATTGTACCTCAAAAGCACATTCAGAAATTAATATAAAATATAGCAAAGCTCACTGTATCAGTGAAAAAATGAGCTGACTGATCATGCATATCTTGCTAGAGATTTCACAGAATGTGCTTTGCCTATCTCCCTGGTTGTTTATACATTTGCAGTATGGACAATCTGTTGTCTCAGAACTGCTCATAGTTCAAAAGAACAAAACTAACATGGCACTGTATCAGCATGTCACAGTGTACTGTACACCTGCTAGCAATCAGTAGGGCAATGGCTATGGAGTTCTTCTCATCACCTCTTCTGCATTCACTACGTCAGTGACTTACAGTGATGATACAGTATGTTTGTCTAAGTGGCCCAACAGGTTGGTTGTAATATATATCCAGGTGCAAGGACAAGGGTGCAGATCTGAATATGTAAAACAGGGTTTACTGTGAACACGGTGACTGTGACTGAGTGCTTACAAAAAAGGGCAATGCAATCATGGCACCTGTGTTCTGGGCTACCTAGCAGGTTTAGCGACTGGATACAGGGGTAGGTGACTCCAGCAACAGGATGTGACTATACATACACACACAGGGGGTGGGGGAGGGACCACGCCGCATGATGGGTGGAAGGGGAGGAGGAGGGCATGTGGGTGTAGTGTGGTGGTCAGCTGCCGAGCTGGCCATGTGGCATGGTGGGTAGCTTGCAGGTTGGGGTTGGGAGGTGCCAGGTTCAGTTCTGGGGTGATCGCTTTAGTCTGCTCAGGTTTTCTATTTTTTATAAGTTTTACATGCCTGACATACACCCCTGGAGTTGAGAATCCTTAAGTAGGGATGTGTGGGGTGTGTAGAAACCTGGTCCTGCCTTGCAGTTCGCCGCATGTGTACATTGCCATAATTAATTTTCAGCGATGTAATCGTTCAAATGGCTTATCATTATTCCATGATCGCGTTATGACTTAGAACCATAAAACAGTGACTGAGGAGCCTATGAGTAAGATACCTTGTAGTAATGATGTAGACAACAGATGTTAGATGTGAAATCATTGTACTGACCCTGTAACATACCAAAATCATTAACATGTTTTAGGAAATGTCTCTGCAACTTCTCTATCACTAAAGGTACTTATTCTCTTATTCAGGTTCCCAACCTGAGTAGCCTTCTTTGTAGAACACAGCCTTCAATAAATAGTATACCATATCTCTCTGAGTGGTTGCCAGGCCCAATACCTCCTGCACCAGCATACCCAATATATGTTTCCCAAATGTAGATACATAGTCTATTACTATGAACTCTCCCTGTGGCTGCCAGGACCAATCTGTCTTGCTCCAGCCATTACAGGAAATGTTTTGAGTTCATCGTGTGTGCAAGTGCAGACGAACTTGTTGAAATGAGAGTTGCTATACAGGGTTGTGAGGGGGGTGCATCCACTGGAGAGCTCAGTTCCAAGGGGCAGATCAGTGGCAGGCGAATCAGTAGGCAGGCTGGTGATGACTCACTTTCTGTTTTGGGGGCTGAGTTGGCAAACTTATCAAAGAACAGAGCCGAACCAATAGTGGCACGGCTTGGTCCTTTGATGTGTAAAGACCTGCCTTACTTTGACTTCCTGGTTGCGCATTCACACTGCCATAGCGCTTACAGTGCGAACACGCTGAACCTTCCCACTGCTCCTGTCCTCCCTCCATTCCCGTTTGAGCCCCCCCACCAGCAAATCACTCCCTCCCACTTCCTCCCACTGCTGCTATCCTCCCCACACACTCCTTCTGTTCGAGTCCCCCCAGCAAATCAATCCCTCCCTCCCACTGCTGCTGTCCTCCCACACCCTCATTCTGTTAGAGCCCCCCACACACACACACACAAACCCTCCCACCCTCCCACTGCTGCTGTCCTCCTCACACCCTCTGTTTCTGTCCCCCCGAACTGGAGAGCACACCCCAGTGTCCAGAAATGTTCATATCCTTTCCTATAAAAAAAGAAAGCCATCCCCAATGTCTTTATTTCTTTAAACCTGAAAAAAAAAAACTGTCCATCGTTGTGTCCCTGTCCCCCACCCAACCCACCCACAGCACCCAGCTCCCCCCACCCACCCTTACCCATACCTACCTCCTTAGGTCGGGAGCAACGATCTTGTGTGAACCGGGACATGTCTGCACTTTTCAAAGCCAACCGGCAAAGTGAAGATTTTAAGGTAAGCTGTATAAGGGGAATCAATGGTGGGGGTCAACTTAGGTTGATATCTCAGCCATTTTAGGAATTTTGGCCCCAGATTTTCAGCATGGGGTGCTTGTGACCCCACCTCCTGAACACTGTTACTGTCATTCTGTTACTCTGTCCTGAAAGGTGATTTCTTTGTCACTGTGAGGAATCACCTTTCGGGACTGATTAATGAAATGACAATGCCACTGGTCATGAGGTGGGATCCCAAAAAACCCATGTTGCAAATTTGGGGAAAAAATTCCAAAAGTTGACTGTGTTACGAGTGTGCATTGTGCAGTTTCTAGGCATGCTCCTAACTTCACCAGTTTTTAATATTTTCACTCCAGATTTTCAACATTGTCATTATTTCACACCTCCTCATGAACAGTACAGCTATCGATTTTCATATCCTGCCTGAAACATATTTTCACACCTGTGATTCAGAATGGCATGGTGGCTCTGCAAAATCACCTTTCAGGATGAGGGAATGAAATGACACTGGCACTTTTCATGAGGTGGGGTCATAAGAATGCTACATTGAAAATTTTGTGTGAAAATTTTAACAAACAACAAAGTTACGAGCATGCACTTAACAAACACAGGCTCGTACCTTTGGTACTTTTCAATATTTTGACCCCAAATTTTAATCATAGCTGTCTCTTCACTGCACCTCATGAAAGTGACAGATGCCATTTTCCAGATCCTGGGCAAAATATTTTTTGCATCCCGAAAGGTGATTTCGCAGCCACTGCGTGAAATTACCTTTCGGACAGGAGTTGAAATTGTACTCTTCCTTTCTTCATGGTGGTACAATAAAGACGGCTATGTTGAAAATGTGGTGTACAAATATGAAAAATAATGAAGTTATGAACCCGTGTTGAAATTTGCCAACACCAGCTCGTAACCCCCCCCCCCATGGCACCAGTGCACACGACTGACTTTCTGCATCGATATATAGACATGTACTGTAGCCTGTAAATAATTAGAGTCCCTCAAACTAATGTAGCTGACAGATCTGATTCCTCCCTCTCCAGCCCCTACCATTGTTCCCTTTGTAACAGGCGCCCTATCTGAAACGTCTAACCCAATGAATGCTTTTACTCTATATTCTTATACTCTGTGAACCCTTATCAGTCTGTGAATTTACAATAGTACTTAATACACATGGAAGTGCACTCATCCAGCGTCATTTGTTTTATAAGTCTCTTCAGCATCCATTCCCTGATACATATACACAGTACTGTAGTTACTAAAGAACACAGATGAAGAAGATGAAGATGTTGATGTGAGTTGAGGCAGTGGTTCTTTTGTGGTTCTAGTCCTGGTTCTTTGGAAGGAACAGTCTTCTTCTATAGAAAAATGGTAGATGCAGACAGTCACTATTCTATATCACACTGACTGCCCTGCTGTCCCTGCTCTACAATTCAGTTGATCCCCTCTTGCTTATGCCATTGATTACCATGACCGACCAGCCAAAGGCCCTAACCCGGCTGTTCAGGCTTCTCCAAGTATGGCTGGTTCTCTCTGGTCTGGTTTCATTTGATATGATCTGGTCAGCTTTTCCCTGCCAGTTGTCCAACATTGACCAAGCTGTTGGACCAGTCAGGTGGGGGGGGGTGTTATAAATATAAGCCCTGTACTGTGCAGAATAAGTTCTCTCCTGACCACCCAACAGTCACTGCATTTGCACTCAGTTTTGGTTACTGGGAAACCGACATTTTTCCAGGTGTATCCCAGTAACAAAACCTGCATGTAAACTGTGCAGTTTCCCAGAAACCAATGTTTTCCAGTGGATGTGTTATCGGTAAAAGGTATACCAGAGATGCTGTGTTTACCAGTGGTGTGCATGTAAATGCAATGTGTGACAGAGTCTCTGGTGGGGTGCTCTGGGTAGCCCAAGAAACAGGCCTTGAGCTGCTGACAGACTTAGACCGTATTGGAATTCTGGACTGATATGATAGTCCACAGCACAGCAAGAGTTAATTAGTGGAGCTGTGTGCTCTCAAAACAAATGGTACCTGTGGTGGGAGTCATATAGGGCAAGCAGTCCACAATAGTAACTGTCCCCTGTATCCTTACTGCTAGAATAGTCTGGCAGGGATACATACAAATAAAAAAACACCCTGTTTTCTCTAGGGCACCAATTTGACACATCTTCCATGGAGACCTTATATTTTCCATTTGATCTTCCAGTAGGGAGGTCACTATATATTACAACCCTAATGCCAGACCCACTTCCCAGGGGTCTGAGGGCTCTGACCTAATACTGTCCAGCGGGGGTCGGGGGGGGGAGAAAGAGAAAGAGAAACAGAAGAAAAATCACCACCATATGGCTAGCCCAGGGTGAAGCTGAAAGAAAGATAGGAAGCAAAAAAAACAACAATAAAAAAAACAACATAGTAAAGGTCAGTATATTTTCACCTGTGTATCTTCCTTCCTTCCTTCCTTCCTTCCTTCCTTCCTTCCTTCCTTCCTTCCTTCCTATCATCTATCTTTTAATTCCAAGAGGTCCACATTCTGGCATCATGAAGGGAAGCCATGCCTTGTCAGTAGTGCTTTAAAGTCCCTGCACTTGTCATTTTTAATACCTGTCTAGGCTGCACTTCTTAGCTGTTGCCAATTATCTTTCTCCTGTCGTCATCAGTTGATTGTCATATACTGTACTGTTTACCCAGCTGTTTAACTCATTGTCATGCCAAGTATTGTTCTCTAAAATTGTTACATGCTCATACTAAAGTCATTGTCTTATACTCTATTATTTTAATAATTTGTACTCTCCCAGATCGTGCCTGCAATAGGCAAATGTTTGTCTAGCGCACCTTACCTGGTAAGCAAAAACTGACTAACTGAAAAACGAAGTAAAATGAATTATGTTTTACCAGTGACAGGGTCTGAATCCAGTCACCCAGATCAATTCTGACTCTGCCTGCTAGTACTCACGTCCTGCTTCCTGGCAGCAGTACAGCATGGTGCTTTTATTGTGAGTCCAATTTCCTGGACACCTTATTCTGGGGACAAAACTATAGACAACACCATTGTGAATTGGTGTTTGTTTGCCTGGGGTGATGTCCACAGTAGATAGCATCACTACCTGCACTTTCCCTCAGGCCCAAAACTGACCCTTAACTATGATGGGCCGCCTGCTGACCCCATCTCTGTTGATACTCTAAATATTAGGCTTTTATGGGTTAATTTCTAAATATTTTGCAGGTCTGCAGCAGTGCTGGTCTTCTCCTTCTGCTGCCATGGCACCAAATGAGGCTGCTATTTTGCTCCACCTCCACTCCCCCCCTCATGATGCCCTGCCTATTGATTGGTTGTGAGTGGGTGGGAGGGGGAGCTGTGGGAGAAGGTGTGAGAGAAGAGTCTGTGGCTGCTGGTGTACTTGATTCCCCTTCTCTCTGCTGATGGGAATGTTGCATAATTTTGTGTCATTTTGCGCTCAGGTCTGACTGGCAAAGGTTTGATTCAGTCCACCCTGATCATACTGGGCATAACTCAGATGATCCATATCTCCATACTGGACCAGAGCACACAACTAGTAGTTTGCACCAGTGTATGAGCCGTACCCTTTAAAGATTTTTTATTTATTTATTGCTAGGACTAATATATCTTTGAACCAGAGGTTCATTTACAAAGGTTCCACATCAGATACAGAATGCATAGGTAGAACATACAAAATGTGTAATTTTCTTTTTCAATACAAAATCAAGGAAGTAAAACATCATAGAAGGCAACATGGAAGCAAGGACACATAGTTCCATGAACTATACGGGAAGGCAAACAATCTTTGACGGGTATAGTGTAAGGTATAGAATGGAATAGTACATGGGGCAGTCACATGGCACTGGAGATAGGAGAAGGAAGAGTGGGAGGGTGGTGCAGTCAGTTAAAATGACTTTGTCTGCCAGAACTAAGTGAGTAGGATAGGCAGTGGGGGTGGAGAGCTGGTAATGGTATAAACAGGTAGAAGCAGGAGAGAAGGAGGAAAAGAAAAGGAGGGGCTGGAAGCAGACAGAGGCCCCTTGTTGTGTCAGAATAGAGTGGGTAGGTTAAATTTTAGGGAGTGAACCGAACAGTGAGGTGGAACGAAGGGAGAGGGAGCTAGACAGGTAGTGGCTGGGAGCAGGTCACTCTTTGCAGTGTCTATGTATAGGAGTGCAGTCACAACTGCTTTGCTGGGTGAGGTGCTGGTGCAGTTTGTTTTGAAAGTGTCAAGGAAGGGGGTGTTTAGTATCTCAAGGGGGAGGTTGTTCAGCCAGGAGGGGCTCTGTAGTGAAAAGATTGCTGACCTTGTGCTGTCCGGCAGTAAGGGACCAGGTATTTAGTTGAGGCTGCTCTGTGTGTGTTCCATGGGTTGGGGGCTGCAGACAGTAGAGGCAGGGCAGTTGGCGGAGCTTTGTCCATGCTGATTGAAGCAATTCTTTTTGGTAGAAGAAAATAGTTTATTCTTAATTGAATAGAAAACCGCTGGCAGAAAAAGCCTTTGCGATCTATCCAGTCTGCCCTGTGAGGTTGTACATGCCCTCCTTAGGGGCTCATGACTGACCTTTCCCCTCCCCTGCCCCCCTGATCCCATGCTTAGCACTTTATGCCTATACCACCCCCTCCAAATGCTCACCACCATTTTAACACTGACCAGTGCTTCTGGTAGCTTTTTCCACCCCTCCACCTCCCTCTGTGTGAAGTAATACTTCCTCACATCCCTTCCTTGCATCCCCCACCTGTTTCTTACTAATCATCTTAGTATTCATATTGCTGCTGGTCGTGAGCAGCCCTCTGGAGTCCATTTTGTTAATACCCTGCATGTATTTAAATATTTCAGTCATGTCCCTCCTTTCCTTTCCAGCCTCCAATGAGTACCTGTTCAGGCAGGATTGTGACTGAAGTTTCTGTTTAGGACTGTATAAAACTTTGCGAACAGAACTAGTATCCTGTGTGTCCTAGTGACTGGGCAGCAGCTCATAGAGTTGCCACATGGGAGACCCGGGTTCAGGAGAAGTTTCTCACTCACTGGACTGGTCAGAGGGTGAACATCTCACAGGGGTGGTGCGCTCTCTGGCGCTCTGCATTGCTTTCTTGTACCCCTGCAGCTGAACTAAGAATGGGGCTAGGAGGGCTGTCTGAGAAGACTGCCATTCTCACCATTCAAGACCAAAGTCCAGTACCACAATACAGACAGAATCCACAAAGAGGGGAATGGGGAAAAATCAAGATAAAAAGAGTGAATACCACCCCTTCAAACAAAAACCAGAGTTGTCCTTTCCATGAACCAAACCATTATACTAGGGTATAAACAAGCCAAAGCCTAGGTGAATACTGACAGCGTAAGCCTCACACATGGACATTACGACATTAGTTTTGGCCATTGTGACAAGTATGTGTTTGGTAAGTGTACTACACAGTTCAATGAAATGACTACCATTGCAGGAGCTTTTACCAGTATAACGTTAGTATATCCACCTGGTTATCCAACATGATGCTTTTTTATATTTTGCTTTATGCTGTGACTCATGTGTCAGACCCTTGACTAGTACAGTGCTCCTGTTTTCCTGCCCTGAAGTGCTTCACTTTGTACGGCCTGTCTCTAAAGCACTAACTGGAAATGAGGTAGAAACAAGGCAATCATTGTTCTTGGTTTCGAGAAGAGAAACCTGTGAGCATTCCTTAGCTATTTCTCTGGATTTATGCCGTGACTCCTTGTGCTCTCCCATTTGCCATGACTAGATCACACTCATGGTGGGGGAAGGAGGCTGCTGCTCTACACCACCCTCCTCAAACAACACTGACCTGAGCTGACTGACATGGCGTAAGTGTCCTAAATTAATCAAGCAGATAATTAATGGCTGATTCTGTCTTGTAAAAGCAAATATCGTGATGTTGGTCCCACACAAGAGGCCATTTAGGAGCACTTCATCCTCTAGGCAGGCTCTTGTGGAAATGTGCTAAACAACTAAATTTCAGTCTCATACTAACTCTTTTCTTATTAGGGTCAGAGAAAAGCCATCAAGATGTCTCTCAAGGAGAAGTGGAAGTTAGATACAGATCACAAAGGATGTAAGATTCAAAACATCCGTAAATAAGAATACATAACCAGAGATTAAGCCAGCAGTTAGACAAGGCAGTATTCACAGGAGTGCTGGAGCACTTCACCAGCCCTAATCACAAGTTTGCATCCACAATGTGCAGGCACCACTGGCACTAATTTTTTCATCTAGTTTCATATGTGCTACCACCAGTTGCAGGGCCTTTTATGTCTTCTGCAAGTTGTTCTCTTTCTGAATTTGAAAGGGTGGGATGCGGAGGAGGCAACTAGACTTTCTGGATACTGTGATGTCATCTTTTGGACCAACAGAGATATTGTACTATAAATTTTGTAGTACACAAGCTTTCCAGGGCCCCACAGGTCCTTTAGCAGGTGAAGTGGGACTGGTGAGTGCTTGCGAAAAGAAATGGGAGCCATGGGACTGAGAAAGCCTGGCTTCTGTCCCTGAGCCAGTATAACAGTCAGCTGCTTTGCAACTGAAGAACAGTCATGTCCTGAAGAGACTGCCCTCTTTTGATGTGAGAGTTTAATTCAGATTTCTGTTCTCACTATCCTTTGAGCAAATATTGCTGGTAGTGCCAGATTTTGGTGATGTATGGTTGTGGAACTGTGAAGCAGAATTATGAATGAATTTATTTTAATAACTGGTTAGGTACACTGGTCTGAGCGACCATTTTCAGGAAGGAGCCAGGCCATCGAGGGATGACACATAAAACATGAGATTCAGCGCACAGGTATGTAGGGCATAACTAACAATTCAACAAAATACACGGAGTCCAACAATTCATACATATAATCAGTTCATTGGATTCACCATTCAAGGGAGGTGATACAAGAGTTTCATACAAATAGAAGCCTTTTCCCATCCCATATCAGGGATGGGCACCTGCAGACTGTGGCGGTAAAGCAGGCACTTTTGAAATGCGATTTGAAGAGCTGGGAAATGCCTAGTGTGTGGATCATGGCCAGTAAACCATTCCAGAGCCCAGAAGCAGCAACAAAGAAGGCTCTCTGTCCCATCTTGGTAGCAGCCCAGGAATGGTCAAGGAGGCATTGAGAGGAGGACCTCAGTTCGTGTGTGCCAGACTTAAAACTAAGGGGTTTTGTTAGAGGGGAGCTAACTCTATCATGAAGACACTTGTCAATAAGGGTGCCTATGAGGTAGTTACAGGGCCTGAGGAGACATCCAGCCAAGCATAATTTAAAAGAAGCAGTGGTGGGTGTAGCATGAGGCAAGTGTCACAAACCTGCAGATGCTGTTGAAGGTGATATCGAGTCATGTGAGGCACTGATTTGAGGTCTGAGAGAAGCTAGAAGAGCAGTAGTCCAGGAGTGGTAGAAGTGTGCCTTGAGCAATGGCTAGACACACCACTGGGTCAGAAGGTGCTTTAAGTGGTAACAGAACCCAGTTTCTGGTTCACTTTACTGACTACTTGCCCAATGTGGTCCACAAGGATTAGGGAGTGATCAAGGGTGACTTCCAGGTATTTGAAAGTTGTTACTTGTTCAAGGAGGCCCATCTGCAGTCAGAATGCTCATGGGGTTATTTTGCTCTACCAGTACATTTGGCAAGCCTTGATGATTTTATTCAAAAGACATTGCTTTCATTTTTGGTATTAACAAGTAATCTGTTTGATGCAAACCACTGCTGAACAGCCCCATATTCCCTGGAGAGGGTGAGGGATAAAGTTAATGGGCTCATTGCTCCTGTAAAGGACAAGATCATCTGCATACATTAACATGTGGCAGTCGGTATTATCCCTGATGAGGTGGTTGACAAGAAGGGAGAATAAGATAGGTCCTAGTATGAACCCTTGAGGGAGTCCACTATATACCTCTTGTGGGCTGGATGAGACCCCATGGTGCAGACCCTTTGAGATCTACCGGTGAGGTAGTTCGTGAACCATGCTGTGGGTCATGTTGAAAAGCCATAGGAGCTGTGTTTTCCAAGGAGGATGTCATGATCAACTAAGTCAAAGGCCATAGATAGTTCAACGAAGATGGCACCAGTAAGTTTACTTTAGTCCGAGTTCCTCAGGACATGGTCAGTAAAGCAGGCAAGTGCAGTGGTTGTTCTGTGACCTTTTCTAAAGCCATGCTGGTGGGAGATAACAGATTATACTTTAAAACATGGTTGAATATTTGTTGAGACAATTTTTCCAGGATTTTGCTTGAGTGGCAGAGGATGGACACCAGCCTGTAATTTTATAGTAGTTTAGGGTCACCTGATTTAAAGATGGGGAAAACTTGGCCTGCTTCCATAGCAAAGGGATGGATGAGGAGGAAAGGGATAGATTAAATAAAGTGGCAAGGGGTCTGGCAATGAGCTCAGCTGTAAGCTTGAAGAACTGAAGACAGAGACTATCAATTCTGGCACTACCAGAATTTCAGAAGTTCCTGAAGAGACATCGGACCTCAGAGGGGGAAGTGGTCTTAAAATGGAAGGCAGGAATGCTACCCACATCTGCCTGTCCCTCAACAGGGGCAGGTGAGGCATCCTTGGGTTGGAGTTTAGCCAGGTACTCAGCTAGGTTAGAGAATTTATGGTTCAGAGCCTCAGCAACTGGAGAGGGCTCGGTTATTGGACCAGCATTGGTGAGCAGGTTGATTTGGTTCTGCTTGGTGCCTGGTTTAATTAGAGAATTCAGCATGGTCCAGAACCTACAAGGGTCACCCAACTTGTGGGTCTGTTGGTTTTTATGGAAGGAGGCCTTGAGAGACTTGGGTTCCTGCTTGCAGAGATTCAGTAGTCTCCGATAGTTGTTCCAGGTGGCAGGGATGGGGACAGATTTAAAGGCCATCCATAGGGTATCCTCCATTTCATTTTAGTGAGGAGTTCTTTTGCTAGTCATTGGGAGGAAGGAAGGAAGGAAGGAAGGGGAAGGAAGGAAGGAAGGAAGGAAGGAAGGAAGGAAGGAAGGAAGGAAGAAAGGAAGAAAGAAGGAAGGGAGGGAGGGAGGGAGGGAGGGAGGAGGGATAAATAGTTATATGGCACCTTTCCAAAATTTCAAAGTGCCTTACACAGCACCAGGCTGCAGAGGAGCTTGGTGTGAAAACACTCTGACCCCATCAGTGTCAATATAGCTAGCTAGACCAGCTCCATGTACCTCCAGTGTGTGGCTTTACGATTACTGGTCAGTATGTCTTTTGAATGATAGTCCGAGATTACTAGTGCAGGAAAAATGTTGCATGTGATAATGCTGTATGGATATCCTGTGCTGCATGGACTGGGTGTGTTATATATGTTCTTGAGTGTGGAGCCCCCTGCATTGGTGGTCGCAGGGGAGAAGCCCCCCAGATTATAGGGTAAGGCTCCTTCTCCATCTCTTGCTTTGTTTTGCATTGTGATTTCTGTGAGTGTTTCTACTGTATGTCTAGGTGTGTAGTGAGTGCTGCTGTGGTGCTTTGTGTCCTATAGTAGGTTGTGATGTGCTTTCGCAGCTCACCTGTATCTGTCACTGACTGCTTTGTCTAGGGGCATTGAGTAGCTGGCTCAGATAATTGCAGGACAGCATGGGATGTCCTTACTTGTGCTGTGCCAATGTCTCAGTTTAGTCTGCCTGTTTATGGGTGCTTCAGCAATTCTTGCCTCTGTGTGGCCCTGGAGTTGATGTGCAGGCACAAGGGTGGTTTTTGTCTCATTTAGAATGATCTGTTAGTTGTGTGTGGGGTGCTGCACTTCTTTTGTTTTTGAGTCTGCTGCGATGTTTTGGTTGTGCGGTGGTTTTCCCATGTGCTATTTTGGATATCGGCGTAATTCCTTCACGTTATTTACAATGGCATTTTCTTCTCAAAGATATCATATGATGCGCTATATATAGATACATAGACAGTGTAATACGACGAATGGGGCCTATGGCCCACCCAGTCTCCCATTAAGCTTGTAGTTCAGTTTATATTTTTCCTAGAAGTCTGTTGCCCCTACCCTGACCTCCAGAATTCCTTTATGTCTATCCCATGCATTCTTAAATCCCGTGATTGTTTCAGCCCCACCACTTCCTCTGGCAGGGTGTTCCACTTGTCCACCACCTGTCTGTGAAGAAATTCTTCCTCATGTTTCGTCCTGAATCGTCCTCCCTCCAACTTTATCCCATGCCCTAGTCCTGGAACATCTTTTTCGCTTAAAAATAGTGTATTCCTGCACCTATTCCTCCCTGTAAGATACTTGTATGTCTCTATCATATCCCCTCTCTCCCTCCTCTCCTCCAGGGAGTACATGTTCAGTTCCTTCAACCTGTCTTCATAGGACTTGTGATGCAATCCATGCACCATCTTTGTCACCCTCCTCTGAACCTTCTCTACCCTGTCTATGTCCTTACGTAGGTATGGTCTCCAGAACTGTACACTGTACTCCAGGTGGGGCCTCACTAGTGTCTTGTATAGCAGAATTATGACCTCCCTTTTCCTGCTGGTGATGCCCCTGCCTATACATCCCAGCATCCTATTTGCTTTACCTGCTGCCTTGTCACACTGTTTCCCTACCTTGAGGTCATCAGAGATGATAACCCCAAGATCCCTTTCCTGCTTGGTGCATGCTATATCCTCACCCCCAACTGATATATTGTGCCAGGGTTTTGTGCTCCATATGCATTATCTTGCACTTCCTTGCATTGAATTTCAACTGCCAAACCCCTGACCATTCTTCAAGTTTCTGCCGTCCTTCTCATTCTGTTTACACCCTCTGGTGTGTCTACTCTGTTACAGAGCTTTGTGTCATCAGCGAACAGTGAAATTCTGCCTTCTAGGTCCTGTACAATGTCACTGATGAAGATGTTGAATAGGACTGGTCCCAGCACTGATCCTGTGGTACCCACTGGTCACTCTTCCCTCTGTGGAGTGACAGCCATTTACCATCACCCTCTGTGTCCTGCCACCCAGCCAGTTACCTACCCACCACACTACTGTCCTGCCCACACCCATATTCCCCAGTTTGTGTAATAGTCTTCTATGTGGCACAGTGTCAAAGGCCTTGCTGAAGTCCAGATAGGCCATGTCCACTGCCCTCCCTGATCCACCTCCTAGTCACCCAGTCAAAATTCAACGAGGTTGGTCTGACATGACCTTCCCTGGTGAAACCATGCTGCCTTGGGTCCTGTAGTCTATAGACAACCAGATGTTCCACCAATCTCTCTCCTTCAGTAGTGCTTCCATGATCTTCCCCACTACCCGAGTGAGGCTGACTGGTCTGTAGTTCCCTGCTTCCTCTTTGTTCCCACTTTGTATAAGGGGACTACATCTGCTGTCCTCCAGTTTTGGGTACCTCCCTGTTTCCAGTGATCAGCTAAACAGGATAGCCAGAGGTTCAGCCACCACCTCTCTTAGTTCTTTAAGGACCCTGGGTGCACCCTGGCCCCATTGCTTTATTAACTCTTATTACTTCCAGTTCCTTCAGGACCCTTTCTCATGTAAAGGGACTTGTGTCCATTTCTGCACCATTCTCACCCCTTGTACTCCCTTCAGACCCATTACCGCCTCTTCCTCAGTAAAGACTGAGCAGAAATACCTGTTCAATATGTCAGCTTTACTGTTGTCATCCTCCACGCAGCTCCCATCCTCCCCCTTCAGTCTCACTATCCCTCCCTTTGTCTTTCTTTTTTCACTTATGTACCTGTAAAAGGTTTTGTCCCCTCTACCCACTGATTTTGCAATGTGTTCTTCTGTCTGAGCTTTGGGTTCCCTTACTGACCTCCCTGCCTCCCTTTGCTTCTCCTGGTACTTCTCCCTATCCCCTTCTGCCTGTGTCTTTTTGTGTTGCCTGAATGCAATCTTTTTGGCTTTCACTTTCTTTGCTACCTCTTTGGAAAACCATAATGGTCTCCTCTTCCTTTTCCTCTTGCTAACCTGCTTAATGCATAATTCTGTTGTTCTTATAATCCCCATTTTAAATACTGCCCACTGTTCCTCAATCCCTGATTCCTGTCCCATTCCCTTAATGCCTCTTTCAAGTATCTCCCCATTTTCCCAAAGTCAGCCCCTAAAATCCAGGATACGTGTTTTTGTGGTTTGGTTCTGCTCTTTCTATGATTTCAAACCACAATGACTGGTGGTCACTGTTCCCAGGTGCTCCCCACTGTTACCCCATCACACTCTCCCTGTTTGTGAGCACAAGGTCCAGTATTGCCTTCTGCCGAGTTGGTTCCATGACCAGTTGCTTGAGGAAGGCACCCTGAAGGAGTCAGGATAAATCTGCTCCTAGTTGATGCTGCTGCTGGGATGCTCCAGTCCACGTCTGGAATATTGAAGTCTCCAACCAGTACTACCTCACCCTTGTCTGCCATCCTTTGGATGGCTAGCATCAGCTCCCTATCTGTTTCTTCCTCCTGGGCTGGTGGTCTATAGACCACACCTGTGCGGATGGCTGTCCCCATTTTCCTTTCCAGCTTAACCCACAGTATCTCTCCCCCATTTTGTTCCTCCTGGATCTATGTGGCCCTTATGTCATTTTTCACATACAGTGCCACTCCTCCTCCCTTCCTGCCTGCTCTGTCTCTTCTGAGAATACTATACACAGAATACATTAATTCTGCACTCATGGGCAAGTTGTGGATTGTCTTTCATTTGCTTATTTTGTAGACACTGTTAGTGCAAAAAATTATGTCATATTGACAGCACTGGAAATCCAGTTCCTTATCTATGCACATGAAAGGTGGATCAGGGGTATCCATTGTGTAAATGCCAGGCAAAGGGGAGCATAGAAAGAATAAAGAAATATGGTAGGAGCATTGAGAAATGAAGAAAAGGCAAAAAAAACTGCTTCTTGGAGGGGTAAAACTACTGTTAGAGTAATCTCTATTCTTCTTGGCTTCTTTGAGGATGACCTTGGTATTATTTAATGTTGCTTGGACAGTATTCTACCAGGTTGGATACCATTGGATACCATCATTTTGGTTGGATATTGGATAGCCTCAGATGACACAGACATCCGACCAAGGATCCGACCTCCTAGGATTCACTGTAAGTATCCAAAGTATCTGTGAATCTGTCCTGCATCTGATCTATCTGACCATCAGATCCAACTATCTGAGGTTGGATCTGAAGGATCCACCTACCAGATCCAACTATCCGAGGTTGGATCTGATGGATCCGACCTCATATCCATTGGCCAGATCCTAGGTCGTATACCAGCACTATCCGATGGATGATAGTTGGATCCACAAAAGCACTATCCAAGCAACACTAATATTATTTTAACAATGATCCATGACAGGGTGTGGGTTGTGGTGGGATTTACCCAGTCATGGTGTGGATCAGTCACAAGGCCACAGGCCAAGTGACTAAACCACAGTAGAAAAGGGTAAATCCCACCTTAACCAACACACTGAAGTTGATTATTGTGATTATACAGTTGGTAGTTATTAAAAAAATATGCAAATGATTTTATTTAAAAAGGTTTTTTAAGAATTTTTTGCATAATATCCTTCCTCTGTGTGGTAAATAGTACTCTGTTGTTAGGTAAAAGGCTGCAGTGAGAGATCAGTCCCAGGACTGGTTTACTGAGTGCGGTGGAATCCTGGGTCTTTCTAACTGAGTGCAGGAGTGAGGGTCATTGCCTGAGGGAAAATGAGAGGGATTTGGCACTGATTGATTCATATAGAAAGAGACAAGGCAGGGGTCAACTGCAGTGGGAGATATACTGTAGTACTGAGATACGGTGCCCAGAAAAAGTAGAAGGCAGGGGAGTGGCAATTTGTAGCTGGCAAGGAGAGAAGAGAAAGGTCTGAGTTTGGCCTGCATTCCATATGAGAAGTATATCACATTTATTGCAAATGAAGTACTGTAATAGATGTATGGTGGGATTGTTTTAGGACTGTAATAATTTGTTTTACATTTTCTGTTTTGTTATTCTAGATAATGATAGTTTTGGTTTGCTAAATGTGCTGGATTTTCTAATGGAGTTTAGTGGGAGGAGAATTGGAGCAGCTGGAGTAGGAGTGGTGACTTAAGATTTACTTTTGTAATGTGGTTGACTGGCACCTTTTGTGGTGGTAGTGCTAAGCTTTACCACAGCTGATTAGTGTCAGTCAGGCAATCACAATGCCTTATTCTCAAACCCCAGTGTATAATCTGAGATTTAAAAGCATTTTGCCAGTTCATGGAGAGTGGATACTAACTTTAATATGACCTGGCCTATTAAACTATTATTTGGGGTTTAGAGATGAGATAGCAGACCTAAATATACCTCAGGTAATTATTTCCATGGCCAAAAGAAGCTATAAATTTAGTTACAAATCCACATTGCCTGAGGAGTGGTTACTCACACTGCTGAAGTGTGCATGTCTGAGTGTTCTGCCAGATGTTTTGAGTGACCACTGCCCCATATTCTGTGAACTAGTACTCATTGCCCTCTGTGGTTCCTAATTTAAGGAGTCTAAATAATTTCGATAAGTAAGATTTTATACATGCTTTATTGGACACAGATTGGTCATTTTTAGATAGTTCTATAAATGTTAATGAGGCCTTAATGACCTTTAGTAACACTTTCACCCAGCATGGGGTCATAATGTCACAAGACATTATGCCACATGGATATCACACTGTGAAACAGCGCGATATATGCCATGTGGCATGTCTTTTTCTTTGCGGAGGGCTCCGCATCCTCTGTTATGGGGAGCTGTGCCCCGAACCCCCCAACTATTATAATTAACTCCAGGGGGATGGTTTAACACAAATATCACACAAAGTGCAAAAAAAAAGAAAATTTCTATGCGTCTGGGACCACGAATCAAACCAGATCCCAAACACATTGCTTCATGTCCTTGCTGCCAGTGGCTCACTGCATTGAGCCACAGCAGCTGCTCGGAAGAATCCACTCCCAGTAGACGTATTATCCCCTGCCTGGGACAATGAGAGGGTGCAGTACCGCGCTCATACCCATTCGCAGTATTCACCCTCTCACTCAATTGTACTGCGCTGTTGCAGTTACGGGGTTTTATCGTACGCTATTAAGCGTACGACATATTGACCCAGTAGGCTTTCACCCAATCTGTAACAAATTCACTCTCCCTCCGAGAGTTTGAATACATGGAACAAACAGCACTGGCTGTCACACAAGCATCCTAAAATTAATGAATGATAGGAATAAGAAGTGGAAAGTTTTTAGAAGAACCAAGGACCCACAAGACTTGGTTCTTTATAAACAATGCATAACAAATGTAAGGACCTGGTTCAGAAAGCTAAAGTTTCCTATTATAAAAATAGGCAACAGGTCGCCATGGCAATTCAAATGAACATGGGCAATGTTTAAAGATCTCATGGGATTTAATATTAAGTCGGGCCCTGATACCCTAAAGGATAGGAGACGCAGTAGCAGATGCACTCAAGGAAAAAAGTGAGTGCATGCCAAAACACAAACAGAGCAGGAGCACAAATGGCACACTCCTCAAAAAGCAGAGAACCATTCACTCACTTAAATAAATAAATGAATAATAATTTAATCCATTTTGTATACGGTACATGAAAGTCACAGCACTAATGCCCCATTAGTGCTGCTATGGCTTCATGTACCGTATATCAAATGGCTTAAATTATTATTCATTTATTTAAGTGAGTGAATGGTTCTCTACTTTTTGAGGAGTGTGCTGCCATTTGTGCTCCTGCCCTTAAGGACCACCTGAATGTTGTTTGTGGGCATACTGAACTAGCTAACACTTTTAATAGATTTTTTGTTAACACACAAGATATTTGAATGTGGGTCCTAACACCAGCTATGTTTCGTTTACCACCTCTATCTTTATGTTCCAAGATTTCTAACCAACATCCTTTTTTAAGTTTTTGACATTCCCAAAGGTTGATGCAAAAATCTGTTGAAATACATAAAGATCAATTAAACAATGTTTTTACTCATGTTTTAATGACTCCATAGGCTTGTAAAGGAGGCTGTTGTTTAAATTTATACTGAAACTGCATTTATTAAAGAGGGATAAATGCAGTTTCATAATGTTAAAATTGGAAACACAGCCTCTCTGATTCAGAAATCCTGCTCTGAGAATCCTAAAATCCCACCTTGACGATGTTGGGAGAAGAGCGTGCAGCTGTATTCTTTTAGTTGTTTAGTTTATCATTATTTGAAGTCACCTTTGAGCCAAAGCTCTTCTACAAAGGTTCCACATCGGAAACAATACAGAACATAGTGAGGACAATAACAAGTACAATAGTTTCAAGCAGCCATAGGCTTTGTTGGGTACATTAAAGCTTTCATATGGAATTACTGTAATATGTACAATGATTCACAGTATATATGTTAAGTTGCAGTAATTTGTGTATATTATTCAAGAACATACGTACAATAAAAAAACACAGTTGTAATATGGTTCACTAGAATAACTTAAAAACTGCTAGAAGAGATGGTGGACACAAGTGGAGGTAGCTATGGGGTGAGAATGTAGACAATAGTGGGGAAATAAAAAGGGAGGAGATAGGAGATAGTGAGGGGGTAAAGGTGGGAGGGACTTAGAGGGGTGAAATTAGAGGGAAGGAGAGTAAGTTAAGTTAGGAGAAACATTCACAGGAGGTCATTGTGGCAAGGTGCTGATGCAGATTGCTCTTGAAAGTGCTCAGAGTAGTGTCGTTGGTAACATCAGGTGGAAGCGAGTTGTACCAGGATGAGGCTCTGTATGTAAAGGACCGTTGTCCTTGAGTAGTGTGGCAGTGTGGAACAGAAAAAGTAAGATATTCTGAGCTCCTGGTTAGGCGGGGACTGCAGCGGGGGGCCAGTAAGGACTGAATCCTTGAGGGTAGGAGATTTAAGGTAATCTTTTTTGCCAGCATACAGGTCTGGTACTTGAGTCTGCTGGGGAGTTGGAGCCAATTAGCTTGCTTCAGCTTGTAGATGTCACAGGTATGTGAGAGGCGTGGAGCAGAGGTCAGTAGACGACTAGTCTTGTTAAGAGCAATGGCTATTCATCGAAGTGTGGTGTCAGTGGCAGAGCCGTAGATCACAAGCCGATAATCAATTATTGATATAACAGAGCTCTGAATGGCAATGCTTAGGGCTTCATTGGTGAGGCAGCTCCTATGTCTAAAGAGAAGTCCTATGTGGTCCTATGTAATCTAGCTCCACTAACCATATTCAAATGCAAATAACTTTAAAATGAAAAACAATACCATGGTATTTTGAACAGGGAAGTTATTCAGCACAAAAATATCTACAAAATGAGTGGTGTTTCATTTATAGATACCTTTTAGTTTTTTTTAAGTAGCAAAAAAAGCAGCAACAGAAAATTAAAATTTTTTGTGACTTTTTCAACAAACAAATGCAAATAACTTTAAAATAAAAAATGATAGCATTGTACTAGGAGCACAAAAGTTATTCAGCACAAAAATATCTACAAAATGAGTGGTGTATCATTTATACAGTATATATCTTTTAGTTTTTTTATAATTAGCAAAAAACAGCAGAAACTTCACTTTTCTTTTTCATGTTTTCAACAAACAAATGCAAATAACTTTAAAACAAAAAATGATAGCATGGCACTGTGAGCACGTTTGTTCAGCACAAAAAGTTCTACAAAATGAGTGGAGTTTCATTTATAGATACCCTTTAGTTTTTCTTAAATTAGCAAACAAAAGCAAATTCAATTTTTGTCTCTTTTCAACAAACAAATGCAAATAACTTTAAAACAAAAATGATAGCATCATACTATGAGCACAAATGTTGTTCAGCACAAAAATATCTACAAAATGAATGGTGTATCATTTATATATACCTTTTGTTTTTTATAATTAGCAAAAATCAGCAGAAAATCCCATTTTCTTTTTCACTTATTTTTTGGAGGTATGGCATAAATGGAATATGCTACCTCCCAAATGGAAATATTGTTGATATTTTTTGATCTCATGCTGACTGATCTAATGACATCAGTTGTGGCTTCACCACTCATTATGTCATCGAGTCAATTGAAACATGAAAAATGTAAAATGAAAGACATTAACAATATTTCCAGTAAGGGGGTAGCATATCCCTTATATATTCTTTACAAAAAACTCCATTAATGCATCAGTTTGTGTTGTTATTAAAGTGGCAAAAGTATGGAAATGTGATGTTAGTTAGGGTTTTCAACACTAACTCTGCATTCTCCCCCAAGCAGCCAAAGGGGTAAGGCAACACATGCAACCACAGACATCCATCATCAGGTAAGATAAACAACATACAACTCTTCCCAAATTACATAAGAGACATCCATCATCATGGTCCAGCGCTCCTGTAGCCACAGAACACATGCACACCACCTGCACACTTGTATACCACCTGGGAAGTGTGGTGTATATTTCGAATAAGATTATATTATAAATTTTAAGTGAGCAATACCACACAGCAGGGTGTGTGCAAGGCTAAGTGCTGCATGCCCCAGGTGGGTTGTGAGGCACAAGAGTACAGTCAAGTGCCTTCAACCAACTGGGAAGTGCAATATAACATTTCCATAGGATCTTATTGTAAATTGTAAGTAAGCAATAACACATGACAAGGTGCAGTAATGCTAAATTACAACATGCTCCAGGGGGATTTGTGGTGTCTGCGGTGCAGCTGAGTGTCATCAACCACCTGGGAAGTGCTGATGTCATCACTCAGGTGCCAAAGGCATGCTAAGGATGTGGGAGAGTTAGTGGCTGCTCTGAGAAGCACCAGGCCCCTGACTTCTTTGCCTAGAAACAGAGGTAACATTCCAACTTAAATGGCACACTGTGGAATGACACAAAATGAAGCATATGTTTGTTGAAAAAGTGACAAAAAATTCGATTTTCTGTTGCTTTTTTGCTAATTAAAAAAACTAAAAGGTATTTATAAATAAAACACCACTCATTTTGTAGATATTTTTGTGCTGAACAAGTTTCATGCTCAAAATACCATGCTATAATTTTCATTTTAAAGTTACTAGCATTTTGAATACAGTTTGTGGAGGTAAAATATATCTGCATCTAGCTTCTCTCTCATCATTGAAATAATCAAGATAGCCATTTTAGGATTCTCAGAGCAGGATTTTTGAATCAGAGTGGCTATGTTTAATATTTTCAAATGCTATGAAACTGCATTTATCTTACTTTAAATAATGCAGTATCAGCATAAATGTAAACAACAGCTTCTCATTTACAAGCCTACGAGTCAATTAAAAAACAACAACATGTGTAAAAAGATTGTTTAGTTGTCTTTTAAAGGGGAACAGCCAGCTCTAAGAGCCCACACATCCAAGTTTGGGGCTGGTCCCTATTTGTACTCTGTTAGCAAAAACATATTTCTTTATTTACTGCAGTATAGACTTCCAAACTGACATCTGCTGTAACCAGAAATCCCAGAATCCCCTGCAGCTGATTTCAGAACTGGACTGCAGCAGTGGGAGATTCAATAAGCAAGCACAATAATGCACAATGAGGTGTGGGTTATGTCCTGAGAACAGTATGCCCAGGTATGTTATAAGGCACGAGATGCTTGCACTGAGTGCCTTATGCACCTGGGTATGCTCTTATCAGGACATAACCCACACATCAGAGTGTGTTATTGCGCTTATGAAATCTCCCCCGTTTAATCCTGACCACATTCCTCCCTCAGCACTTTCTCTCAATCCGATAGGGTTACTCCCTCACCCGGCTGTATTTGCACTTCCTAATCTCATTCCTTTCACCCCTCCCCCAATTTTTGCCCCTCCACTCCAACCTGCTGCTTCTTACTTCCCTTACTTTCTTCTTTCTCTCAGACCTGCTCTGGGCATCAAAGATCACTTTCTTCATTCCTTCCTCTCTAATCTACCTAATCATTGTCTCCTAAAGTGACACTGCATTTTCCTTTTGTAATTTATTCTCCTCTAATGTTAGTATAAGCCCTAATTTTTCATGAAATTGTCTGTACTGCTTACACTTACCTGTGATACTATTACCTATGTATGCTACCTGCTTGTATGTACCCATCTTTGACTATTTCTAGAATGTACTGTTACTGTAGTTTTTCCAGAAGTTTGTTTTGTATTCTCCCAGGTCGTGCCTGAAAATAGTCATTGCTATGGCTAACGCACCTACCCGGTAAACAAAAACTAAATAAAATAAAAATAAATTAAAAAAATGGACCCCCCTCCAAAAAGCTCCCTAGTAAAATAAATAAATAAATAATTCTTTAAAAAAAGTGTGCTGATAATTAAGTATACAAAACAGAGAAACTAGTCCCATCTGCACTGTAGACTTGCATCTGTACTGTAGACTTGGATCTGTACTGTAGACTTGCACACTGTATATATCATGGGTGAGTAGAGGGCATTGGTGTCTGTGTGTTTCCTCTGACTCTGTCTCTCCCTCAGTATAGAAAGACTATTTTATTTAGTTCACTTTCCTTTTTTTAGGCTTTGTTCTTAAGTTGCAGCCAGCACACCATATGTATTGAGTGAGTATGGGGCATTGGTGTCTGTGTGTTCTTTTACAGCTCTGTCTCTCCCCCAACACAGAAAGATTTTTTTTAATTTACATTTTATTTCAGTTAGGCTTTGTTCTGAAGTTGCAAACAGCGACATCTGAGAGTGAGCGTATCTGTTCCCACCTACCGTAGACATTGCTTTCCAGTTCTGTGTTTTCTGTGATGGTGCCCACCCCCCCTTCCCCTCCCAAGATACCCAATCCATTTTTTTTTTAGTTTTATTTATTTATTTACTTATTTTAAGCTTCACTTCTTTGGTATTTTCGTTAATGGCTGCCTTGAGTGGGAATGAGCATGTCCCTCACTTGCCACCGTAGAAAACAGCTTTGCGGTTCCAAAAGCAGAACTGTTAGAAAGGAAGAAAAAATAAACTCCTTTGAATTTTTTTCCTAACAGTAATGTGGTGCATTTTTGGTTTTTAAATTGTTGTGGCTTGCATTTCTGTGAGAAGACGAAGGGGGGAGTGCGGACATGCTAGTAACAACCGTTGTGTGCGGCTGGGACTGGGAAACTGCCCAGCAGCGTGATTAACAGCTGAAGCTGCATTGACGAAATGGGTACTGACAGACTAAAACAAAGTATTGATAAAAACATGACTATCTATTTACGGCTTGCCAGAGAAAAGGACTTTGTATACATGGATTGGATTTTCTCTGGGAAACAGCAGAGCAGCGGAACAGAGCGAAAGCAGGACTTGCAAGGTATTTTGGATTCTCTGCTGATGCTACCAGTCTCCCAGTTCCATCTGATGCTACTTGAGGAGCTGCAGTGGGAGAGCACTGGCATGCATTCATTTTACAGTACGGTGTGTTTTGCTTGGCACATGTAGTGCCAGTTCTAAGATATGTCTTGAAAAGGACACAGCTGACAGAGGCTGTCAGCCAATCAGGACAGAAGAATATTTCTCCCCATTTTATAACCTGCAATATACATTAGAGAACTTATAAGCCCGATCAGATGTTTGCTGGATGCCCTCTGTTTTAGCAGGGCAAGAAATAGTTCTCTGTGACTGCACTAGCCCCAGGAGGACAGTAGGACCAGCAAACAAAAGATCAGAGCTTACAAAAACTAACATGCACTGCAGGCTATTGAATCTCCCAGTGCTGCAGCTATGCTCAGATGCAGCTGAAGGGACTCTGAGATTTCTAGTTACAGAAAATGTCAGCTTGAAGTCAGCAGAATCATCCTGATACAATCTACTATACTGCAGTAAACAATAAGAAAAAAAATGTTTTTGCACTTAGAGAAGGAGAGAAGGGACATGATGGAGATCTACAAGTACCTCATGCGAGTGAACTGGGTACAAGTGGGATTCTGTTTCAAATGAAAAGTGAAACAGAACAGGAGGGCAAGAAACAAAGCCAGAAAGGAAGAAATTTAAGATGGATGTGAGGAAATACTACTTCACTGAAAGAGTTGTGGATGCTTTTAACAGCCTGCCACATGAGTTAGTGGGGCAAAAATTATGTGTGTGTGTTGGGGGGGGTTCAAACATGTATGGGATAGACATAGGGGGATACTTGTGTATAAAAAAGGGGGGGGTCTCACCTAGACCTGATAATAGACCCAGATCCATATCAGATCTAGATGCCCATGCCAGGGTCCATATGATATAATTATCTGACTAGTCAGTTCTTCTATATGCAATAACACAAATCCAGGTAAGTGTTCACTGAATTTAGGTGGCTTTATTATACCTATCATTACTACAATCAAGATTATTTACACACCCACTAAATTATAGAAACACTAAATATATGAAAAAATTATCATTGCAATTCTTATGAGAACTTCTTACAAAATGTCATAAAGTTATCTTGTTTTATAGCACAAGTAATAAGCAAATGTCTCTTGTGTAATGAGTCTAATAGTTCTTCCCTTATAAAATTCCTAACCCAAGAAAATCAAGTGACCTACCTAACTCCTACAGTCTACCTAAATGATTACCTGAAACTATCTCCTAAACACCTATTATCTAAGTTACCTATGCAGACTGCAAAGCATTCCCCAAGTGGTCTTATTAGGACACCTAGTCCTGCCACTTGCTATTTTTGCATGTTGCCTCAGCTGACATGCTAGAGGTAAAAAGAGAATCTTACATTCTTACCACCCTGCTGGAATTGTTATCAGGTCTTAACCAGAAAATAACGCCCACCAGAGACACTCAGTGATGGCTTCTCAAGAACATATTCAGAGTATCTCCCTGGGATTTTATAGTCTAGTTAGAAACAGTTTCTCCAAAAAGTACCAAACATATTATAGTTGCCTGCTCTGCTGTTACTTTCCTACCAGACAGTAAATGCTGTTTTCTTTGCTCTGGTTCTACATAGCTGGGAAAATGTGGTTAGCTAAGGACCTATAAAATTTATTAGAGATACTTAGTAAGTTGCCTCGTATATAAATACAAGGAGGTGAGAGAACTGTGGTTAGCTAAGAGGCAAATATGTATTATAAATACTCAACTAATTGTTTGGTCTTGTCTGTATCTGTATGTACTATAAGTTTGGGCCTTGTTAGACCAGTCAGACCTGTTTGTCTACTGACATTGCTTTGGCCTGGGTTTGTCCAGGTCCCTGTCAACTAACTCTGTCTGGATTATTCCAGGTCATTAGAGAATGGCTTTTCCCTGTATTATTGAACTACCAGCTCTATATTACTTACTACTAAGCCTAAAGTACTGCAAAGTTTTGGTTTGGCTAGGATGTTTATGCCTGGCCTGTTTAGACTCCCGGCCATAGGGAAGTATTGCCCTGGTCTCAGGGTCACCAAACACCAGTTAGGGTCAGGAAGGAAGGTAGGTAGGTAGGTAGGAAGAAGGAAGGATTTGCCAGCAGAAGGAGACCGCGTGGTTGATCTAGTCTGACCAGGTTTTCTTCCTCCCACTATCAATTTTGTCTTGCTATGGTGACTATACTGTCTATCCCATGCCTACTTGAATTCACTAACCATCCAGGCTGCCACTACCTCTGGTGACAGGCTGTTCCAAGGGTTCACCATCCTTTCCATGAAAAAGTACTTCCTATCATTTGTTTTTCAAATTTACCTCCCACCAGGTACATGTTGTGTCCTCTAGTACGTGCAGTCCTGTTTTCCCATAAGAGGTTCCTGGTTTGTACTGTGTTGATTCCTTTAACAAATTTAAATGTCTCAATCATGTCTCCTCTGTTCCCCTTCTGCTTGAGGGAGAATAAATTTAGCTGTCTGAGCCAAGCTTCATACATTTCATGGGGTTTCACTATGCCGCTGCGATATCCCCGACAGAGACATCCCCAACAGTGACAGCTGCATTGCCGAGTGTCGGCGTGCAGTGTTGGAGATGCCTCTGCATTTCTATTGGGCTGCCCCACCCCCACTAGGATTCAAATCCGAGTCAGAGTTGTCCCGGGGAGGGCAATGCACCCTGGGAGGCAGTCCCAGGGCCAGCAAAGTCCATCACAGCGACTTGCGTTTTTTGCCTGATTCATGTCTTTGTGATGGTCTTCATGCTGGGGGTTCGCTGTAGCAACGGCACACCGTTTCGTGGTGCAGGCCTTGCACCATTTTGGTGGCACGTCTCTGCACGGTTTTCAGATGGTGTCTGTCCTTTTTAGGTGAGGTCTCCAGAACTGCACAGAGTACTCCAAGTGAGGTCTCACCAGGGACCTGTACAGTGGGAGGATTACATCACGCTTCCTACTGGTAATACCACTACCAATACATCCGAGGATGCTTCTTGCCTTTAGTGCTGCTTTTTCGCATTGCTTCCCTACCTTTAAATTGTTTGAGATCATGACACCAAGATCCGTTCCAGCTTTGTTTCTTCTAGTAGCTGCCCTCAAGACATACTTCATTCATGGTCCTTCTACCCAAGTGCCGACTTTACATTTTTGGCATTGAAGCTCTACTGCCAATTCCTGGACCATTCCTCTAGCATCCTGAAATCTGCCTCCATTTCTGTAGATCCCTTCCTGTGTCCACCCTGTTGCAGAGCTTTGTATCATCTGCAAAGGGCAGACTTTCCTTTCAGTTCTTCAGCGATGTGCTGATGAATATGTTGAAAAGGATGGGGCCTAGTACTGACTCTCTGACATGCCAGTTGATTCATTCCCCTCTTGGGACAAGGTGCCATTTACCATAATCCTCTGTGTCCTGCCTTGTAGCCAGCTTGTGATGGGAGGGAGGGAGGGAGGGAGGGAGGGAGGAAGGAAGAAAGGATGGCACCTTTCCAAGAATTTCAAAGTGCCTTACACAGCACCGGACTGCCCGCAGGGAGCTTTCTGGGAAATCGCTCTGACCCCATCAGTGTCAGTATAGCTAGCTAGACCAGTTCCATGTACCTCCAATGTGTGGCTTTACACAAAATGCATTAATTCTACATTGGTAGCATGAAAAGTTGGGGACTGTCTATAATTTGCATATTTTTAGATACTGTTAGTGCAATGAAGGATGTTATATTGACAGCACTGGAAATCCGTTTTCTTATGTAGCCATATGAAAGGTGGATCAGGGCATCCATACTGTAAATGCCAGGCAAAGGGAGGATAGAAAGAATATAGAAATATAATATGAGCATTGAGAAACAAAGAATAGGTAAAAATACTGACTCTTGGAGGCAAAACTAATGTTAGTGTAATCTGTATTCCTCTTAGCTTCTTTGAGGAAGACATTAATATTATTTGAGCAATAATCCAAGAAAGGGTGTGGGTTGCGGTGGAATTACCATGCCTGGTGTGGTTCAGTCATGAGGCCCAAGGCCGAGTGACTAAACACTGTCAGAAGTGGGTAAATCCCAACATAACCCACATTCTGGAGTTGATTATTGTGATGATACAATTGGTAGCTGTTAAAAATATAAACATTATTTTATTTAAAAATAATTTGTAATTATTTTTGTGTGATATCCTTCCTCTGTGTAGTAAATGGTACCCTGTTGCTGGGTAGAAGGCTGCAGTGAGAGAGTGGGGACTGGTTTACTGAGTGCAGTGGAAGGTCCCAGGTCTGTGTTTCCAAGTGCAGAAGTGAGTGTCATTGCCAGAGAGAAAATGACAGGGATCTGGCACTGATTGATTTATATGCAAAGAGACAAGGCAGGGGTCAACTGCAATTATGGTTTTGGATTGCTAAGTGTGCTGGATTTTTCTGACTGCATTTAGCAGGAGGAGAATTTGGAATGCCAGAGCAGGAATAGTGATTTACTTTTACTTAAAAAAAAACCTCAAGTAATTATTTCTCTGACTAGAAGAAATTATAAATCTGGTTATGAATCCACAAGGGACTGGGAAGTTGTCACTCACCCTGATCAAGTGTGCATCTCTGGTGTTCTGCCAGATGTTTTGAGTGACCACTGCCCCACATTCTGTGAATGGAGTACCCTCTGCCCCTCTGTGGTTCCTAATTTAAGGAGTCTAAAGACAATATTATAGATGCTTTATTGGACACAGATTGGTCATTTTAGGATAGCTCCATGAATGTTAATTAAGCATTAATGGCTTTTAGTAACACTTTCACGTAATCTGTAAAAATGCTCTCCCCCTCAAAGAGTTTAAATACGTGGAAAGAAACAGCATTGGCTGACACATAAGCATCCTAAAATGAATGAAAGTCAGGGTAAGAAGTGGAAAGTATTTAAAAGAACCAAGGACCCACAAGATTTGGTTCTTTATAGGCAATGCAAAAAGAAGTGTAAGGACCTGATTTAGAAAGCTAAAGCTTGCTATTAAAAAATAGACAACAGGTTGCCACGGCAATTTGAAAGAACCTGGACAATGTTTTAAGATCTCTGGCCTTCATACTGTTGAGGATGGGCCAGATGTTATTTGTGAGCATACTAAACTAGCTAACAAATAACTTTTAATCCATTTTTTGTTAAACATGAAAGATATTTGAGTTTGTATCTTAACACCCACTATGTTTCTTTTACCATCTCTATCTTTATCTTACAAGATTTCTAACCAACATCCTTTTGGTTGAAGTAAAAATATGTTGAAATACATAAAGGGAACAGTCAGCACTAAGCCCCACATCCAAGTACGGGATTGGCCTCAATTTGCACTTTGTGTGCAGAAAAATTTTTCTTTACTTACTGTTTACTGCAGCATTGTAGATTTACCAAGCTGATTCTGCAGACTTCCAAACTGACAGTTGCTGTACTCAGAAATCCCAGAATCCCTTGCAGCTGATGACAGAGATAGGCTGCAGCAGTCAGAGGTTCAGTAGGCTGCAGCGCATGTTACAGATATTATAAGCTCAGATCTGATGTTTGCCAGTTCCTCTGTTTCACAAGGCTAGGAACCATCCTCTGTGACTGCACGTAGCCCCAAGAGGACAGGGGGATCAACAAACAAAAGATTAGAGCTTATAAAAACTCTATCATGCATTGCATGCTACTGAATCTCCTTATGCTGCAGCCCTGCTCTGATGGCAGCTGAAAGGAATTCTGAGATTTCTGGTTACAGAAAATGCCAGCTTGGATTCCTTGGAAGTCAGCAGAATAAACCTTATACAACCTGTTTGGGACCAACCCCACGCTTGGTTGTGGGGCTGTTGGTCTGATTGTCGCCCTTTAATCCAAAACCAGCTATAAGTAATGATTGTATTGATTTTTGTTTGATTTAAATTGTCATGGAACAGCTAATTCTTGTACTCTATAAATTGTTTAATCTTTCTTTATGCTATGAAGCTGTTCCAGATTTCTGGAAATGGGCAACTGTTAAATCTACTGTAAATTTAAGTCAGGTGATGATTCTTTGATTTCAGTTTATCAACCCGTTTCTTTGTTAGCTTCACTTTCAAAAATTCTGGAACAAATCACTTACAATCAAATTTTAGAATATCTTGAAAAGTATCACCTTCTTTCCCATGCTCAGCATGGCTTTAAATCTAAGCATAACATAACAGTTTTGGTGAGGTTCACTCAACAAGTACATTGTGCATTTGATGTCAGTGAAAATGTTGCAGTGCTGTTTGTGGACCTCACTAAAGCTTCGATTTTTTAATCATTCACTGTTGCCCTTCTAGGAGGTCATTATTTATTTAGTTTTTTCAACTGGGAAAGGAGGCTGGTACTTCTGCTTATTTTCAGCCTCATCTCCAGGGGTGGGGGCAGAGTACACATGCAAACTGACATATTGAACCAGATTAAGCTGTTGGTGGTATTGTTAGTGAATGGGAGAAATTTGGCCTGGACACCTGGGAAATTCCCCTACTCTTGCACCAGGGGTCTCTTCTTCCTGTGTGCAGGAATGGAGGAGCACAGTTTGAAGCCGGACCGAGGACGAAGTGCTGATGTGGCAGGAGAGATAGATGATCATTCTGCTGGTGTACCTGAGGGTGAGCAGGTCTCCCAGCCCTCAGGTCCAGCTCAGGAGACCGAACATGCTACAATATGGTTTATGGAAATGGAAAACACAGCAGTTACGGGCGATACAAACCTGGTGAGTGGCCCTCATGGGCTGTTTGCATCAGATGATGCTTGGCTTGACAATATATTGTAATAGAATAAAGTCTTAAGAAACCTGACTATAAATGCAGAACAAGAAAATCTTTACCAGTTTTAAAAGACACGATTATTGCAGACTCTCAACTTGCATCGTTAGATTCTGGACTTGTCACTGCAGTGGTGAGAATGATTCAAGATGAGCTGGTTGAGACAAAGGCCGGTAAGCTGACAGCTGAACATCGGCTGAGTCAGCATGATGATGCACTAACAACAAAGAAACTCTGTCAAGCTGAGTCAGAAACCTCGAGTGCCTCCTCAAACAAAGATCCCTGGGACAGTAGTACTCCCCTTTCCACACATTTAAAAATATTGATGAAAAAAGCTAGAAGTATTAGGTTTGCGGAAGGAAGGGTTGAGGAAATTCATCCTCCTCCAGCCTGTGAACACTCACTAACCTCATTAGAGCGTTATTTAATGAATGCAGGCTGGAAATGTGGAGAACAAGGTATCTGGGTCCCAGATCCAGATCACAGCCCAATCCAAGGTCAAACTACTACCTCAGTGAATAAGCAGCCAAATATCGAGGTACCTACGAATCCACAGGTTAAAATGGCAACTGCACGGCCTATGATACAAGAAACTGATAAGAGTAACATTACTGAACAAATGCCTTCACAATATTCAGAATCCTCCTCTTCGGAGTCAGAGGTTGCAGAAAATATTCCTACAGAGTCGAGAGATATTGTGGAGGCTGAATTACAGAAGGCTAAACAAATACCCAATTTTCAGAAACAATCTCAATCAGCTTGGGAGAACTTTCGACGTAAAGATCCATTTTCAGGATCCCCCCCCCTTTACCACGACGTAATGCAGTTCGCCTAGAATATCTAGGGGGATTAGACTGCACCAGACCGATTATATGTGGGGAGAACATTATTGAAATTTTCGATGGGGTTCTTTTCTAATTAAATTCATGTGCTAATTCATGTATCAGGATCAGTATTGTATGATGTGAGTTTTTCTACTCCACAGGGCCTGGATCGCTTTTGATCTAAACTGGACTCTTTGAAATATACTGAACTTTGGTTACCTTTTAAAATTTTACCCTTGACTAAACCTTCAGTTAAAAATGTGACAATTCTATTCCGTAATGAATCAGTATCTGTTCATGATGTTACCTATTGGTTACAGAAGAAATGTGAGGTGTTATAAACTCCTACCCCTATATTGATGGCGAATGTATATGGAATGGGGTGGATATTTAAGGTTTGTTTGCAGAATAACAGTTTGGGCCTAGTTCATCTACCAAATAGTGTATTTTTGCGGAATGAAAGAGGTCATTTGTTCTATCCAGGACAGCCTAGAGCATGTTTTAAGTGTGGGCGTACACATATAGGCTCAGCATGTGACAGATTAAGATGTAACCTATGTTTAAATTTGGACACCATAGCTTTGAATGTCAAGCAGATTTGAAATGTAATTATGTTTTGAATCAGGACACACTTATAGAACATGTTCATGGGCAGCTCATAATCGTTCGGACCAGAGAAACCAGGATATTATAATTCAAGAAGCTCAAAAAGAGATGAATAAAGGAAAAAGACTCCTTCAGGACCTCCTCCTGATATCCAGAGCTCCTCTCCCCCAGTAGATATCAAAGAAACTGAGGAGGTCCCAGTAGTTGTTCCAGAAGAACCAGAGAGTATTTCAGAGCCACCCCAGCCACAAAATGATACTTTACCTATTGCTTCAGAAGTGGACACTATGGATATGCCCCCCAGTTTGTTAAAAGTACTGCCAAGAAACATAGTCTAAAACAGACCAAACCCAGATCCAAGGTAGCTAAGGCTAATTTTCCAGAGGATGAGGACATTGCATTAACTAATAAATTTGAACTCCTGTCAAATAAGACCCAAGAGTCAGAATGGGGTGGTGATTCAGAGACATCTTCATTGGCACCCCACTCTTCTGACTCTGACAGAGAGACACAGGAACAAAGAGAGATTAAAGATAGGAGAACATGGACAGGGTCTAGAGTCAGGAGAAGTACAAGGTTAAGGAAACCACCGTGAGGTAGCAATATTTCCTCTTTTTTTCACTCCTGATACCTCTGCTTAGTATAGCTACTATTAATGTTAATAGTATAAAAAATGCTAAAAGGAGACTGATTGCTTTAAATATCTTAAAAGACTTAGACAATGATATCTGTCTTTTACAAGATGCCAGGTTAAATACTGTTTCCTTAGTGAGGCGGACCAACATTTATGGTGCTGGGGCTCTTCTTTCTTTCCTTTGGAACTGAGTCTTGTGAGGGTGGGAATTTTATTTCAGGAGACGACTTTAAAGTATCGAAGTTTGTAGAAATTTCACTGGGTCAGGCATTAATGGTAGATTTTACATTTAAGTCAGTCAGGTGGAGATTGATAAATGTGTATGTCCCCCTTATAAAAAGACAGGACAATACTGTTCAATACTGTTAAACCTTTCTTAATCACAACAAAAATGTAACCGGGGGTTTGAACTGTGTTGTGGAAAGAAGTGATAGGGTGCAAAGACAAAAAATATATACTGTGACTCTAATTGCCTTCTTAACATTTTAGCTCAGAGTCATTTACATGATTCATATAAATCTCTTCATAAAAGGGGAGGGCATACATATTATAGGGGGTTGATATCAACTAGGATAGATTTTATCTTTACAAAATCTAATTTTAGTATAATTAAGGCTTTGACCATCCCATTAGAAACTTCAGACCATGCAATACTATCTGTAACCTTGGGAGACATCAATGGTCCTACGTATGGTCGTGGGTACTGGAAATTAAATACCACAGTATTGTCATAATATCAATTGTGGATTAAAATTACTAAATTTCTTAAGGCACGGATGTCAGTGGTAGTCCTTTACAATAATTTAAGCACTTGGTGGGAGACCACCAAAACAGGGATTAGGAAGGTGTTTCAAACATACTCCACTACATGTCGACAGAATCAGTATAAAGATTACCTTAAACTACACTCGCAGCTGAGTAAAATCTATTCGGTTATCAATGAAAAGCACATTGGTGTAACGGTGCAGGTGACTCATATTAAAGAGTCAATGTCGGCCATACAATACTCAAGAGCTACAGTCTTGTTACACATGAGCACAAGATATGCTCCCCAGGTAAATCAGGGTTTGGGAGGCTTTCAAAAGCTATGCGAGCATGTGTCAGATCGATTTATGGCTTCCTTAGTACAGAAGATGCGTAAGTACTTACAGACAGTCTGAGTATTTTGAAAAATGTATAACTATTTATCGAATATGTATAAAACTGTACAGATTGATGAGGGAGTTTTAAATGAGTTTCTTGCACAGCTAAGTTACCTGATATACCCTCAGAGACTCTTCAATATCTAACTAAACCTATTTCCATACAAGAAATTGAGGTGACAATAGGTAGCCTCAAAAAAATACTGCCCAGGACTTGATGGGCTCCCAACTAAACTTTATGAAACATTTAAAGATTTGGTATCATATATTTTGATGGTTGTATATAACTGGGTATTACAAACTTCAGTGATAGACTTCCATTTCTGTATAGCCATACAAATATTAGTTTATAAACATGGAAATAAAACTAAACTAGATAATTGGAGTCCATAAATTTATTGAATTCAGATTATAAGATTCTGATAAAAATACTATACAATAGATTACTTAAATTATCACCATACTTAATGTCTTCAGCTCAAACTTGTACGGTACCTGGCCACTCCATGCAACATAACTCATTATTGATTCGGGAACTCGTTGAATTGGGGAAAGAAGAGCAGCTCAGAGGGTACATTATGTTATTAGATCAAGAAAAGGTCTTTGATAAAGTCCCACATTCCTTTATCACACAGGTCCTTACTCATTATGGTAGCTCACGCTCCATTGTACACTGGATTTCATTAAAGGAATAATGCCTGACAGGGTGGGTGTTATGCTGGGATAACATCCCACCTTAGGTCAGATTGGGCCCGAGGCCACCGGCCGAGGGCATCCAACACCGAGAAGGGATGTTATCCCAGCATAACACCCACCCTGGAGGGCATTATTATTCCTATTATCAATTGCTTATTGTTTTATAGTTGAAAAATAATTTTAAAGAATGTTTTTGTTGGTGTGTAAAAATAGTTTTGTTTCTCAAGAGAAAAAAAAAAGCTCAGCAGCAGCATGCTCCATATCCTACAAACAATCAGCAGGGATGTTATGCCAGGATAACATCCCTGCTGTGACAGCCAGCTGACCAATCAGTAGCCAGGATTCTTTCTTGCCATTGTATAATTAAGCAATAAGGCATGACAGGGTGTGATATATCGTGGGATAGTCGTCACGCCTCGGGTAGTTGGGCATGGGGCGCGCAGGCAGTGTGTCAATGACCAGTGACGATATCCATAGATATCACACCTGAAATCTAATTGCTATTATGAACTAGCTTTAATGTTTAAAAATAAAAAGTAAAATAAACAGGTTTTAAAACGAGTTTTTGGGTGGTGTAGGGTGACATTTTGGTAAAATAGTTCTTGAGACAGTAGGTGGCGCTATGATACTGGTAGTTGAAGTGGTGGGACTGTTGTGTCTCTGTGAACTCATCTCTCGTTACTGCGGATGTGATTTGTGGGTATTTTGAAGAGGTTTCTGTCGAGTCAGAGTCAGCTTGAAATACTGCACATTGGTAAGTAAATGGAGTAGTTGCAGCTGTTGTGTTAATGGCAGAGTGATTGTTTTATTCACGGTACCAGAAAATCACCGTTACTGTGATCGCGGTGCTGCTTTGAAACAAGTCAGAAGTTACCAGCAGTAACTTCTGTGCAGCTACCGCTCGACTCGCTTAGTAACGGATTTATTTTTTTGTTTTAAATATGTGGCCTGCTGTATGCCATTGTAGGACAGCTTCTGTGTCGGGAGAGTTTTGCGAGGGTCGTGAGGGATGTGGAGAATGCTGGCAACAGTGGGAATTTTTTTCAGCGAGGAGGCTGGTTGCCGGAGCTTTTTAAAAGCCGTGATGATGTAGCCTGATATCATCACGGCTTTAGAGAGCTGTCGGCCAATCAGATTGCTCGAATTACAATCGCCGGTTCATAATACTATATAGTAATGCAAAAGCAATCCCATTGGTTAATGGGCATTTAGGTAATTATATAGATATATCTCGGTAAGTAAGGCAGGGGTGTCCACTAAGCCCCTTACTCTATGTGTTTTGTTTAGACACAATGCTACGGATGATACAGCAGGACTCTGGGATTAGGGCATTCAGCCAAGGGAGGAGTTGAGACAAAAGTAACTGCATACGCAGATGATGTGTGTCATTATAGCAAATAAACAGTTGGGAGATAGGGTTTTACATTTAATTGAAAATATTCATACAACAGGGGCTAAGTTGAATAAATGTAAGAGTGTAGTTTATCCCTTAAACGGATTAGTTTTACCACAGGAGTCCTGGCATGGTATTAAGGTGAAGTATGACTAATTTCAATATCTAGGAATGTGGTTTGGAAGAGGAGATAATAGTATACTGAATTGGACTGCTAAATTAGAACAGGCTTCTGCTAAAGTTAACATTTGGAAAGCTTGAAAGAAACAAAAGAAAAAAAGTGGCAGTAGTTAAGACATTTTGCTCGATATTTTTGTTCATAAGTGCAGTATATCCTTTACCCTGTACCTTAGAAACATACCTTTTGAGTTTAGTGTTCCAAGTAATATGGGGTGCTGCTTAAATCCTATTAAGGGAGACATACTATATTTGCCAATAGAAAAGGGTGGTTTAAATTTGCTAAATCCTATAGTGTTTTTCTTTACAGTATTTCTCGTAACAATTTGCCTGATTTGAATAAACCAAGTACTGCACTTTGGATTCCCTTTGCTGAATGCTGGCTCAGGCCTCTCTATCAAATGTGGGGCACACAGGGATATCTGTCGGCTCAGGTTAAAACTAAGTGTGCGTTCTTTAGACTGGCTCTGGTAAACCTAAAACAATGGCACCTTAGTATGGATATATTAACAGCCTCCTCAAATAAAGGCCTATATAATAAAATACAAGCTCAAATTGACCTATCTCAGGTCCAATTTATAGGGGTTGCCCCACAATTTTATTCTGCAATTTTAGAATTATTGAAGGACTCGTGTATACCTGCCAGATTATGGGACAGTACTTGGTTGAGTGTTCATGGGTGACTTTTTGTGAAGGGTAAAGCTAAGCACAAAAACTGGGAAGAGAGGATGTGTCCGAGAATGGGGTGTATGGCACAGGAAGAAACTATGACTCACTTTCTTGTTGAATGTCCATTTGTGAAAGAGATATGGGGACTGTTAGCAAAGAGATGGAAACACCCCCAGTGGGGACAACTCACTTATGCAGAAGTGGTGGGGGGATATAGTTTGATTGAGTTTGGGTTACCGAAAACGATGGTTCAACTACTCCTTTCATATATCAAATTTGTGTTATGGCAAGTAAGATGTAAACTTGTCTTGCAACAGTTCTTTCAAGATCTGGAGACAGTAATTTGCATTCTTGAAGCAGAAATTACTAAGCAATGTAGGTTTGAACAACAGTCTATGAATTACAATGTGTGGAAAATTAGGTGGACTAAAGTTCCATTTATGAAAGATAAGATAGGATGAAATTGTCATTTTCTAAATGTGTGACAAGAAATTGTAAAACATGGTTCAGTTTTTTTTTCAATAACATTTTCCCCTACTCTTTTTGAGAAGTTGAACAAAAGGTTAATTGGTGCACTCGTTAACATGTTCAATCCAAGAAAATAGTCAGTAAGCAATTGTTATGGTAGATTTAATTACTTGGTTCAATGCATGCTTAATCTCAGGTGTACAGTCATTTATACAGCAGCGTTTTTGGGCAGAAGCTTTTTCTAATTCAGAGTACTGTGTACAACTTTTGGCAATAGCATACAATGAGTAGATCTATTACAGTGTTCATTAAGGTGCTCTTGTGCTCAGTTCAGGTGAACTTCTTGGATCGAAAACATAGAAGATCAGTTAAAGACTCAGAGGTGGTTACGTGATGAAGTGAAGTCATAGGCACCCCAGAACTTCTCCCTCTTCCTGGGCTTCGTCGGGAGGTGGGGTCTATTTGCCTAGGTGTGGCTTTTTACGTGTTTCTGAGATTCATCGCAACCAGGTGTAGTCACATTGATAATTGGAGAGCTAGTTTAGAAGTATTGCTGCCAGGTATCTGCTTGTTTGTTGCACTGATTCACATTAAGTTTACACATGATGGCACTTCAGGTTTATATCCCTATTCACAGTGTAACCTCTAAGTTTATCATAAGTGCAAAAAAGTGTGACTATTAAGAACTTTACAAAAAACAGTGTATAAGGACATCTACTTGATAATGTGCCTAGTCTAGTATGTCTAACTTACTTGACCATTTAAAAAAATGAAATGTTTGTCACTAGGCACCTTGACGGAAAAATGCATTTTAACCGTTTAGTTACTGCACATGATTGAAAAGCATTCAGTTTAGTTTCACATACTACAATTTATGACCAAGCGCTTTTAATTCTAGAAAAAGTTCATTTTTCTGAAATTGTTGTTATGTGTTAAAAACCAGTTGGCAGGCTTACCAACTTGATGCCCAAAGAAAATACTTAAAAGAGATAGGAAATGATTTTGACATAGTTAACTCCCCTTCCATCTTCCCTTCCGCACCAGTTATGTATTCTGACATGATTTGATGATTTTTTGATAAATAAATAAACCAACTTTGGGGGGGGAGCTCAGATCTACATAGAGTTCCACTCTCCTCACCAGCCACTGCTCTTTCTTTTCATATTTCTAAGGCATTCTATGACAGCAGTAACTCCAGTTCTATGCTATTCATCTGAAAGGCCTGGAATGGGTGTTTCTGATGTCATAGAATGTTCCGGCAGTATGAAAAGAAAGAGCAGCAAGTGCTGAGGCAAGAGGGATTCAGGGTAGTTTAAAAGGCAAGAAAATGTGATTATTAATTTAACAAAAAAGGTCAAAAACAGAATACTGTGTAGACAATAAAAGAACAACTGGAGAGCATCTAGAGGTGTAAAAACTGTTTTCTCATACCTTTAGGCAAATTCAACCAAAAGTATTGATTGTGTTGCTTCAGTACAACACCAGGGATCCATAGTGATTTACTATCTGGCATAACTTAAGAATATTTCTTTTTTGACCCTTAAACAGAAAATAAAAAGGCAAGCAACAGTAAGTCTGACATACGATGAGCATCATTGTTTACATTTCATGATTTTTCATTCTAATGTTATTCATAGATGGTTAAACTCATCTTAGGCCAAAATACTATGATATCTAATTTGTCTATACAGACACTCATATGAATGGTTTAAAATCCAGTTCCTCAAACTCTTGAGGATGAAAATGTGTGGATAGATCAGATTGGTATGTTGCTTTAAAATACATAACCATGGTCCATTTTCATTAATAGTTGCCCTAATGTGCTCTTGTATTCAGATTTATAGTAGTCTCATTGTACACCCTACATATACTTTTTGGCAAGGGCACTATAACACATAAATCACAAAGGTGGCGGAGCACTTAATGGACTCCCTTATTGTTACCAGAAGGTACCATCTGGATGCTGAAATTTCTTTGTCTTGATCCCATTTTTGTACACAGTGCAATGTCTACAAACATAAAGGCCTTTGGGTCGAAGTGGTAACCAGGTTCTGCATGTGTTCTTATGGCTGACTAACTGATCTCTAAAGTTGCTAGCTCTCTTAAATGAGATCCTCGGTTTGCAGCCTAGAGCACATGCAAGATTCTTATCGTTCATTGGGATGGGGCAGTATTTATATATAGTAGTTCCAATTATTCTTGATACACAGTTGTATTCGTTCAGAAATGCAACTGGTTGGCATTTGATGTATCCCTATCCCTAATCTACATACATTTTTGTTTAGGTTTAGTCATAGCCCTCTCCCTAGCTTTGTCCAAGTTCTGTTCATTATAGCCACCACAAAGGAATCTGTTTTTAAGTTCATTAGTCAGTTCTGAGTAAAATGTTTGTTGCTATTTCTTTACAAAAACCTTTGTTTTCTTAATGTGGCATTTGCCAATTTTGTGTCGCCTGTCAATGTGATGTCCCAAAAATTTACACTGCGCTGATCCAGAATATACAGTATGTACCTCAAATTTCTGTCATTAGTGTTAAGCCATGAGAAGAATTTTATCATTTCTTGTTCAGACCTGCCCAAAGATGATATCATCTATATAGCATGCCCACTTGATTATTTTATTAAGACATTGATTCTCCTCAGCATTATATACCACCTGCTCCACCCAGTGTCCTAGGAACAGGTTGGCATATGTGAGGGCCATGAAAGTGCCCATGGCCTTCCACTGAGATTGTAGATAACAGTCCCCCTCAAAAGTAAAATAATTATGTAAGTGTTGCAGACAGTAGGAAAACATCAGTTGAACATCACATATGTTTTCTTGCAGGAAATATTTACATGGCATTATACCCAAGTTGTGTGGAATAGAGGTACAAAGTGATTTAACATCTGTGATGTGGCACCTGTAGATATCTTTTCACTCAAAATCCACAGATTCTTTCAGCACAGTTGATGTGTCTCAGAGGTGGGATCTCAGTCCTGATACTGGTTCCTGAAGAAAACAAAATGATGAACTTGGACAAGTTTTCAAGAAGTGCCATAGGAACTTTAACATCAACCTGAACAACAGAACATAGAGACATGACCTCAGTTTAATGTCTCATCTGAAAGACTACACCACAGGAGTACAGCACCGCCTCATGCTGCACTACAGTGTCAGTATTGAGATTACGTCCCAAGTCCTGATGTGAGGCTACAACCTATAACTTTCCAATCTTCCAGCCTCACAGGTGAGAGTGCAACCTGCTGAGCCAGTGACACTGACAAGGATTAGGTAGTTAAGTAATTGTCAAATCACCTAATGTCCTCCTCAGAAAATGGTTCTTGAGAAATCATTAAGTTGTCAATGTTCACAAAACCAATGCAGTACTTCAACATGTTCTAAACCTACAGATTGTTCTAATATTTTTAGGTTATTGTCTTTATGTCTCCTGACACCAGTCATGCCTATCCTGATCTGGCCTCCCCAGCCCTGGCACCTGGCACCTGGCTTCTCATGGTCTTACCTTGACACTGACTCCACAGTTCCCCCATGGTGGGGTGTCATTGTTCCCCAAATTCTGCACATGTCCAGGAACAAGTTCTGAAGAGGGCCCCATCACTGGTATGCGGCCTGTGGGAGGCTGGATCTTCATCCTGAAGTTAGCCAGGGATTTACAGATTTTCTGGGATGTTGGAGAACTGGGGTATTCAAGTTCATGCCATCAGCAGGAGTCCCCCACCTGTAAGCTTCTACACATGCATTGGCACCTGTGGCCACCCAGGCAGCAGTATTGCATAGGATCCAGTTGTCTTCCCTTCCTGAAGGAGGAGGCGCATCCTGGGATGCTTGATCCTCTTCCTTGGCTGGATCTGGACAACCCACGCTCATTCCCAAACCCAGGTTTCCAGTATCACAAGCTGTAACCCTGCTGTTGTACTGAGGGGCAGCCAGATTGTTGTAATTTTCATCACCTCACTGGATAGTGACCCCCATTGCTCTAGTGCCCAGTTTCAAATATTGGGCCTCACCCTCAACAGTGCTGTCTCTCTCTCTCTCTCTCTTTTGAGCTACATATTGAAAATATAACCAAAACATATATATTAATGTTTGGGCATATTCTACCATGTTAATTAGTGTTTTCTACCAGAATTTAGGTTACTTTAGGCGCACAGTTTACTTTTACCAGTCTTAGTGTATGATATTTTAATATATTATGCTGTGAAGAGAATGCTGCTGTGGGTGAGGATCCTGTACAACAACTTAAGTCATTTTGCTCTCCATGTCACGCCACATTTGTATCACTGTCTTCTTTTTTTTTTTTACTTTCAATTTTTCCTCCCCCTCAGCCAGTGGCAGTCCTTCTCAGAGCTCTGGAAGCTCCAGTCCTGTCACCCTGCCATCTGCCAGGGTTCACCAGTCTCCAGGAGTGGTGCCCCATGGTATCCCCACCCCATGGTGGATGTCCTTGTGCTTCAAGTTGCTAGGCATCTCAGAAATATGGCTAAACCCTATCTCTGATGATGCCTACTATCTCCCAGGATACTCCCTGCTGAGGCATGACAGGCCTGGTAAGAAAAGTGGTGGTGTGGCTATCTACAGCCGTGAGCCTCTCTCTGCTACCCCTGTCCTCCACTTCACCCCTAGCTCACCCAGTGAGTGTCTCCTAGTGGAAATTACCATAGGAGCAGCAACAAAGATGTATGTGGGTTGCTGCTATAACCCCCCCTCCAGGATGCCTAGCAGGTCTCACCACCCACCTTGAAGGGATGGATAGCCTCTTCCCCTCTAGGGACACCATACTCCTTGGAGATTTCAACCTGGACTGGCTTAGTGCCCTGGAACCTGATTACCCTAATCAACTCATGCTCCATAACCTAGTCCAAATTATCACCATACCCACCAGGCACAACCCTAGTACCCAAAACCATACACTTCATGACTGAGTAATCACCAATAGAGAGGAAAAGGTGTTCCTGTCATGAACTCTGTCTGATGCTACTAGCGATCACTCCCCAACCTACCTGGTCTGGACCTCTAAGACCAAGCGCCCACCCCAAACTACTCTTCTTCCATAATTTCAATCACCCAGATATCCCCTCCCTCCCTCCTTAATGATGTTCAAGTGATAAACTGGTCAGCCTTCTACACCCTCTCTGATGTGTCAGAGGCTGAGAGTTTCTTCACAACCGCACTCCTCCATATCCAAAATCAACATATCCCCCGACTACTCCCGAGTTGGAGTGGCGGTATGAACTGGTTTACCAGAGACTTTCTGGACACAATGAGGGAAAGGGATAGACTATGGTCAGCCTGTAAAAAGCCCTCTCTCCTGCCCAATGGAGCAATTGCTGATGGCTACAAAACCTTTTGAAACAGTCAGCCCTTGCCAGAAAGTGTGCCTTCTTTCAGGGCAAGCAAAGGGACAGTCTTGGTGACCCCATCGCTTCTTGGGCAAGGTCAGCTCATCACTCAACCCTCAAACTCATAACCCCATTATTCACCTTGACACTCCCTACAGATATCTGGCCAACCCCATTTCTGTGGCAGAGACCTTCAATAAAAAATTCACAGACCCGTCTGCCCTCCTTAGCAAGCTGCCACCCCTGGTGACCAGTGGTCTCTCTGATCATCCCTCCACCCATACCCCTCAAACTCTTTCCATTCCCTCTTTCTACTTCCGGACCATTACCCTCAGGGACACTGCCAAACTGTTGGCGAGCCTGCCTGGCAGGGCAGCCCAGGCAGCAATGGTCTTTTCCCTGCTATGCTTAAACGTGTAACACCTGCCATCTTAAAACCACTCACCTACATCTTTAATCTGGCATTGATTACCTCCTTAGTGCCCAGTACTTGGAAGCATGCCAGGGTGGTCCCAATTTTTAAGACTGGTGACCCACTATCCCCAGATAACCATCGGCCTATATGCTTGCTCCCCCACCTTAGTAAACTCCTAGAAAGGATTGTCCACTGACAACTGTCTGACTATATTGACACACACACAACTTACTGTCCAGACAGCAACACGGCTTCCATAAACATCACTCCACCACATCTGCCCTCACCCTGTTTACCAATCATATTCTTGGGAACATGGACCTTGAAGAGCAATGGGTGCCATCTTTGTCGACCTGTCTAAAGCTTTCAACCTGGTTAACCACACCTTGTTGCTCTCCTCCTCCGCCCTTTGGCTGCTCTACGCAGATCATATGGTGATTCCAAAGTTACCTTTCAGATAGATCTCAGTCAGTATGTGGGACCTTCACCTTCCCTGCCCTCCCAGTTGCTACCAGTGTACCTCAGGGCTCCATCCTGAGCCCACTCTTATTCTCCCTGTTTATAAACTCTTTCCCCTCTGACTGTCTCACTTGTGATGCCCTATTTTATGCAGATGACCTTGTTCTCTTCACTAGTGACAAGGCTCTTGAGAAGATAGCCAGGGTTTTATCCAATAACTACTCTGCGGTGCACACCTGGTTCCATTCACATTGCCTAATTGTTAATGCTAAAAAAAGCTAAGTCCATGCTATTTGGATCTAAACCCTTCTTAGCTAAGGTCGCCAAGGCTGGGTCCACCCTCTCAATAGTCTCACCAGACAACACTGTACTTGAAAATGTACTGACCTTCAAATATCTGGGCGTTATCCTGGACCCATCCCTCTCCTTTTCCGATCATATCTCCTCTGTTATCAGCCGTATTAACCAGAAACTTGGTGCGGCCTATTGGATAAGGTCACTCCTGACCAGGGAAGCCCATTTAGCTATTGCCCAAGGCAACCTGCTACTCTTGATTGACTACTGCTCCCCTATTTACTCGCACACATCCTCAGCCTTGTGTGTGCGCATCTGCTCCACATACAACAACACGTCATTTCACTGTTCTGGCACCATATTGCTCTCACCATTGCCACCTCTACCAGACTCTTGGCTTGCTCCCACCACACTGCAGATTTGATTATGGGCTTGGCTACCTCCTGGACAGTGCCATCCAACATGGTAAAGCCTCCCTTATACGTTTCTCCTCAAGACCAGAACTCCTTCAAGGTGTCTGCATGCATCCTCAATCCCCGATATTCTGAAAGTCTCCTTGGCTGTGGGTAGCAGAGCATTATCTGTAGCGGCTCCTACTCTGTGGAACAGAGTCCCCATACCCATCCGCCTCCGATCCCATGCCACTTTCAAGACACATCTCAAATCCTGGCTACTTGATGAGGCCACATGCCGTTGCTAGCTTGGATAATCCCACCCCACCTTTCTGACTTTTCCTCTTGGGCTGCTTTGGCCTCCCTGCCCTCTCTCATTTCTTTGGACTCCTTTCTTGCATCCCTTACTACCTGCTTCTCAGGTTCTCCCACTTGGCTAGGCTATTTGTCTTGTATGTTTTTTTTTCTTTTTTACATCATGCATTAATTTGCACTTATCCTTTGTAAATAATTGTACAATAATTATTGCTGATCATGATGTACTGATTGTTTTTTTTCAGGCTCTCATTAATTTTCTTTCCTATGTTACTTTCATTGTTCACCAATGATGATGTATGTATTTCGGTTTACCTATGCCGATGCAACAACAATGTTGTCAAGGTTTGGCATAGAGACAGCCCTGATGTCAACAGGTGAAATTTTGCATGTCAGACATCGGTCTGTTTTTCTCTCGGGGGCCCCCCTTCTATAGATTAACTCCGAGTTGGAGTTAACTTTCGGGGGTGAAACTTGGTGAAAGGGTGAAATTTCACTTGTTGAGTCTTAACAGTTACATTATCAAATTTGTCGAAAATGTCGCTGTGGGGGATTTTGCTGATGGGGTTTCACTCTTCCATCGGTATACCCTGTATTTCCACTTTGTTCACCAATGATGTCTATCTGTCTGCAAGGCTTGTACTCATTGTATTACTTGTCACTACCTCTGTAACTGCCGCCTGTGTGGCCCAGGTCGTGCTTGGAAACAGTCCCCTGGATCAGTGTACTTACCCGGTTACCAAAGATTTAAATAAATAAATCAAATCAAGTTTTTTTTTTAAAAGTGCTATTCAAGGATATCATAGCACTTGTACAATAACATTTTAAAACAGATTAAAACAGCCATTAATAAATAAAATACAGTCATACTCATTCATTCCATTCCAACTCTGGAAAAGCCAGAATAAAAGATAAATTTTTGTGCAGATTTAAAACCCTCCATGGACAGGTACTTCTCATCCAATGAGGCAGATAATTCCACAGGGTCGGGCTGCAAATGCAATGTCTCGAGCTCAGAGGCCTTCAAGCGGACCCTGGGAACCTATAGTACCTCATCGGAGGAGCAGAGAGGTAGAGGAGGCAGGGACACAAAGCTCTTCCAGATAGCACAGTCCCTGTCTATGTAGGGCTTTGTAGGTCAGCAAACTGACATTGAAGTGATCTGTCACTGAATAGACAGCCAATGCAGATTACGCAGCACAGGCGTGACATGGCTAGATCAAGAAAGACCAGCTGCCTGGCCACCGTTTTCTGCACTAACTGCAAGCAGTGGATATCTACCCCCGGTAGCCCTAGGTATAGGGAGTTGCAGTAGTCAAGGCAGGTGGTAACAAAGGCGTGAACCAATGTTGGAAGATAATCAGATGGGATCAGTTGTTTAATCCAGGTGATATTCCTCAGATTGTATAAAGAGATCTTGTCGACGGATGACACCTGTGATTAAAGCGTCAATCCCTCAACAAAAAAAGCCCATATTTCACACCTGGTTAAGGCCATTAGCTGGCTGCCCCCAAGCCTAAGCCCAGAAGGCTGCCCAGCCAAAAGCGCCTCAACCCGATGACCCGGGTCTACAACCAAGACCTCGGTTTTATCCGGATTGAACCTCAGCCAGTTGGAACTCATCCAATCCTGGATCTCAGAGAGATAGTTGTTAAAGACCGAGACAGCATCATCCTGCCAGGGCACAAAGGTCAAATATAGTTGACCAGGTCCCTCAGAAAGCTGTTAGTGGTACTCCAGAATGAGCCTGAATCAGTGGAGTGTGGAGTCTGCGAGCTGCCCGGAGCATCATGGAGCATAGCTGCATTTTCCCATTTTCTTCCCTCCCAGGGATGCTAGCTGAGGCGTGCTTATGCAAGTGATTGCGCCCATCTAGTCAACTGGCTGTCTCCAACCCTAGTGTTGCACTTCACCTGCACCGCCACCTATGGTCACCCAGGTGGCAGTGGTGCGATGACAATGCCTCCCCCCAGGAGGAGAAGAGCATCCTATGGGATGCTAAATCCTCCTCCTCCCCCAGCTGACATCTATTTATCCAGGCTCATTCCTGAACCTGGGTCATCAGCACCGCGAGCAGTGGCGCCACCACTGTGCTGGCGGGCTGGCACATCACTTTCTTCTGTACGGTACTTTGCAGCGGCTGTCCTGAGGTGACAGATTTCACTATCTGGCTCCTATCATTCTGTGTAAGATATTTGGCAGCCTGACCCTCCCCCTATTACTGAGCTTTTCTCGCCCCTTTTGTCATACTGAACATCATACCAGATCTCAAACTCATAATAACGTTACAGTCCTGTCATGTATCTATGCAAAGCAAGGAAGAAGGTCCAATTTTTGTCCGGCTCTGAGATTTTATCATTCCTTATTATGAACTATATTAATATGTATTTTTAAAGCAAGAATTTTTGAGTTACTATTTTCTCATTCTGTCTCTACGTGTGTTGAATAATGTATTATTACTTGTATTTATTATGTATGTATTTTGTTTTGTGCATCCTGGTCACCCATGAAAATGAGCAGTTTGGTCATGGGCCAACCAGTTAAACAAATCAAATCAAATGAATACTTGAGCTCTGTGTTCACAATGGAAGCTGCAGGCCCAATGCCTGAAAGCATGAACAGCTGCAAGAGTACCGATAACCACAGCTGATTGCTGTGAGCGGGTACTCCCCTTCTTTTAGACAGTGGCTAGTTGGGGTGCAGAGAGGATGGTCTGAGCCAGTTAACACCCCCTCTCTTACTGCAAAATATCCTTTTTCAGGAAATGGGCAAAGAAATCTCTGGATTCTGACAGGCTGATAGCCCTGGCAAGGTGGGTGTCTATCAGACAACAGCACCTGGGTATTAAAAGTGCCAGTCTCAACCGACCTCATCACCAATATTAATGGGCACTAGTTATTTTCAAATTGCAGACTCCCTTTTTTTTCGATAACCGAGAGTTACCAAGCATGTGATGTGGCAGTCCACCCCCATATTGCTAAAGCATCCATTCACAACAAAAATACATATGTATTATAAAATTAAAGGTTTTCAGTCACAGCAAACTGTTGAAAACTCTCACAAGTTCTTGTATCCATGGTCCTCCAAATGTGCTGGCGATCTATTAGCTGCTCCAAGCTGGCAGCAAATCTCCATCTACGGGAGTGGAACTTGGGAAAGTCCTGTCCCCACTCCTCTTGCCAATTGTTGTAATCCATAGAGTTTTTAAACTCCCTCGATCTTAAGCTGCGAACCTTCCATCCCTCCTCTGCAGCCCATAGTGCCCACCTGTCGCAACTTTCAAATAGTAAACTGTCATGAAATGTAAATGAAAAAAAAGTCACCTTATGAAAAGCGCTATTAAATCACTAAATCTCTGGATCCATCACTCCGTATTATTTAGATGCAGCCATCCCAATCTCTACACATTTAGCTGCAGCCATCCTGTTGGCTCACACATCTCTGCTGCCGTGCTCCAAAGATGCCCTCAGTCTTAGCTTCCCAGTACTCACTATTAGTTTTCATCAGGTTATTTTTCTTGAAAAAAAAATTACCTTTTCATCACCCATTATAACCACAGTCATTCAATACTCTTACATAGTTCCAGGCCACACAGTCCATAATGTTTTGGTGTTTAAACATAAAAACAAAACAGTACTGGATGTGAAACATCATTAAAATTTAAGAGCCTTTTGCACACAGAAATTAGGTTACATACAGTGAGGGGTGACAATTGGGAGGTAGACACTGTTGCTGAGTGGAACAGACATGCAGTATGTTCAAGTTAGTTCAAGTTTATTGCAGGAAGACTCTTGAGCAAGCTCATTCACAAGGAAGTCCTGAAGCATGTACACAGTCGAGACATTACATAATAAGGCATCATTGATTAAAAGTAAGCAACATGCAAACAAAGTTCATGAAAGGATTACACAGAAAAAAAATACATCATTGCTAAGTAATGTACAGTTAAAGAACATTTGATACATTGGGTGGGATATTCAGAAAGTGCCAGGTACAAACCTGGGCGCAGCGCAACTGGGATGCACCAGGGCATGGTCTGAGCAGCACAGCACCACTGAATATGGCACTGTGGATGTCCGCACTGCACATCGGGGCGCGGCACTGTGCCAGTGCAAGTGACAAGTGAGGAGCAGGGGGATGTGCCAGTGCAAGTGCGGGTGCGCTAGGTGCATGACCTGCGATATTCAGCACTGGACATGGAAATGAGGCCATTATGAATGCAAGGTGCAAATGGGGCCATTTGCATGTCATTATGGCCCAATTTGCATGCAAGTGTGCCGATCCCCGGCGACTTGCGCATGGCACCCTGCCAGGCTGGAGCCGTCAGGGACCAACGCCCCCTGCCCCTCGGTGGGCAACGCACCCAATGCCCAATCGCAGGCTGTAGATAATGTAATATCCCTGGTGGTCCAGTGGACCTGCACCCCTACTCGATCGCGGGATTTTGTGATATTAGATAAGTCCCTGGTGGTCCAGTGGACCCACTCCCCAGCCCAATCGCAGGCTTAAGTAAATTAAATAACTCCCTGGTGGTCCAGTGGACCAGAACCCCAGCCTAATCATGGGCTTTAGCAAACGTAACATCCCTGGTGGTCCAGCGATACCCCCTCCCACCCGCCCACTCGTGGGCCAATGGGCGCAGCCATACTGGTATGTTGTCAGTCAGCGAGCAGCCGGGCGCTTGCGGTGGGGAGCGCCGCCTGTCGCTGACTGGGGTGGAGCGGAGTGGTGGGGTCTGAGGGCGGGTGGGGGCACTGCTGGACCACCAGGGATGTTACGCTTACAAAGCCAGCGATCAGGTTGGGAAACGGGTCCACTGGGACCACCAGGAGTTATTTGATTTACATAAGCCTGCGATCGGGCTGGGGAGTGGGTCCACTGGACCACTAGGGAGTTATTTAATTTACTTAAGCCCGCAATCGGGTTGGGGAGGGGGCCACTGGACCACCAGGGAATTATTTAATATCTCAAAAGCCCGCGATCGGGCAGGGGGGTGGGTCCACTGTACCACCAGGTTTTATATTTACATATAAAGCCTACAGTCAGGTGAGGGCGGCAACGACACCCGGACATTGTCTCTGGAGGTCTGGTGGCCACCCACAGCTGACGGCTGCCGTATTGCATCCTGCAATACAGCAGCTCACCTGTGGGTGGCCAGACCTTGCTTCTTTTTACGGGCGGATCTTTGTGCCCCCCTGTGCAGCGCAAGGCAGGTGTGTGCCTATATATGCACCGCACATCCCGGGCTGAATATCAGGATGCGCCGAATATGCATGGGCATGCCCCCCGAACTTGCACCACATATATTACTGGTGTGCCCCGGCATATCAGGACTCATGCAGCGCAACTTCTACCTTTGAATATCGCGCAGGACTCATCAGTGGCTGGATGAGGTAACACTGTTACTAGCGCAACCCTTGAATATCCCACCCATGTTGTTCAAGCAATACAAGGTAGGGTTTATAATCATAACACTGGTAAGAGGCAATAAATATGGTTAGTGTACAATGACAGGAGAGAAAGGATAATTAGGAGGGCAGGGTTGAAAATTAATAAAGGGCAGGGATGGAAGAGGGTTAGAAAGAGTAAGGGGGAGTAAGATATAAGTAGGAAGTCTAGGGTGGAAAAGGGTAGTAAGAGCAGGTAGATGAATCATATAGTTTAGCCGCAGTATACATTTTGCAAGCTAAGAAGTTTCAGTCCTGGCTAGAGCTAGTACCAGAGGAGTCGAAGAGCATGGAACAAACATAAGGGTAGGGGAGAGGCTTAATAACAGCTACAAATATCTTTTATTTTCGATGCAGCTAGCACTTCATAGAGGTTAACTGAGATGATGTTAGTTAATTTCAGTATGGATTGGAGTTGGTTCCATATAGTAGGAAAAGCATGCGAAATAGCTCATTTGCCAAAGGTGGTACGAGTCCTAGGCACGACAAGCAGGATGAAGTCTGATTTGCTAAGAGAATATGCACTGCATGAAATGCGGATAAGAGATGTTAGGTAGCTAGGGAGGTTGTGCAGAAGTAACTTAAGGGTCCAGATACCAGCATGGCGCAAGCGTCTAGTGGTGAGTGAAGTCCAGCCAACAGCTGCATGCAGATCACAATGGTGAGTTCGGTATAGGGAGCTGGTGATGAACCGTAAAGCACAGTGATAGAGAACGTCCAGCTTGCTTAGGCTTAAGGTTGCAGAGGAGGTGTAGATTAAATCTCCATAATCAAGTAAGGGAAGGAATGTGGCCTGGACAAGCCTGGTTCAAGTCTCAAGAGGGAAGATAGGCCTGTTTCTAAAAAAGAATCCTAGCCTGGCTTTCAGCCTCCTGGATAAGTCCTCAATATGGTCATTAAAAGAGAGCTTATTATCTATTCAAATACTGAGATATTTAAATTTGGGGATGACTTCCAAAGGTTCGCCTAGAGAGGTAACAACAAAGTCTTTTGGTAGGATAGGGAGGGTGACAGAGGAGGTACTACAAGAGAAAATCATTGCCTTAGTTTTCTTAGTATTAAGGAGAAGCTTAGCATTTATTAGATTATTTTCAAGCTAAGCAAAGTCAGTTTGTAGTATGTCCCTAACTTCAGATAGAGTTGAGCCAGAGGTATACAGTACTGTGTCGTCCAAAGAAGTGGAGGTTGGACTTGGTTATGTAAGAGTCAAGATCATTGATGTACAAAGAGAAAAGGATCGGGCCTAGCATGGAGCCTTGGGGACTCTGGCAATCGGCAAGGAGGCTGAGAATAGACCATCGGCTTTGACTTTCTGTGTCCTCCTGATAGATAACTAGTAAACCACTGAACAGTGGATGGAGTGGCACCTAAATTAGTAAGGCAAGTAACTAAGAGGTTGTGGTCAATAATGTCAAATGCTTTACTAAGGTCTAAGAAGACTGCACCAGTAATCTTCTTGGCATCCACAGCAGAGACTCGGTAATTAATGACTTTAGCCAATGCTGTGATAGTGCTGTGATTAGGCTAGAAACCGGATTGTGCTGGGTTTAGGAGTGAAAAGGTTTCGATATGAAGTTTTAATTGGTTATAGATCAATTTTTCCAAAGCTTTAGAGTGGATGGGCAAGATGGAGATGGGCCTATAGTTATTTAGATCACGTGGGTCCACCGATTTGAATAGGGTAAGGATGTGGGTCGATTTCCAACAAGACAGAACTGTGGCAGAAGTGATGGAGAGGTTGAAAATATGAAGAATGGGTGCAGTGAGATGGGCATGGCCTAGTCTTAGGAAGAAAGGTTTGAGTCCATCTTCCCCTGCACTTTTCTGGTATCTAGGTTAAGGTGAATCTTCAACTCTTTCTAGTTGAGTGTACGCAGCTGAAAGGGACAAGATCAGGTGCAGGGAAAGGGGAAGAGTTAGCTTGACTATTCACATGGCCAGCATAAAGTGAGGAGTCAAAGGCTAGGCAGCAGTGACAAATGGGAGTTAAGTTCTTCAAGGATTTGAGAATTACTTTCCACCACCCTACCATTGGTGAGTATCTTGGTTGGAATGGAGGGAGCAGAAAGCCATTCTTCAATAGATGTAAGTGTCCTCCAGATTTTGTGGGAATTCCCATTTGCATGTTCAAGGGTGGAGACATAGAAGTTTGTTTTGGCAGAGTGAACGTTTTTTACACAGGCCTTCCTAGCTGTTCTGAATGCCTGTCAATCTGCAGGGCTCTTGGTGTGCCTATCCTGAGCCCAAATCTTGCCACGGTTTGTAAGTGCTGCCTTAAGATCTGAGGTAAACCATGGGTGAGAGGTATTATGCACCCTGACTTTGATTAAAGTATAGTGGTAAACCACAAAACACAACAACACCTCTAGGGAAAAACAGCACTAGAGGAACTACTTTACACAAAATGGATTTATTCAGAAACATTATGTATTTGCAGTATTTTTTTTTATTTTTAAACAACTTTAAAATATGGAACACAAAGCCCATTTTCTAAGTGCAATAATGCCCTCTGGGGTGGGTGGTATTGGGCTATAATTATTGGTAACCCTATTTATCAACTGGATTATGATTACTGTGAAATGCCGTAATAACCGGATTTCGAGTTATTACAGCTCAAACGCCGTAATAACCCGAAATCCAGATATAACGGTGTTCTCAAATCAACCTTCACTATCACTTTCCTCCACACTTTCAATCACTTTCCCATTCACTGTAGCATGATCGAGTGGGTTTGTTCTTGTAAAGAATATCCTACAAAATATATTGGAACAGGAACATTTAGTGTAAAAAGCATGCTGCTTCTATTGCTAAAGGGTATTTTTCTTACTTTTCTGTGAAAGAAGCCGCCGAGTGTAGAGCAAGGACAGTGAGTGACTCGGCAGCTTCTGGAAACTCAATGCAAGCCTTAGCCAGCGTTGCTATAGCGACACTTGCTAAGGCTTGCATCAAGTCTCCTGAAGCCACCTTGTCACTCTCTCTCCTCGCTATACACTTGGCGGCTTCTTTCACAGAAAAGTAAGAAAAGTACCCTTTAGCAATAGAAGTAGCATGCTTTTTACACTAAATGTTCCTGTTCCAATATATTTTGTAGGATATTCTTTACAAGAACGAACGTCACTCAGTCAGGCTACAGTACCGGATCCTCCAAGTCACTCACCCTCAGCTCCAAGTACTTCTGTATAGCAAGGCCATGCACCAGCAATTATAAAAAATAAAGACTAGCAAGTGTGTATTGATGGATTTTTTTTACACACCCTCGGTGTGTGTGATGACCATATAAACCTCTTGAGCTTTGCTCTTAAGGTCTATGGGTCATCACACACCTTAGTGAAGTAAAAAAAAAAAATCCATAATGCACATTTGCCTATCCATATTCTCTGTATATCAGACCTTCCAGGGACTATAAGGCCCTTTTCCTGTGAGTGTCGGGCCTCATTATGCCCTGGCAGTCTGGTATATTAATACTGCTCACCTCATTGGGTATTATTGCTTGCATTGGTGGGATAAGGGGGTGGAGGGTTGGCTGGGACTTGAGTGAGTGAGGGGAAACAGGGTATACCATTGTCTGTTTTTGCTGGAGAAGAAGGGTGGGATTGGGTGCTGATGAGTGGGCGGGGGAAGAAGATTCTATATTTCTAGTGATTGGGGCTGAGGGGAGAGTGCAATGAGATGGTAAGGGAAGGAAACCTTTATTTTAGGAAAACTTGAACAGAATGCTATAAAGTGCCACTTTGCAGAGCCTCTACCATTTGAAGCACTACAAACAGTAGCACTTCGTATAGCCTTTGCCTGGCAAAGTTGGCACATTGCTACATGGAGTGCTATGCAAATGGCTGTGCAAAGTAGTGGCATTCTATGTAGCACTCCGAAAACTGTAGCAAATTGTTTCCACTTCACACACACCTACTTTCAGGTTAAAATGTGGCCCGAGATTTAGAGATCAGCTTTAAAACTGAGGTGGAGAAAGTAACTGCATGAGTGTGCTACACTCCTAGCAGAGGTGGTGTCAGAGTATGAATCAGTGGATTGTAAATTTCTCCTGTAAGCGTCATGCTGCCTTTGATTGCTGTCCTTCGTAATGTGCCTCACTCCAGTGACATGTCTTGCCTGCTGTAATGTCCCAGCACTGATTCTAGTGCTATATTAACTATAAAGTGCCCAGCAACACCTGTGGGGCATATCTGTTTCCAAGTGCCCAGCTTTGGCTGCAGTTCCCATAATCTGAAGGCCCAGTAGTATGCTGTAGTGTGGGTCACCTACATTAGGACGAAAACAACTGCAGCGTGGAAAACCAGAGTGCAGGAAAAAGACCACAAGTATAAACACCAACAGCCAATGCTGACAGCAGACAGAGAGTGTGCAACACCTTTCAACCTGTTTTGTGTGGGGCTCTTGCCGCACCCCAATAAGAGCAGCGCATCCACCCCTATAAAATAAATATAATTAATGGCTTCCCTTTTTTCCCATATGAAACCGTGGCGTAATTTCCCATTATACACGAGTGTGTATAATGGCAAACCGAGCAAAGCCGCACAATGCCGCGCAATCGCGCAAAGCCGCACTAAGTTGCACAAAGCTGCGCAAACAGTGCAAATCACCATTAATTATAAAAAATAAAATATGGGGTGTTGTGTGTAAACTCGAAGTTTACACACACCCTTGGGGTACGATGCTTGCACAAACCCCTCGAGCTTCGCTCTCGGGGTTTATGTAGCATCTTACCCCTCGAGTGTGTGTAAACTTCTCGTTACACACACCACCCCTACATTATTCTATATAATCACCTCCACCCATCCCATATTAGGGAGCAAAAGACAAAGTGATGCACTCAAGTACACTGTGCCTTCAACTCTCTCACACTCACATCACTCACACACTGGGCTGGATATTCAAACTGCGCCATTCTGAGGCGCAAGCCCTTGCGCTGTGCAAAATAGTTGTGCAGGGGTGTGGCCCAGGCGATATTCAAAGGAGTTGCGCTATTGAGCAACTCCTTTGAATATCACCCCCCAGCCACAGCCACTGTGCATGGCGCAGTGAAACTTGCGCTACCGCAAGTTGTCAGAGTGGAGCATTCAACTTGCGGTGGCCAAGTACCATTGCGCCATGCGCAAAATCACGATATTCAAAAGGTGACATGCAAATGGGGCCATAATTCATGCAAGGCGCAGGGGGCCATTTGCATCTGATTATGGCCCCATTTGCATGCCATTAGCATGTAGGTGCGCCGATCCCCGAGGACTTGCACTTGGCGCCCTGCCAGGCAGCAGCCGTCGGGGACCGACGCACCCTGCAGCCCGATCGCGGGCAGAATGTAAAAGAACCCCTCACCCAAACATCTCCCTAATGCCCGATCGTGGGCAGAATGTGAAAAGAACCCCCCAACATCTCCCTAATGCCCGATCGCGGGCAGAATGTGAAAAGAACCCCCAACATCTCCCTGGTGGTCCAGTGGACCGTAATGCCCGATCGCGGGCACAATGTAAATGACATCCCCTTACACATCTCCCTGGTGGCTAGTGTCCCCCACCCACCCACCCGCAAGCCCCACCACCCGCTCCCCGGCAGCTGGTGGGCGGCAGCATCCACCCGCCTGCCGCCCGCCGCCCGCCGACTAGCTGCTGTAGGGCTGCACACCCATTGGTGCAGAGCAAGAACCAATGGGCGTGCAGCCCATACCGTATGACAGTCCAGATTTGTGAATGAGAATGTTTGGGGGGGTGTCATTTTGTGTGCCGGCGTTCAGGCATTCTGGATCACTGAACGGAGTTCTTTACATTCTGCCAGCGATCGGCACTAAAGGTGTTCGGGGTTCTTTACATTCTGCCCGCGATCGGATACTAGGAAAGTGTTCAGGGGGTTCTTTCACATTCTGCCCGCGATCGGCATTTCGTCCACTGGACCACCAGGGATGTGAACGGGGAGCCACATTGATGCCGCGATTGGCCTGGTGTGGGGAGTACACTCATGCCCGCGATGGGCTGGGGGCACAGGGACTGAGTTGGGGGCGAGCCACAGGTGGCAGCTGCTGTGTGCGCCCTGCAATACAGCAGCTCACCTGTGGGTGGCCCTCTATAAGCCTTTTTTTTGGCTCAAAGGTCCTGCAGGCTCAGGTTGGGGTTGCGCCTGCATAACTCTGCACAGCCCGGCTGGTCTTCGGGCTGTGCAGTTTATCAGTTCCTCCCCCTCCTGTTGAGCATGCATTCATTACATTGTGCTGTTGCTCAGCCTGTTTCTAGTTACAAAGAATCGCCTCCTGCTGAATATCGCAGAATGGCGAATGTAGGACTTGAGCATCAGAACCCTGTTGCGCATGGCGAACCCTTTTGAATATCCCACCCACTGTTTCCAACAACAACATTACAGAGTCTTCTTTCCTGCGCCCTATTGACAGTATACCCTGTAGTGCCAATGTTCATGTAATTACTTCAGTTCTTAGTTAGAGAGAGCTTTCCTGCCATAAAAAATATGTGTGGGTGGAAGCAGAGGATGTGAATGAATTGTGCCAGCTTTGTTATCCTCCAATATATTACCAAAAGAAATGGGTACAAGTGACCAATATAGTTCTCTGAAAAGGTGAGGGAGGTAGTGAGGGCCAACAAGAAGTCTTCACCAGGTACAAGGAAACACAGGGGAGAAAGAATGGGAGGAGTACCAAGTGAGAACCAGGAGAGCCATGAGGGCAGTCAGGAATGCAAAGGCAGACACAAAGTTGCATATCACAGAGCAGGTCAAGCATGGGGAAGACGTTCTTCGGATATACTAGGGGAAAAAAAGAAAGATGGTAGGGTGAATTGTTAGGCTAACAGAGGGAAGCAAGGTAACAGAGAAGGGCAAACAAAAAACAGCTGTTCTTAATGACTAGTTTTGCTCTGTATTCACAAGTGAGGACAGTGGGTCTCTGTCAGAGCGTTGCATAAAGAAGGCTGTAAGTGGACCCTGGAAATGAGCTGGCAGGTATTTACTAGGAAAGGTGCTCAAAAAAGGTTAGCAGCCCTAAAAATAGATAAGGCCCTTGGGGTGGATGGGATACATCAAAGTGTGCCCAAGGAACTGGCATTGGAACTAGCTTGAATCCCTGGTAGAGCCATTCAATAGGTCAGTTCAGACAGGGGTGGTTCAGAAAGACTGGAGGGTAGCGGATGTAGTGCTGCTCCGTGGTTGGGGGACAAATACCAGCGGGTAACTACAGACCTGTCAATCTAACTTTGCTGGCCGGCCGATGGTGCCTGAGGGTTGAGGCGCTGGATGCCACACCTCACGCCGTGCCGGTGACTCGAGTTCGGGAGTGAGCTCAGGCACCAGGAGCCGGCAGGGACAGGGTGAGGATTGAGCACCCGCAGGGCTGCTTGCCTCCCCCCGGGGGTGGGTAGGGGACAGCTCAGCACGCCAGCGGCTCCCAGTGGAGATTGGGGACACTGTAGCACATCGGCTGCATGACATGCAACGTGGATGATGCTGGCTGGGTTGCCTTGCACCAGAGCATCATGGGTGCACCATGCAGGGGAAGGGGCACCAAGAACAAGGAAAAATCTGGCTCTGAGGGAAGGCACTGACACACTGACCCCATGCCCACTGTCGGATCCACCCTGCCTGGCCTGCCAGGTCCTCCGCCAAGGGGCCCACTCCCTCTGCCAGAGTCTATGTGCGAGAGAGTGCCCAATGAGGAGGGGCAGCCCCACCCCAGAGGGGTTAAGCTGGGGGTGCTGGCTGTGGGTGGGGTGGGGGAGAGAGGAGGCACAGGTTCAGGGGGACCTCAGGTGGGCAGGAACAGGCAGGATGCCTGAGAGATGCCTCCTCGGGCCATGACCGGAGGGAAAAAGAATCAACAACAAAAAAAAAAATATTAACTTTGCTGTGGGTAAACTGATGGACATTCTAGTTAGAGAGGACCTAGTGGTCCATCTGTAAAGAAACGGATGTCAGGATAGTAAACAGCATGGGTTTGTGGCAGCGAGATCTTGTCAGACCAGCCTGCTAGTATTCTTTCACTGGGTAATGAGGGTAGTGGATAAGGGTCAGGCTGTGCATTTAATCTAGGGATGAGAGAACGTCAAAAGGTTCTGATAAGCCAAAAAAGGTTTGGATCCTTATCTGAATCTTATCCAAACCTTTTATGACATTTATTGTTTTATGGTAACCGTATATTAAAAAATAATTTTAAACTGCTTTTAATCAACATACAGTATCTGTAGAAAAAATACAATTAAACCACTGCTTAGTAGTAGAGAATACTCCCTAATCACTCTTCTGTTTCTGACATTTGAGAAAGTAATACTAATACTGTGTATAAGTTATATTATTAACATTAATGATTTCTCTTTCTCAACAGGTCCAGGCAGGCACCAGATGTGTTTTAGACAGTTAAGTGATGAAGAAGAAGCCAGGAACACAAAAACAGTACCAGGCCAGTGCAGAGGGCAGCCAGTCAAAAAGAGCCAGTCAGCCAGCTACCACTTCAAGACTGCAGTCTGCTACTACCCCACCTACTACAATCAGGGGAAAACCAGAAGTAGTCTACCTGCACTGAAATGAATATGGTTAAGGCACATTTACCAAAAATCATTACTTAAGCTGGCCCAACAGTGCAGCGGTTGGATTTCCACTTGCGACGCCGGTGACCCGGGTTCAGGAGTGGACTTGGAGGGCCGGCCAGGGGAGAATGGCTTGAGCGTACCATGACAGCTCACCTTCTCTGGGGGAAGGGGACCAATACTTGGAACTTATTCTGACCCCACGCAGAGGCTCAAGGTACTACAAGTCCCACAGGGGAAGGGTGGCCGGAGTACGCAGTGGACATCGGTGCGTTGTGCCATGACATCAGGGCTACACTACGTACAGGGGAGAAAATGAGGAAAACACCTGCTGGTGCTGGGAAGACAGGCTGCCTGGGGCATGCCTCCAATGTTCCCCCTCTCACCCAGCCACCTCTGGACCAACAAAATGATAGGTTGCACGGGGTGTAAGGGCCCCACCTCGTCCCTGCTTTGGGGGGTAAACTGAAGCTCCATTGGGCCTGGAGGTAGGTGTGGGTAGAGTGGGAGGCAGGAGGACAACTCCTTGGCAGCCCTGAAGGGTCAGAGCTGGCAGGACTTAGGGGGAGTATAAACTACAATTAAAAAAAAAATGATTGCTTAGAAAAGAATGAGAAAGTGACTGCAATGACAAGAAAGTTCCAGACCAGATCTCTAGTTTATAAATAAATGGTCTCCTCCTGAGTCTGATTTTTTAGAAGGGGGTAATAGTGTGTTTAAATAACTGTACTTTGTAGTAGTTCTACTACCCCTACTACCAGGGGGGAAAAACAGAGCTAGCAGCATTTATCAATGTGGTCATTTAATTTATGCGCATTTAGGTAAATGATCTCCTTAGAATGACAATCGACTGTGTGTGGATCAGGGACTTGTCTGCCACAGTTGCTACCAGTAAATGATGGCGGGGAATGTGATGTACTGGATGCACCTCCCACCCACCCCAGGATGACGATGTTGTGGTCAAAAGGCAGGCAAGTCCCAGATCTCCATTTTTTTAAACCAGTCTCCTGAGTCTGACTTTTGTAGAAGGGGTCAGTGTGTTCTTTGTACAGTATGTCAGCAATTATGTTAGCATAGCAATGGGTCTCGGTATGGAACACAATGCAATGTGAAAAAACAAGAGCACTAGGCAGTACAAAGTGACCACTTCACCACTGCTACTACTACCACTACTATCAGGGGGGAAACAGAGCTATGGTTATGTAAGAAATAATTATCCTTAGGTGCATTAGGTAATAAAATAAATGATCTTGTCAGAATGAGAAAGCGACTGTGTGTGAGATCTGTAACTTGTCTGTCACAGTTGCTACCAGTACATGATGACGTGAATGTGATGTACTGGCTGCACCTCCCACTCACCCCCAGGATGATGATGATGTGGTTGAAAGGCAGGCAAGTCCCAGATCTCCACTGTTAAGCAGGCCCAGTGAGTCTGAAAACTGAAAGCTGATGTGTCACTCCACAGCTGCAGCACAGGTACTGCTGTCAGTGTCATCTTCTTCAAGATAAGCATCACATATGTAGCCGAAGTTTGGCAAGTTAACCTTCAAGAACGTAAGTTTCTCCACATTGTCTGGTGTTTATCTTGTTCATTTATCAGTCACAACATCCCCAGCAGTGCTAAATAAATACTCGTAACAGACACTGGAGGGTGGACATCCAATATACTTACAAGCCAGGGCATCCAGCTTTGGCCAGCATGATTTTTTCTCTTGCCAGTAAGCAAAAGGGTCATCCTTAATACTAGTGTTGGGCTCAGACAGATATGCAACTACCATGCTTACTACCGAACATGCATTTTCTCCTTGTGGAATTTCAATGTCCTGCAGCTGGCCTCAAATGTCATCCTCCTCTATGCCTGCTTCTGTACTGGTTTTTGGAGTAGTCTTCTGAATTTGAGGTGGTGTCATTGTACTTCTACCAATCCTCCTAAAGAAACCTCATCTACTGCATCAGTCAAAAGTTACCCGTAGTTCAACTCCTCCATATTATGAGAAACCACATCAGGAAGGTGTCTGTTCTGGAAACGTGAATCTAGCAATGTTGCTAAGCGATACTCCCAGCTCCGTGTCATTGCTGACAATTTCCTGTCATTGGTAAGTCTGGTAAGATGTTATTAACTAGAGATTAATTCATATCTAAGTTGCTCCTCATTTTCACCAAACTTTTTTTGAGAAGTAGAATGAGTGGAATAACTTGGCTAAGGGATGCCTTTTCTGCACTGACCTCTTTTCTAGCACTCATGAATGGTTTCAGAGTGTGACACAACTGTTCCAGCAGAGACCATTGAGTAGAATGGATTACAATGCCCCCCCCCGATATCATTGCACATAATATACTCGATAGTTATCTTTTGTTCAAGGATGCGCTCAATCATAAAGTAAGCTGATTTCCACCTTGTTGCTACATCTTGAACAAGTTGGAGATGAGGAAGACCTTTGTCCTTCTGGATATCGGCAAGGATGTCACAGGCTTTCACTGAATGGTTGAAGTGGCCACACACTTTGTGCACTGTACCCAAGTGGTTGATACTTTCCAGTCATTATCCAGGAAGCTTTGAACGATTAGTTTAATACAATGGACAAAACAGTGTATATTTACATAGTTGCCATTGTGAAGTACTTTTTCAATATTTGAACCATTGTTGGCAACAACAAAAAAACAACTTTCAAACCCTGTGAAGTGACCCAAGCAGTAAGTATTCTTTCCAGTTCTTGCTGAATGTGCTGTGCTGTGTGTGTGTCTTGAAGTGACATACATGGATAACTGCCATTTTCTGAAATGTGATGGGGTTTTTTTTTGAGCTCTGAGAGATAGTAGTGGTAGTAGTAGTACTTGTTGAGGTGGTAGCAGACAGACTAGTAGTATGTGAGGATAATGATGAGTTGCCCACAAAACTGACCCAGTGTGCAGTAAGAGAAAGATAGGCAATGGTTTGGCAGCTGGTCCACATATCAGTAGTGAAGTGAACTACCTTGTCCTCAGCCTCTCAGAGAGCATGCCTTACTTGAACTACTAAGCTGTCATACATCTCAGGCACAGCAGTTACTGAGAACTATTTTCTACTTGTCATCAAACTTCATGGGCCCGATTCTCAAAGGGATACACCTGGCATAACTTGACTTGCGCCAGAAAGAATGGTGCAAATAGCAAGTTACGCCAGGAGTTGCGACATTCGGTATTCTGCAAAGCAGCCTATGACACGTCGCAGGCTGCTTTTGCCAAAGCGGACTTACACCACCAGTCACACCCTAACCCCCCTGTGACATGGCGCTAGGGGGTTTACGGCAGCAGTTATGCCCTATTCTGAGTGGGAAGCAACAAAGTCCCCAATGACGCTATTCTAGAAGACACCCCAGTGGACATCCATCAATGCAAAGTTACACCAGCAAATAGCTGGTGCAACTTGCATCCACCGAGGATGTGTGCTGAAGGCCCCGATCTATCAGTCTGTGCCACCCTCCCAGCCCCATCCCTGCCCCAACAGACAGCCCCGCAGGGCTAAAGGCACCCCCCCACACACACACCTACAGCAGGTGCCCCCATGGCTATAGGACCCCCTCACCAAGTCCTGCAATACTGTGCTATGTAAAGCCCCTCTGGACAATCAGCCCCATCCCAATCCTTATGCTGTATACCACTGGCCCCACGGTGCAGAATGTGCCCTCCCAAGCATGGCACATTCCTATAATTACTGTAACCATATCTCCTAATCCATAACCCTGGTAGTCTAGTATTTAACCCCCGCCCAGCATTGCCAGACCAACCCACACCCTCACCTGTCCTCAGCTGGTGACTGGCCATAGCCACCTCTCACCACCATGTGCAGCCCTTGACTGAGCCTTGTCTGAGCATGTACTGTGTATAATCAGCTCAATGAATGAATGAACTGTCATTAATTCATTAAACAGGTATATACAGTACACGCTCAGACGGAGCTCAGTGGGTGGTTGGCCGTGGTGGTGAGAGGTGGGCTGTGCCAGTCGCCAGCTGTGGATGGATGGGTGGAGGAGTGCAGGGTGGTCTGGCAATACTGGGTGGGGGCCACTAGACTACCAGGGATTATGGATTAGGGTGTAGATCTGGCTGCAGTAATTACAGGAAAGTGCCATGTGTGGGTGGCTGGCACCGGGGCTTGGGGGGGCGCAATCTGCCCTGCTAGGTGATAGTGATAATACAGTATAGGGATCAGGATGGGGGTCTGATAGCCCAAAGGGGCCTTAATGTTTACACCGTGGGTAACAGGGGCAGGGAGAGACTGATAGCCTTGTGGTGTTCTCAGGCTTGGGGACTGGGGTGGGGGCACTTAGCCCTATGGAACGTGGTTGCAGCTTGCGACATGCCCCAGGTCTGCCCTGTGTTTGCGTGATCTTTGCACATGTTGCAAGTCACAGGACTTAGCTGTGGGGATCCTGCCCCTTACAGAATCGGGCACAGGGTCCTTGGCGCAACTTCACCCTCGCATGTCACAACTTGCAGCATGAGTAGGGTGCTTATAGAATCGGGCCCCATAGCTTTAAGTATTGTATTCCATAAGCCTTCTGAAACCCACATCTTCCATAATAGAGTATGGCTGTAAATCAGTATAATCATTTCTGCTATTTACGTATTTATTGCCATGCTATGGGATGGTTTCATGAATATTTAGACTTTCTTTCAAAAACTTCTTTTAATTTAAATTACCTCTTATCGGTGGGGGGGGGGGTAATGTTACATTTGGCTGGAGGTGTTGTATGACTACATGCCGTGCCTGGTAAAACAAAGGACCTCACAGATTTATAGTGACCATGAGGCAAAAGTGGACTTTTGGATCTGGTCTGGTGCTCAGCTCCCACTGTTTCAGCAGAATGTTCCTTTTCACCGAGAGCCCTGCTAGATTTCCAGCCACCAGTGTTAGCCTGCTGTTGTGAACTACAGTATATACAATGATAGGGTGAATTCGCGAAAGATGTCACCATTGTTGTGGTTCCAAGATTCTTTATTTTTTCCTCTTACTAACACATCTGTTGCAATGCACACATATAGCTTGGTAAGCATCCTGGTGTTTACATAAAATGATTCCAAACAGTAGAGGTGGACTGTCTATGTCCAGTAATGACCTCAGTAGGACTAGGATCAGTGGCTGGGTTTACTGGGGAAGACATATCAGTGGAGGATTCAGGTTCATCAGGTGAGACAATCATAGAATCATCTAGCACCATTGTCATCACAATCATCACTACTGTCAGACTCTGTTTCACTTTGTGTGGTTTGTGCCTTGACTTTTTCTTTTCCTTTGACACTCTACTAGTGTCATTATTTGTATCCACACTGTCACTGTCAGACCTAGAATGAGACAAAGCTAAAGGTAAAGTCACAAGCTCATCATCACAGACTCACCATGAGCATGGTCATCATCACCGTTATTAGATTCAATGGAGCTAGCATTTGCAGTCACAGACTGAGTTATTCGATATGCATGTGTTGCAAATAGAGCAACTCCATGCGAGTTGTGCCTGTAAGTGCTTTAACTTTATGTACAATTGAACTGGAATGGTGTGCTGACCAAACAATGAAACAGCGATGAAATCCCCACAGCTGACAAATTCTACAGGTTTTCTAAATTGTCGCTGTGGGAGGACTGAGGGTGAAATTTTTGCCCTTTCACCATGTGTGTACTTCTTCAAATCAACTCTGACTCAGAATTGATCATCTTAGAAGGGGGGGCAGGGTCTCAAGGCACAGCCCCCGAGAATGACTCCAATGTCGGACAGGAGAAATTTCGCCTGTCGACATTGGGGATCTCAGTATGCTGAACTTCAACAATAATGTTGTTGATTCATGATAGGTAAACCAGTTGGAATACTCTTTTGTTTTTGCACATTGTTTTTCTCAGATGACTTGCTATTGCCACTGTCTTTCAACACTTTGTTGGCTGCTCTATTGAGCCCTTCTGACATAGACAGTCCACCAACCCTTGTTTGGTTTTCAGTATTTTGAGAGTTAGCCTGCAAGTGGACTGTAATAGCATTTAGTTCAGCCCCTTCAACAGACTGTGGTGCTTCTTTTTGTTGTTGTTGTACTTTACTTTTTGGGTCACTTCTTTCTGGGCTCTTGAATAAACTTTTTTTTATGTTTATTACGTCCTTTCTCCCCGGCTTTTGCTTTACTATTTTCTGGAGTACTCATAATGCCAGTCTGTCACTTGTTCAGGATTGAAAAGTGGTTATTATTTTTTTTCTTTATTCCACGTGATGTGATGGAATGCCCTGCCCACTGAGCCAAAGCTTATACCCCACTGAGCGAGCACAGGGAGGAAGATGACAGATGACCCACTTTGGGGGGACACAGACAGTATGCAAGAAGTGGCGCTTGATGCACTGATGACTGGCTGGCAGATTTTATTTCACACACAGAATGTATTTCACACACCACCTATGCTAGAGATGCTGCAGACACTGCCGCTAGTCTACCCACAGAGATTCTGGGGATCCTGCCTTGTCTAACCCTCTCTGACACAGTACTTTTCCTCTTCAAGGATTTTTAAAAAATGTTTTCTTTATTCCACGTGATATGACGGAATGCCCTGCCCACTGAGCCAAAGCTTATACCCCACTGAGCGAGCACAGGGAGGAAGATGACCGACTTCTTTGGGAGGGACTCACAGACAGTATGCAAGAAGTGTCACCAGTGCACTGACGACTGGCTGGCAGTCTTGGCAGATTTTATTTCACACCACCTACACTAATGGTGATGCTGCAAGCACTGCTGCTAGTATACCCACAGAGATTCTGGGGACTCTGCCTGGCCTAACCTTCTCTGGCAGGTGGGGTCATAAGACAGTATGCAAGTGGCACTAGTGCATTGATGACTGGCTGGCAGATTTTATACACATAGCACTCTAGTTCTCACAAGTTGCCCTCAGTCTCTCTCTCCAAGTTCCATCCTGGCTCATCATTCAATGTTCATGTTCATGAATATCCCCTGTCCAAGTCTCCTCTTCCATACATTGTACTCCCCAGTCCCCAGTCCAGTCCTGCCTCAATCCCCAGCTCCCTCCCAAGTCCCACACCCACTCCTTGCTAGCAATCCCCTCCCATGTCCCCGACTCCCTGGCCCTGACTCCCAACCCCCAACTTCCCCAAGTTCCCAATCCCTTCCTCCTTAAGTTCATTTAGTTAAAAAATTCTCTTTTTTTTTTTTGGGGGATAGTAGACTGGCAGTGGAATTCTTCTCTTGCCCAAAGGGCAAAAAATGCAAGCAGCACAAGCACAGAAGAAAACAATTGATTTGGGGATCCACTATGCAAGGAGCAGCCAAGAGAAGCTGCTGCTCCTTCGCTGTCCTCCTGATTTCTCTGTGTAGCTCTAAAGTGGAACATGGGTTGCTAGAGCAGCAGCCCAATCAAGTGCCATGTTAGAGAAATGGACAGCTTGGCTATTCAATGAGGGACCAGAGTCTTGTCTCTGGTCCCTCCTGTAGGTTACTCCTGCTTTGGTGCTTCTCACGCTGCAGTTCCCGTGATAGGAGCCGTCCGAACTGATCCGAACAGCCAAATGTGTTCAGAAGCCATTCATTTCTGAACACTTCAGCATGTTCTGGTCAGTTAGTATTTTCAACAAACCAGTTCGCCCATCCCTAATTTAATCTACGTCAGTTTCAACAAGTCTTTTACCCAGGTGCTTCACAAAAGGCTTCTGAAGAAGCTAAGGGGATCTGGGTGCAGCAAAGGACACAGTTAGATGGGTGGAAAATTGGTTTAAAATGGAGTCAGATCTGAGGAGAGTGAGGTCACCAGTTGGGGTCACAGAGATCAGTTCTGGTGCAAGTCCTTTTTAGTATGTCCATCAGTGACATAGAAAAAGAAATTCAGGGCAAGAAGGGTCTCTTCACAGAAGATGCTAAGCTCTGTGGTAGGATAGACAGTGTGAAGGGCATGGGGGAGATGCAGGGGGGCCTACAAAGGCTAGGGAGGCTGTCCAAGGCTTGGCAGTTGAACTTTGGCATCAGAAAGTGTAAAGTGATGCACATAGGCAACAAGAACCCCAGGACAGAGGACTGAATGTGAAGGATTAAGCTGGGCACTGAGGGATGAAACCTAGGAGTCATCATAAGTGACTCCCTTAAACAATCTAGCCATTATTACAAGGCCTACAGTAAGGCGAACAGGAGGCTATGTTGCATCGGGAGGGGTACTGGCAGAAGAAGAAAGGAGTTATTACAATCTCTCTATACATCATTGGTCAGGATGTACCTGGAGTTCTGTGCCCAGTTCTGAAGTCCTTACCTGAGGAAAGATAGGGAGAGGCTGGAGAAGGTGCAATATAGGGTAACCAAAATGATTCAGAACTAGTAGGGGCTTAAGGCACTGAACGTGTACTCACTGGAGGTCAGATAGAAGAGGAAAAATATACTAGGCAAGGTACGGCAAGGCAAGATAATTTTTTTTTGCAGCCGGAGAATCCCCCTATAGCATCCACCCGTATCTCACCGGTCCCGCACCCCCCGTGGCCACTGACCACCCTGGCTTGCCCCCTCAAGACAGGGCCATCAAAATGACCCTCCCCACTTCCGGCAGAGCTCTCTGGACTTACCTCCCCCCAGGTGGGTCCGTGAGGGAGAGCCAATTGGTGGAAAACTGTCTTGGTGGGGACCGAGAGGTGTGGTGGAGACAGGGGGATCAGGGGCAGGCATTATGGTGCGATCTCCAGCCATTTTAACAATGCTGGTCCCTGGGGGCAGGATGTGTAATTAAGTGCAATGTCTGCCCCACCCCCAAACTGATGGCACCAGCCACGGCGGACACCCAAGCTTCTGCCAGAGGTCCATAGTGAACCAGTCACTCTACCCTCGTCCCCTGAAGAGGAAGAGCCACCCCCAGGATGTTCAATCCCTCTCCCCCTGACCGGCTGGCCCTCCGACTCCCAAGTTGATTCCCGAACCTGCTATGTTGGCATCGCAAGTGGATGTCTTGCCATTGTGTTGGTGGGTCAGCCCAAGGCAAGATAATTTTATTTATATGGCACCCTTGCCAAAGACTCAGGGCACTTCACAACAATAAAAAACACAGAACAATTTCAATAGAAATATATAAATATAAATAATCAATAGCAATCTTATTAAAATAATTCAAGAATAAATTAATAGAGAAAAACAAAAGAAGGGAAGCCACATTCAGAAGTCAGAAATCTAAGAGAGTTTTATTTATAAAGTGCAGATGCGTAGCCCTCCATTGCACCACATGGACATTTGGAGCCTATGTATGAAGCGACAGGAAATTCAATGTGCATGTGGTAAGTGTCATGGAGGGCTACACATTTGCATTTTTTAATAAAGCACATTTATATTGCTAACTTCTGAATGCAGGTACTCTTCTTTGTTTTTGTCATTAAGTACTGGGACCCATGCTCAGAGTATTGCCGTTTTGGGGCTTTTTGTTCCCATAAGATGTCATAGAGACCTTTAAGTTCCTGAAAAGACTGAACAAGGTGAACTGCAAGGAACTATTCAGCAGGAATGGTGAATCAAGAACATGGAGACATGAGCAGCAACTAATGGGGTGGGAAGATCCGGAGGATGTGACAAAGTTTTATTTACAGAGAGGGTGGTGGAGCCATGGGACAGTCCTGCCCAGCTGATGTGGGGTGCCACAACCATTACTGGTTTCATGCATGGCTGGGACAGAGTGAAAGGCTTAGTAATTACTCGGTGGGGCAGTAAAATGAAGTATGGGAGGGAGTCACGTGATGCCTGCTCGAGACTAGCTGCTCCTTCACCTTGCTCCCGCTCACCCAACTCAATTTATTAATATTTCCACTACTCTCCTACTTACTACCAAATGGATTATATTCATCTACCTGCCAGATATTCCTAAGAAACCAGTGCAGTGATTATTTTCCTCTGAACTTTGCTGCAACATGGATTCTGAGATGCAGCACAGCCTGCCCCGCCAAAACCCACCACAGACACCGGACAAGGCTGCAAAAAAACCCAAGGCTCGCAACGCCTCAGCCAGGCAAGGGACTACTTCTACCCCGGATGCAACTCCCCTGTTGGAGGAACGATTCCTGCTTGAACGTCAACTTATCAAAGACTCCTTATTAAGCCTTACCACCAAGCTTACTTCCATTCGACAAGAAATAGGAACTATTAATCGGAGAATCGGTGATGTTGAAGATCGATCAGTTTCACTTGAAAATGGCGTGACCACACGGATCCTGAGATGACCTCTGAGACAATGGCTACATAAGATGGAATTCAAAATTGATGACCTAGAAGGCAGGAGCTGGCAGAATAATTTAGTTATCCTCAGTCTCCCAGAGAGTGCCAAGGGTCCATGCCTGTTCTTTTCATGCAGAAATTGTTAAAAGAGTTGGTGGGCTATGCCCAATGGCCCACATTACATTGTGGAATGGGCACATCGGGTCCTTCACCCCAGACCTTCACCCAGCTTACCTCCTTGCCCTATCATCCTTAAGATGTCGAATTTCCTTGACAAGCAACACCTATTGACTAAATTACGAGGACTCCAATCTGTTATCTGAAGGGCAACAAGTCTGCATATCGCAGGACCTTCCGCATCTGTGAAGCACAAAAGTCAGCATTTCATCCCGTCCGTATCTAAGCTCATTCTGGCAGGCATAAATTTAGAATGTTGTACCCAGCTCTTCTGCAGGACCGCATTCAGAATATCTGCCATTCATTTGAAGATCCAGTCCAGGTTTCAAAGGGCCTTCAGCTACTTCTGCCCGACTTATTCAAATCTGGCTGAACTGTCCTTTCCAAACCTATGGGCCTGGTTATGGGAGAATGTCTTCTAGTGTGGACTTTAACGTTTTGTGGCCACCATTTTATACCACCTCAACTTTCCAGCATCTAGTCCTAAACTGACTGTTTTATGGCTGTGGTAAGTGACTGCACCTTGAATTTAATTTGACTACTGCTCCCTGGTTTGGCCTTATTGTCAGCTCCCTGTATACTCCTCACTTACTGATTTAATCTTTTTGGTGGCTTGCACTCAGCTCCAGGCGAGGCTGTGCACCCCACTTCAGTGACTTCCTGGCTACTTGGATTATGTGGGAGCCTGACAGGTTGACCTTCCACTTCCCAGTTTATACCCTTATCCGTTGCCCAATTACAAAGATTGACTTTCCATGGAGGATGTTATGGTTTATCGCTTTCTGCTGACAACTACTTGAACGAGCCACTTGATTCTAGAGCTCCTAACTCAGTGTTTGACCTGCTACATCTCCGCATCAGCTTTTCAATCTTGGACTTCTGGCAGCACCTTGGAACCTTTCTTGGCAACTCAAGATTTTAAACTCCACTGTTTGGTGCTACCTTCTATTTCATGCCAATCTATTCTTTCACTCATAAGTACATGGTGTCTATTATCTGGGAGAACTTTCAATTGCCTTCTTTTTTGTTATACCTTTTGCTGGGCCGGCTTGTCTCTGGAGGGGAGCCCCTAGCCCCATCCCCCAGTGTCCACCATCCAGCACTGACCTGTCCCCAGGGCTTACCCCTCTGGCAGGGCCGGCAGGGTCCCCAACCCCACTGGAGGCCGGATTCAGAGGGCCAGTGCCGTGACTGGCCGGGATCGGAGCCTCAGAGGTGACCTCCACCAATCTGCTTTTTTCCCTAGGAGTCGAGGCGTGCAATGATCCTGCAGAGGGGAGCATGCACGCATTTGCATGTGCTCCCTCCAAGCATCTGCCCTGACTCCTCCCCCTGTCTACAGTGCAGTGCCCTGTCCCCCAGCCTCCACTAGACAGCAGACAGGCACCGACCTCTGGAACCCCCCTCTCCCAGAGAAGGAGAACAGTCCATCGGATGCTCAGTCCTTCACTGCCCCTGCCGACCCCCGGTGGCCCGAGCTTGTTCCCGAACACGGGTCACCAGCATTGCAAGAGGTAAGGCATCCAGCACCTCAGCCCTCAGCACCACTGGGCCAACTTAATTGCCTTCTTTTATTGATCCATTGATGGCACATTTGCAGCTGTCCAGCCTCTCTTTTATAGCTTAGACACGAGACTTCTATTTGAAATATCACCACTGCAGTCATATCAAGGTCCCTGATTGCTGGAGGCAATATATTGGCAATGCTGCACATATTGAACTTTGTTTTTTGTCTACTTTCCCTTTTACTTTTCTTATCCCCATTGATGCTACTGTTAAGACTGCTGGACTAGTAGCTATTGCATTCTTTTAACAGGGGTTCAAAGTGGTTTAAAGTGGTTTCACTATAATATTGTTGCTTAATGTTACATTATCTTTATAGGTTTTATTGAGGCATTATATATGGGCTGGGTGGGCAGGGTGGGGGAGAGAGGTTTGTTGGTAGAGTGGTGCTGGTCTTTAACAGCCTTACAAGCTGAATCACTGGGGTGTGGGATTGTTCACCTTCTTCTGAGGGCCCACAACAGTTGGGGTATTTTGGCTTCTATTAAATGTTCTGGTTATGGGGTTGTAGTAGGGTGGGGCAGGTATTTTTTTGGCTTTACTGGAGAGGGTAGGGGGTTGGGTGGTGGGGGTCAGACGGCTTTGGGTGGGAGTGGGGGATCAGAGTTTCTGGGGTTGTTGGTTTATGCATCTGTTTTATATTACTGTGTTGCTAGTATGGCAGGGTGGCAGAGAGTCACTGAGGATTAAGTTATTCTAAGGATTCAGGTCCTTTTCTGTTCTCCGTCCTTTGCATCTAGGTTCTGGACCCAGTCACTCTCATGCTTAGACATGGCTGCCTATAACTTCTGTATTTGGAATGGTAAAGGAGCTCAGTCCCCACTAAGCGGGCCAAAATTTTGCTCCACTTAAGCAAACTGCAGGTTGATGTAGCCTTTCTGCAAGAAACCCACCTGATCCCATCCCAGGCTCTTCTTTTAGGTAGTCCTGGGTGAGACAGGCATTTGGAGCCAGTTCAGACTCCTGCAAGAAAGGGGTGGCCGTGCTTATAGCTCAGAGAATACACTTTCATCTCCTTCAGGAGGTGGCAGACCCCTGTGGCACTACATTATGCTTCAGGTTCTCCTTGGACACTTACAAGTGGTTCTCATGGCTGTTTATGGCCCTACTGTTGAAGTCCCAATTTTGTTCCACTCTAGCAGCTATCTTGGCTCCTGGCTCTCTCTCCCAATTGTACTTGGGAGAGACTGGAACTTAGTTCTATGTAATGATCGGGATAGACTGGTAAGGCCAACGGGCTCTTTCTCCCGCCCAACTAGCTCTCTGGGACTTAATGGACTCAGTGAGCTTGGTGGACCATGGAGGACACTGAACCCAGATAGCCGGGAATACTCTTTTTATTCCCTGCCACATAACTCCTCCTCCAGACTGAATTATTTTTGTTAGAGGTAGAATATCTTCATGGGGTCCTTTTGTGCCATTATTCAGCTAAGGTGATCTCGGATCACCACCCTGCCCTTCTTCGGTTAATTCTTACCCCTACATTGACCAGGGATAAGGTGTGGATCCTAAATAATCAATTGTTTAAATTGGGGGAATTACTGGGACACTGCCAGTCTTTTATTGACTCTTTTATGGAATTTACTCTCCTTCCATGCCCACCCTTGACATATTGTGGGGTGCCCTGAAGTGCGCTCTTTGAGGGGAATTAATCAGGTTGTCAACTAAATGGAAAAGACAGACAACAGCCACTCTTTCTTCTTTATTAAATCACATCCAAGCTCTGGAGGGTAGGTTCTCTCAGGACTCTACACGATCAGCGTGGGAGCAGTTGGAAACTCTCCGTTTTCAATATAATACCTTGCTGGGTGAGAGCGCGGAGCATTTACTGTTGCGCTCCAAAGTGCGGTACTTTGACCAAAGAGAAAAGCAAGAAACTGCTGGCTCTCCAGTTACGGTCTCAAGTAATGGACAAAATTATTGTTTTCAATCCAAACTGAATCTGTAATCTCCTTACCTCGCCATGAGACATTGTTGATTTCTTTAAAACCTTTACCAGCAGTTGTATGCTCCACCTTCTTCTCCTTCTGCCCTACCCACTTGGAGAGTTTTCTGGGGATATATCTCCCTCAGCGCACTGATTCACAGGTAGCCATTCTACAGGCTTCGTGTCTCTAGCTGAGTTATCCCAAGCCATCGACTCACTAGCCTCACACAAATCCCTCGGACTGGATGAGTTTACCACTAGCTTTATAAAGCCTGTAAAGGGCAACTGGCACCTATCCTCCTTGATACCTGTAATTATATTTTAAGAAGGGCCTCTGACTTCTCCCTTACTGCGGCAACAATAGTGGTTATCCCAAGCCAGGTAGGGACCCTCCACTAGTCTCCAACTACAGACCAATATCATTTATTAACATAGATATTAAAATTTTAGCAAAGGTATTGGCCAGCAGATTGGGGCTGGTGTGGGACTCATCAGTAAAACAGGTAGGCTTCATGAAAGGCAGGCTGGCTGACCATCTCAGGAAACTGTTATCTCTTTTAACATCCAGGGATTCCCATTCCTGTGGTTCTAGTGTCCCTGGATGCAGAAAACGCTTTGATTGGGTGTCATAGGATTATCTGTTTGCCACATCTCTAATATTGTATTCTCAGGAATTTCTAGTGAGTCAAGGTGCTTTACCCTCCCCATCAGCATGAGTACTGTGTAATGGTGTTTTATCATCCCCTTTACTCTTCATCAGGGCACCAGGCAGGGCTGTTCTCTCTCCTTACTTATTTAACCTTTTTTGAACCCCTCAATCGCAAACTTAACCTCTCCCACCTGGTCTTGGGTATTACTATTGGTCAGATGGACTAAGGTTATCAGTATATGCAGATGATATTCTCTGCATGTCTCTTCCCTGCCACATCCATGCCTGCTGCTCTACAGATCATTTCTCAATTTGGCAGCATCTCCAATTACAAACCTAGCCTCTTGCCTCTAAATAACGTTACTTTTAAGGTGGATATCAAGCATCTTGGCCTCCTCTGGAAACACGACAGGCTGAAATATTTGGGGATATACCTCAATACCTTCCCCCTTGTAATGTGACACCTTAACCTGGATTCACTGGTGCAACACATTAAAGTTGATTTGGACCGTTGATCCTTATTACCCCTTTTATGTGGGGCCGCTTGAATATCACCAAAATGAATATTCTACCCAGGCTGCTGTATCCTCTTCAGATGTATAACTTTGCTTTTCCTCAACTGTGGTTCAATCAAGTTCATAGAATTATTTCCACATTTTCTTGGTGGGGCAAGACCACCCGCCAAGCCTTAACTAAGCTAATGCGCAATAAACAAGATGGAAGGCTCCAAGTTCCCAATTTCTTTCTGTATTCTTGGCTTCCCATCTTACTAAACTTTCCAGCTGGTTGGGAATGGCTAGGGTTGACCCTTATAAATCATATGTCCCACACTGGGTAGACATAGAGCTTGCTTCATGCTCTAATAATGGGCTTAATATACAGTCGCTCCCATACCTCCCCAGGAAGAACCTCCCCCAGCCCCTATGGGATACATCCCTGGCAGCCTCCTTGCGGGTTCACCTGCAATTTTCTTCCTTGTTTAGGATTTGTCCATACAGAGATACATCTCAACCTGTTTTTGGGTACCCAAACCCTTGTATAGCTGGTAAGCCACTCCCAAGACATTCTGGCCTAACTTAGAGTCTCCACAGTCGGGGATCTCACGGTCAATCTAAAACTGTTATCCTTTCCAGAAGCATGTGCGAAGCACCACTGGCCCACCTCCACTTGCTTTCGTTTTCTTCAGTTGTTGCACATGCTTCTACAATTTTTTGGTAATGCCCCTTGGCTTAATCCTTTAGGTAATCTAATTTTTCCTGTTCTTCAAAAGGCCCCCACTTCCCAACATATCTCCTATTACTACCAGTCATTACAGGATTCTCTGGTTTCCCAGGAGGGTCTGAGGTTTTATTGTTGGGATCAATCTCTCCCATGTCCCTCATCCCCTAGAAATTGGTCAGTTCCCTGGAAACACATGTGTAGATTTATAAAGTGGGATAGATACCGCTTTATGCAGTTCAGCATACTATATAATCTCTATTACACCCCAGTTAAATTACATAACATGGGCAGATTACCTGTTGACACTTGTACCAGATGTGGTAAGGAGCCTGGTACTTTACTTCATATTTTATGGTCCTGAGAAAAGGTGGTTCCTTTTGGGAATCAATCTGTGTCCATCTAGATCCACTGTTAGTTATCGGATGTCTTCAATGTCGAGTTTGTATTTTGGGTGACTATACCAATGCCATGCTTGGAAACCAGAGACCCCACATGGCCTTGATCTCAGCATGTGCAGAAAAGATCATTCTCCGACATTGGCTGGCTCAGTGTATACCCCAGTTTCTCGAATGGTACAGGGAGATGTTCTTTGCTTTGCAGGCTGAGCACCTCATTGCCAGTCTGGCTGGCAACTTATCTAAGTATAACTGGGTCTAGGATCCCCTACAGTTCCTTTTGATGATTTGAATATACTTTTAGGTCCTCTTGTAGGTTTTCGTGCTGTAATGTGGCAGACTGGGCTTAATTTTTCTAGTCATGGTCCTGTTATTGTGCTCCTCTGTTATCCTCCGGTGGATGAGGAAGGGGGGTTGTGGGTTTTGGGGGTAGGGAGGGGTGTATGGTTTTACTTGGGTTTTCTTTCTTGTTTTGTTTGTTTTACTATAAATTGTATATTCCTGGTCATGTTCTTGCTCTATTGTCTCTTCATTTGTATATCCAGGATTTGCTAGTTTTTTGTGAGATGTTACGCTTTGTACTTCAAATGAAGTTTGTTCAATTTGAAAAAAATGGGAAGCATGGGGGATAGTATGGGCTAAAACCCTGTATAGACAAAAGTTCTCATGTGATGGAGAATTATGGCAAACTGGATGGATAAATGTTCTTTTCTGCCATCATTGTCTATGATTCTATATTTCTATGTACTTAGTGTTATGCAGTTTTAATGCTTGATATTTGTCATTTTGTTCTCATTTACATAGATGGGACGCTGCCTTCATTTTTGCAGAATTCTCAGCCAGGCTGTTAACTATATCCAGATTCAGTCACAGAACTGGGCACTTCTACTTTTCTGAGCTACTGGCAACCCATCAGGAGGATTATCAGGCACCAGAGTTCTCTGCACAGATACCAGGGGCTTTTATTAGTTCCAGTAGCAAGAAAAAATTCTGCTGGAATCGGACATTTTATGTAGCTGCACAGAGGCTCTAGAATGCTGTTCTGATATCCATCCATTCTGCCCCTCAGTGGAAAGTTAAAATCACAACTAAAGACGTGGCTGTTTAGACAGACCTTCTCAGGAGACTGATAAGCTCCACAACACTATGGAATATGCATGTGTCTAATTTATAATTTGAATTGGGATTTATTTCTTGCTGTTATGCATTATTTGCAATTAAATTACGTTTGTACAGTAAAGCACTTTAAGCTCTGGAAAGGTGCTATATAAAAGTTCCTATCCCATCCCATCCTATCCTATCCTATCCTATCCTATCCTATCTGATCCTATCGTATCCTATCCTGATATTGCAGATGAACTGAAGGGAAGGTCTGCCTTTTGTGATGATAGCAAAGTTCAGTAAGGTGGACAGTCCAGAGGGGTGGAGAGAATATGCAGAAACTTGAGAAAACTGGAGGAGGGCCAAGGGCATGGCAGCTGGGTTTCAATGTGAAAAGTGCAAAATAAAGCAGAGTATAAAGTGTAAGGGTATTGATGGTCACCAAACAGGAGAGGAACCTGGGAGTAATCATATCTGATTACCCCAAGGTGGCAAGGCTGTGTGAAAAGGCAGTTGATAGGGCCAGGGATGCTGGAGTGCATAAGGAGGGTATCATCAGCAGAAGGAGGGAAGTAGTGTTGCCACTGTATAGATAATGATGAGACCCCACCTGGTGTACTGTGTCAGTTCTGAGATCACATCTCAGATGGAACATAAACAGAGTGGAGGCTATCCAGAGGAGGGCAACTAAAATGGTGCAGGGTCTGCATCAGAAGCCCTACAAGGAAAGACTGAAGGACCTCAATATGTACACTCTGGAAGACAGGAGAAAAGGGGACATGATACAGACCAATAAATACCTCATGGGGTAAATAAGTTACAGGAGGAGATTATTTTTAGAGGAAAAGATGCATGAGAACAAGGGACATGATGTGAAGTTGGAAGAGGGTAATTCATGAGAGATGTGAGAAAGTACTTCCTCATTGAAAGAGTGGTGGATGCCTGGAACAGTCTCCCAGTGGAGGTGGTGGGAGCGAAAACAGTGGTGGGATTCAACAATGCATGGGATAGACATAAGGGAATCTTAGTGGAAAGCAAGAGAGGGAAGCAGCCAGAGATCAAATAGGGTCTGTGATGAGAGAATAGTGGGAAAAATGGTCATACAAGCAAAATAAGTGGCATCAGACCTCCAGCTACAAAAATGCTTTTTATTAAAGTGCAGTTACTAAAGTGCTTACCATACCTCGTGGCTAACACATTACAATGAACTGACTCTACCGGTTTCACCGACGCAGCATCATCATCAAGAGTCCCAGATCTAACGAGCCACTGGCCTTTTTATGCTTCAGTTCTTAAAGTGACAGTAGTGCAATTCAAGTGCAGACAATATAAAGTGCAGGCCATGTAAAACCCTTAATCCATGTTAAAATGTAAGGCTAATGCATCAGTGGGATGGGGAAAACATTCTATGGTAAAGAGATACATAAATGCCATTTGAAAATCCACTGCACACATAGTTGTTTGCTGGCATATGGATTTAAGACTCCCTGTCCATTTTTCCCTATTGTTCTCAGGCATTTTCACTGTTCAAACCATCTACTGTATTGACAATGCTGAACAAGATACAAAAATAGGATACTTATTAAAATCTATGGCATAAAGTTATTAAAGTAAATCATCTTCTATGAACATATGGGGCATATTCAAAGTGGTCATTAAAACCTAGGGGTTGTAATGCTCCCAGTTGTACTGTCCACATACCCTCCTGCTGCACCATTTTATTCTATAGGTCTCCATCTCTTCTTCCTATCTGCACCCACCTCAAGCCACATAATTTAAAACATAGCCTGTGGGATTTTGCAGTTTTGCAATGTGCTGCACTAAGGCATTATTTGGTGTCTTGTCTAGCTGTAGGCCTCAGATACTCTCCTATTCTTAATAGTACAGCTGGTATTGCCTAAGTAAAAAGAACTGCATTAACAAGTGGCCAGGCATACCACGTTAGTGGTATCACAATTTATAAACGCATAGATGTCATATGATTTCCTGGCATTGACACTTGTGAAGTTGCTTGCCTCAACCATGGGGGGAGGTGGGAATCTGCACCTGCCACAAGCAAAATTGCCACAGGGCAGTGGTAGTAACCAATGGTATGCCCCCCTTATGGTGACAACAACACAGCGAACTACACACCTGTCGGCAAAATCGACACTTTGCCGACAGGTCGCTGTGTTGGTGTGCCTGAGACAGGGGCATGCTGTCTCCTGGTCCTGCACCCCCACCCCAAATCAACTCCGACTGAAGTTGAGAATCTAAAAGATGGGGGGGCAGGGGCAGAGCCCCCCTCATGGGGAGTTTGGGCGCGAAGTCCCCCGATTAAAAATATAAGACCGGGAGACACACAGGAATCATGTAGATTGCAACTTGCGGTTGACATGATTTCTGTCAGTGAAATGTCAGTCGACATAAAGAATGTCGAACCGGCATGGTAGAGACATAACCAATTGCTGTTAGGCTGCTTTGTGATTGGGTGTACCAATCTATTTGCTAAGTTTTGCCCCTACTGTACACAATTCTAGGGGACTGCTCAGTGTGATTACATAGTGCAGGATCTGACCTTAACACATGCCAGTCCTTTTTGAGGAACCCTGTTAGTTCTTCCCTGCAGGGTTTTAGCCTCTGCAGGAGACTGAGGATCCTTCAAGGTGGGACAATACCTGTAGTGTAGGTCCCGGTATGATGACTTGGGGGTTGTGGTGATGATATTTAGAAGATGCCCAGGGAGGATATGGAATCTGGATTGTGATGCACCCTGTCTGGTTCCTCCCCAGGACCCTGCCATATGTCATCAAGCAGGAAGTAGTCTGTCCAGCCAGCTCTACTCATCTACCTCAGGTCGTTCTGTGTCATGCAAGGTCACTAAGGAATAAAACAGTGGTGATGAGGATTTCAGCACAGATTCCTCAGCTGATCTTGTTTTCAACATGGAGACCTGACTGAGTGATGATTCCAGAGCTGTTCTGAAGGCATCAGTCCCACCAGGTTACTCTGTGATACATTGCCTGAGGAGGCATCACAGAGGTGGCATGGTGGCTATTTGCTTTAAATCCACTTTTTGGACTCACTGCACTCCCCATAGGAACTTTCAGGTCCTTTGAATATGTGGCAGTTGGATGCACTCCAAGTGTTAGTGGTAAGATCATTCTCATATACCGTCCCCTGGTGTATGGAAGTGATTTCTTGTGAGAGTTGGCAGACTTCATAGCCGAATAGGTTTTGGATACCTCCAGATTTTTATTGCTGGAGGCCTTCAATGCTTGGGTCGATGATGAATCCTCACACATTTTGCACAACAGTTTCTGCAACTGATGTCTTCTCTGGGACTAGCACAGGCAGTTGCCTCAGGAACATATCAACATAGCCACACTCTGGACCTGATCTTCTCATTGGGACTTGCCATTAGTGCGGTCAAGGTTGATCCTGTCAACTGGTCAGATCATCATGTGGTGTTGTTCCTTTGTGGAGCCCTAATTTTAGTACTCCTTCTGTGGATTGTCTGGTACCATCCAAACATAAGCTGGAGCCTTGCAAGCTCCAGGAGGTACTAGACATCTTGGTATGATTCTTGCTTGTGCCTAAGGGCTGAGAACACCATAGAGCACTATAATACAGTTACTGTGACTGCCTTAGATCCCCTGGCACCTCCTTGATGTCCTGCTGTAGTTCAACTAATGAGCTGCATCAGTTGAAAACTAAAGCATAGAAGCTGGAGCATTCTTTGAGAAGGTCACGGTCTGAGGGAGACAGGTTGACATTGAAAACTCACTACAGTGATTATCAACTGGAAATTGAAATGAAAAGACAGAGATCCTGTCAAGGTCAATTGCTGCAGGTAAGAATCAGCCAGCTCAGCTCTTTTGCACCATAGACAGATTGTTAAACCTCCCTGTCTGCGATCTATTAGAGCCTTTTCAGCAGATAAGTGCAAGGAGTTTGGTAAATTCTTCTCAGACGAGGTGTCCTGCATTAGATCTGGTATCTCTTCATGGCTTATCATAGGCCAGCTATGATCTAACTTCTGGCAATATAGATCTGCCTACCTGGAGTGAGTCTTGCTAATTTTGGAGGATGAGGTGCTTCAAATGAACTCTAGTTTGTGTCCCATCTGCTGTATACTGGATCCGGGATCAACTTGGCTGCTTTTGGGCTGCAGCAGATCCCTAGGTCCAGTGATCACCGAGATCATCAGTGGCTTCTTGAGGGAAGTTGTTTTTCCATCTACCCTGAAAAAGGCAGTGATTGGGCCTTGATGTTCTGGCGAATTACAGACCTGTCTCGAACCTTCCCTTTCTGGGGTAGGTTATCAAGAAGGTTGTGATCGACCAATGCGTGATCTCCTGGAGAATTAGAATATCTGTGAACCTCTCCAGTGGGGTTTTGGCTCCCATAGCACTGAAATGGCAATTGTCTGGGTGACTCATGATCTCCTCCTGGTGAGGGATCAAGGACTTTGTTCCATCTTGTTCCTTCTTTTTTCTGTTCTTTATTCACTGCACTGGCTGTCGGCATTTTCTGCCCTGGTCACGATGTCCCTAGTCTTCCACCTCCTGGATTGCTGGTGGCTCTCCCAGTCACCGCTAACTTGCCCCAGAGGGTGGGGTTGTGGCACTGTGCCCCAACCAGTGCCACAGAACTGGGACTAGCTGGGAGAGCCCAGCTCAGGAGGCTAATTAGCCCAGGGCAGGGCTTCATGTAGACAGACAGGCAGCACTTTTTCCCTATAGGCTGGGGCGGACGCAATGACGACCAGTGTCCACCCTGCCCCAGAAGTAAAACTGACATCGGTGCCATGCGACAAACCTGGCCTCTGCCAGGTGTCGCTATTGTACCGAGCGCACACCACCCATCCCCCAGGAGAAGGAGAGTGATCCAAGGGATGCTCAGTCCTTCTCCCCCTGGCCGGCCCTCCGATGACCTGAGTCCATTCTCAAACCCAGGGCACTGGTGTCACAAGCAGAAATCCAATCGCTGAACCGGTGGACTGGCCGCATCTTGTTCCTTCTTGATCTCTCATTGGCTTTTGACACAGTTGACCACGGTGTGCTGCTGGATCACCTGAGGACCTACGTGAGTCTCACTGGCACCATTTTGCACTGGTTCAAATCCTACATAACCAGGAGAGTGCAGCATGTTCCCTAGGAAATTTCATCTCTGGTGATTCTGCACTCTCCTGTGGGGTTCCTCAAGGTTTGATTCTTGCTCCTGTGCTGTTTTCTGTGTACATATTGCCCTATTGGGGGAGATCATTAGATGGTACGAGGCTAAGTTTCACTGTATACAGATGATACTTAACTGTCCCTGTCGTATTCTCCCAGCAGCGATCATGCAGCTTCAGTGCTGAGGTGATGTCTTGCTGAGATAAATGAGCGGATGGCCTTAAACTGGTTATGTCTCATCCCATGGAAGATAGATGTCATGCTGATCAAACCAAGTTGATGAGTGAGGCAGCAACAGGAGATGAGATAGCCTTTTCCTTTGTTGGGTGGCTGATCTCTTGTTGCTGTTGATGCTGTTAAGAATCTTGGGGTTATTTTGGATTGCAGGCTGCCACAAGACCAGCAGGTGTTGGCAGTGGTCCGATCTGGCTTTTATCATCTTTGAACCGTCGCCAGGATCAAATCACATCTGGTTCCTGTTGACCTGGTGAAGATTGTTCATGCTTTCATTACTGCTAGGTTGGACTACGCTCCATACATAGAGCTATCGGGAAGTTTAATGTAGCACCTGCAATTAGTTCAGAACACTGCAGCTCTGCTGGTGATGGGAACTTCTCGGAGGGACCACATTACGCTGGTCCTGTGTGCACTGTGCTGGTTGCCTTTGTGGTGGTGCATAACCTTCAAGATATGCTTGTTAACAGGCCCTGCATGATTTGGGACCTGACTACTTGAAAGATCTGCTGGTTTCATTCCACTCAACCAGACACCTGCGCTGTACCAATGCTGACTTACTTCCTGTTCCCTCATCCTGGTTGAGACAACTAGGGGATAGAGCTGTTGGAGTAGCAGCTCCAGTGTTGTGGAACTTCCTTCTGGGAGTATCCACTCTGTTGGCATGGTAGAGGCCTTTAAAAGAGCACTTAAAGCTTATGTATTTGAGCATGCATTCCTTTAGCTAGCGTAGTTTTAGATGAACAGTAGTCTACGTATTTTAATGACTGTGAAGTATTATTTCTTCTTTTTTTTATCTTTATTGGGTTTGTTTGTTTCATTATTTTAAATTATGTACAGTGCTCTGAGCCCTTGGCAAAGGTGCTTTATAATAAAATTGCTCTACCTTGCCCTTGCCTTGCCCTTTTTCAATTACACTTGATGGTTTTGGACTGGCTACAGTATGCGTGACCAACTGGACAGGTTGCTGGTTATCTGGTTGCAGTTTTGTTTAATCACCAGCAAGTCGTTTCAGTCCACACCCATGGAGTGAGTCTGGGCATCATGAACACATTGCTCACTGTAATCCCTCTTACAGCATCTCTGGTTCATTTTACTGCTGCATAACTTAAAATCTTCCATCTGGCTACAGTTTCTGAATATCCTCCCAAACTGTGACTTTGGGACATTGTTACTGTGTGTCTGTGGTAGCAGACTGATGATAGTAGTATGGTGTTTCTGTCTGTCTGCTTCCAGTGCAAACCTGTTCTCACTGTGCCATCCCAATTCTTTTCTAGCACAAGATTGAGGAAGCTAACTGCATGCCCACTCGCCTGGACTGTGAACCTTAAATTTGGGTTCGGTCTCTCCAGGTAGGAGAAATAGGCATCTAGCTGATTCTGTCAGCCCTCCACACCATCAGTATGTTGTCATTTATCGCCTCCACAGCTCTATCCTACCATGAAAAAGATTAATCTGGGAGAAAATGGCAGATTGGTGGCCAAGCGGTCCTTATCTGCCATCAAATGTTATGTTTCTATGACAACACTAATATTTATATATAAATATATAATTGCTGAACATGCAAAATTGCAAAAGACAATACATGATGCATAAGGGCTTGTACCCCAAGAATGGACAAATCAAGGTAATGAGAATACAGGGACAGGCCCTAAGGTGAACAAGTGATGAAATGCAAAAAAAGTAAAGAGCATGGAAATATATTGCCCTTTATTTTAAAACCGTTACATAAAAACTCTGACAATAAGCCAGACAGTAGCAAAAAATGGGATATTCTTCACAGGGAGAGCTAGTGAGTTGGAGCAAAAAAAAAAAAAAAAGGATAAGTGAGTGTGTGACCCAAGATTTGCTAAATTCATTAACACTGTTATAAAACTGGTAGGGAAAATCCTGTCTTCTGATTGGTTGGCACCTGATTTGTTAACATACAGGTAGAAAATACTGGCAATCAGGATACAGCAAAATAACTATACCAATTAGTGGTGTGCAAATACCTTAGTTCAAATATTAGTACGAATATTTGTATTTGGGGCACCAGATATTCATTATTCGTCTCCCCCTTCCCCCGATAAGTGTTTTTTTTAAAAAAAAGACGCTTGTAACATTAAACTCTATCACTTCCTTCCCTTTGAAGTGCACTAGGTAATTCTGCCATGAGCACTCCCCAATAGCCTTTCAAGCACCCAAAAGGCAACAAACTTCTGCACTGGTCAGTGGTCAGGTGACACACAGTCATCATAGATTGAGCAAAGGCCACAGCTGAGGTGATGCTTGTGTCTTGTCTAGGCAACTAAAATGGCACTGGCATAACTGCATTGCATATCCACCCTGAAAGAGAGGAGAGTGAGATGTGCCATGATAGAGACCTATACAAGTACCTCACGGGGGTGAAGACAGGGCACATAAGGGGAGTCGCTTTCAAATGAGAAACAGCACAAATATCAGGGGCAATGGGGGCATGTGATGAAGCTGAAGGAGGAGTTCAAGACAGATGTGAAGAAATATTCATGGAAGGCATGGTAGATGACTGACAGGGATTGCAGGCATAAGTGATGGTGCCGAAAACAGTGTGGAGCTTCAAGCATGCATGAAATAGGCATAGAGCTGGAATGTATTTGAAAACAGGTAGGGAGGCATCAGGGTTGCTTAGGGCCTGCAGATGAGACCGATAAGGCAGAGATGGACAATCTGGGCTGACTTTGTGGGCCAAGTGGTCCTTTTCAATAGATAATTAGTAACCTAAATTATACAATGGCAAGAAAATTTCCTGGACTCTGATTGGTCAGTGTGCCTGAGACAGTGATGATATTACACAATAACAGCACTGTGTTGATTTTTGATGAGATGGATTTTTTCAGAAACAAAGATATACTGCCTCACTAAAAATCTACTAAAAACATTTTTATTTTTATTTTGTATAACATTGAGCCATTGTATAGTGCAATAAGGCACTCCAAGGTGTTTGTTATCGTGTAATGACGTCACTTCTGGGGTGGTGGAAGCACTCAGCTTCGCCCAACCCCAGGAGTGACGTTATTACACGATAACACACACCTTGTCATGCCTTACTGCTTAAATACATAATAGTAAGGTCACTAAAATGTGATAACTGTGTGTGGTGATTCATGATCATGATGAAGCTGTAGATTAAAAAAAAAAAAACAGGGTTGCACCAAGAAAAGTTGAAGAGGTATGATTCGTGAATCGTGATGACCGTGAACGTGATTCGAGACGTGACTAAATGAGTGCAATATTCGCTTGGAGATTATATCCGGGTGACTTAAACTGAAATGAGTACAATGTTCACGCTGAAATTATATCTAAGCTGCTGGAGTAAGTACAGCTCTAACTGGCTGACTTAAATGAGTACGATGTTTGTGCTGAGATTATATCTACTGGCTAAAGTCTAGCTGGCTTGTGAGGACAAAGATTTGAGTCCATCTGCTTAGGGTGTACTGAACATGAACACTAACAGCACTACTGCTAAAAGCGCTACACCTAGAGGCTGTTTTACCAGCCACCTCTTTTTTTTCTGCCCTCAAGGTACATAGAGTACTCTGCCTCATCTTCAAAGTCACTCACATGTGCCTCTGACGAAGAAGATGATGTGTCACTGGGCAATTCATCATGTGGAGGGAAATACTCAGAACCAGATGACTGGTCTTCCTCTGCAATACTTTCAGGAGTACTGAGAAGCTGAGAAGTAGGAGGCATAACTGTATCAACTGTAGTGGTCATACTGGCAATATGCACTGTGGCAGGGATACCAGACTGTGGTGATACTGTTACAGTAGTGGAAGGGTTCATGGTATCAGTAGTGGCTGGAGTTACAGTTATAGTTGCAGGACTGGCTGTAGTAGTCATGCTGCCCGCTGTTGTGGAAGAGGAAGACAGGGTCTCTATAGTGGTGGTGGTGGTAATGACAGATGTGATGGTAGTGGTGATTGATGGGGACACACTGATGGTTGTGGTGGGAGTCCTGATAGTACTGGTGAGAGATGGAGCCACGTTGGTGGTTGTGGTGGGAGTCAAGAACAGTGTTCTTCTGCTTGTGCTTCTTGTATCACTTTGCCCTGTGCCAGTCATAGTACTTTGCTGGAAGACATAGGCTTGGAAGGGGTAAGAATAATTTTAAGGCGTAAATACAGGCTGACCATCACTCACATTCAGGTTCAACATAACCAACCTGTTCCTCCATTGTAGATTTGCTTGGGCTGAACCAAGTAATGTTTTACCACCTCTCTGTACCTGCCATTGTCTTTGTCTATGCCAACAAGTTCTAAACAGTCTCAAGTACTTAATACTTTGTAAATGTACAAAAGTTCTGCTTTATTGTAACACCAAAAAATTATTGCAAGCAGCACCTGCTGCAGTACTGCTTTATTTTAACACAGAAAAAATATTGCAAGCAGCACCTGCTGCAGTACCGCTTTATTGTAGCACAGAAAAATTATTGCAATCAGCACTTACTGCAGTACTGCTTTATTGTAGCACTGAAAAATTATTGCAAGCAGCACCTGCTGCAGTACTGCTTATTTTAGCACTGAAAAATTATTGCAAGCAGCACCTGCTGCAGTACCACTTTATTTTAGCACTGAAAAATTATTGCAAGCAGCACCTGCTGCAGTGCTGCTTTATTTTAGTGCAGAAAAAGTATTGCAAGCCCTCTGAGACTGCTAACAGATACTGACTTTCTGGAAACCCCAGCCCAACCTCAGATTACACCACAAATATTTCTTACACAGAGATTTCTAAGGCAGAACTATTGCATTTCACTTTTTATTTGTAAATAAACAAACGTCTGCTGTATTTCAAGTACAAAAAAATGGTTGCAAGTAGCAGTATTGCTTTATTGTCACCCAGAAAAATTATTGCAAGCAACACACACACACAGAGGGCAGGCGATGGTGTGCGCACTCTGCAAGCAGCACTACCTAGCCCTAAACCATGAGGGGGTGGGAGTGCAGTCAGCTGACTGCCCTCTGAGACTGCTGGCAGCTACTGACTTTTGTGAAACCCCAGCCCAAGCTCAGATTACACCACAAATATTTCTTATACAGAGATTTCTATGTCAAAACTACTGCAATTCACTTTTTTTTATTTGTAAATCCACACAAGTTCTGCTGTATTTCAATACAAAAAAAATGGTTGCAGGCAGCAGTACTGCTTTATTTTCACATAGAAAATTATTGCAAGCAGCACAAAAGCCTCACACCACTATGAGGCAGGCAGGCACTAAGAAAGAAGAAACACTACTCTTCACTTTCAGAGCACAGCACAGAGGCCCAGAAATGAAGGTATACAAGTTTTCTCTGCAGCTCCTAGCAAAGAAAATCACTACATCAGATGATTTATCCATGAAAAAACTCTCCAGTATTCCTACTCAGTACTGTGCACTAGAGACGACAGTACAGAACCAAAAAAAAAAAGGTTTTGTGATGAAAATGTGATGCTTGGCCAGCTGGTTATGATTATTGCATGATATTGGTAGTATAAATAAATGGTCAGTGTATGAAATGTCAGTCTGTGAGATTTGGCCCTTTTAAATTACAAGGTATCAGTAACTGAAATCACAAGATGGGATCCACGATGGGTGTTCGACAAAATTTTTGTTGAACGCCCCAACAGCTAAACTGGCTGGTTGACTGCATTTTGCAGTTGGCTGCTGGTTTCCAGTGCTAAAAAGTGTTTTCTTCGGGGGGCTTTGCCCCACCAACCCACCACCCAGGGGGCTGCACCCCTGCACCCCCCACTTAGGATTATCAACTCTGAGTCGGAGCTGATTTGGGGGGGTGCAGGTCCCCCAACAGACAGTGCCTGGTTCCAGTGGGTTCCCTACAGCGGCATGGCACTGTAGTCACGTAGGGAACCTCGCTGTCGAACTGTCACCGTCAGGTGGGTATACCCAGTATTACACTGACCAGGAGATCTCTGTAATGTAATTAACTTCCTTGAGAAATTGCATTTTTATGGCCTTTTTATGACCTCATGTTTTTAAAGTTGGAAACTAAATATACATTTATTACATCAGGACAGGACATCATTTAGCTGATTCCTGCTGGCTATCTCAAACCTGGGTGATGGACTGCAGGGTTGTAAACCTCAAAGGAACTGGTTGATCAAAGACTCATAATTTGGGAAATGGGTTTTTGCTGTCACATTATTAACATACCTCCTGGTAGGAAATCATTTGTCATTTTATATTCTAAAAGGAGGAGCTAGATGACTCACAGAAGAGGTGTGGAGACACAGAGTTTAAACTAATACTTGTGTCTGAAATGAATGTCATATCATCTTGGGACTCTAGAGAGACACAGCTCTCTGATCTAACTGTAAAACGCACTTCCAGAGGTAATACCTTAGATAGCAAAGATCTAAATGTACTGTGGTAGGAGTTCTGCTTTGTAATTTTCCCTTGTTCTTTTATGTGATTGTGAACACTTTGATATATTGTTCTGTGTTTACATTTTTCATATTTTTATCATCTTTTAGTAAAGTACCTTTTCTTAAAAAGACTGCCTGGGTGTCTGCCAGTTCTTTTTGCATGTGACGTATAGGGGGTTAAGTCCGAAAAAATTGTTCAACAGCTTGATGGTGTTACTAAGTTAGGAAAAAGGTAAGAATATACCTAAGGTCTTTTATAGAGTTAAAAGGGTTCATTTTGGAAGCCTGGCTGGGTGCCCCTGGCAAAAGATTGTACCGCAATCCCCGAAGAGGGTACGTATCTGAGCCTGTTCATTGGGTATGCTAGCATAAGGTTCACAGTTTGAATCATACGAACATACTAATACACCAGCAGAAACAGTCCACCCCTAGTTTGCAGCTGTCCCACCCCATCCCTTTGTCATCCCACTGACACCCCTACCTCCCCCACCCTCACTCTCTCCCATTCCCGTCCCATGCCCTTTTGAAGCTGTTAACCGATTTACATGATACCACCCATTCTGGTAGGGCATTCCATTTTGCTACCACCCTTTCTGTGAAATAATTTCTCATCATTTCCTTCCTAAATCTTCCCAAAACTTGAGACTAAAGGTGATTCAGACCCAAAAGCAGACAGGAGTGTTACCCTGTATTTACCTGTTCACACTATTGGCTCTGAGGTTGGCACTGTGGGATCAGAGTGCCTGACTCTGGAGTGTGTTTGTGACAGATTTGGTTGGCAGCGCACAATAAACAATTTTGCACAAGCTGTACACAGGTCAGTGTGTCAGCTTAATACTGTACAGCTCACGGAAAAGAAGGCAGTGAGTTTTTTTAAGAAACAGAACTATCTCATTTTGCTTACAGTCAAAGTTCCTACCTGTTTTATTTTTTCCAAGCGTAAGTAAGACTAGCCGTAGTTAGCGAAGAAGATGGCTTCCAACTACAGTGAGCACACTGCAGACTACCTGAAGCAGTTGTGCAAGGAGAGAGGAGTCCTGCACAAGGTGAGAACCACCAAGCAGAACCTCATGGACACTCTGATGGACACTGCCCGAGTCACAGACGGCGACTGTAAAGTAATAAACCATGGACATGGAGGGCCAGTGCAGTGTCCAGGTCCAGTGAGGAGGACAGCAGGGCCATTGCAAGCCCAGGGCCACAGCAGCAGGGGAGGTCACCAGAATTCTGGAGCCAGAAGCAATCAGGCTGCAGGTTGAGTTGTGCAGAATGGAGCAGGAGTTCCAGAGACAGGCTGAGTGAGAACAGCGAGAAGCGGAGCGAGAGCAATGAGCTGCAGAGGAGAAGAGGGAGCGAAACCATAGATACATAGATACATAGACAGTGTCGGCAGATAAGGGCCTATGGCCCACCCAGTCTGCCCATTTGAGCTTGTAAGTTCAGTTTGTTTTCCTAGAAGTCTGTTGCCCCTTACCCCTGACCTCCAGAATTCCTTTATGTCTATTCCATGCATTCTTAAATCCCATGATTGTTTCAGCCCCACCACTTCCTCTGGCAGGGTGTTCCACTTGTCCACCACCCATTCTGTGAAGAAATTCTTTCTCATGTTTCCTCTGAATGTCCTCCCTCCAACTTCATCCCATGCCTCTAGTCCTGGAACATCTTTTCGCTTAAAAATAGTGTTTTCCTGCACCCTGTTCCTCCCTGTAAGATACTTGTATGTCTCTATCATATCCCTCTCTCCTCCTCTCCTCCAGGGAGTACATGTTCAGTTCCTTCAACCTGTCTTCATAGGACTTGTGATGCAATCCATGCACCATCTTTGTTGCCCTCCTCTGAACCTTCTCTACCCTGTCTATGTCCTTACGTAGGTATGGTCTCCAGAACTGTACACTGTACTCCAGGTGGGGCCTCACTAGTGTCTTGTATAGCAGAATTATGACCTCCTTTTCCTGCTGGTGATGCCCCTGCCTATACATCCCAGCATCCTATTGCTTTACCTGCTGCCTTGTCACACTGTTTCCCTACCTTGAGGTCATCAGAGATGACAACCCCAATATCCCTTTCCTGCTTGGTGCATGCTATATCCTCACCCCCAACTGATATATTGTGCCAGGGTTTTGTGCTCATATGCATTATTCTGCACTTCTTTGCATTGAATTTCAACTGCCAAATCCCTGACCATTCTTCAAGTTTCTGCAGGTCCCTTCTCATTCTGTCTACACCCTCTGGTGTGTCTACTCTGTTACAGAGCTTTGTGTCATCAGCAACAGTGAAATTCTGCCTTCTAGGTCCTGCGTAATGTCACTGATGAAGATGTTGAATAGGACCGGTCCCAGCACTGATCCCTGTGGTACCCACTGGTCACTCTTCCCTCTGTGGAGTGACAGCCATTTACCATCACCCTCTGTGTCCTGCCACCCAGCCAGTTACCTACCCACCAAACTACTGTCCTGCCCACACCATATTCCTCAGTTTGTGTAATAGTCTTCTATGTGGCACAGTGTCAAAGGCCTTGCTGAAGTCCAGATAGGCCATGTCCACTGCCCTCCCCTGATCCATCTCCCTAGTCACCCAGTCAAAAAATTCAACGAGGTTGGTCTGACATGACCTCCCCCTGGTGAAACCATGCTGCCTTGGGTCCTGTAGTCCATTGACAACCAGATGTTCCACCAATCTCTCCTTCAGTAGTGCTTCCATGATCTTCCCCACTACCATGGTGAGGCTGACTGGTCTGTAGTTCCTCGCTTCCTCTTTGTTCCCACTTTTGTATAAGGGGACTACATCTGCTGTCCTCCAGTCTTTGGGTACCTCCCTGTTTCCAGTGATCGGCTAAACAGGATAGCCAGAGGTTCAGCCACCACCTCTCTTAGTTCTTTAAGGACCCTGGGGTGCACCCCATCTGGCCCCATTGCTTTATCAACTCTTATTACTTCCAGTTCCTTCAGGACCCTTTCTCGTGTAAAGGGACTTGTGTCCATTTCTGCACCATTCTCACCCTTGTACTCCCTTCAGACCCATTACCCTCCTCTTCCTCAGTAAAGACTGAGCAGAAATACCTGTTCAAAATGTCAGCTTTACTGTTGTCATCCTCCGTGGCCCCATCCTCCTCTTCAGTCTCACTATCCTCCTTTGTCTTTCTTTTTCACTTATGTACCTGTAAAAGGTTTTGTCCCTCCACCCACTGATTTTGCAATGTGTTCTTCTGTCTGAGCTTTGGCTTCCTTACTGACCTCCTGCCTTCCTTTGCTTCTCCTGGTACTTCTCCCTATCCCTTCTGCCTGTGTCTTTTTGTATTGCCTGAATGCAATCTTTTGGCTTTCACTTTCTTGCTACCTCTTTGGAAACCATAATGGTCTCCTCTTCCTTTTCCTCTTGCTAACCTGCTTAATGCATAATTCTGTTGTTCTTGTAATCCCCATTTGAAATACTGCCCACTGTTCCTCAACCCTGATTCCTGTCCCATTCCCTTAATGCCTCTTTCAAGTATCTCCCATTTTCCCAAAGTCTGCCCCCCTAAAATCCAGGATACGTGTTTTTGTGTGGTTTGGTTCTGCTCTTTCTGTGATTTCAAACCACAATGACTGGTGGTCACTGTTTCCCAGGTGCTCCCCCACTGTTACCCCCATCACACTGTCCCTGTTTGTAAGCACAAGGTCCAGTATTGCCTTCTGCTGAGTTGGTTCCATGACCAGTTGCTTGAGGAAGGCACCCTGAAGGAGTCCAGGATAAATCTGCTCCTAGTTGATGCTGCTGCTGGGATGCTCCAGTCCACATCTGGAATATTGAAGTCTCCAACCAGTACTACCTCACCTTGTCTGCCATCCTTTGGATGGCTAGCATCAGCCCCTATCTGTTTCTTCCTCCTGGGCTGGTGGTCTATAGACCACACCTGTGGATGGCTGTCCCCATTTTCCTTTCCAGCTTAACCCACAGTATCTCTCCTCCATTTTGTTCCTCCTGGATCTCTGTGGCCCTTATGTCATTTTTCCATACAGTGCCCCTCCTCCCTCCTTCCTGCCTGCTCTGTCTCTTCTGAATATGTTGTAGCCAGGTATGGTCATCTCCAGTCGTGGTTATCATTACACCAGGTTTCAGTGATGGCCACAATGTCCAGGTCTGACTGTACCATGACAGCCTCCAGATCTTCCATCTTGTTGCTAAGGCTCCTGGCATTTGCACACATGGCTTTCATGATTTGACCTCCTAGACTGTTTCACTGTTCTACCAGCCCCTTCCTTGGTTGTCATTTATCCTGGTTCTCCTTGCTGTCTGCCCTTCTGCTGAATTTTGCCCCTTTCTGCTTATCCACCTCTTGGGCACTAATCTCCATCTTCTGCACACTGCTTTGCAGAGATAGCCACTCCTCTGGTTCACTGGTTCCACAGCTAGCTGTGGGGGGTGAGCAAGTAGGTACCCTCCTTGCTGGCCTGTCACCCCCCTTTGCTAGTTTAAATGCTTGTCAATGTAGCATTTAAACTTATCATTGAGTGCTTGGATTCCCCTCCAGGATGGATGCAGGCCATCAGGCTTGATCAAACCTCCATCCCTCCAGGTGGGTCCCCAGTCACCAATGAATCCAAACCCTTCCTCACAGCACCAGTTCTTCAACCATGAGTTAAAGTTCCTGGTGCATGCACTCCTATGCTCTCCCTTGCCTCTCACAGGTAGTACTTCTGAGAAAGTGACAGAAGTAGCTACTTGCTTGAGACCCCTCCCCAGAGAGAGGTTGAATTAGAGAAGCAAGATGCAGAGGAGAAGAGGGAGCAAGAACAGCAAGAAGCTGAACGTGAACAGCAAGAGGCAGACTGTGAAGAGTGTGAGTGCCAGAGGTGACATGAACTGGGGAAGCTACAACTCCAACCACCAGCACCAGAGCAGGTAAGTGGCTTGGGTTTAACTGGAACTACAGGACTGGGTTACAAATTAAATTCCAAATTGATAGCTGAATTTAAAGAGGGAGAGGATATGGATGCCTTTTTAAATTCCTTTGAAAATGTTTGTATTCAGGCAAAGATTCCTAGAGGGTCCTGGAGCTTCCAGCTATCCCCGCTACTTACCAGGAAAGCTCGGGATGCATTGGGTCAAATGGACTATGAGGACTGTAATGATTACAGCAAACTTAAAGCTGCATTTTTTAAAAAGTTTGATTTAACTGCAGAAGCATACAGAGCTAAATTCCGTAAGCTCAGGAAAAGCCCTGACATGAGCTACGAGGAGCTAGCCACGAAACAATGTCAGTGTTTAAAACATTGGTGGGAAGGAATTGAAGCAAACTCTGTAGATAAAATTGAAAATGCTATATTGTTAGAACATTTTTTGGGGGCATGCCCAGCAGAGCTGAAAACCTGGCTGGAGGACTGAGATCCCAAAACAGTGCAAGAGGCTGCTGAACTCTCGGACCACTATGCCACGAGCAGTCCTGCTCTGAGAGCGAATAGGGCTGGTGTGGCAGCACAGAAAGGGAAAGTGCACCTTCAAGGCAGCTAAAACCTCACTGCCTCTACCAAAACCAGTTAGCCCCATGTTTCAAAGAAAAGATTTCTCTGAGAAAAGAAACAAATGTTGGGTTGTAGAAGAATTTGGCATATTGCCAGTGTCCCAAAAGGATGAGCAATATGCAAAATGGGAGCTAGGACAGAGGTGGGTTGTTTGTGTAACCCTGGAAGGATGCCTGGAACATGAGGGAACACATGTACCCAGTCACTGTGGAATTGTGTACAGACACAAGGGTTAAGAGACACAGGGCATCCTTGAGGTTGGTAAAAGGGATCTGGTAGAGCCTGGTCAGCTTACACCCAATACATTTGTAACTGTACAAGGGTTCACAGGAGAGACAACATTGCCACTCACTAGTGTTCTTCTAGATGGGGTGAAACAGGGGAACTGTGTGACAGGTTTGTAGCCAAAACTTTAGAGTTGATGTCATCCTTGGCAACAATCTCCAACAGGGGATGGTGTGTGCAGTTACCTGTAGCCAAGCGGTAAGGGAAATTGTAGTTCTGTGGACCCTATAGAGCCATTGTGGAAACCACTTTGAGGCTCATTCCCCAGCCTGTGTCTCCTGATATGGAGACTAATGAAAAGGGGGTAGAAATTTCCCCAGTAGCAGTTAACCACACAGCTATGAAGGGTTACTCCAAAGAAGGAGAGGTGACCCATTTTCAGAGGGTTGGGGTGACAGTGATCCTGGGTGCCCTGACGCTAGTGCTAGGGACCCTAGTTTAGAGACTGAAGGGGACCTGTCCCATGCCTTTGGAATGCGTAAGGAGTTTGCAGCTGCTTAGAAAAGTGACTCTAGTCTAGAGAAGCTGAGAGCTTGAGCAGACTCTGACGGAGCACAGGGAGGTGATGGAAAACATAAAGTTTATTGTGAAAATGGACTGATGTATACTCAGGCTGTGAAGACAGAGGGGGAGGTGATAGGCAGGCAGCTTGTCATTCCCAAGGGGTACCGTGAGCAGTTGCTCAAGATTGCACATGATATTCAATTGTCTGGTCATCTGGGAATCGCGCGCATTATGCAATGGTTGGCCCAGAATTTCTATTGTCCCAACTTCACCCAACAAGTGAAGGAGAATTGCAGGTCTTGTCACCAGTGCCAAGAAATAGGGAAGGCAAGTAAGAAAACCCAAGCTACCCTAATTCCATTGCCCACAGTGGAGGAGCCATTCCAGAGGGTGGGAATGGATATTGTGGGGCCTTTAAATAATCCCAGCTCCTCCGGGAAGATGTTCATCCAGACTGTGGTGGATTATGCCACCCGGTATCCAGAGGCAGTCGCCCTATCCTCTCTGAGGACAGACAAAGTGGCAGATGCCTTACTTGGGATTTTCTCCCATGATGGGTTTTCGCAGGCGGTTATCACTGATCGAGGGGGTTCCTTCATGTCGGACCTGATGAAATGTTTGTGGGAGAAGTGTAGGTGGTGCAGGTGCATGACACTTATCATCTGCAGCATTGGGCTTGTGGAAAGATTCGCTGTACCCTGAAGTCAATGTTCCAGGCATTGCTAAACAGCATGGGAGGGATTGGAAAATCTTTCCCACCTGTTGTTTGCATACAGGAGGTGCCCCAAGAGTCAACAGGATTTTCCCTTCAAGCTCTTATATCAATGCTGGTACGTGCACCCCTGACTTGATCTGGGAGGACTGGAAGGCAAGCACCAACCAGGGAACTCCCATAGTGGATCATGTCCTTAGGTTTAGGGAAAGGCTGAAGGAGCTTATGGGGACAGCACAGAGCAACCTGGCAGCTGCCCAACAGAAACAAAAAGTGTGGTATGACCACAGAGATAGAGCTTGTTTGTACACGGTGGGTCAGGAAGTCATAGTCCTAATCCCAGTCTGGAAGGACAAGCTGCAGGCTGAGTGGGCAGGACTGTTCAAAGTAGTTAGAAAGGTAAATGACATGAACTATATCATAGAGTTACCTGACAGAAGACATACAGAAAGATTGTACCATGTCAACATGATGAAGCCATATGCTAATAGGGCTGACATGGTGTTTGTAGTGTGTAGTCCTGGGGAGAGGACGGACAAAGGAGACCCCTTCTGGAGTTGCTGGAAGAAAGCAAGTGGGAGTCTCTGTGGAGGCAGTTAAACTGTCACCCTGACTGACCCCGACAAGATCCATGAAGTAAGGGAGGTTTTAGCAGACTTTGCACCACTGTTTAGTGCCAAGCCTGGACTAATCCCCTTTAGCAACACACAATGTTGAGACAGGAACACAGATGCCCATACTATCGGGTGTCAGAGGCTATCCAAAAGGACATTAGGAGAGGGGTGGAGGAAATGCTGGATTTAGTGGTAATCCAGAGATCCCACAGCCCCTGGGCCTCACCCATAGTCCTTGTGCCCAAGCCAGATGGCTCTATTCAATTTTGTGTGGACTATGTGGATTGAATGCAGTCACAAAGTCTGATGCCCACCCGATGCCCCGGACAGACGAACTCCTGGATAAATTTGGAGGGGCAACCTACCTTACGACTATTGATCTGACAAAGGGGTATTGGCAGGTAGAGTTAACTGCCAGAGCTATGGAGAGGTCAGCCTTCATCATTCCGATAGGCTTATTTGAATTTAAAGTAATGCCTTTCAGAATGAAGAACACCCCGGCCACTTTCCAAAGGTTGGTGAACCAGATGTTATATGGTGAGGAGGAGTATGCCATGGCATACCTGGATGACACTGCCATCTTTAGTGCCAGCTGGGAGGAAAACCTGTCCCACCTTAGGCAAGTGCTGGGCAGGATACAGAGGGCCTGGGCTCACTGTCAAAACTGAGAAGTGCCAGGTGGCCATGGCTGAAGTGGCATACCTTGGGCATGTTGTAGGCTGGGGACAGCTCCATCCTAACCAAGTAAAAATAGAGGTGATCAAGGCATGGCCCAGACCCAAAACACAGAAGCAAGTTAGGAGTTTTCTAGGAACAGCAGGGTACTATAGTAAATTTGTACCCAATTAAGTGCCCTGGCTGATCGCCCTAACTGACCTGGTAAAGAAAAAGATGCCTAAGAAAATTACCTGGGAACCAGCCTGTGAAAAAGCCTTCACTAGACTGAAGGAGGCACTGTGCAGTGCTCCTGTATTGACAAGTCCTGACTATAGCAGACCCTTTATAGTCCAGACTGATGCCTCAGACGTGGGTATTGGGGCAGTACTGAGTCAGACATCCAACCAGGGAAATATTACCTTGGTATTACCTGGGTAAAGTTACTTCCCAGGAGCAGACTTACTCCACTGTGGAAAAGAGTGTCTTGACATAGTGTGGGCCTTAAAAAGTTAGGAGCCATACTTATACGGGTAACATTTTGAAGTACAAACTGACCACAACCCCCTGGTTTGGGTGACACAAATGGAAAAAACTAATGGTAGACTATTAAGATGGAGTCTTGCCTTTCAAGGGTATGACATGATGATCTTACATAGGGCTGGATCAACCAATCAGGATGCAGATGGCTTGTTGCATCTATATGAGGAGTGAACTGACTTAGGGAGCTCATCCCATGCAGGGGATAGAGCCCCCAAATTCATTCTAGGTGGGGAGGATTGTGATGCTTGGCCAGCTGGTTATGATTATTGTATAATATTGGTAGTATAAATAAATGGTCAGCGTATGAAATGTCAGTCTGTGAGATTTGGCCCTTTTACATTTTAAAGGTGTCAGCAACTGAAATGACAGGATGTATTACTCTGACCAGAAGATCTCTGTAATGTAATTAACTTCCTTGAGAAATTGCATTTTATGGCCTTCTTATGATCTTATGCTTTTGAAGTTGGAAACTAAGTATACATTTATTACATCAGGACAGGACATCATTTAGCTGATTCCTGTTGGCTATCTCACACCTCGTGATGGACTACAGAGTTGAAAACCTCAAAGGAACTGGTTGATCAAAGACTCATAATTTGGAAATGGGTTTTGCTGATGTCACATTATTAGCATACCTCCTGGTAGGAAATCATTTTTTGTAATTTTATATTCTAAAAGGATGAGCTAGATGATTTACAGAAGGGGTGTGGAGACACAGAGTTTAAACTGATACTTGTGTCTGAAATGAATGTCATATCATCTTGGGACTCTAGAGAGACACAGCTCTCTGATCTAACTTTAAAACGCACTTCCAGAGGTAATACCTTAGATAGCAAAGATCTAAATGTATTGTGGTAGGAGTTTTGCTTTGTAATTTTCCCCTTGTTCTTTTATGTGATTGTGAGCTCTTTGATATACTGTTCTGTGTTTACAATTTTCATATTTTTATCATCTTTTAGTAAAGTACCTTTTCTTAAAAAGACTGCCTGGGTGTCTGCCAGTTCTTTTTGCATGTGACATATAGGGGGTTAAGTCTGACAAAACTGTTCAACAGTTTGATGGTGTTACTAAGCTTGGAAGAAGGTAAACATCTATCTAAGGCCTCTTATAGAGTAAAAAGGGTTCATTTTGGAAGCCTGGTTGGGTGCCCCTGGAGAAAGATTGTACCGCAATCCCTGAAGAGGTTACATATCTGAGCCTGTTCATTGGGTATGCTATTCACATTTTGAACCCCCCAGAACTTGAGACTAAAGGTGATTTGGACCCAAAAGCAGACAGGAAGGTTACCCTGTCTGTTACCTGTTTACGCTATTGCGCTCTGAAGTTGGTACTGTGGGAGCAGAGGGCCTGACCTGCGGAGTGTGTAAGTTGTTTTGCTTCCCTGAATGGTGGTGCTGATAGTGACAATGTGATGAAGTAAGTCACAGCATTAGTGCTAACAGGGTAGCATTATCCGTAGTTATAAAATAGGTCATAGAGTATTGAGTGGTTCTCAACAATCTGATTGGCCGATTAGACCTGAATAGGTAATACACCAGCCATCAGGGAACATGTAGGATTGGTGGTGATTTGGGGTCTTACCCTGGGTTACTTGTAGTGGTAGTAAAGAACCAGCAGAGTACACCCCATCACTAGCGAAACCTGGAGCTTGTCACCCAGCCCAGTGACCCTCCACCTGTTTAGTCCCTGCTATCATCAGTTAAACACAAGGCATCAACTTAAGCCATGTTTCGTTGATATTTACCACAAGCTCTTTCTGGATCAATTTCTGACTTACAGCTTTCATTATCCTGCAAAGGAAATTGTGTTTCAATCTGTCAAAATTCTTGGGTGTTTTCTTCCAGCTTTGGTGTCCTTCTTCTTACTGTACCCAATTTTTATTAAGGAATTGCTGGTTCCACTGGCATGTGAACTCTATGTTCCTCCGATTTATACCGGCAACTGTTGGTTCACAGTCTTTACAACACCAGTTACTGTGGCCATTACCACCCATGCATTGACAACTACATCTCACAATGGAGGTGCCTGACGATTTTTATTAACTCTGTTTCTACCTCGATCAACAGAGTACAGCATCCGTGAGATTTAAGGGGAGCTCTGGTGACAAATATGTAGAGTCAGGAGTAACTCATAGTCAGTCAAGGTAGTCCTTTTATATTTTTGGATAGTGCTTTCATTGATTGTTGTTTGATGTTTGCAATTATAAAATCGCACCACACTTGTTACTCCAAACTCAGCGTCTTGTTTACCCACTGAAAATTGAACATCCCAGGGTAGCGTGTATACTTTGCATACCATTTCTTGGCTGGAGGCTATAATTCAGTGAGCTCTTGCACAACACTGGCTGCTACAGAAACAGAAACAACATCAGTGGCTTGGCTAAAATATTCTGCTGTTACACTGCAGACAGTCAAATCTGAATCCCTCTTGTGTTTCTGTGGCTTGGATCTGGTTAGCCATTGACGTCGAGGCATGACAAAAAGCTGACCACACTGTGCTGGAACTCAAATGAACTCAGGTAACCTTGTATCAGGTATTGATATGTGTGGTGACCTGACACCACATCTATTTACAGGCTGAGCATTTTTGACAGACGATCAGCTGATAGCATGCAAAAATTAACTTATGTACGAGTGGGGAGCTCCTGAAACACAAAATTAACAAACTGTGAATATAAAGTTTTACAGTAATTCCCTCAAGAATCTTTTTAATCATACTATGAAAGCCTGAATAGTGTTATCTTTCACAACCTTCGAAGTTATCATTATTTCACACATGTTAACCACTTCTGTGTGAAATAATGCTTTCTAAGTTTCTACTTATCCTGCTTCCTCCGTATGTCCTGTAGTTCTGCCTGTACTCACCCATTTTTCAAATATCAATGTGTACTACATCCAGTCTATTCTTTTAAGTATTCAGAAAACCATGATCATGCCCCTGTCTCTGCCTTCTGTTTTCTAGGCTAAATAATTTGGGTATGTCTCCTCTCCTCATAGCTTTTGTCTCTTATGCTACTAATCTGTGCTGAGCCCTCTTGATCTCTTCAATGTGCTTTCTGTGCTGCAGTGACCAAAACTAGATGCAGTACTCCAGATATAGTTAGGGAACACTCCCAACCAATCAGAGCACTTCTTTCCCCTGCACATGAGACAATCCTATTCTGTGAAGTAAAAAAGTAAAAGTAAAGTAAAAATGTATTTGTTAAGCACTTTTCAAATTGTCAAGGGCTGTACATTAAAATAACAATATGAAAATATTAATAATAACATTTAAACAGATACAGAAAAAGCTTAATAAAACAAATAAGTTTTAAATTCTGATTTAAAATTTGTGATGGTTGGACATTCTCTTAACCAATGAGGTAGACAATTCCACAGGGTGGGTGCAGTAAGAAAAAACTCATGACCCAGATGTTTTTAAGCAAACCCTGGGAATCTCTAGCAATCCCTCATTGGCAGATTGGGGTGGTCGGTGGGAGCAGTAGGGAATAAGGAGCTCTTGCAGATATCAGGGTCTCTGCTCATGTAGGGCTTTCTAGGGCAGCAAACCAACCTTAAAGGTGATCCACCACTGTACTGGCAGCCAGTGCAGTTCACACAGCACAGGCATAATATGACTAGTCCTAAGCGTACCAGTTAAAAGCCTTGCTGCCGCGTTCTGCACTAGCTGCAAGTGGTTGATACCAACCCCCGGAAGCCCTAGGTAGAGGGCATTGCAGTAATCAAGGCGGGTGGTTATGAAGGCGTGGACCAGTATAGGAAGGTTAACCAGAGGAACCAGGTGTTTCACCCGGGTGATATTCCTTAGATGGTAAAAGGAAGACTTAACAACCATGGATACCTGAGATCTTAAGGTCAAACTGCTGTTGAAAATAACACCCAGGTTATACACCCGTTCTGAGGTCATGAGCTGGACATCATCAAGCCATAGACCTAAAAGATGCCCAGCCCCAAGACCCACCTCCGGACTACCCAGGTCCACAACCAACACCTCAGTTTTGTCTGGTTTTAACCTCAGCCAGCTAGTAATCATCTAATTCTTGATCTCAGCAAGACAGTTGTTAAGCACAGAGACCGCACCATCCTGTCCAGGCGTAAAAGACATATACAGTTGAGTATCAGCTGCATAACAGTGACAACCCAAACTGTATTGCCTAATGATGTCACCTAATGGCAGCATATACACTGAAAACAACATGGGTGCCAATGTGGAGCCCTGTGGCACCCCATAGGGCAGAGGGAGGGCATCAGAGGAATAAATTCCAGAGAAAACCCTCTGTGATCTGCCCATGAGGAAAGATCGAAACCAACTTAGGACTGTAACAGACAGTCCACAGAAATGCCGCAGGCACTCCAAAAGCAAACCATGGTCTACAGTGTCAAATGCCGCCAAGAGATCAAGAAGGATTAAGTTAGTATTAGCCTTTCTATCTCTCGCAATTAGGAGATCATTTAACACCCAAACAAGGGCAGTCTCTGTACTATGTCTCTTCCTAAACCCAGATTGGAGAGCATCAAAGACATTGTAGGTTGTAAGATAATCATCCAGCTGTAACACAACCACTTTTTCAATAATCTTACCTGCAAAGGGTAGATTAGAGATAGGTCTGTAGTTTGCTAGATAGTCAGGATCCAAGGAAGATTTTTAAGGAGTGGTCGAATGACTGCCTCCTTGAGGGAATCAAGAAAGACCCCCTTTTCCAGGGAACACCAGATAATTTCAGCAAGGATCGGGCAGATGGCATCTACGCAACATACCAATAACGGCATAGGGCCCAGATCCAAACTACAGCTGGTTGGTCACAAAGTTTGAACAATTCTTACAATGTCAAAGAAATCCAGCTGGTTGAAGTCAGACCAGACAGAATGGGTGCACGCAGCCTCCCACCGATCTCCACAGTCACTCATAGAAAGAGCTGGGCCAATCCCCAACCTGATGCTGGCAACCTTATCTGCAAAAAAATTGAGCAAGCTCATCACACTTTGTTTGCGAAAAACCTCTTCCACACTGAAGACAGACTGGATTGCACAGTCTGTCCACAGTCCAAAAGAGCTGAGCTGGTCGATTCCATGCAGCAGCAATCTCCCCAGACAGGAATTCTGCCTTCTTATGGGTGATTTCTGATTGATAGAACTTATAATGTTACATCAATCTAAGCCTGTCAGCATCAAGGCCGGATTTCTGCCAAGCTCTCTCTCTCTAGCCTTTGACCCACTCTTCTCAGCTCCTTCAAGGACCCGTCAAACCAAGGGGTCCTTGGGCACAGAGTGAGTGGGCGAACATGAACAGGAGCTGATGAGTCCAGAGCATCCACCACCACCTTATTATAAGCCAGTACAAGACCATCTGGACTCAAGCTTTCACTCAATAAACCCGATAGGACCAGGACTGCCGATAGGCATTCTGGGGTAACTCCCCTTAAAGGACAACACTGGACCATCTCCGTCGGGGTAGACCTACTTGAGGGTGCGCCGAAACTGAATCTTATGGTGTGATGGTCTGACCAAGAGTGTCTCTTATGCAGATGCCCTGGAAATAGACATAATCTGGGAGAGTTGTTTCTTTTTTTTTTTAATAACATTGAGCACTTCCTTGATCTATAATATATTAATACATCCCCCGTTACCGCTCGTTGTGGGTAAGAGAGGTAAGAGTCAGAGTTAAATTGCAGCATACTCTTTCTCTCCCCTTCCGGCTAGGTCTCTCACCTTCTACTCCCTCATACTTATGTTAGCTCTATTAGGAATGAACTGTATGACCTAGTTATTCTGCATCTAGTTTTAGTGATGTTTAGCTGTGTTTAAATATGAGGTCTCTACTTGTTTGGTTAATCAACCCTCTGCACCCCTATGCTCATATCTTATTTTATTGTTCTGTACTAGGATGAATTTTGACCTAGTGTCCATATTAAGTGTCTGTGATACCTACCTGTAAAATATATTAGTAAGCCTCTGTATTTGTACATAGATGTTTTATTGTAAGTTAACTGTTCGAAAACTGGACATTTGTGAAAACGGGCATTTTCTGCTCACATACCTTTGCAGTATAAAATAAATAAACTTGAAACTTGAAGAGCGGTTTCACTGGCGTTCTGCTCGAGCCAGAACTGCTCAGCTCAGCTTCGCTGTTCTCTCCAGAGCGGAACATATGGGAAACCACTCTTATCCCACAAAGAGTGGCTCTGGGGGATGTATTATGTATCAGTATATATACTAAGGCCTTGTACGGGGGAGGTTTACCTCCTTTTACCTGCTCTTACCCCTCTATCCAGTACATACCAACATTACGTTTGCTCTATCAACTGTAGCAGCAACCTGCTTGCCTGACTTCAGCTTATTGTCTGCAATTACCCCAGCTCCTGTAGTTGTGCTATCCACTCAGTGAGACAATATGGAAGTTCAGTTGAGTGGACCCACCCAAAAAAAATCACTTTTGGCTCTGGTAAGGGGAGAGAGGGCAAAGTTTCCTGCCTCCTCTTTGCACTTCAACAACATGATACTGCATTTGTTACAAGGATCACAAGCTGAGCTCATGCAAGCCTCATAACTTGTAGCAGCCAATCGGGCAACACTGAAGATTGTGATATCCTCATGCTGTGCATGTCTCCGTTCCATTTCCAGCTCTCTCGTGGCAAAGAAGTATGGGTTACTGAGAGCTCTTCAATGCTTAGTAGTAAGACTGATTTTTCACCCAAAACCCATTAAAATCATGAGACAATCATTTATTATTATTGCAGTTAGCTAGTTAACAGCAGCTAACTGTAGTCTATGTGCCTAGCAAGCCAGTAACTTGTCTTATGTTGTACAGGGGTGTACAGTGAAGTGTTTTTGCTGCAGCTGTAGCCTGCAGCAGGGTAGGGAATCAGAGGCAACCTAGCAGTCGACAAGGACAGGGTAAGGGAAAGTTTTGCAAACCTTATTTGACAGTGAATTTTCATTTTACTGACTGTTGGTGGTGCTGGATGCATCTTTTTTTTTTTTTTTTTGTTAGTTGTTTAACCAGGACTAGCACACTAAGCTGAAAGCTTTTTTACAGGTGCGACCTGGGAGCACAGGGAAGTTAAGTGACTCGCTCAGGGTCACACAGTCTACGAGTGGAAGCTGTGGGATTCAAACCCAGGTCTGGTCTGCTGGATGTCACCAGATTTGCAGCTCAGAGCCTTAAACCACTGTGCTGTACTGTACTCTATATATATATATATATATATATATATATATATATATATATATCTTTTAATTGTTTTGCCCTGTTTGTGACCCAGTGCCAGTGAAGTAAACAGTGAGTGAAAGTTAAGTAAGCTGCTGGGTGAGACTTGAGAATGTGGTCTCTCAACTCAGTGTGTCTTTGTGAGGTCTGTCAGTAGGATTTAGTGGTCTCACTCCTTTCTTGTCTTCTCTCACCCTGAGTTATGTCATCGCTTAATCTTCAACATATGCATTACTGCAAAAGTTATCACAGTTTGCATCATGTCCTGCTGTGTCAAAGTGTCATCTGCCATATAGAAAACATGAAGAAATGAACAGGAGGGAAAAGAGATACAGGGGGAAAGGTACTGATAAAGCTTTCACCATGCCAGTTCCATATCCAAGTACACCTTCTGTAAGTGCTGGTGAAGATGATCTCAGTGGAATTGGGAATCTTGGGGCTGTGAGCACGCAAGCTGCTGGGCATGTGATAGTATGGCTGAAGAAACATTAGTTGAGTCGTCCACAGAAGTCCTACTTAGACACCTAGCTGGTTTCCTAAGTATTCCCCTGCATCTTTCATTACTCTGCTGGTGTGGGAGCACAGTCCAGGGTAAGGACCTTTTACAGTACAATCCCCAGATTTGCATCCCAACTTCTTCAGCACACTCGTCATTGCAAACTATACAGTTTCCGTCATTGAGTTTCTCTGGCTCTAAGATATTTATTTCAAATTGGCACACTGCCAAAAAGGTGACAATGGAATGGGTTTCAATTTCATTCTACAAGATTTTCCATTCACAAGGGCAAACTGCTTTACCTAGATCAGTTATTCAAAATTTGTTTTCAGTACCATGGCAGCTAACAATTGAAGGGCAGCATTCATTGTTATTTAGGTAAACCTAGTACTCCAACTCATTATCCTTAAATATCACTGGTGTTTCTTCATGTGGTAACTGTAGACAGGCTTATAAAATGTATCTACTCTCCCATGCTGAATGTATTTGTCTTAGTAGTCCCCATACCCTTTTTACACAGACACAGACACAGACACACACACACACACACACACACACACACACACTCACACTCTCAGGTCTTGGAGAAATGGCTGTAGCCACGTGTTTATTCAATGTAATTAGACTATTGGAAAGGCATGCACAGCTGGCAGATCTCAGCAGACACCTTGGGCCCCAGCACCCCTTCTGAGTTGGTAATCAAGCCCCAAGAGTGGGGAGGTGATGTGGATGGGTGGCAAACAACTGTCCACATCTGGCATTGCCACACCCGCAGACAAGTCCAGTGAGGCTGCACGGTGCCCCCCCCCCTCGTCGGAGTCCAGGTCTTGCAGTCCCACAGACCTCATGCCGATTGGAGAAGACAAGCCCTTTGGAAGAATTTGACTCATCCTCACTTTTTTCCCTGTACCACAGTCTGTGAGACTCCTAAGCCACCACAGGACAGACACAGCCCAACCCTCCCCCAAAGAAGCTCACTCCATTTGTTGCTCCAAGACCTGATAGAAAGTCCTACAACAAGTCCCATCCTTCATCACACAAATGCACACCATCCTTGGCATACAGTCCATGGCTGGAGGTGTTAATGTTCTTGTGCCAAACCACTGTTCCCCCAATAGACTCCATAAAAGGCCACATTTCTCTATTAAAGGGACACTGTCAACCTGTTTTTCATCATAATATTTCTAGTTAAAAACCTACATTTTATGATTGCTTACCTTCTCTAAAATTCATTGATGTTGCGGTTTGTTTTGTCCATCTCCTTGTTAAGTAGAACTGAAATGCATGCTAATGTATATTTATAAACAACCATGTTTTGTTTACAGTCCTGGATCTTTTACTGCATACCTCCTGAGCATTAGAAACACTGCCAAACAGTGCAGTCACTCATGATATAATAGCCTCCTAAACTCCCACTGCATCATGAGTGGCTAGATTGTGTTGTGGGAGTTCCCCAAGTCCTGGTAACATGCAATGGGAGCTAATCAAGGAATGTAAACAAACCTGTTTTTGTGTGGTAACACCAGTATGGTAGGCAGTCTGTTTTTCACTTCTTTTAAAGAAAAAAAGAATCAGAATCAAACTACCAGCTACACCAGCAGTCTTTACAGAATGTTGGCAACCATAAAATGTGTTTTTTTAAACTAGGGACACTTTGAGACCTAAGGGGGTTGACAGTGTCCTTTTAATGTGTATGCATGCTTTGTCCATAGCTTTAGGACCAACTGCATACCACCAGTGAAGATGCTGAATGAGGTGAGACCAATGATCTTGGTCATCATTCTTAAATGAACTACAGATCTTCCTTCATCCTTGGGAGCAAATCCCATGGTTTTCAGGAGCCCCTGGTCATTCCTGCCCAGAAGAATCATGAGGATGTCCAGTGAACTCTCTTGCCAGGCCTCTGCCACCAGCCAAGAGAGGAATTCCTCCCAGCACAGACCTGTCTTGCCCATCCAGTGAATCTGCACCTTCTGATGATGTATCAATAGGTTCTTCCTCCCGGGCCAATGTACCGCTGTCTCCGGTGCCCCATAGATGAAGGAATGTCTACAGATCTGCATCCACTTGGAGCCATCAAGGGAACTTGAAACACAGCAAGACAAAATGTTAAAGCAAATGCAGACAGACAGTGTAAAAACATTTGGGCTCTTCACTGACCCATGGCTGGGATCTCACTATCCGAAAGCCCCTGGGTCCTGGGAGTCATTGCTGCCCCCAATCCTAAAGGAATGGGTATTGTACTCTGTAGCATTCTAGCCAGCCCACTGGAATGCCAAAGGCAATATGTGTCTGAACTGATAGGCTGTCATGGACTTGCTATCTATATGCCATAAGACAACCTCACCCTCCACAGGGTGGAGGGCCAAGTAGATGACCATCATGGATTGTATGTCCCATGCTGACCAAGGCGGGGCCTTCACTGTGCACCAGCAACCAATACTCTTCTGGTCTGTTTTGCTCAAATGCAGCCAGAAGAAGACTCCCTCTGGGTTCACTGTGACATCTGAGTCTGCCAGGCTCACCACGGCCCCAGTTTGCGTAATCTGTACTAATTCAGATACCTGGAACGCACCACAGAATACCAGAAAAAAATGCAGTCTTAAATAAAGTGGCCTCCTACACTGTCCAGCAAACTGCTGGGAGGGCTGCTCACTGCTATTTGAGAATCACTGGGGTGATAGGGTGCAGGACACCTGACTGCTTGGTATGCCCTTACCCCACCCTTTGAGGACCTTTCAAACCTTGAAGGAACGAGTGGACTCTGTAAAGCCCAAGACCTGGGAAATCCATGATAGGCCTGCCAGGTGTGGATCGACAACCCCTGGCATCAGGCCCCAATGTTTGGCTTCCATTCTATAACTGCACAGTTGGTCAACTAGAATGGGCCAGCTGTGATGCCATCCTGCCTCTGCTCGGTTTGCATAACACTCCATACTGCACCAGTAGGCTGTTCTGGTCTGGGAAGCAATAGCATTACCTATGCACTCAGAGGTCTCAAGGTCACCACCTTCCACAGAAATGACAGGAACTGTCATGGATCTGAATTTCGGCCACTCTGAATGAGATAAAGCATCAGCAACACCATTCTGAATGCCAGGGATATGTACAGCTTTAAAATGGACATTCAGCAACATGCATTTCAGGATAAATATTCTCATTAGGTCACCCAGCATGTCCTTAGCCCCCAGCTGCCCGTTTATGGTGTGTATCACACTCATATTGTCAGACCAAAAAGATGGCCTTCTTGACCCTCAGCCTGAATCCCCATATGCACAGAGCCATTACAATTGGGAAGAACTCCAACAATGTTATCTGCCTGCGGAGTCGGGTGGCTGCCCACTTGGAAGGCCACTCCATGGTACTCCATTAGCTTTGAATGTATGCCCCGAAACCTTGCCTTCCTGCAGTTGCATACAGTTTCAGCTCCTGGCTGTCCACCGTCTCCGGTCACATGGTTATGACATTGAAATGGGCAATAAATGTCTGCCAAACCTGCAAGTCCTTTTGGAAACCCTTTGTCATCCCAATCTGGTGATAAAGCTTCTCGGTGCCTGCCCCAGCTTCATCATCTACCACAAGAAGGTTCTTCCCATTGGATGACCCAGCAAGTGAAATTAAGGTGCCCCATCTGTTGCAACTCCTGAAGGGATAAATTATATTTTTAGTCACCATGGCTTTGTTTAAAAAAAAAAACCTCAGGGCACTGATCTTATCACGTGGCAAGTGGCACTCTTGCCTCACAGCATTGATCTCAATGCCCAGGAATGTCATCACTGAGCTTAGTGCTTTGGACTTTCCTGGGGTGAGGGGTTTGCCAAAGAGACCTGACAATTTGATGAAAGTGGCTATCATTTCCTCCACAAGCCAGAGAATGCTCTTGCTCCATGTCATTCTGGTCGTGAACGATGCCCTGATTCTTCAATTCCTGGGCTGTTACCCAGTGAAGGAAGGCACTAAAACTTTCAAACACTGCACAGGCTATGGAACAGCCCACTGGAATACAATTGTCTACATTGTATTGTCCTCAGATTTCATCACCATTCAGTCCCAGCTGGCCAGATGAACCAACAGTAGTCAGAAAGCTGATTCTATGTCACTTTGGCCATCAGGGCATGTGAACCTGCCACTTGCATGACCTCAGCCGCTCTGTCGAACCATGCATACTGAACCACCATGAAGCATGGATTAATATGGTCACTGACAGAGTCTCCTTCAGAGTACGATTATGCAGAATGAGCCCAGGGCTTTCTTGGGAGCTAGGCAAATCAGAAATGCCTTGAGATTTGACAGGGGTGGGGTGGGTAAGGACCGCTCACCTTCCCCTGCCACCTCTCCTTTTCCAACTTATCCTGCACCACTTGCAGTTGGTCCTCTGGCATATTTCAGGTTCACTGCCTGGAACCCTTGTGATGGCCTGATGTATGGGATTCTGAAGCCTACTAAGAAACCCTCTGCCAACAGGTGGGTCACCTCCCAGTCCAGGTATTGGCCCAGCCAAGATCTATGCCTGTCCACCCTTACTGGGGTGGGTAGGCTTACCTCCATAAGGCTTGTTAAATTTTTTATAAAAAGGGGTGATTGCCTCCCTTCTGGGTCTTAGGGGAGGAGCACTGCATGTGGGGTTGATGCTGACCACAAGCAGCACATTCATGCCCAAACTTGCAGTGACTTTTGGAACAACTTCCTTTATTGAAGATAAAGCCCATCTGTGGTGGTGGGGGGTGGCAGTACCAGACCACTGCTGATGAGGGTCCTGATGGGCAATCAACTGTCTGTGTGGATAACTTCTCCTCTGTGCATAACTTTGGCTAGGAGAGGCATGTCCAAGACTCCCAGATCAAGCGATGAAACATACTGCATTCTCCACCTGAATTCCTCATTATATTCTAACCAAGCCATCCCCCTTCTATGCCTGTGTGCCAAGAGAATCCTACTCAAATAGTTTAACAGATCTGTGCCTTTTTTGGGGACCATCTGGAGCATGGTGCTGGTGAAAATTATGAACCCCTCAGGTCAGTTGTCAAATGTACATTCAACTTTCACCCTTTTCTTTTCCTGATCCTCCTTCTCACTGCTGTCCTCCTGCTTGTCTGCATAGTTGAGCAAAGAAAACAGATCCTCGTACACACTGTTCTGGATCTGCTGCCAGATCTCATCTATCAAGTAGGAACCCTCTGGATTCACCATGCTGACATAGTGAGTGGGGATGCTCTTCATGGCCACTGACTTTGGCACTGTGCTGCTGTTTGCTATGCTTGTGGTCACTTGGCCTGCTCCCTCCCTGCTGGTCTGGACTGAAGCAGCAAATCTGGTCATAATGTCCATGATCTTATCCATGGTGGATGGTTTTGCAGAGTCAGGCTGCTTAGGTGAGGGGGCCAAGTGGGGCTGGGACCACTGTAGCCAGTTAGAGCATGGAGGGAAGGGGCCCCCACCTCTTTGATATCTGAATCTTTAGCTCAAAGGATCTGCTTACTTGGGTGCTTTTGTGGGCTTGGCTGGTGGAGGCACCCCACAAGGTGTCCTGCCAAAAGCTCATATCTCCATGTTTTAAATTCATTATCTGATAGCTTTGAAACCCCATCTTGGTCTTATCTTCTTGGGGTTTCTTGGGTACCTTTGCTGGCAGTGCTGTTGGCTGCTTCACTGGCAGGTTACACTTCTCCCTTATTTGGGTCCCTTTTGGAGCACTCCAGCCATTCATATCTGTTCTTATAGGTACAAGCATCCCTTTAATTGCCTGTCTCCCAACTAACAAATGCACTGTTGAATACCTTATCAGATATTATACTCTTACCCTGGGAGGGTGGGAATTGGTGGTTGTGTGCCATGGACAAAATGGAAGAATGCTGCCCATTGGGATGTCCTAAAAACACAAGCCAAAGGGTGGATGCAAAACTTTAACGCCGATCTGTTTTCTTACTCTCATGTTTGAACCTGTGCACATGCCATCACTGCTGTAATGCTGCGCGTCAGTGCACCCCCTTTGAATATCTTGAGTAACGAAGTACTATCAGGCCTAATCATCCAGCATACACTTTGAATTACCCTCCCTGCAGAAGGAAAACCAGCCCTATTAAACCACTGGCAGATGACCTAAACTGTTGCGTGGGGACCTGAAGTTCATTCATCTGTGCCTTTTATTTTTTTTTTAATATATATGTATATATCAAGAGAAGGAAAAGGCCACTTGCTCTGCTGGGGTGCTCTGACCTCTATGAGAAAATGCCCAAGTAAATCAATCTCAGTAGCCAGTGCAGCTGCCACATAACTGATTTGGGTTAATTATTCTCAATATGAAGCTTTGGGTGACAGCAGTACCCTATCAGCATGATAAATACAAATGTGGAGATACCCCATTGTGAAGCAGGAACAACCACCCTTACAAAATGAATGCTTTATTGTAGCCTAATAGGACAACAACAATCTGAAAATTGAGGCAAAATGAATACTTGGCCTCCTGCTATGCCAATGACATAACACAATTCATTGCTTCTCACAAATCAGACTCTTTGCTTAACCTGCAGCTCAACTAGTGTTGCTCTAGACAGTATCCTAGAAATTAGGATACCAACAGATACATACATGCTAACATACGAAGAAGCCAGCAGAAGAAGGCCATTTGATCTATCTAATCTGCTCGGATTGCAGGATACACAGCTTGAGCTACTCTTCCTGCCCTCCTTCCCCACACCTCCCATCCTCCCTACCCATGATCCTTACCTTCCCCCTGTGCCTATCCCAGCCTCTCTTCAAACTTCCCACTGTCTTCAATGAGATTACGTCTTCCGGCAACGCATTCCAGGTGTCCACCACACTCTCTTTAAAGAATTGCTTCCTGATCTCTATCCAAAACCTCCCACCCTCCAACTTAAGACTGTGCCCCCTTTGGTTATGGTTGCCACTCAGCTTAAAGAGACTCTCCTTATCCACCTTATTTATCCCTTTCAAGCACTTGAAGGTCCCAAACATGTCACCCTCTCTCTCCTGTCTTCCAGGGAGTACATGTTCAGTGCCCTCAACCTCTCCTCATATGCCTTACCCTGCTGACCTGCTATCATCTTTGTAGCCCTCCTCTGGACCTTTTCCAGCATGTTAATGCCCTTTTGAGGTGTGGGTACCAGTACTGAACCCCATACTCTAGATGAGACCTTACCAGGGACCTGTACAAGGGCAGTATAACCTCTCCTCTCCAGCTACTGATCCCCTAGATACGTATCCCAGCATCTTGTTTGCCTTTTGATGCTGCTTTTTTGCAATATGCAGAGTGCTTCAGGTCACTAGTGATTATTACTACCAGGTCCTTCTCCTCCTCTGATGCAGATATTCAGACTCCACACAATACTCTGTCCTAGGATTCTTTGGCTCCAATATGCATAACTTTGCATTGAAGCTGTTGCCAGATCCTGGGCCCTCCACAGCTTTCCCAGATCATCCTGTAGGTCCTGTATCCCTTCAGCTGTGTCCACTCTCCCAAGAGTATGGTGTCATCTGTAAATAAGCACATTTTGCCCTTAATGCCATCCCAATGTCATTGATGAAGACACTGAACAACACCAGCCCCAGCACCAAGCCATTGGGACCCCACTGGTTACCTCTCTGTTGCCAGATAACTCTTCTCCTACAATCACCCTCTGGGTTCTTTCCTCAGCCAGTTTTCCACAGATACCTCCCATCTGGCCAGATAGCACTACTATCCTACCACAGCAACTATCTGACCATGGTCTTACCCTCTGGATCCAGCTCAGATCCTAACTATCTGACCTAGGATCCCTGGCCTGACCAAGGATCCATCGCTATCTGACCCCGGATCTTAACAATCTGACCTAGGATCCCTAGATCCTAACTAGGATCGATCGTTATTTGACCCTGGATCCTAACTATCTAATCTAGGATCCCTGGATCCTATCTAGGATCCATCACTATCTGATCCTGTGTAACCCCTAGGTGGCGCTATCCCAAGTGCTACTACCCCTGCCTGCATGGTTAGTTGCAGGTCAAGGGGCCTGGGTACTGAAACGGTGCCTCCACCCAGAGGACAGGGTTGTTAGTAACAAGGCTAACCTGGGTACAGTCCTCCGGGACTCTGTAACCCCCCTCTTTCCCCTCTACTGGCCTAGACAATATGTAACAAACACTTTCACAGTAGTCCCTATTCAGCATACAAATCCCCACACTGTTTGCACTTACCACCAGGGCTGGTTCCAGCAGTTTGACTCTGGAGATCCCCTGTAAAACAAGGTTAGGCACAGCAAATAACAACAGTACAATGCTTTAGGTACAAACTGGAACCACAGTCGGATTAAATGCAAAAAGAGTTAGATCTGCTTTATTTAGGGGAATTGAACAAGGGAGGGGCATAATCAGGTTGATCGATTCTAAAACTGATCTAGTCAGGCAATTATGCATGCACTTTTAGTCCCTGCACAGTCACACGCTTTGGGTATCCAGTTGGAAGTAAGGTGGGCTATTCTGGAACATTGCCCGGGTAAGGCTGGCATTGCAGCTGATTGGGGCCCTGTGATGAAAAGAAAAGACATGCACAACCACAAACAATTTGTAATCCGGAGCCAGGAGGCTCAGTTCTTGAGGATTATACAAAACAATTAAATCAGATGACATGCTTTGATTAAACTGTTATTGCAGGGAGCTACCCTGGTGTTTACTCACGCTACCCAGTACAGAATAGAGGATGGACAAAATGGAGACTGCTGGATGACTTGCTGGTTTGCCAGGAGAAGCAGGGCCCACATGATTCACCATGGTGTCATTCCTGTTCGAGATGTTGAGCAGGGGGCTGATCCCCAGACAGGTCTCTCATTGATGGTCTTCCCTGTGGCGTGAGTAGCTGGCTGGGCCAAAGTGTGGAGGCCCAGACCAATTGGAGATGAATGCAGATTCAGTCTGGTAGGTGCTGGATGCAGCTCAGTAAGCAACGCAATTAAACAATGAGGAACCAGATTGCGACCCACTAGCAGGTTACAGCACATTTATAGTAAGCAATCACCATACCACCAAGCAGATAGTGGTCTGGTCACAATATCAGTGTATCTGAGCAAACTGGGAGTTCTATGGTGAATGGATGTCCTGACAGGCTGATCGAGAACAGCAAATCTACGGTCTTCCTCAGGTTTAAATCTGGTCACTCTTCAGTGGCTTTGTCTCACTCCAATTCAGATACAGTCTGTTTGATAAGCCTTTTAAAGGATTCCCTCTTAAGGGACAACAGGCAGACGGGCCAAACTCAGCCTTTCCACCAATCTCCCACACAAACTACGCAGAAGCAGCTGCTCGAATCACTTGAGTCGTTTACTCTTCTAACTCTAACTCCTGACTGACACACTGCAGCAGGCAGCTTGGGAATTTCCCTTCAGTCCAAAAGGTTCTGGTTGGTTGATCCATCGGTCTGTCAAAGCAAGGGCTCCCCCTCCAGGTCCATTTAGGTGCCAATGTGCAAAAACTACAAATCCTGCAGAAATTTGCTCCCACAAGACCCCTGGGGACAGACACCATTTTAGAGTCCCAAAAGGTACTGATTGGTCCCAATAGGCAGTCCAGAACCAAGATGGTGGGGCAATACTGAAATGTCCATGCTGCAAAGGAAGGCAGGTTAGACAAACTGCAATATTATTATTATTAAAACAGATAAACAGTAGACAGGAACAGTTCCTAGCACGGCTTCCTCTGTGCAAATAACAATGCCAGAATGTTACAATATCACTGCAGCCTGGGCAGGACTTGAGTCTGAGACTACTCAGCCCTTACCCAGATTAATTTTACACCACAAGATAGGCAGCTCTTAAAGAAACAGGCAACGGAGTCTAACAGGACACTGATGCAAACACTTTTCAATCACTAGGACACAGAGCACCAGCCTGACAGTGGGCATTTAGGCAAACCCAAGGAAGACTTTTGGGAACCCCCATTTGCAGGGGGGGGGTTACACCCTTCCCCACATGGAAAGAACTTGGCATCCACATCAAGTCTATACCATAATAGCATGGAAAAAGACAATATACGATATGTTATATACGTGACATTACTACAGAATACAATAATCACTGAGGTATCGGTAAGCATTAACTTAACACATTACTACACTTATTCAGCATTCTCTGTTCATATACTATATTCATAATGACAACAGCTTTGCATTTTTCATACATTCAATACCGACTTTACTATGAACTACGCAATATTACTACACTCTTCATGTAATAGTTTTTGTACTTTGAATAACCTAGATGGGGGTAGGGCACTGCGTTCTGAAGGTAGAACAATTAACTTAAAAGTGTCTGACTGGCTCAGTTTGGGCAGTGAGCTCTTGGAAATGTAAACACCCTTATGAACAACATTGAGAGGCAAATCCACAGGCCTCCCAGGGGAGTCATAACTAAAGCACATCACTGGCTTAACAGCTCTCCCACACTTTCTGGGGGAAACAGACACAGGCTGTGGGTGGTCAACACTGGCATGGGTTTCTTCTCCTGTAATGAGGGATGCCTCTGCACTGGTTGAAATGTCCAGTTTGGGAACACTATCAGCTCCTGGCTTTGTAGACTCTGTCTCCACAATACTTTGCTCATTATTATCTTCTGAAGACGGCCCAGGTTGCTCATTCTAAGGAAACTCTAGCACAATTAGACTTTGTAGCACTGAAGGGATGTTGTCAACACTTTCATATTGTTCTTCAAGTTCTGGTATGTCACTAAGGAGATTTACCACATCAGATTCCTCCTCTGGCAATTCAAAGAGTTCTACCAGACACAAAGATTCTGCCACTTCAGTTGCAACACTCTGCACTTCACGTTCTGGGAGCATTGGCTCCAGGAAAGAAGCTGGAGGGTTAGGCGGTCCTGAGGGCCCAGCTTCATCTCCATGATTATACATAGGGTTACCTCGAAACAGTTGACTCAGTTCCTAAGAAGGGTAATAAGCACTATCACTCTCACTATCATCAGAGGTGGACTGGCAGTAGCTATCATTCTGAGCCTGCCGGGGGAAAGGCCTTGAATCTGTAACAACTGGGGCAGGTTGACGCTGTTTCATTTTAGCAGCAGCTTGAGTCACTGAACAAGGAGAGGCAATGTCTGATGGTTCAGCATCAATGATCACTCAACCAATAGGCAGTAGGTGGTTTCTGTGCATGGTCTTGACAGCTTTGGAGTCATTCTCAGGGTGCACTTTGTACACAGGTAAATCATCCAACTTACTATTACATATGGAAGATGATGCCACCTGTCAGTGATTTTATGCTTGGCATGCAGTCCCAAGTTATGTAATAGCACTTGATCCCCGGCAGCAATCTTGGCGCACAATGGCGCAGTCGGTGTGCGAACTCAATGTATGGGACACATTAAGAAAATCACAGTGACACTGATCATGAGCAGAGGTCTTAAAATGGCTGTGTTGAAAATTGGTGAAAAAATTCCTAAAAATGACTGTTTTACGAGTCTGCGTTGAGCAGTTCCTACGCACGCTCGTAAGTTTGCGAATTTTCAATATTTTCACTCCAGATTTTCAACATTGCCATTTTACCACACCTCCTCATGAGAAGTACAGCTGTCATTTTTCACATCCTGCCCAAAATGTGTTTCCGCCCATGTAGCGCACAATGGCACAGTCAGTGTACTAACTCAATGTATGGGACACATTAAGAAAATCACAGTGACTCTGTTCATGAGCAGAGGTCTTAAATGGCTGTGTTCAAATTTGGTGAAAAATTCAAACATGACTGTTTTGACGAGTTCAATATGAAGTCTATGCACGCTTTGTAAGTTTGCGACTTTCAATATTTTCATCCAGATTTTCAACATTATTTTACCACACCTCCTTATGAGCAGTGCAGCTGTCATTTTTCACATCTTGCCCAAAACGCCTTTCCACCCATGTAGTGCACAATGGCACAGTCGGTGTGTAACTCAGTGTATGGGACATTAAGAAAATCACAGTGTCACTGTTCATGAGCAGAGATCTTAAAATGGCTATGTTGAAAAATTTGGTGAAAAACCCTAAAATAACTGTATTACGAAAGCGTGTGTTGTACAAATTCTATGCACGTCCGTAGTTTGTGAATTTTCAATATTACTCCAGATTTTCAACATTGCCATTTTACCACACCTCCTTGCGAGCAGTACAGCTGTCATTTTTCACATCCTGCCCAAAATGTGTTTTCTGCCCGCAGTGGCACAATGGCTTAGTCGGTGTGCGAATCAATGTATGGACAGTAAGAAAACTGGAAGTGACACTGTTCATTAGCAGAGTTTCAAAATGGTAATGTTGAAAATTGGTGAAAAATTCCTAAAATTGACTGTTTTACAAGCGCATGCTGCACAGTTCCACGCACACTGTGAGGTTTACTTAATTTTCAATATTTCCACACCAGATTTTCAACATTGGTATTTCTACTACCCGCATGAGCAGTACAGCTGTCATTTTTCACATCCTGCCCAAAATGTGTTTCTGCCCATGTAGCGCACAATGGCGCAGTCGGTGTGCGAAATCAACGTATGGGACACATTAAGAAAATCACAGTGACACTGTTCATGAGCAGAGGTCTTGAAATGGCTATGTTGAAAATTTGGTGAAACAATTTCTAAAAATGAATGTTTTACAAGCGTGCGTTGCACAGTTCCCACGCACAGTCGTAGGTTTGCGAATTTTCAATATTTCCACTCCACATTTTCAACATTACCATTTTACCACACCTCCTTATGAGCAGTACAGCTGTCATTTTTCACATCCTGCCCAAAATGTGTTTCCGACCATGTAATGCACAATGGCGCAGTCGGTGTGCGAAATCAATGTATGGGACACAGTAAGAAAATCACAGTGACACTGATCATGAGCAGAGGTCTTAAAATGGCTGTGTTGAAAATTGGTCAGAAAAAATTCCCAAAATGACTGTTTTACGAGCGCAAGGCTAGCAGTTCCGACGCACTGTAAGTTTAAATTTTCAACATTTTCACCCAGATTTTCAAAATTGCCATTTTACCACATCTCTCATGAGCAGTACAGGTTGTCATTTTCATACCCTGCCCAAAAACGTGCTCACTTTCATGTAGCGAGCATAATGGCGCAGTCAGTGTACGAACTCAATGTATGGGACACATTAAGAAAATCAAGTGTCACTGTTCATGAGCAGAGATCTTAAAGACTATGTTGAAAATTCGGTGAAAAAACCTAAAAGTAACTGTTTACGTGAGCTGCAGTTGTAGTTCCTACGCACGCCTGTAGTTTGCGAATTTTCAATATTTTACTCAGATTTCAACATTATTTTACCACACCTCCTTATGAGCAGTACAGCTGTCATTTTTCACATCCTGCCCAAAATGTGTTTCCGCCTAGAGGTCACAATGGCGCAGTCAGTGACCTAAATCAATGTATGGGACACAGTAAGAAAATCACAGTGAGACTGTTCATTAGCAGAGGTTTCAAAATGGTAATGTTGGAAAATTTGGTGAAAATTCCTAAAATTGACTGTTTTATTAAGGTATGTTGACAGTTCCCCACGCATGCTCGTAGGTTTCATTAATTTCAATATTTCACTCCAGATTTTCAACATTGGCATTTTACCACACCTCCTCATGAGCAGTACAGTCATTTTCACATCCTGCCCAAAACATGTTTACCATGTAGCGCTTATTGGCGCAGAACAGTGTATGAACTCAATGTATGGGACACATTAAGAAAATCACAGTGACACTGTTGATGAGCAGACATCTTAAAATGGCTATGTTGAAAATTTGGTGAAAAAAATCCTAAAAATGACTGTTTTACGAGCGTGCGATGCGCAGTTCCTATGCACGCTCATAAGTTTGCGAATTTTCAATATTTTCACTCCACATTTTCAACATTGCCATTTTACCACAGCTCCTCATTAGCAATTCAGCTGTCATTTTTCACATCCTGCCCAAAACGTGTTTCCGACCATGTAGCGCGACAATGGCGCAGTCGGTGTGTGACTCAATGTATGGGACACATTAAGAAAATCACAGTGACACTGATCATGAGCAGAGGTCTTAAAATGGCTGTGTTGAAAATTTGGTGAAGAAATTCTCAAAATGACTGTTTTACGTTAGTCATGCTGAGCAGTTCCTATGCACGCTCATAAGTTTGCGAATTTTCAATATTTTCACTCCAGATTTTCAACATTGCCATTTTACCACACCTCCTCATGATAAGTACAGCTGTCATTTTTCACATCCTGCCCAAAATGTGTTTCAACCCATGTAGCGCACAATGGCACAGTCAGTACGAACTCAATGTATGGGACACATTAAGAAAATCACAGTGACTCTGTTCATGAGCAGAGGTCTAAATGGCTGTGTTCAAAATTTGGTGAAAAATTCCTAAACATGACTGTTTTATTTAGTGTTCATTGCGCAGTTCCTATGCGCGCTTGTAAGTTTCATAATTTTCAATATTTTCACTCCAGATTTTTCAACATTGCCATTTTACCATTAATTTCCTTATGAGCAGTGCAGCAATCATTTTCACATCTTGCCACAAACGTCTTTTCCACCCATGTAGCGCACAATGGCACAGTCGGTGTGCTAACTCAGTGTATGGGACACATTAAGAAAATCACAGTGTCACTGTTCATGAGCAGAGATCTTAAAATGGCTATGTTGAAAATTTGGTGAAAAACTCCTAAAATAACTGTATTACGAAGTGCGTTGTGCAGTTCCTACGCACGCCGTAAGTTTGCCATGTAATTTTCAATATTTTCACCCAGATTTTCATCATTGCCATTTTACCACACCTCCTTATGAGCAGTACACCGTCATTTTTCACATCCTGCCCAAATGTGTTTCCGCCCATGTAAGTCACAATGGCTTAGGCCGGTTGCGAACTCAGTGTATGGGAGACATTAAGAAAATCACAGTGTCACTGTTCATGAGCAGAGATCTTAAATGGCTATGTTGAAAATTTGGTGAAAAAACTCCTAAAAATAACTGTATTACGAGCGTGTGTTGTGCAGTTCCTATGCACGCTCGTAAGTTTGCGAATTTTCAATATTTTCACTCCAGATTTTCAACATTGCCATTTTACCACACCTCCTTATGAGCAGTACAGCTGTCATTTTTCACATCCTGCCCAAAATGTGTTTCTGCCCAAGTAGTGCACAATGGCGTAGTCGGTGTGCGAAATCAATGTATGGGACACAGTAAGAAAATCACAGTGACACTGTTCATTAGCAGAGGTTTCAAAATGGTAATGTTGAAAATTTGGTGAAAAAATTCCTAAAATTGACTGTTTTACAAGCGTGCGTTGCACAGTTCCCACGCACACTCGTAGGTTTACGATTTTCAATATTTCCACCCAGATTTTCAACATTGGCATTTACCACACCTCCTCATGAGCACAGCTGTCATTTTCACATCCCGCCCAAAATGTGTTTCCGTCACGAGCGCATAAATGGCGCAGGTCGGTGTGCGAAATCAATGTATGGACACATTAAGAAAATCACAGTGACACTGATCATGAGCAGAGGTCTTTAAATGGCTGTGTTGAAAATTTGGTGAAAATTCCTAAAATGACTGTTTTACGAAAGTGTGCGCTATGCAGTTCTACGCACGTTAAGTTTGCGAATTCTCAATATTTTCACCCAGATTTCAACATTGCTATTTTACCACACCTCCTCTTGAGCAGTACAGCTGTCATTTTCACATCCTGCCCAAAACATGTTTCCGCTTCATGTAGCGCATATGGCGCAGTCAGTGTATGAACTCAATGTATGGACACATTAAGAAAATCACAGTGACACTGATCATGAGCAGAGGTCTTAAAATGGCATGTTGAAAATTTGGTGAAGAAATTCCTAAAATGACTGTTTTACTAGTCTGCGTTGAGCAGTTCCCACGCACGTCAGAAGTCATGCGATTTTCAATATTTTCACTCCAGATTTTCAACATTGTTATTTTACCACACCTCCTCATGATAAGTACAGCTGTCATTTTTCACATCCTGCCCAAAATGTGTTTCACCACAGTCGCATAATGGCACAGTCAGTGTACGAACTCAATGTATGGGACACATTAAGAAAATCACAGTGACTCTGTTCATGAGCAGAGGTCTTAAAATGGCTGTGTTCAAAATTTGGTGAAAAAATTCCTAAACATGACTGTTTTACGAGTGTTCATTGCGCAGTTCCTATGCACGCTTGTAAGTTTGCGAATTTTCAATATTTTCACTCCAGATTTTCAACATTGCCATTTTACCACACCTCCTTATGAGCAGTGCAGCTGTCATTTTTCACATCTTGCCCAAAACGTCTTTCCACCCATGTAGTGCACAATGGCACAGTCGGTGTGCGAACTCAGTGTATGGGACACATTAAGAAAATCACAGTGTCACTGTTCATGAGCAGAGATCTTAAAATGGCTATGTTGAAAATTTGGTGAAAAAACCCCTAAAAATAACTGTATTACGAGCGTGTGTTGTGCAGTTCCTATGCACGCTCGTAAGTTTGCGAATTCTCAATATTTTCACTCCAGATTTTCAACATTGCCATTTTACCACACCTCCTTATGAGCAGTACAGCTGTCATTTTTCACATCCTGCCCAAATGTGTTTCTGCCCATAGTGCACAAATCGCAGTCGGTGTATGCAAATCAATGTATGGGACACAGTAAGAAAATCACAGTGACACTGTTCATTAGCAGAGGTTTCAAAATGGTAATGTTGAAAATTTGGTGAAAAAATTCCTAAATTGATTGTTTTACAAGCGCATGTGCACAGTTCCCATGCACACTGTGAGGTTACTAATTTTCAATATTTCACTTCCAGATTTTCAACATTGGTATTTATCACACCTCCTCATGAGCAATACAGCTGTCATTTTCACATCCTGCCCTAATGTGTTTCCGCCGAGCGCATAATGGCTAGTCGGTGTGCTAAATCAATGTATGACACATTAAGAAAATCACAGTGACACTGATCATGAGCAGAGATCTTAAATGGCTATGTTGAAAATTTGGTGAAAAACTCTTTAAAATAAGTGTTTTACTGAGCGCAGTGTTGTGCAGTTCCCACGCATGCCGTAAGTTTGCGAATTTTCAATATTTTCACCCAGATTTTCAACATTGCTATTTACCACACCCCCTATGAGCAGTACAGCTGTCATTTTTCACATCCTGCCCAAAATGTGTTTCCGCCCAAGTAGTGCACAATGGCGCAGTCAGTGTACGAAATCAATGTATGGGACACAGTAAGAAAATCACAGTGAGACTGTTCATTAGCAGAGGTTTCAAAATGGTAATGTTGAAAAGTTGGTGAAAAAATTCCTAAAATTGACTGTTTTACGAGCGTGCGTTGCACAGTTCCCACGCATGCTCGTAGGTTTACGAATTTTCAATATTTCCACTCCAGATTTTCAACATTGGCATTTTACCACACCTCCTCATGAGCAGTACAGCTGTCATTTTTCACATCCTGCCCAAAACATGTTTTCGCCCATGTAGCGCACAATGGCGCAGTCAGTGTATGAACTCAATGTATGGGACACATTAAGAAAATCACAGTGACACTGTTGATGAGCAGACATCTTAAAATGGCTATGTTGAAAATTTGGTGAAAAAAATCCTAAAAATGACTGTTTTACGAGCGTGCGTTGCGCAGTTCCTATGCACGCTCATAAGTTTGCGAATTTTCAATATTTTCACTCCACATTTTCAACATTGCCATTTTACCACAGCCCTCATTAGCAATTCAGCTGTCATTTTCACATCCTGCCCAAAACGTGTTTCTCGCCATGTAGCGCATTAATGGCGCAGTCGGTGTGTGAACTCAATGTATGGGACACATTAAGAAAATCACAGTGACACTGATCATGAGCAGAGGTCTTAAAATGGCTGTGTTGAAAATTTGGTGAAGAAATTCCTAAAAATGACTGTTTTACGAGTCTGCTTTGAGCAGTTCCTACGCACGCTCGTAAGTTTGCGAATTTTCAATATTTTCACTCCAGATTTTCAACATTGCCATTTTACCACACCTCCTCATGATAAGTACAGCTGTCATTTTTCACATCCTGCCCAAAATGTGTTTCCGCCCATGTAGCGCACAATGGCACAGTCAGTGTACGAACTCAATGTATGGGACACATTAAGAAAATCACAGTGACTCTGTTCATGAGCAGAGGTCTTAAAATGGCTGTGTTCAAAATTTGGTGAAAAAATTCCTAAACATGACTGTTTTATGAGTGTTCATTGCGCAGTTCCTATGCACGCTTGTAAGTTTGCGAATTTTCAATATTTTCACTCCAGATTTTCAACATTGCCATTTTACCACACCTCCTTATGAGCAGTGCAGCTGTCATTTTTCACATCTTGCCCAAAACGTCTTTCCACCCATGTAGTGCACAATGGCACAGTCGGTGTGCGAACTCAGTGTATGGGACACATTAAGAAAATCACAGTGTCACTGTTCATGAGCAGAGATCTTAAAATGGCTATGTTGAAAATTTGGTGAAAAAACTCCTAAAAATAACTGTATTACGAGAGTGTGTTGTGCAGTTCCTATGCACGCTCGTAAGTTTGCGAATTTTCAATATTTTCACTCCAGATTTTCAACATTGCCATTTTACCACACCTCCTTATGAGCAGTACAGCTGTCATTTTTCACATCCTGCCCAAAATGTGTTTCTGCCCAAGTAGTGCACAATGGCGCAGTCGGTGTGCGAAATCAATGTATGGGACACAGTAAGAAAATCACAGTGACACTGTTCATTAGCAGAGGTTTCAAAATGGTAATGTTGAAAATTTGGTGAAAAAATTCCTAAAATTGACTGTTTTACAAGCGTGCGTTGCACAGTTCCCACGCACACTCGTAGGTTTACGAATTTTCAATATTTCCACACCAGATTTTCAACATTGGCATTTTACCACACCTCCGCATGAGCAGTACAGCTGTCATTTTTCACATCCTGCCCAAAATGTGTTTCTGCCCATGTAGCGCACAATGGCGCAGTCGGTGTGCGAAATCAACGTATGGGACACATTAAGAAAATCACAGTGACACTGTTCATGAGCAGAGGTCTTGAAATGGCTATGTTGAAAATTTGGTGAAACAATTTCTAAAAATGAATGTTTTACAAGCGTACGTTGCACAGTTCCCACGCACAGTCGTAGGTTTGCGAATTTTCAATATTTCCACTCCACATTTTCAACATTACCATTTTACCACACCTCCTTATGAGCAGTACAGCTGTCATTTTTCACATCCTGCCCAAAATGTGTTTCCGCCCATGTAGTGCACAATGGCGCAGTCGGTGTGCGAAATCAATGTATGGGACACAGTAAGAAAATCACAGTGACACTGATCATGAGCAGAGGTCTTAAAATGGCTGTGTTGAAAATTTGGTGAAAAAATTCCTAAAAATGACTGTTTTACGAGCGTGCGTTGAGCAGTTCCTACGCACGCTCGTAAGTTTGCAAATTTTCAATATTTTCACTCCAGATTTTCAAAATTGCCATTTTACCACATCTCCTCATGAGCAGTACAGCTGTCATTTTTCATACCCTGCCCAAAACGTGTTTCCGCCCATGTAGCGCACAATGGCGCAGTCAGTGTACGAACTCAATGTATGGGACACATTAAGAAAATCACAGTGTCACTGTTCATGAGCAGAGATCTTAAAATGGCTATGTTGAAAATTTGGTGAAAAAACTCCTAAAAATAACTGTTTTACGAGCGTGTGTTGTGCAGTTCCCTACGCCTTTCGTAAAGTTCTGCGAATTTTCAATATTTTCACTCCAGATTTTCAACATTGCCATTTTACCACACCTCCTTATGAGCAGTACAGCTGTCATTTTTCACATCCTGCCCAAAATGTGTTTCCGCCCAAGTAGTGCACAATGGCGCAGTCAGTGTACGAAATCAATGTATGGGACACAGTAAGAAAATCACAGTGAGACTGTTCATTAGCAGAGGTTTCAAAATGGTAATGTTGAAAATTTGGTGAAAAAATTCCTAAAATTGACTGTTTTACGAGCGTGCGTTGCACAGTTCCCACGCATGCTCGTAGGTTTACGAATTTTCAATATTTCCACTCCAGATTTTCAACATTGGCATTTTACCACACCTCCTCATGAGCAGTACAGCTGTCATTTTTCACATCCTGCCCAAAACATGTTTTCGCCCATGTAGCGCACAATGGCGCAGTCAGTGTATGAACTCAATGTATGGGACACATTAAGAAAATCACAGTGACACTGTTGATGAGCAGACATCTTAAAATGGCTATGTTGAAAATTTGGTGAAAAAAATCCTAAAAATGACTGTTTTACGAGCGTGCGTTGAGCAGTTCCTATGCACGCTCATAAGTTTGCGAATTTTCAATATTTTCACTCCACATTTTCAACATTGCCATTTTACCACAGCTCCTCATTAGCAATTCAGCTGTCATTTTTCACATCCTGCCCAAAACGTGTTTCCACCCATGTAGCGCACAATGGCGCAGTCGGTGTGTGAACTCAATGTATGGGACACATTAAGAAAATCACAGTGACACTGATCATGAGCAGAGGTCTTAAAATGGCTGTGTTGAAAATTTGGTGAAGAAATTCCTAAAAATGACTGTTTTACGAGTCTGCGTTGAGCAGTTCCTATGCACGCTCGTAAGTTTGCGAATTTTCAATATTTTCACTCCAGATTTTCAACATTGCCATTTTACCACACCTCCTCATGATAAGTACAGCTGTCATTTTTCACATCCTGCCCAAAATGTGTTTCAACCCATGTAGCGCACAATGGCACAGTCAGTGTACGAACTCAATGTATGGGACACATTAAGAAAATCACAGTGACTCTGTTCATGAGCAGAGGTCTTAAAATGGCTGTGTTCAAAATTTGGTGAAAAAATTCCTAAACATGACTGTTTTACGAGTGTTCATTGCGCAGTTCCTATGCACGCTTGTAAGTTTGCGAATTTTCAATATTTTCACTCCAGATTTTCAACATTGCCATTTTACCACACCTCCTTATGAGCAGTGCAGCTGTCATTTTTCACATCTTGCCCAAAACGTCTTTCCACCCATGTAGCGCACAATGGCACAGTCGGTGTGCGAACTCAGTGTATGGGACACATTAAGAAAATCACAGTGTCACTGTTCATGAGCAGAGATCTTAAAATGGCTATGTTGAAAATTTGGTGAAAAAACTCCTAAAAATAACTGTATTACGAGCGTGTGTTGTGCAGTTCCTACGCACGTTCGTAAGTTTGCGAATTTTCAATATTTTCACTCCAGATTTTCATCATTGCCATTTTACCACACCTCCTTATGAGCAGTACACCTGTCATTTTTCACATCCTGCCCAAAATGTGTTTCCGCCCATGTAGTGCACAATGGCGCAGTCGGTGTGCGAACTCAGTGTATGGGACACATTAAGAAAATCACAGTGTCACTGTTCATGAGCAGAGATCTTAAAATGGCTATGTTGAAAATTTGGTGAAAAAACTCCTAAAATAACTGTATTACGAGCGTGTGTTGTGCAGTTCCTATGCACGCTCGTAAGTTTGCGAATTTTCAATATTTTCACTCCAGATTTTCAACATTGCCATTTTACCACACCTCCTTATGAGCAGTACAGGTGTCATTTTTCACATCCTGCCCAAAATGTGTTTCTGCCCAAGTAGTGCACAATGGCGCAGTCGGTGTGCGAAATCAATGTATGGGACACAGTAAGAAAATCACAGTGACACTGTTCATTAGCAGAGGTTTCAAAATGGTAATGTTGAAAATTTGGTGAAAAAATTCCTAAAATTGACTGTTTTACAAGCGTGCGTTGCACAGTTCCCATGCACACTCGTAGGTTTACGAATTTTCAATATTTCCACTCCAGATTTTCAACATTGGCATTTTACCACACCTCCTCATGAGCAATACAGCTGTCATTTTTCACATCCTGCCCAAAATGTGTTTCCGCTCACGTAGCGCACAATGGCGCAGTCGGTGTGCGAAATCAATGTATGGGACACATTAAGAAAATCACAGTGACACTGATCATGAGCAGAGGTCTTAAAATGGCTGTGTTGAAAATTTGGTGAAAAAATTCCTAAAAATGACTGTTTTACGAGTGTGCGTTGCGCAGTTCTTACGCACGCTCGCAAGTTTGCGAATTTTCAATATTTTCACTCCAGATTTTCAACATTGCCATTTTACCACACCTCCTCATGAGCAGTACAGCTGTCATTTTTCACATCCTGCCCAAAACATGTTTCCGCCCATGTAGCGCACAATGGCGCAGTCAGTGTACGAACTCAATGTATGGGACACATTAAGAAAATCACAGTGACACTGATGATGAGCAGATGTCTTAAAATGGCTATGTTGAAAATTTGGTGAAAAATTTCTAAAAATGACTGTTTTACGAGCGTGCGTTGCGCGGTTCTTATGCACGCTTGTAAGTTTGCGAATTTTCAATATTTTCACTCCAAATTTTCAACATTGCCATTTTACCACAGCTCCTCATGAGCAGTACAGCTGCCATTTTTCACATCCTGCCATAAACGTGTTTCCGCCCATGTAGCGCACAATGGCGCAGTCGGTGTGCGAACCTCAGTGTATGGGACACATTAAGAAAATCACAGTGTCACTGTTCATGAGCAGAGATCTTAAAATGGCTATGTTGAAAATTTGGTGAAATAACTCCTAAAGTAACTGTTTTCGGCGTGCGTTGCAGTTCCCTCACGCTTGCGGCACAAAGTTTGCAATTTTCAATATTTTCACCAGATTTTCAACATTGCTTTTACCACACCTCCTTATGAGCAGTACAGCTGTCATTTTTCACATCCTGCCCAAAACGTGTTTCCGCCTATGTAGTGCACAATGGTGCAGTCGGTGTGCGAAATCAATGTATGGGACACAGTAAGAAAATCACAGTGACACTGTTCATTAGCAGAGGTTTTAAAATGGCAATGTTGAAAATTTGGTGAAAAAATTCCTTAAAATGACTGTTTTACGAGCATGCGTTGCACAGTTCCCACGCACGCTCGTAGGTTTGCGAATTTTCAATATTTCCACTCCAGATTTTCAACATTGGCATTTTACCACACCTCCTCATGAGCAGTACAGCTGTCATTTTTCACATCCTGCCCAAAACGTGTTTCCGCCCATGTAGTGCACAATGGCGCAGTCGGTGTGCAAAATCAATGTATGGGACACATTAAGAAAATCACAGTGACACTGTTCATGAGCAGAGGTCTTAAAATGGCTATGTTGAAAATTTGGTGAAAAAATTCCTAAAAATGACTGTTTTACGAGCGTGCGTTGCGCAGTTCCTATGCACACTCATAAGTTTGCGAATTTTCAATATTTTCACTCCACATTTTCAACATTGCCATTTTACCACACCTCCTTATGAGCAGTACAGCTGTTATTTTTCACATCCTGCCCATAACGTGTTTTCGACCCATGTAGTAACAATGGCGATTCGTGTGTGAAATCAATGTATGGGACACAGTAAGAAAATCACAGTGACACTGTTCATTAGCAGAGGTTTTAAAATGCCAATGTTGAAAATTTGCAAAAAATTCCTAACAATGACTGTTTTACGAGCGGCGTTGTACAGTTCCCATCGCACGTCAGAGGGTCATGAATTTTCAATATTTCCACTCCAGATTTTCAACATTGCCATTTTACCACACTTCCTTATGAGCAGTACAGCTGTCATTTTTCACATCCTGCCCACAACGTGTTTCCGCCTATGTAGCGCACAATGGGGGTAACAAAAAGGTCATGCTGAAAATTTCTTGTGCAAATACCAGCAATCGCACAGGGCATTAGGGTAAAGCACCATACGTGCCAAACACCACTGCAAATACCTGCAAGCGAACATTCGGCATTGACAAATGCTTGTTCTTACTACCTCAATCTTAGTCATGTTCTGCTGTTAATGCCTCATACATCTACATGAAACTTGATTGAACATTGCTTAATCACTTTATTTGACCTGATTGTAATTGTCACATGTTAAATTCTACTGCTGCATTGTTCTTACTAACTTCAATTTTTGTAGTTTTTTGCTGTTAATGCCTCAAACATCTATTTGTAGCCTGTGTTTTGTTCCATAATGTTCTCTTGAAGTTTGTCTCTGTACTCTCCCAGGTCATGCCTGAAAATAGTCATTTTTTTGTTAGTGCACCTACCCGGTAAACAAAAACTAAATAAAAATGCCTTAGAGACAGTGCAGTATACTACGTATGATAACCATATGAAATGCATGCTTTAGAGACTCAGTGCAGTATACTACTGATGATAACCACATGCAATGCATGCCTTAGAGACTCAGTGCAGTATACTGCTGATGATAACCATATGCAATGCATGCCTTAGAGACTCAGTGCAGTATACTGCTGATGATAACCATATGCAATGCATGCCTTAGAGTCAGTGCAGTATACTACAGATGATAACCATATGCAATGCATGCCTTAGAGACTCTGTGCAGTAGACTACTGATGATAACCACATGCAATGCATGCCTTAGAGACAGTGCAGTATACTACTGATGATAACGACATGCAATGCATGCCTTAGAGAATCAGTGCAGCATACTACTGATGATAAGCATACGCAATGCATGCCTTAGAGAATCAGTGCAGCGTACTACTGATTATAAGCATATACAATGCATGCCTTAGAGAATCAGTGCAGCGTACTACTGATGATAACCACATGCAATGCATGCCCTAGAGAGTCAATGCAGTATACTACTGTTGATAACCACATGCAGTGCATACCTTAAATAGTCAGTGCAGTATACTACTGAGGATAACCACAAGCAATGCATGCCTTAGAGAGTCAGTGCAGCATACTACTGATGATAAGCATACGCAATGCACGCCTTAGAGAATCAGTGCAGCGTACTACTGATGATAAGCATATACAATGCATGCCTTAGAGAATCAGTGCAGCGTACTACTGATGATAAGCAAATGCAATGCATGCCTTAGAGAATCAGTGCAGCGTACTACTGATGATAAGCATACGCAATGCATGCCTTAGAGAATCAGTGCAGCATACTACTGATGATAAGCATACGCAATGCATGCCTTAGAGAATCAGTGCAGCGTACTACTGATGATAAGCATACGCAATGCATGTCTTAGAGAATCAGTGCAGCGACTACTGATTATAACATAAGCAATGCATGCCTTAGAGAATCAGTGCAGCGTACTACTGATAAGCATACGCAATGCATGCCTTAGAGAATCAGTGCAGCGTACTACTGATGATAAGCATACGCAATGCATGCCTTAGAGAGTCAGTGCAGTATACTACTGATGATGATCATATGCAATGTATGCCTTTGAGAGTCAGTGCAGTATACTACCTATGATAATCATATGCAATGCATGCCTTTGAGAGTCAGTACAGTATACTACTGATGAGTGCAAGGCATGCATTAGGGACTCAGTACATATACTGCTGTAGATTTACACAGTGTTATCCTTAGGACAAGTTGTGTTATTTAAAATATGAGTAAGTTTGTTTTATTATAGGGTTGTGCAGGCCTGGGGCCTGGAACTGATTATGACCCCACCTCGGCCTTGGGGTTTCCCGAGGACATTAGCAATGACTGCTTGGTGTACGGACAAGGCCCAAACAAACTGGAAGCCTCTTGGATGAAGTAGACACTATAAAGCAACCCCTCTGAACCATGGAAGGGATTGTGTTGATTTTGGCCCAGACACCTGGGGTGGGACTTGTTCTCAACAAGGGTGACCTCCATGATCATGGGTCAAAGGGCAGACCTATCACTGAATTAAGTATGGTGATGGTGTTCTGCTCTGGGGGGATCCTGAGTAGTCTGCCCATTCCTCACTACCCAGTCGCATTAAAAAGCCTTACATCAAGGTAACACCTAGGCTGCAATATCAAGTCAAAAAGCTCGGGAGAGGAGCTGAGATGCAAAGAAAGCATACATCTATGCTCTCAATCCTGATAGATATACACCCCTTTCAAAACAACTGCTAGCCGGTTACTTATGAATCCTCGTGATTAGATGAGAGTTACAGATGACTTAACAAACAGGCAAGTAGTTATATTAAATAAGTGTGAACCGGGGAGGAGGATGGAGGGGATGGCTCCAGGACTGATCAATACATAGACGATGACGTCTGGTACATTGGCTGGCTTTCTACTCATGGTAGTGAGTACGATAAACCTGCTAAATCCTCCTAAATCCTGAGGATGACAGTGTCACATCAGTGGAATACCAGAAGAGGGGAGACTTACCCTTGCTTGACGTGGGAAGCACAGGTGGGTGGGCAGCAGGATTAGAAGCCCCTGATATAATTTATGTGGTGCTGATAGAAAACTGTTTGTTTAATACCTATTCAGGCCACCACCCGTACGCTGAGCCAGGGTGGACCTTTATTCACAAACAGCACTGTAGACAAGTGAATGTTAAAGGGTTATTGCTTTTGTTTCTAGTGTTTATTATGTGGTTATTTGTTCAGGGTACAAACTCGTGGACTTGTAGTCAGCATGGACTATTGAGGCACACAATTACAAGAAAACAGTTACTTAAATTTCTCAAAGACCAACGGGTGGGATTATATTCCTGCAGGAGGTACACCTGACCCTGCATGAAGCCTTAAAACTTAAGAAATGGGATTTCTAATGAGTGTACCAGGCATCGTTAGACAGGGGGAAGAAACGGGGGGTGGAGGTGATGACATTTATTCCCAGTGCACTCCCCTTTGAGGAGCTGGAGGTGATCACAGACTGAGGGGGTAGGTACTTGTGGGTGATAGCGGAAATCCAGGACACTCTGGTTATTCTGGTAAATGTTTAAGTCCCACCAAGCTCCACTTACAGTTTCTACTGAACCCTACTGAAACTGGTACCTGGAAAAGTGAAAGAAATGTTGATAATTGGGAGGGGGGAGGGGGAACTGGAACTTAATAGTTGATAGAGTTCCAGACACTACCTTCCAGATGATAGGTATGAACAGTGCAGTGCCCCCAAAAACTTACAATCTTACTGCAAGAACTAGGCGTGGTGGATATCTGGCACAGTAAATGCCCTTTAGCCAAGGACTATACCTGCTTCTCACCCCAGTTTAAAATATACTTGCAGTGCCACAAGGTATAGGGGCGCCACATAAATAAATAAATAAATAGGTGCCCCATAGTTTTCCCCAGGGCAGTGTAGGCAGCAAAGGGGCAAATAGGGTGCAGTAGATAGGTGCCCCTGTCAGTGTCCGCCCTTGTCAGGCAGCTGTTTAAATAAAAAGTAAAAGAAAGTTTTTTTCCTGGCTGTCTGCTCCATTCTGCAGAACCCCCCCCCCACGGAGCAGGCAGCACGAGCAGCAGTGGTCACTCAGGTCCTGGGACTGCTGTCCCTGCCCAGCATGTGGTGTTGATTTTTGAAAAAGGCCGGTGGCTGTGGCACGGACTCAGGGGTTCTGGAACTGGAACCCTGAGTCCTCCGTTTTAAAAAAAATTATCAGTTTTTTCTGGAGATGCTGGCTGGCTCTAGAGGAGAGATGACACGACATGGAAAGCAAGGAATGGACTTGTTGAGCTTACCTGGATGGTTAAAGCTGCCTGCTGCTTGTCCATGGTTCCTCAGCCCTATTGGTGTCAGCTCCGGGTCCTGCTGTAGTGCAGTGGCTTTAGTGTGTAGCGGTCGCCAGGAGAAAAAGAAGAAGAGCAGTCCATTGCATGGCAAGGACTCTGTTTGGTCCCTTTTTTAAAATGTATTTATAGTTTAAAAGTAAATTCGGTCCCTTATTGGTGGCGTGCCCCAGAATCACATCGAGTGAAGGAGAAGAGACCGTCAAGCATCGTGAGATCCTGCAAGGCCCCCCGATGTCCGAGTCCTGCCTGCAATGGTCCCTCCCTCTGCTAGTGAGCCTCACACCTCTCATTCCCTTTAGTCTTCCCCCTGGCTGGGGTGGTGAGTCAGTGGCAGCACAGAAAACAAGGTGTCTGTCTGCCTAAACTTAAAAGTGAACAGAATGTATTTTGGGTTTAGAAGCACATAGGGTGCCAGGAAAGGTCGGCCTCGAGCTGAGGGGCGGGTCAGAAGACCCAGAATTTAAATATTTAACAGTAATCAGGCATTGCTACGCCCAGAGGCAGAGCTAGGGCAGGGAAGCCCTTAGCTAAAGATATAAATATTTATTAGAAAAGCTCCTAGAGGCGGAGCATGGGAGGGGCTAAGGGCATTCGGCCCCACTGAGTTTAAAATAAATATTTAAAAGGGGCAGCTCCTAGGACAGCATTATTTAAAGGGTCAAGGCAAACCCTTTTGGTATTGGAAGCTCAGTTAGGCTAAAGTGGGGAAGGGCTGGCAAGCTCAGGTGCTCTGCGCATTGTAAAAGTTCACCTTAGTTCTCGAGCACTAGAGAAGGGCTCAGCATCCAACTAGGTGGGTGTTTAGCTCTGGGCACCCGTGTTAGTTTTTGAGCATTGGAACAGCGACTGTGGTTGCATTGGTGGGGAAGGGGTTTTAAATATTTCCCACCTTCAGACCGCCCATAGAGGCAGCCAAGGAAGGAGTTGGCTAGCAGCTCCCTAATCTAAGTAGCATTGGGGCAAGGGAGCATTTTAGAGTGGCAATAAGGCTGAAACTGTGTCTGATCTGGCGTAACCTGCAATTGCCTGAACTGTGTTTTATTGCCTGCAACTGCCTGAACTGTGTTCGTTGCCTGCTATTGCACTGGAACTGGTTAATTGCCTGCTGAACTGGTTATTTGTCTCGGCTACTGGTCAATTGCCCAGAAACTGGTTATTTGCCCCAGCTATTAGCAACTGCCCCCTGGAATTGGTCAATTGCCCCGAAACTGGTTATTTGCCTCTGCTACTGGAAATTGCCCCCTTGAACTGGTCAATTGCCCTAAAACTGGTTATTTGCCTCTTCTATTGGCAACTGTCCCCTGAACTGGTTATTTGCCTCGGCTACTGGCAATTGCCCCCTGGAATTAGTCAATTGCCCATGAACTAGTTCTGAGTGTACCAACCACCTCTAATTGCCTTAGAACCATGCACCTGTATTCAAACTTTTGCCACTGTACCAAACTGAAAGTACTGCATGCAGACCCAGAACTGTCTAAGACTGTGCGTTTGACTCCAGTTGCATACCATTTGGAATAAGTCTCCATCCAGAAGAGAAAAGATCCTACAGCTTCATTCTGTGTTACCATCTTCCAGCTTCTGCACCTATATTCCTGGTTGAAATCAATTTCACCCTAGGTATGCTCATCCTGGAAGAGCTGCCTTGACGTCCTGTTTGTTGTTTGCCGCTGGTTCCCAGTTTCTTCAAAGCCCAGTGCAATCCGTGACAGACAATTTGTTGTTTTCCCTGGTTCTTGTTCTGGATACTTCAAGGTCTTCCGTCTCTGCTCAACTTTCGATACCCTATTTGTTATTTTTCTTCTCTTTTAGGTATCACCCGCATCATCCTGGTTGCATTCCTGTTCCTGCTTGCAGCATTCGTCCTCTTCTGCTAATCTGGTCCCGGCAGCCCATTGCAAGGGTTTGTGCTGAAGAATATCCAGCAGCTCTTCTCGTCCCTGGCAGCCCATTGGTGGGTTGGTGCCAGACATTCTCTTCTGCTCATCTGGTCCCAGCAGCCCGTTGGAAAGGTTTGTGCTAAAGCACCTCCTGCAGTTGTCCCATTTCTGGCAGCCCATTGGTGGGTTGGTGCCAGACATCCTCTTCTGCTCATCCGGTCCCAGCAGCCCATTGGAAGGGTTTGTGCTAAAGCATCTCCTGCAGTTGTCCCATTTCTTGCAGCCCACTAGTGGGTTTGTGCTGGAACCTTGTCCCATTTGCTATTCTGTCCTGGCAGCCCAAGAGAGGGTTTTTTTGTCAATGAACTCATGGCCTGTTTAACAAACTTCTCATAATCCTCAGTGGCCTCACCTAGATCTGCACTGAAGTGCCAGTTTCTGTTCTACAACCAGGATCCTTTGTTCTCATCCCCTTTTCTTCCACCCTCACCTCCAGCTTGTGCGCATGAAGACTATCACCGGAAGTGGACTCATATGTGTTATGACTTCCTGAATTTATTGTAACCCTACTGTGTTCTGCAGTACTGCAAGAGCCCTCTACACTAGTAATTGATCAATTGTGATCATCTAGAGTGCTAAGTGTAGCATAAAGTATAATGACTTTTTGCTGAGGTGCACCTCTTAGATTCTCTTATAGTAATTTCTGTAGAGCATCTATTTATTTCAGATTATCTTATAGTAAATAATGCACAGTGTGTTGATTGCTTTTACCACTGCTTCCCCTCTTCCCTTGTGACTGTGTCATCCTTCCCCTGTTGTCTGAATAAAGTCTTTCAGCACTAAACCTCAGTGAACGACTCCTGCCTCTCCTTGTTGGGTGTTTCCATCCACTCATCTAAAGAACTTTTAGTGTCCCCTCACCACAACACCTCCTAAGGGTGACACTTGTGTTGGTAGTCTGGTGTTTATAGTGAAACCAATTCCTGATCATTCCCTCTACCTCTCAGGAAATAGACAAAACTTAGAACTCCATTCACACACCAGTCCGATCTTCACATACTCTTGAACTGACACCTTCTTTACGTTTAGATAAGATATGGTTAGGCTCACCTCAATGCGGGTAGGTTCCTTGACCCTCTCAGACCACTAATCAGTTTCCTAGAGGTGGATTTTCATATTCCACCAAAAAAGACACATTGATGACTTAACGTCTCCCTCATTAGAGACCCTAAGCACCTAGACGAGCTAAAAGAAACTCTTCAGATAGTAATATAGGACAACAATAAACCAGGAACAACCCTGCAGATATTCTGGGACACTGCAAAGATGGTCTTAAGGGGGAAGTTGATTTCCAACGTAGCATACAAGAAGAGAGAGGAACAGAAAAAGTTAATGGACCTTACCCAAAACCTGTAAGGCCTGCGGCCCGATATTTAAAACTTTGCCCAGTGGGCAAACTGATTGTGTGCCTTTTGTGCAAGAGCACAATATTCAAAGGGGTAGTTAGCATGGGCAAAAATGGATAGCATGCGCATGCTAAAAAATAATGTATGTGTTGGGCAAAGGAGGAGCAGGGCCATGAACATAGGTGCAATGCCACATTCAGCACGTTTGTGGTGTGCAAAGGGGTTATCACAGCCACTTTGTGCTGTGCAAATACTGCCTATAACAAGGCCGACTTACTCCAGGAAACCCTAGGGGTGGGCAGAGATACTGCAACTGAAAACAAGGCAATGGGGTTTGCAGCACACATTATGTTTCTATTGCAAGAGGCTCTGAAGGAGGAGGAGAGGGCACACGCCCACTGTTGGGCCATCTGTAGGCCACAGAGGCACTATGCTGCACACAGATGGTACTAGCCATGAGTCTTCTTCGAGAGCCTCACTGATGACCAGCTTCCTGGCTGGTACTGCCTCTATAGGGCCATGTTAAGGCGGCTTTGTGAGCTGCTGCATGGACAAGTGCACACTGACACCCAGCGCAGCCATGCCATGTCAACTGAGCAGAAGGTGATGGCCGCAATGTACTTCCTAGCATTCGGGTCATTCTAGACCCTAGTGGGGGATACCATTGGAGTCTTGCAGTCTGCCTCCTCACACCTGGTGGCCCCATTTCAAGACATCCTGCAGCCACACACTGGCGAGTTCATTATATTCCTCAGTACCACAGTGTAGTGCATTGCAACAGTGCTGCAGTTCTATTCAGTTGTGCACCTACCAGCAGTACTCAGTGCCATTGACTGCACCCCAATTACCATCCTGGCACTAACTGGTGACGGGGTGGATGCCTACCTCAATAAGAAAGGCTACTACTCCATCAGTTGCCAGGTGGTGTGTGATGCAACAGGGTGCATCACCAGTGTCCTAGCACAGTACCCCGGGCAGCACCCATGACGCCTTCATATGGCATAATTCCATCCTGTGCCAGAGATTTGAAGGTGCCACATACCCAATAGACACCTTGTCGGAGAGTACATGCAACACACCCTCCCACACAATCCCCTCCCCGTAGGGAGTGTACAGCTGTAGCACAGCACACATGCCTTGCTGTGGGAAGGGTGGGAAGGGGAAGGTGGACAGGTGTAGAGGACATGCCGCAGGGCATGGCCTGTTGTCAGGACGTGGGTAGCTAGACTGTCAACAGGTGCTAATAGATATGTGTTTGTTTACAGGGGACAATGCCTATCTCCTACACCCTTGGCTCCTGACACCTGTCCTCTTCCCCTCATCTGTGGCAGAGGACAGATACAATGCAGCACACACCACCACATGCAACATCAGTAAGCGTGTCTTTGGCATGCTGAAAATGTGGTTTTGGTGTCTGGACCATTCAGATGGTGCCCTACAATATACCCCTCAAAAGGCCTGTGGCAAATTCTTAGCCTGTTGTATGCTACACGACATGGTGCTCTCCCATGGAATAGGCCAGCCAGTCCAAGAGGAACATAGTGAAAGTAATACAGAGCCAGAGGAGATAGGGATAGCGGAGCAGCTCAACAGGCACGACCCCCGCATGGTGAGGAAGCCCCAGGAGTACAGAGCTATCATCACAAGAAACCTCACAAGCAGGAGCAGGTGAGTGGCAACCACACAGGGCATGGTTGCATGTTTGAAAAATGGATTGTGTACTCACATATCACATAGTGGCGGAGCACAAACAGTGGTAAACAGTGCATATACAACACAGGGTGCAGTACAGGTGGTCACAAGGCATTTGTAGTGGCATGGCCATTGACATGGAGGAACATGGCTGCCTAACACACAGAGTGAAAAAAAGAAACTGAGCCCAGGATAGCTGCTTAGGGTACTTGAAAAAGGTAGCCAACCATGAGATAAATGAGAATAAATCCAGCACTCCAGGAGTTCAAACAACATGAAATGTATTAAATAAAGGAAGGTGTTAGCATAGAGAACAAGCTAAAGATCGCAGCCCATAGTGACTCGAGCAAAAGGTCTTCCTTAGGGGGAGTGTCTGCAGAGGTAACAGATCTCACTATTTAAACAGTTTCTCTTAAAGACACAGCACATAATTAAAACACCAGTACTGAGTTCATACATTCAGAAAAATAAATATGCATTATAAAAACAATGAAATCTGTAAATACTGGGGCATTTCAACCTGCAGTTTTAAACAAAAATAAATAATTAAATGATAGAAGGCAAAAACGTGTCTTTTTTAACGATATACAGCCTATTGCATTTGTATTCAAAAGACAATACATAAATAGATAAATCAATCTAATACTGCCAGAAAATGCCTCAATAGGTAAGTATATCACCAAGCTCAAGATACTGAATCAATTTAATACTATATTTTGTACATTAATCAATTATATATAGCTAAGGTGGTATAAACCTACGGTAAGTTAAGGGGCAAATTGTAATGTACTCTGTAGTACTACTCAAAATCAAATTTCAATTATTATTTATTTTATTTAAGGAACATAATACCTCTAGTTCATTCCAAAAAGTACATAGGATACAAAGAGGCCATAAGTAAATAAACCCCCATATTGAAGGAGAAAAACAGGCAAGAACAGATGCAAAGAATCACAATAGTGAAGGAAACGTATGTTATAAATTGGATTTAATACTGTGCACACAGTAAGTAATAATTTCAGAATAATTATATATACCCACAAACAGACACTGGGAATGAAATATTGGACAGACAGGTCAGATGGATTGGGAAGAACTGAACAGGTAATGAAAAATGCCTAGCACGCATGCCCACACCACAGGACCAGAAGCTGGGGGAGGGATGTGAATGTTGGGGGGGTGTGGGAGGTAGGGGGCTTGGGCTGTCAAGATGCACTAAGCCTTGGACATGGGGATGGTGAAGGTGCTCAATACAACAGAACAGTGACAGGGGAACAACAGCTGCAGGGTGTAGGGGATGTGTGGGATATGCTGGGGTGGTGTGGTAGAGCCATCCCACCCATGTCCGTCTGTGCCTGCTGCGCGTACGGGCCGTCTTCTGTCAGTGACCACTGTGTTTGGGGGTTGTGGCCTGTTGTGACAATGGTAAGGGGGATGCCCGTGGTGACAGTGTCTCCCTGGACCGTGATGGGTGCTCGACACAGGGAGGTCCAGGTTGCAGCCAGGCTTGCAGGGAGTGCCACTGGATGAGAGGATCACAGGCATGTTGTCAGAGTCTGATGTGGCACCTTGTGGCCTCAGTGTATGTCATGATGTTCCCAGGGAACTGGGGCTGCACACATTGGAGAGGCCAGGGCTCTAACAGGACCACAAAGCCTCATGAACTGTGGCTGTGACATTCCGCTCTGCCCCAGTGAGCTCCTCCAGCAAGTGCTGGAGGGCGTTGAGGAAGCGAGCTTATCTATCCTCCACAAGTAGCTCATGGGCCTCCGCGTGCTGCTCAGTCCTCTGCAGGTCATCATGCAGGAGGTGGCGGTGGCAGGTCAGGTCTTTGTGCATGACCTGACTGAAATATGTTAACTCCCAGTGTGCAGTGGTCTGAGACTCCACAGCAGACCAAAACAGCTGCCTGGACTCTGATGCATCCTGCTTCTGGGGAACACTGTCTGGGGGGACAGATTCTGGTAATACCCATAGGTGCTGAGTGGCATGCTGGTGCACTATGACTGCGGTCAGTGGGGGAGGTGGCAGGGGTGCGGTGGCTGCGTGTGGCTGTGCAGGAGTGTTGTGGGATGGCAGGGGTGCTGCCAGGCTACCCATCCCCTTCTGGAAGGGTGGGCAGGTGGCATGGGTAGCAGTGGTGGAGGTGGCTTCAGCAGTGGCAATTGTGGTGACAGGTATGGGCAGTGATTTTCCAGACATGATGGTGACACGGTCAGGGTGTGTGGGCCATCTGTGAGAGGGGGGCCACTCTGCACCACTGGCTGGACACTGTTGGGAGGAGGGGCTGGCTGTTCTTCCAGCTGAGCAAACAGTGCAATGAGCTCCCATCTAGGTATGTAGGTCTCATCATCGCTGTCCTCCAGGGCCTTCACAATGTACTCTATGGGGTGGTATGGCCAGCTGGGTAGCAGATGCTGCAATCTGCTGGATGGCAAAGCAATGTCTTCCTCCTCAGATACCACATCCTGTGCTGTAGAGAGAGAAGTGGACTGTCATTGTTGCGCACACTATGCAGTATGCCATGCAGGGTGCTGGTGGTGCATGCATGCCCTGGTGGATGGTGCCTTGTGTCACCCAGTGTCAGCATGCAACTTGTGTCAGCAAGACAAACTAACCCAGACCCACACTAGTCAAAGAGCTACCTGTGGAGGGTGGACTGTGCAAGCATGACAGTGCTCTTTGACCATGGTGCACACACATGCCACACATGTGCACAGCGGCACACACAGTGCAGACCACAACCCAACACCAAGACCCACACACCCAGCACATGTGTCGGCACCCCCATCACCTATGCACTCACCCTATGTGCAGGGGCACACCTTGTGGAACTGGGTGCATGATCACAACCCATTGGGGTGTCTGGGCGAGACACCACAGTGGGGGCCACAGGGTAGGCTACTGTGGGTTAATGTGTCATGGAGCACCAAGGGAGCTGACAGACCACACTATGTGTGCCATGCCCATGTCTACAGTGTGCCCCAACAGTGGCAGGACCTGCACATATACTCATGCAAACAAGGGGGTGAACCAGGCTTGTACATACATGACTGGCTGGCTGCCACCTGGGACTCATACCCACCTCCAGGCATACCTGCCACCTCCACAGGCCACAGCATGGATGCCACTGCTTTCTCTGTCGGGTCCAGAGACCTGACCACCACTGATGACTGCTGGCCCCAACCCATTGTGTGTTGCTCCTGGTGCCGGGCAGCTATGGTGTCCTTTGCACAGTGGCACAGGTCCTGGAGTCATTTCTGGACAGCCTCCACTGTCCAGATATGGCCACTGATGGCATGCACCTCCCCTGTGATCTCCTCCCAGGCCTTCTGGATGGTGGCATCCATGCTGCAGCTGCTGGACAGGACCAGTGCCCCAGCCTTGTAAGCCTGTGCCAAGGCATACAGCTCATCCTCGGTGATGGGGTGGGTACACAGTCTCTCACTCTCTCCCATGGGACCTGCTGGAGTAAGTGGTATGACAGTGGTCAGTGGTGTGTGTGTGACAGTGAGATGTATCTGAGTATGCAGCTCCATTGTGTCATGGTGGTGCACCGATGCCCTTTACAGGGTACTGATGGTGGCCAGGGCAGCCTGTGCACAGTGCTGGCCCATCATGGCCCCCCCCGGGTACACACATGGCCAATGTGTGGCCACTCAACATTGTAGGTATGTAGGCAACACAGACCCCTAGACTGGCTGTCTGCAGCATCCAGAATGGCATGGATCTAGAGCACAGCTGCCAATGCCATGCACATGGGATTAAGACAGGTGTGGGCAACAGTCCCTTGGTGTGGATAGCCTGGAGCAGGACACAGTCTGGGAGTGGGGGTCTGCAGCTGGGGGGGATGTGAGAGTGATGCACGTGTAGGTACCCTCCCACTTTAGGTACCCTATCACACCCCTGGGCTGGGTGAAGCGCATAGTGCACAGTGTCACATGTGTAAGACAGGAGCACTACATGGGACATACCAATGCCCCTGAGTGTGCAGGAGCAGTGCACCAGTATGACCCATGTGTGATGGACCAATCCATATGTTACCTACGTAGCAGACACCATCAGTTGGCCTACTGGTTGACCCCTCGGGGGACAAGTGGCACTGCATCGCCCCAATGTTTAAGCACATTGGTATGTCCATAACCTGGGTGTCAGACTTCGTCCTGTGTGACATGTCACTGGTAGGGGCCAGGAAACATGTTAGATGGACTGTGGCAGGCAGAGCTGGCAGGCCTGCAGTACACAAACTTGAGACATCAACTGATGCTGTCCATTTATATCAGGGAGAGTTCAGCGGACCCTAATATATTGGCCTACCAGAATATAAGATGCTTAGGCATGTAGTCCTAGGGTGATATACAGACAGGGAGACTACGCAGTGCTGTGATGGTAAGGATTGTACTGCCAGAGACTGGACCTGAAAAGCAGGGGGAAGCCAAACAATATGCCAAACACAGGAAGATTTCCTGACACTAGGGTGCAGTGGATGTGATGGGCAAGTATTGCAATGTCACCCTGCATAATGCAGTGGCCTCCCCAACCCATGCATGCCCACATACAGCATACCTGTATGGGGATCTGGCTGTCCAGGGCAGGCCCTGGGAGTGGACTCAGGTTGTTCCATGCCCCCAGCAACCTATGCAGCTATGAGGGAGCAGCGTGAAGTGTCAGCACAGTGTAGGGCCACACCTGACAGGTGCTGCTCTGTGCTAGGCTGCATACTGTATCCTACATTACGTCCTTACTAGAGTTTCAGTTGGGGTGCTCCCTTACTATTTCCTACTTATCTCCCTGCAACAAGGTGTATCACTACATAGCCAATGTTTCTGTGTGTGAATGTGGCACGCAAAATACCTACCTGTGGCTCTGGGGATATTTTCTTGGCTTGCCATAGCTTTGTCGATGTATTCTTGGCTTGCCTGTGTGATACTGTCTCCAGCTTTATGGGTTGCAGTGCTACTTGCAGTGTAGAGGGTGCACATGTCCCCTTAAGCAGCCCAGGCACAATCAGCCATGCTAATGTATGCAGAAGATTCTGGAATAGATAGATAGATAGATAGATAGATAGATAGATAGATAGATAGATAGATAGATAGGTAGAGAGAGAGAGAGAGAGAGAGAGAGAGAGATAGAAAGAAATTTTATTTATATAGTGCCCCTTCCTGGAGGCTCGGAGTGCTTAACAACATTTAAAACAATCAATATTAATTCCAATACATAGTGCAGAGTTACAATATAAGATAATCACTCTATCTTAACTAAATACACAACAGTCAATTTAACACATGACCTTCTACTCATAGTCAATTATGTAGGTAATATGCTTGGTTAAACAGAAATGTCTTCAGCCCTTTTTTAAAGGTTTCCATCGAGGGTGCCTCCCTTGGATGTCTCCACTATGAGTTCCACAGAGTTGGTGCGGCAACTGAGAAAGCAAGGTCCCCAGAATGCCGCAACCTAGCTCTGGGAACCACTAGGAGGCAACTCTTGGAGGAAAGGAGAGTGCATGATGGGCAGTGAGGAGCCAGGAGGTCTTGCAGTTAGTCTGGTCCCCCTGTGCAGGGCTTTATAGGTCAGTAACCCGACCCTGAAGGCAATCCTCCACCTTACTGGCAGCTAGTGCAGTTCACACAGGACAGGTGTGATATGGTCTGATCTCAATGAAATGCGAAGTGGGCCCTTTGCCCAGTGACTGCCCACTGAGCCTATTTGCATAGCCTGTCTGAATATTGCGATTGTGTGTGAAGTGTGTAAGTACATGCACATTGCACAAAGCACAGCGTAAAACCGTTTGTACATCTGTGTTGCACTTGGATCATTCACCTCTGACATCATTATCATGCATGCATGGATCTGTGCAGCGCTGTCCCAATGTGTGACATTGCACAGGTCATGCATGGGTTGCACATGTGCAGTGTCGCAATGTCAATGCTGCCCCATACTTTTTGAACAGAAAAACAAACTATTGTGCAGCACAGCCTATGTTTAACACTGCACAGACATTCATTGCAACATGCAGCACTGCTTACCAACTGCATCAGAACCCTGGCACATGGCAGTGGCAAACACAGCAGGGTGGTCCAACAATGGGACCTGCATGGTCAGGGACTGAGCTGGCCAACCTAATTGAGTTGGTGGTGGCCAGGAAGAGGCATCTCCTTGGGGACCAAGCAGGGGCTGACAGACCCAGGGGTGAGCTCTGGGCCTTGGTGGGCCAGTGCCTGATGGTAGGACAGGGATCACCCGGACAGGTAACAGTGCTGTCACCGCTATGGTGACTTGGTTCACCATCACCATGACCTCCTTGGGCGGTTCAGGGGGATGGAGGCAGAGGGCACTATTCCTAGGCCAGGTAGGTGTTGTGTAGTTGTATGGGCAAGGGTTGGATGGGGTATGGGTCAGGGCCCAAGGCATATAGCCTTCATGGGGTAACTTGTTTTTTTTGCTGTGTCCTGCAGTCAGGTACTGTCCAGTGATGCCAGTCTTGCAGTTTCTATATTACTCTGTGTAATTTGGTCAGATGGGCATGACCTGCTACAGAGATTTTGCTTTTGTTCATCTGTGGGTTCCTGTACAGCTCCTCTTGACCTCCGTGCGATGAATTATGCTAGTTGTTATTGATGTTCCTCTCCCTGTGCAGATGTTACCTAGACAGGTGGGTTTATGGTTATGCTTATATGCAACATCATGTTGTAATGATAAACCCCACATGTAATTTACAGCTGGCCAGTACGTGTGATGTCTCTTGGCACCACTCATGTCGCCCTACAGTGCTGCTTGTGCAGATGTGTCCATGCTGGATGGATGCCTGCTCACGGGGTCCACACTCTGCCTCAGCCATGACTGTAGCTGGGGGGTCAATCTCACCACGTTCTGTCTGTAGGAATGCCTCTGTGGTGTACAACCTTTACTCACTGGGCTACTGCTTGGCTGCACCATCAGGACATGGTGCCAGTGATGGGTGTAGCCAGCTGTATCATCTCACCAGCATCACACGCTGCATGGCACTGGCCCATGTCTGCCTTGTGTATTGGCTGCTGTGCCATAACCACCAGTGCATGCGGGGGGGGGGTGCGCTCACTGGGTGTGGCATCCTCTTAGTTCACCTGATGCACCTGTGCCATGCTGCCACACCCAGACTGGTTGTCTGTGCCCAGCATTGGTGGCTGTTTCTCACCATCCTGTTGGCACAGCCTGGGGGGGGGGCTAGGATAGGGCACTATGTTGTGCATTATAGGTCTGACCATGCCTTTTTTAACAGCCTGCAGATTGAGCAGCCAGAGGACCAGGTGGGAACCAGCTGTATCACGGATGGTGAGGATGAGACCACCCCCAGGGCTGTGACAGGACCCTTCTGGGTCAGTGAGATGGCCAAGATCACATGAGTATGCTCTATTGTTGCTTCCACCCATGCCGTACCTATAGGCATGTAACACAGTATTATTGCCCTGGCCTACCATGTCTACAACACATGCCACCATGCTGTGCTGTGCTGCCCTGCATGTCACACATGACTATGGCCCTGGCATGGGTGGCTATCCCCTAGCAATGTCACATATGCTGCCATGATCCACCTTTTTGCCTGACACGTACTACCACAGTGTCCCATGGCAGCAGCAGTGGTGGCCCCTGGCTACTTGGCACCCCTGGGTTTCTTCTGTTGTGCCCCTACACTGCCCCTAAGTGCTACTGTCAGACTCGGGAGTGGCATGGGATACCCAGGTGCTCCGCATGGTCCTACTGCACTCTGCATGTCAGCACCCTGGCCTTGGGCTACACACCCCTAATGCTTGAAGCATACTATGACAATATGAGTGCACAGACAGGGCCATGTTTCCCATGGGCTGCGCTGCCCTGATGTCAAACATTTTCCCCATCATGAATGTGGCACCAGACCATGCCTGTTACAACACCAGGGAGTCCTGGTACCCATTTCCTGGGGCTGGCCCTCCTGGGGGGTTCTGCGGCTGGTGACCTGCGGCCAGTGTGTTGCCCATGTGACCCCAGGGTCACCTCTGTGCTGGGTGTTGGGCCTCCATTCCTGGCAGGAGGCACATCCTGCACTATGCCCAGTATAGCTTGGTTGAGCGGTTGTTGGTCTCTCCACCTTTGGGTCCTCCTGGGCTGCTGACAGGTCAACTAGTACCAGACACTCCTGAATAATGGCCCTCCTGGGTGATGTGGCTACCCCACTTTTCCACCTCCCCCCTTTATCCATCACTTTGTGGTGCAGCTGTACAGCTTGTGAGACATCTGTGCAATCCACACAGCTTCATGCACTGGTCCCAGTGTACATATGTGTGTCATAGTTTACTGGATGTCTGTTACTTGCATTTATGTCATTCCATGTCATAGACTGCTCCATTCCACTTGCCATGTATCCTATCTTGGGGTGACACAGTCATGGGATACTGTGACCTTTTCCATGGAGCTATGGGCAGTACTCATTGTCCTGTGGGAAAAGTGACGGGTAGAGTGGTGGCCCAGGTTCAGCATCCAATGACACCTGCTGCAAAGAGTTACAATAACACTCTGGCAGCCCTGTGCATGAGTGCAGTACTGCATTGCAGCGCACACCTCTTCAGTGGTGTGTGCAGGGATCCACCTGGGTTTCATGGTTGCTGACCCCCACCCTCTCATCCTATGCTGTGTTGCCCTGTTTGTGCCTGTGTGACCTGCAACATCACATCATGGTGCCCCAGACCTGCCTGGCCAGTGCATTACAGGTGCCCTGCATGTTGCACTTCCCTCCACATTCACAGGCTCTTCTTGGAAGATGCCAGTCAGCTGTCCTGCTTCTGCCCTCTGGCAGCTGGCATATTTTGACACTGGATCTACATGTCCCACATATGTGCTTGCACCATCATGCTGCTGCAGTGCCCACTGGGCTGATCTTAGTGGCCATGCCACCACATGTTGAGCTCCAAGCCTCTGTGGTTTGGCAGCATGCACTGCCCCTGGGCCAGTGTTGTCATTCCATGACAGCACTGCTATGGGGTTGGCATGAGGGGGGATTCCCAGTCAGTCCCAGCCATGCATCCCAGCCCCAGTGCACTGTGCCATCCTGGTGTGCCACTGTGCTCCATCTTTGCCACACACTGTGGCCACCTACACATCAGACACAGCTACTCAGGCCATAACCAGTGCACAGCATCTTTGCCCTTTGCGCCATCATCGCACCTGCCAGCCTGGCCCATGCCCCCTGTGTGGCATTCCATGGCATGTGTGGCACCCACCCATGTCTGACTGTCCAGATGTGTTGGTGTGTCTGCAGTCTCTGGGGCAGCCATGCTACCTGTATCTCACATGTGCCATGGTGGTAGTAGTGCTGTGTGGGGGACTGGCTACGTGCGGTAGCAGACGCTGCATGGTCCACACTGTCTGTGTGGCTTACAATTTATTCTTTCTCTTCATAGGTGACCATCGGACCGCTGAGCATTCACGCTACCTAGAAAGGTGGGAGGACATGATGACTTGCTGCCGCTCCTGGTCCGGCAGCAGCGAGTAAGGATGCGTCACCTACACTAACTGGAGGAGATAGCATGCCGGATTGCAGAAACTGTCGAGGAGGTGTCCTGGAACAGCCAGCCAGTCCCCCAACCTACACCCTGAGTGTCCCCCCATTCCTGTTTAAACCCCACACCTGCCCTCCACTCTTAATGTTTGTAAATAGTTTTGCAGTTTGTTGGTTTGTTTTTTGCATACTTCTTAACCTTTGAACCATAGAAACAGACTTTGATGGCAAATAAGGACTGCTTGGCCCACCAGGTCTGCCCATTTCCGTATCTATTGGATAAGCTGCAGATCCTAGTTAACCAACAGCCTACTTCTTCCTACTCCCCACCAGAATTGCCTTATGTCTGTCCCATGCATTCTTGAATTCCCCGACTGTTTTTGACCCCACAGCTTCCTCAGGAAGGCCGTTCCATGTGTCCACCACCCTCTCTGTGAAAAAATACTTCCTCACATTGCCTCTGAGCCGTCCCCCCTCTATTTTCAAATTGTGTCCCCTTGTACTTCGTAAAAAGGTTTTGCCATTTGTTGGTTTGTTTATTGTTTATATTTCTCTTTTGCTAAGTAAAAAATTTTTATATCTTATTCTCCTGTGTCCTGCGTCTATTGTTGTAGTGTTACCATTGTGCTGTGGATTGCTGGGGTGCCCTCTCTGCTCACCTACTACCCCCGGTGGGGTTTGTCCATGCCTGTCCTTTACCATGGGGTCTGCCATGGTGGTCATGCAGTTTTCTGTGGATGTGCTCCACCTGTTCTGGGTGCCACTTCTGGCATGTGTACTGGCTTGTCGGCTGACACATTTTGCCCTTCAGGTGTCCCCCTGTTTCTGTCTATTTTGGTTGGGATGGTACCTGTCATTCAGGCTACTACTGTTCTGTGCAGCTAGCCAAGTCAGCCTTTGTGTAGGACCTGCCTGTTGCTGTGTCCTTGTGGGTGTCACTGCCTTCCGTTTCCCCATGCAGTCTGCCATTTGGTGTGTAGTCACCTGCTCCATGTTGTGGTTCCTTGTGTCTGACCCTTGTGTGCTGGGCTGCTGTTGGGGTCCGTACTGCCCATTTGTTACATTCAGTGCTATATTCGGATCTGGGCAGTCTTTGCACTGTGCCCTGGGCAGTGCATTGCTCACCTGCCATTGTGCCCTATATTTGAAGGTGTTTGTGCATGTGCTATGCCTTTGAATATAGCACACAACGGCCCTTGAGCAAGCACAAACTGCCACACAGCACAAACTTTGTGCACCTGCAATTTTTTGAAAAGTGGGCCCCAAGAGTTAAAACAGAAACAACAGTGGGACAGGGAAAGCGATGTAGACATTAAACAATTAAAACTAAAAATCAGGACTTCCGGTTTGGTTGCTTGTAAGATGGCCACTTGAAGAGCCAGCACTCCACCCCAGGATTTACATTTTAAATATCTTTTTTTTTCCAAAGGGCTCTATCTGTCCTGTATTCAACAGATTTTGTTTCCTTTTGTTTTCCTGAAAGAAAATATACCCAGTTTAGGCCCTTTAGTCTGAACTTTTTCCTCAGAAATAATCTCTGAAATTCATTCTGGGATGGCTGAAACAGCAATAATCAGGACTGCAGCTGACCTAGTGATACACAACATGTCTGAGTATTCACTGTCTAATGATGTCATTTCCTGTCCCCATTAGTAGGTTATACTGGATAGCCACTAGAGGGACCCTCTGTCTCTATCACCTCAGTCTTCCCTCTCCTACTTCCTATACCTATCTTACCTACCTAGGTACATCTGTCCCCTATCCCACCTCTGCCTCTGCCCACTCCTTACCCTTGTCCTGCGTCCAGCTGCCCACCCCCCTGGACCTTGCCCAGCCAGCCACTACCAACAGTGTCCACTAGGAGTCGCTATTCTCACTCCTGTTCAAGCCCTAATTCCTAGCCACTGTAAGCTCCTTGGTATCTGGCTTCCCCTCTCTCTGCCAGTCCTTCTCTCAACTGCCCAGCTTGAGATTCAAACCTTGTACCTTGTCCACCAGAGTCGGTGACAGTACCACTACTCCAAAGTGGTATCTATGCTCTCTAAGGACAACCAAACCACTTGCCCTTCACCACCCCACTTACCCTGTCACTATGTTCAGACACCTTCTCCCCAAAACTGGTATATCGGACCCTTCTACAACCATCATACTACTGCTCTCCTCCATCTTACTGTCCCTTCCCTCGTCATCTCCCCTTCTAAGCGGCTAGCCATCTCCCTTCCCTTCACCTACTATTCTGACCCATCCGACAAAATCCCCTATAAGTCCTCTGCCTCCTTCCAGCCATCCCATGGTCTCACTTCACCACCCCTCCTCTGTCTATTCCTTTGGCTGCCTTCTGGCCTCCCTCTCCTACCCCAGCTCCTCCCCCCACTCTCCCTGCCCCAGCTCCACTCTCGCTGCTACCTAACTATTGCCCTACTTCTGCTGGCAGCAGGGATATTCACTCTAACCCTGGCCCTACCCTGTCCTCAAGCCCCAACCACCACACCCCAAACCCCTCAGCCAGGACATCCACCAACTCTCGCTCTGATAATCTTCCCCATGGCCTCCGCTTTCTCCATTTAAATATTCGTAGCCTAGCCCCTAAACTCGAACAGCTCCAGGTCCTAGCAGCCCACCATGTCCCTGACATAATCATCCTTTCCGAGACCTGGCTAAACCCCAGCCTCCCAGACAATTCCATCACCATTCCAGGGTACACTATCACAAGGCAAGACCGGCCCTCCAGAGGTGGAGGTGTGGCTATGTACATCAAATCAACCCTACACTTCACTGTCTCCCACACTAAAGCCGAACCCAAAGCCTTTGAACTACTAATGGTAAAACTGTCCCCCCCTCCTCTTTACCTATTTATGTGGCTGGAATCTACTGCTGCCCAGGCACTCCAACCACTACAGTCACCAATCTCCTAGGTCAGCTCTCATCTCTCACACAGTCAGGTGAACTATACGTCCTGGGTGATTTCAACCACAAATGGCTAGCACCCACTTTCAACAAAATCCAAACTGAAATAACCACCCTAAACCTCAGTCAAACTATCGTGGAACCCACTCGCTCTAATCATAAGTCCGGTAACCACTCCCTCCTTGACTGGGTGCTCACTTCCCACCCCCACCATGTGGTCAGTTCAGGCCTCCTCCCTGATTCCATCAGCGACCATCATCTAATCTACTTGGTCCGTAAGATCCACAGAACTAAAACCCCACCCAAATTCATATCCCAACGGTGTTACAAACCCTTAACCCCCCCCCCTCCTGGCTGACTTGGCCCACTCAGATTGCGTCCCAAGCCCTACCTGCTCTAACATGGATATGGCCCTCTCTCACTTTCGAACCACCTTCCTTGCCATCTGGGACAAACATGCCCCCCTGCACCAGACCAGAGTCCGGGGGTCTCACCTACCTTGGATCTCCCCTGAGCTGTTAGCTTGCCAACAAGCCCGTGATAAGGCCTGGCGTATCTACAAATCCTCACCCCTCCCAGATAACTACATTACCTACTGCACACTCCGCAACAAATGCACTAAGGCCACCCATTTAGCTAAGGCTGATTACTTCAACAATACCCTGAATGAAAACCTTGAGTGCCCCTCTAAATTCTGGAAGGTCATCAACTCCCTCTTCACCCCCCAAACAACAAGCCCCCCTCCTCCTCCTCCTCTCCCATGGTATTCTTTTCTCCGACCCTCTGCTGGTCGCTTCTGAGTTTAATACCTATTTTACTACCTGTGCCCAGGCCCTCCTACAATCCCTCCCCCCAGCAACCTCTCCTACTCCTCAGTCACCTACCCACCTTCCGACTAGTAGGAAAACCTTTTCCTTCAGACCTGTCTCCCCTGCCGAAACCCTCGCTGCCCTTCACTCCCTGAACCCCTCCAAAGGCAAATCTTTGATGGCCTGGATAACAAACTCCTTTTCCTTTCTGCCCCCGCCATTGCTACTCCCCTCACAGCCCTACTAAACCTCTCTTTCTCCACTGAGGAACTCCCCTCCAAATGGAAGCATGCCACTGCCATCCCCCTCCCAAAAGGCGGTGATCCTACCTCTACTACTAACTACCACCCCATCTCCCTCCTCCCTACCCTCGCCAAACTCCAGGAACACCTAGTGCTTCCCCAACTCTCTGTCTTTCTCTCTGAAACCAACTTCTTCACCCCTTTTCAGTCTGGTTTGCGAAAACACCACTCAACCACCTCCTCCCTGCTACGACTTACGGATTCCATCCTCTCCGGGATGGATAATGGACTAATCACTGCCGCTATCTTCATTGACCTAGCATAAGCTTTCGACACGGTATCCCACCCTGTCCTCCTATCCCTCCTATCTGGTGCTGGGTTAGCTGAATCTGCCACTAACTGGTTCAGGGCCTACCTTATAAATAGAACCCAATCCACTAAAATTGCCGACCACATCTCCCCCCCACATCACCACCGGTGTCTCCCAAGGTTCAGTCCTTGGCCCCATCCTCTTCTCCATCCTTCTAAATGACCTACCTAACTCCTGCTCCTCTACCACAATCCATATGTATGTGGACGACACGGTCCTCTATACCTCCGGCGGACCTTCAAGAAGTCTCCTCCACCTCAAACTGATCGACAAAATCCAACATTGGTTCAATTCCAACCAGCTATCCCTAAATGCAAAAACTGTCTCTATGACTTTCGCACTAAACAGCGGCTATCAAATTCACCTCCTCAGCTTCCATACCTAAGCAACTCCATCCTTGAGGATGTGCCCTCCTTCAGATATCTAGGGATTTGGCTGGATCGACACCTCACCTTCTCCTCACACGTGGATGCCATCATTTCTAAACTACGTCCAAAACTAGGTGCCCTTTATCGCAACCGCTCCTGTCTCACTCTACCGGTCAGAAGGGAACTAGTCCAGAAAATGATCTTACCCTCCTTTGACTACTGTGATGTCATTTATAACTCCACCCCCAAGACCACCCTAACCAAACCTGACCCCCCCTCTTTAATGCCTTCTGCCGTTTTGGCCTCGATGCTCCCCCCCGCTCTCACCACTGCAAGCTCTATCGATCTCTGGGCCTGCCTTCCCTGAGCAACCGACGCTAATTCACTGTGCCAATTCCATTTTCAATTTTGGCTCGGCTCCCTCCTCCCTACCTCGCATCCTCCCTATCCCCCCACCCCATCCACTCCCTCCGATCTGCTGATTCAAGACTGTTGGCCATCCCTCACCGCAGGACCACCGCCGGCCAGTCAGCCTTCTCTTACCACTTCCCTAAACTCTGGAATCACCTGCCAGCTCAGATCCACCTTTCATCATCCAAACACTCCCTATCCTCGGCTCTCACTAATTTCCTTGCACCAATTGCTACTGCCCCTGACCCTTCCCTCCTGCTTCCCTCCCACCATCCCTCCCTTATGCCTGACCAGCGGCTTGGCCTTTCATATTGCCTGGCTTATACACTGCCCTTCCACTTAATCTCTCCCCCTAATTGTTACCCTCCTTACCTCCCCACCCTCTTCACTCCTACCCTCCCTCCCTTTATCCATGCTCTCACCCTCACACACTCCTACTGCTCACCCCTCCCAGCCTTGTTACCCCCCCTCCTACTTCTACTTGTCAACTTGCTGCACCTTGCTTCAGCTACGGTTCTGCTACCACCGCTCATGCTTTGCTACTGGCACTTAAACTGCTACCGCCACTCATGCTTTGCTACTGGCACTTAAACATGTTTTAATCCGTAATGTTCCATGTTATGTATACTGTATCCTTCATGTATGATCTCTGTACTGTTCACCTATTGTTAAATGCGTTATAGTTCTACTGTATTGTTTCGGCTTATTCCCCCCAGGTATGTACATCACCTATATTGCAATATATTTCTTTTGTCTGTTATATGAACTGCCTCCACTGCAACCCTTCCCCCCAGGTCACACCGGGAGACAAGCATCTTGTTGCTCAGTGTGCCTTTCCTGGTGAAACAATTTCGATAAATATAAATAAATAAATAAATAAATAAATAAATAATATCTCTATTGGTCCAATAAAAGGTATCAAACCATTTGCTTCTGGATCTGTTCTTACAAGGACCAATAAGACAAATAAATTAATTCTGTATTTCCTAAAACATCTACTGTTTGTTGTTTCTACTAGATCATGAAGCAGATACTCATTTTGGTTCCTTTTTTGCACAATACATTGGCACAAATTCAATTACTTTCATTGCTACTAAACGTTGTAGTAAATTGCCAAAATCCATTGTTAGCTGTTCCAGGATTTCATCTTTTAAGAGGTCGTTCAAAAATTATTTACTTACTAATTCTGTTTGTAAGTGTTTTAACTGAGTTTTTGTAATAATGTATATTACGTGTATATGATTGTTGTGTTAGAAATTTTTGTCTTATATATTCTTATGTTGATTGTAACTGGATGCTTGTGAAAATGGGCTTTTTAGCTCAAAGGCCTTTCAGTATGAAATAAAAAAGAAATGAAAAGAAATAACTCTTTTCACCACTGCTTTGACTGCAGGATTCACTAGATTATATGCCCCTACTATCTCTTTACACATCTTAACCAGCATGCCAAACATATTAGCATTTGTCCCGATTAACACAGATGTGTTGACCATCCCTTTGGGCTCTGGGCAAATCAGAGCCACAGTCTCAATGGTGGGGTGTTCGCCCTGGCCCTTTGAGATAAATGCAATTTGTACTAAGCAATAACCATCGTAAGGCTAGCTAGAACTTCTTATTCCACACATGGAAAGTCCTGACAGGGGCAGTAGTGGCACATGCTTCAAGTGTTTGTCATAGAAGGTCTGATATGTTATAGTGATCGGTGATCCATTATCCAGTAAGGCGAAGCATGGCACTCTTTTGATCAAAATCTCCATACCTGCTCTAGAACCAATCAAGCCAGGGGGCACCTGGTAGTCCAGGGGATCTTGGGTTCTGTCCACTTGATGGAGCACTGCGATTCCGGAGACTCGGGTCTCTCCTTCACTGTCCCCCATTGTCATTTCCCTTGTTCTTGTGTCTTCTTTTCTCTTCAACGAGTTGGAGGTTCTCTGCACTGACACACCCTCACATCAGGTGTCCATCTTTCCAACATCTATAGCAGAGCAAACCTTCTTGGGACACCGGGGGCATCCTGGGTCTGGCCCTGGGGCAGTGTAAGGGTTGACAGCTGCCCAGGGTCTAGCAGGACAGGGCTTGGCAGAGACTAAAACTCTTGTGCCAGCTGCAGAGTCTTTACACAGTCTCTTAATTCTTGTATTTCAGCACTCAGATTAGATGGATTATCTGTGGGTTTGCTGCTTTCCACCTGAGTCAAGCAAGGGGCATTGAGTACTGCAGGAGCTCGTAGGGAATCGTCAACCTCCTCTTGTGCCTCCTCATCTCTCACCTTGTCCAACAGTTGCTTAAAGTCAGGGGGGGTTTCCTGATGGTCCTTCAATTGCAGTGATAATAGGGTCCACCTTGAAAACACCGCTTTTCTCAGCATCTGATCCAGACGCATTTGGGAGAGCTGAGCCAGAGTGACCGCTCTGAAACATAGAAACATAGAATTTGACGGCAGATAAGGACCGCTTGGCCCACCCAGTCTGCCCATTTCCCTACCTACTGGATAAGCTGCAGATCCTAGTTAACCAGCAGCCTACTTCTTCCTACCACCACCCCCAGAACTGTCTTATGACTATCCCATGCATGCTTGAATTCCACCACTGATTTTGACTCCACAACCTCCTCCGGAAGGCCGTTCCATGCATCCACAACCCTCTCTGTGAAAAAATACTTCCTTAAATTACCTCTGAGCCGCCCCACCTCTATCTTCAAATTGTGCCCTTGTTCTTGCACACCTCTTTTTTTGAAAGATGCTACCCTCTTGGACTTTGTTGATTCCCTTGAGGTACTTGAAAGTTTCTATCATGTCCCCTCTCTCCCTCCTTTCCTCGAGGCTATACATATTAAGCTCCTTAAGTCTCTCTTCATATGTCTTCCGGTGCAGATCCTGCACCATTTTAGTTGCCCTCCTCTGGACAGCTTCCATCCTGTCTATGTCTTTGCGGAGATTGGGTCTCCAGAACTGCACACAGTATTCCAGATGGGGTCTCACCAGCTGTCTGTACAGAGGTATAATAACTTCCTGTTTTCTACTGGTGATGCCTCTCCCTATGCATCCCAGTATCCCCCCAGCCCTCCTTGCTGCCCTCTCACGTTGCTTGCCCATCTTTAGGTCATCTGATATGACTACCCCCAGGTCCCTCTCCATTTTTGTTGTTGTTAGTATCTCACCCCCCATTGTGTACTCTTCCCCTTGGTTTTTGTTTCCCAGGTGCATTACCTTGCACTTCTTAGCACTGAATCTAAGCTGCCATACATTTGACCATTCCTCTAACCTTGCCAAGTCCCTTCTCATCCTTTCCACCCCACCCTGTGCATCAACTCTGTTGCAGATCTTAGTGTCATCTGCAAAGAGACATACTTTTCCTTCCAGTCCTTCTGCAATGTCGCTATAAAGACATTGAAGAGGACCGTCCTAATACTGAACCCTCCACGGTACCCCACTAGTAACCCTCCTTTCTTCTGAGTGGACTCCATTTACTATTACCTCTGTGTCCTATTCTCCAGCCAATTCTTTACCCAGGCTGTCATCTTGGGACCACTCCCAGGCTGGCTAACTTGTATATTAATCTTTTGTGTGGACTGTGTCAAATGCCTTGCTAAAGTCTAGGTAGGCCATGTCCACAGCCCTCCTGATCTACTACTTTGGTCACCCAGTCAAAGAAATCTATCAGATCTGTCTGGCATGACCTTCCGCTGTGAATCCATGCTGCCTAGGGTCCTGTGCCCTCTGGCCTCTAGATACCAATTCTTTCCTTTAGAAGTGATTCCATCATTTTCCTTATCACTGAGGTTAAACTAACAGGTCTATAGTTTCCTGCTTCTGCCTTGCTCCCACTTTTGTGAAGGGGAATCACATCTGCCCTCCTCCAGTCCTCGGGTACCACCCCATCCTCCCATGATTTGTTAAAAGGGTAGTCAGTGGTGTCACTAGTTCTATCCTTAGTTCTTTTAGAATTCTGGGATGAATCCCATCAGGCCCCATTGCTTTGTCCACCTTCAGTTTTAAGAGTTCTTTCAGAACCCTTTCTTCTGTAAATGGGCTGGTATCAACTTCTGTATCCAGCGTGTTACTACTGTTTGTTTTATGTACCTCCCCTCTTCCTTTGTAAATACTGAGCAAAAATATTTGTTTAGTATCTCTGCCTTTCACAGTCTCCTCTGCCCACCCTCCTCCCTTTTATTAAGCCTCACTATCCCTCCCTTGGTCTTCCTTCGCCCCTGATGTACCTATAAAAGGTTTTATCCCCTTCTTAACTGAGTTGGCTATCTTTCCTCGGTTTGGGCCTTTGCTGTTCTGACTGCCTTCCCAGCCTCCTTTTGCTTTAACTGATACAGTTCTCTGTCCTGCTCCTTCTGCGATTCCTTGTACTTCCTGAATGCTTTTTCTCTTTGAACCTTCACTGCCACTTCCTTTGAGAACCATAGTGGTTTCTTACATCATCTTGTTTTGTTTATTTGCTTCACACAAAGGCTCGTTACCTCTGTGATGGCAGTTTTATTATTCCCATTGTTCTTCCACCCTCCTTCCTGCCCATTTGCTAGTGCATTCCTTAGGCACTCACCCATTTTGGCAAAGTCAGCCCTCCTAAAGTCCAGTACTTTTGTCTTTGTATGGCTTGACTCTATTGCTGTGTTTGTTGTGAACCATACTGTTCGATGGTCGCTAGTTCCCAGATGGCTACCCACTTCACATCTGTAATCCTCTCCATCTCCATTTGAGAGAATCAAGTCTAATATTACCCTCTCGAGTGGGCTCCAGTACTAGTTGTCTAAGGCATGCCCCCTGTAGGGCATCTAGAATAACTGCACTCTTCGAAGTGGCAGCTGCAACTGCACTCCAGTTAACATCTGGCATATTCAGATCACCCATCAGCAATATCTCCCCGTTTTCTGCCATTTTAAGTATACTTTCTATCATTTCCCTGTCCATTTCCTCTGGCCTCAACTATCTTTCTTATTACTATTTCCACTCTTGTGAGTTAGTGAGACAGTTTATCCCCTTCTCACTGTGTAGTGCTCGCAACTGAAACACCAGATCCTTTTTCCATTCAATGGCCCCAAAAGTGCTTTTCAACATTGAGAGATGGTCTCTAGCACTACAGTTTGGCTGACCAGCATGCAGTGATCTAATAATGCCTAGTACCGTCCCCCTCAAACTCTCAGCCATTCTACACTTTTCACTGTCCAAACACCTCCACACTTCAATCATCTGTGTGGCGTGGCTCATTAAGCTGTCATAATCATCCTCCCCAGCTGGAGTTGGGATGGCTCCCAAAAATGTGTACAGTCAATTATATTGTTCATAGGGAGCTACCACATAGGAGATCACTCATGGGGAGCACTATTGGGGCTGGGGCTGGGGCTACGTCAGCAAACAGGGTTTGCACAACTTTCACAGTTTTACCCTCTATTGCCAGCAGCAATTTGATTTTCTCTACAATATCTGACTCAGGTGTGGATGGGGTTGGTTGGTGAACTGCTCCTCTTGCCAGATAATTTCTACTCACTGTCAGCTCCTTCAGTTTTAAGGGTAGCTGGCAGGGTGCTCACATCAACCTTGTTAGTAGTCCCAATTAAGGCATAAGTGCTTTGCCTGGCACTATCATACCTCATTCCATGACTTTGACCTTGCCCTATCATAACACAGTCTCTACACCAGCTATGACATCCTCCCGGGTAGAGCCCTCGGGGGACCTGGTAACCAAAATTGCTGTTTTTGGCTCCAGGTGTTCCCCATAGCACCAGTCAAGCAATTCCTGTTGCTCTATATTGAGTTTTCAAAACATGGCTCGGCTTTCGGGGGGTACCAAAATTTCCCAACTTGCAATATTGGGGTGGCCACTAGCTGGCAGCGAATCCCAGTAGTGTCTCCATTTTTAAGCAGCCCTTGGATTCACCTTGCTGCTCCGGGGCCCTTGGGGTCCACACTGTACACACCTCGAGGGGGTTGGCCTGGGTTCCATAGTAGACAAAAAGGTTGGCACGATGCCAGTGGTAGGGGATACCTGTGGACAGATAACAGGTAACCATCCCCCAGGAAAATACAACAAGCTGACCCCTAAGACCCTTTCCCCCACAATAACACTCCCCCCTTCACAATAAGGCACACTAACCAGAGATAACATGCAAACATTAACAATATTTATTTTGGGGAAAGGGGAAAAGGAGCAGATAGAACAACATTAACTTTTGACACAATTGTGTTATCCTCCCCAACAATATCCCCACCTTCCACCATTGGGTGCACTCTGAAATGTCCCCAGATGTGGTGGTACCTCAACAGAGTAATGATGCAAGCCAGGGATTCTTTTGTCGGGGCCCAATTACCTTGAAATGGAAGTATGAAGTAGACCGCAGACCTGGGGCTTAGCTTTGATTGCACAGTCCAGCCCAAGTATTAACCCCCTGTTTGCCTAGCTAGCTAGCTAACAAAGTTTTCCCCTGAGCCACAGCCCAGGGGTACTTACAGTTTTGGGGGGGTTCACAGTCTGGAATCAGTCACACGGTACTGTGGAGGTATCTTTCAGTGGTACACACAAACAACTACAGGGCTGCTGACGAAATTGCAGAACGCTGATCTCCACCTGCCTGGCCTTGACAAGTTCGCCTCTGAGGCCTTTATAAGTTGGTTTCACCAGGCAGGCTTCTCACCATTTTCCTTCCTGGTCGTCATCTTCTTCAGTCTTGGAACAGGACAGGCTGGGTCCCCAGACCCCTCTATTGCACATCCCTTTCAAAACACACAGATTGACTTGGCTTTGGCTCCATCTCTGTTTCACCAATGCTCTCACTTCAGCTTCTCTGTACTCAGCAGTGGATGGGCTCTGGCACAGTCTCTAGCCTCAGCAATCTTTTACTCTGTCAAGCTGGCAACAGCCAGCAGTCATGACTTTCACCTCCACGAGAAGGAAATTCATGGTCCTAGAAAATGCTCAAGGTGGCAGCACTTTGCTAATTGGCTGCTTGCTTACTCACAGTCTCTGATTCCACACTGCAGGTTAAGGTTCATAATCACTGCTCAAACTTCAGATGCAGTTTTTCTCTTTCTCCTCCTCTGCTGCACACACTCATGTTTTCTCTCTCCTTCTGGCAGCTGATTCTCTCTGACACTTTTCTGCTGGCCGAATGAGGTGGTTTAAGAAATGTGCAGCAATAAAAAAACATTCTGTAAGTGGAATAGGACACTTCAGAGTAGGTTTTATGTGTGGGCCAGTCCAGTCCTAGATAGCAGTACCATAACAACTACCCTGCTCATGTTAGTGCACTATCTCACTGATGTTCATGCCACTGACTGACTGATCACTAGGTTTAACTCTGGTTTTATAAATCGGCACATTATTTTATTTATTTTACAAATAGCCAAATGGGACTCTTACCTGGAAGGGACACTAACTAAGAAGCTCTCAGCAATGCACTGCAGTGGCAATTTGGATGAGGAACATGTTGGGGGGGAGGCAACTGACTAGCCTAGAAACACTGCTTGCCACAGGCCACCATACCCCCAATCAAGGTAAGAGCTCAAGAGGAGGGTGGCCAGAATAAAAAAAAAATTCAAAAAGAGCTAGAGTTGAGCTAAGGTGGAGGTGAGTTTGAGAAGATGCTGTTGGCTTCTGGCAGGGTTCCAGGAGCTGACAGTTTGATACCTTTACTCTCTGATACACTTGGAAAAGTGGGAATGAGTGCAGGAAAACTTTGTTTTTTTAATAAAAGTTTTTTAACTCTACAGGGCTGACTGGGTAAATGTTCAGCCTCATCCCTGGGTACCACTTACAACGTCTTGCCTCTCTCCTTATCATGGGGATGTTCCCTTGCAGTCTGCCACCACAGCAGGGCCAAGGTGGAGTCCCATCTCTCCAGTACCGCTCTTTAAGAAGTCCCTCCCAACTGGACCAGCAGGTTGGGCCGTGGTGCCTCAGGCAAGGCTTCAAGGAGCCCTGTTCCCCTCTTTTCCACCTAGTTTTTCTCTCTCCCAGCCCAGACCCAAGGTGTGGCATGGAAGTTCATGGATGTGCATGCACTCCAGAGCTGCAGCCTCCTTCCACTCGCCCAAATATCCATCTGGCCCCCTGAGCATCAGCACTGCCACCAGGCCTCCAGCTGGTGGCAACCAAGAGCCTGGAAGGCATACCACCCCGGTCTGGGAGAGGAGAGCTACCTGGCAGCCAGTCAATCCTCTACTAGCCCTCCCCCCTTGGAAGCTCACAGCAACCTGAGCTTTTCCCCCAAACTTGGGTCACAGATGTAGCGTGAGGTAAGGTGCCTTGCAGAGCCACAGCCCTTGGTGCCACCAGGCCGGTTTGAGGAAAACATTTTTAACTTTTTTTTTCACTCTTATCGAAGCTGAATACTATAAATAGTACCTGTGACAGAAATGGGAAGGAAGAAGTTAATGGTTGGATTTTCTGGGAAAAAAAAAATACTCACTCAAGCTGGAATTCGCACCATCCTCCCTAGCAGCTAGATAAGAGCTGGGTCATAAATCGAACTTCTCCACACACACAGGCCAGTTTGATGGGATTGGTTCACTCAAATATAAACTTAAGGGTAAAAGGGAATATAATTGGTCACTGATAGGTGTTTTTTCTGATTGGGACAATTAAATACATACATGTTAGATGGTTGGTGCATTCAAAGGGAGAACAGGCATTTACCTATTCCCAGGAGAATATATAAGAGTCTGAAAGACAATGAAGGGGGTTCATCTTACTTTGAAGCTGGAGGGAGTAACTAAGATTAGAGCCAGGGACACTGGTTTACCGGGATTGAGAAAGGGCATATTCCATTTTGCACATTGTAAAAAACGGCATTGTCACCGGTGTCTACTAAGCCAAAATCCAGTTTTACCGGTGTTTGGCTTTGTGTACTTTATTTAGCAATTTTTAACTCTGCTAACATGCATTTTAGCAATTTAGACCTCCACTATTACACATCCTTCCATCCTTGTACCAATTTAAAGTTATTTTAGGTACAAGATGTGATGGCAGCAGCAACACTACAACCTCTATCCCTAAGGTGTGATGGAAGCAGCACTACAGCCTCATCTCTCAGGTGCGATGGCAACACCCACAGCACTATGGCCCCATCCCTCTGGTGTGATGGCAGCAGCAACAGCACTACGACCTCCCTCCCTCAGGTGTGACAGAAGCAGCAGCACTGTGGCCCTCATCCCTTAGGTGTGATGGATGCAGCACTACATTCACCATTCCTCAGGTATGATGGCAGTATCAGCACTATGGCCCCCATCCCTCAGGTAGGACGGCAGCAGTACTACATTCCCCATCCACCAGTGGTGATGGCACAAGCACTGCAGCCCCCACCCCTTCAGTGTGATGGTAGTAGTAACAATGCAGTCCACATCCCCTCTGGGGTGATGGCAGTAGTGACAGCACTATGATCCCCTTTCTTCAGCACCCACACCCCATATGCACAAGTTACAAATGACTTGGTCACTTTGCTTGTTAGAACTCGGATGTGAATTAGTCTGAACCATCACCGCTAAGGTGGACTACCTTTGTTTTTTTCCCCATCTGTAATTTTACTGCCTGAATTGGATTTCTGCCTGTGACACCACTGACCATGGTTAGGGAACAGACTTGGATGTTTGAGGGCCAGCTGGTGGGTGAAGGATTGAGTGTCCAATGACCATTCACCTTTTCCTGGGAGGGGAAGGTGGGTTCACTGCTCAGCATTTGCTAACCCCTGGTGGAGGCTAGAAGCACAACAGCATGTCAGCCCTTACTGCAGGAGGGAGCGTGACAGATATCAGCTTGTGCCTTTACACCATGTGGCCTGTCACACTCCAAGAAAATGGGAAAACACTCACTGACCAACTGAAGGACAGCTGTTCGTCCCTCCATAAGCCGGAAGCCCCAGACATGTGTCCATTCTGACCCCTGCCATGCCCAGGACACACAGGAAGCTCTTTGGGGCAATTCTTCTCCCCTGGTAGCCTCCCACAGGGGTAGAGACCCACTCAATGAAGGGTTACTTTGGGTTATCTAGTAGCATGGCAATAAGTGGCAGTGGATGGTGGTCAGACCAGCAGCGGTGGTAGGGCCTTGGCAGGCCTGAAGGAGTGGATGGCCGGGGGTAGGAGGAGCAGAAAAAAAACTGCTTGAATTTGCTTCTTTGAAATAAAGTGTCTTCACCTAAAAAATCCAGAAGTGATTAGTGGAGGACCTTTAATGGATTCATGCATCTCCCAGACATGTGGAAGTTTGTTCTTTTTACTTGGTGTCCATGAAAAGGGTGTCTCCCAGTTTTCATGTCTTTGTTCAGATGTGAATTGAGCACCACTCTGCCCACCAGCATCATATAGCCCCTGGGGTCTTAACTTCTATGTGTCATTGACTGTGCTTTCAAAATCCACTGGCCAAACATAAGTACACTTAAATACTTAACATTTGCTTTTTGTTGAAGCAGTCTATCAGAAAACTTGTTGTTGTCACAGAGACTGAAACAGCAGGTGGGAGAAAAGGTGCAAATCATCCAATTCACCTAACTGGGGTGCTGACTGTGAAATCTTTTCATAAGTAGTAAGGCAGTTTCTTTTTGTGAACATACTTTCATTCAGACTAGTCATTCAAACAACTGAGGATTTTGGATGGCTCTGCTGATTATAAACTTGAATAAGCTAGTTGGTAACAATGATCCTGCATTTAGCAATCTACAACCTAGATGCTTATATGCAAAGAATACAATAAAAACCTGACTAAAATCTAAACACAAGCTTATAAAACACAGAAAATGTATCCGAACATTTATCTTTACCTATATAAAATCATTGCAGCCCAAGTAAAACTCAGGCAAATGATATGGTACCCTGACTACTATTCTATGATGTAGTAAACATATATTGGTATATTTTTTATATTCTTTGTAAAACAGGTAAGGCCCACTAGGCAGAACTGTCTGTTTTCAGAAGTAACCTAGAAGCACTGGGGAGGTTAAGTGACTTGCTTGGAGTCGCACAGCATGCAAGTGGAGGTTGTGGGAATCAAACCCAGGTCTGCTGGATGTACCCAGTTCAAGCACTGTTGTTACTCTAACCACTAGGCATGTGTGCTTAAACTGAATGGCTGATTACAACAAAGCAGTGTGGGTGGTTTCCTTACTGACTTTATATGCAGCAAAGCACAGCAGCGTTCATTTTAAGATGCTGAAATCTGAGTCAGCCCGCTGGTGCTGCAATAGCACTACTGCTTGCAGTGCCAGCAACCCAAGGTCAGAAGCAAACTTGGGTTACTTGAGGTCTGGCCAGGGGAGTAGGATAGAGCACCTGGGGGACTTCCCTCCTCCTCCGGGGAAGGTGGGCTGCAGGTCCTGCTGCTTTACCACTACCTGTGTGACCATGAGTGGTGGTGCAATGGTGCTGCAGAGTGATCAGGAGGGGATGACGCTAGCCAGGATCTAGAGCAGTGGCATGTCTCTATATGACCTACCACCTTTGATCTCCTCTAGTGCCAGTGCCCTCAGGGACAAAGACCAGAAAACCAGAAACAATCACCCCACATCGGCCACTGGCAGAAGGCACCCAGACGCCCCAGACTTCATAACCAGGCTCCATGAGGGACCTACTGAGCTGCCCAACACACACTAAGGGAGTGTGGAGGGGTGACCTGGGATTCCTTCCCTTCCCGCCTGTGGGGTACAATCCAGGCAGGATAGGGGCAGGCCCACAGGAGCTCCTGAGCATTACCTGGGGATGAAGCTAGGGGATACCCAGCCTAGGGATCTCTGAAAAGTGAGACTGATGCTGTGAGAAGGGGACATAGAAAGAGAAAATAAAAAAAATGTTAAAAGATGCTGAAATCTTAGAGATTCTGTGCAGTGACATGCAATTTCCGTGAGGCACCGGTACAAGAATTCAAAATCCACAAAACAAGCAGGATTCCGTGATTGTTACCGGTGTTACCGGTTAAAATGGAAAACCAGGGTCCCTGATTAGAGCCTGCCCTTCTAGCTATGTCCGTGGGAGCTGGCAGTTAGCATAGGGCACAGTGGTCTCTGGATAGGACAGGGAAGGGTAAGTTTAGTACTAGCATATTGCAGTAATAGCCTTTTTTCTTTTGTCATCTGTTATTTGAAAACATTTGTTTACTTTTCCTGTATAAGTGTTATTCTCTTGTGTTGTAAATATATATCCTGTAAATGCTCAGTGCACTTTCTGTTAAGTAAAAGCTATTTATTTGCTCAACAGTGGCGACTGTGATGTCATTTTTCTAAGGTAATATTTGGTTTCCACTGGCTGAGGTAAACTCTGTGTAGCATCTGCCACCCGAGAGAGACACACTACCAGACTTTAACTTGTGAAATTGCACATTTAATTATTCAAGTTTGTAAACTTGAAGGAGGTGCTGGAAGACAGTCCAGCTGGTGGCAGCTAATACCTGAGGACAGACACCTCTCTGAAAGCTGTTTCAGCCCAGAGGGAGAGGTGGGTTGTCACAGTACCTATTATTCATTCTTCTTCCTGAATTAAAGATAGGCTATTATTCACTGTATTTGTGAAATACCATTCATTACTTGTACTCCCTTAGGTGTTATTACCCATTAACATCTCTCATAATGGTTGAAATCAGCCCATCACTTTGAATGTTATATGGTATTATGACTACTCTGCTGTGTTTCATTCTGTATCTATCCACACCCTCAGTCCCAGGCAGATGCACTGGGAGGCTGATGAAGGAATAATATCAATTTGCTCATCTAGCTTTGACCTTGTTGCCCTACCCTATACAGACAGACTGTTAACATTGACATGCACCTCTGTCTCCATATTCTTCATGTATTGCTGGGTGCCTTTCTTGTAATGTGTTTACCTTTTAGTGATGAGACTGATATGGCCCTAAAAGCAACAGATGAGGGCAGCTTTGGGATAGGCATAGGGGGAAGGTAAGGATCATGGGTAGGGAGGATGGGAGGAGTAGGGAGGGAAGGCAGGGACATTAGCTCAAGCTGTGGCCTCTGCAATACGAGCAGACTTGATAGAACAAATGGCCTTCTTCTGATAGCTTCTTCGTATGTTCATATGAAAAACAATGCCCTTTGAAGTATCTATAGAACATTTCCACATGTTATCATGAGTATCTGTACTCATCAAAAAAATGTCAGAGTAGTTCTTAAACTTTGGTGAGTAAAATAGGCCGTTACACACCTTATCTGGAGCACTGGCTGTACTTTCATGCTTTTATCAGAAAATCAAAAAAGAAAGACTGAAAGAACTGTGCTCTAGATGATCAAGGTCATTATGTATGTATGTATGTATGTATTTATTTATTAAACTATTTATAACCAGGAAATGTACATTGAGACACACTCTATATAGTTTCATTTACAAGTACATCCTGGTTAGGACAGGTGTTAGCAGCACAATCACACAGTTTTACATTCATATAAGCAAAGTGAATTTAGTAGTTTTATTTCTGTGTCATATAACTTATTTTTAAAGCAGCAGCTCATGTTATGACAAAAACTCTTGTGCCTATAACTTTTTATTCCATTTTTCTGCCCATTTTTCTCTGCTTTGTACAATGTCCCTAGCATTTTTCTAACAATTTGAAATAAATATGTTAGAGTTATTGGTGGGGGGGGGGGACAACCCACCTTACGCTGCCACCCAACAGTGGAGTGGGCTTCAGCGGCATCTGATTTTGGGGTTCTCAGTTTTACATGCATGGTGCCTCCACTCATAGAATTTAGTCACTGGGGTGGCTGTAACTCTAGTACAACCCTCTGTGCAGCTGTACCTATCCACCCCCCTTTTGGATGGCTTGCTCCCCCACCAATACCATACAATAATACAATACAATACAGTGCACTGCTCAGACAACAATAATACCAAGTTCCTGTACATACATACATAGACACATAGACACTGTCAGCAGATAAGGGCCTATGACCCACCCAGTCTGCCCATTTTAGCTTGTAAATTCCCTTTACATTTCTCTAGAAGTCTGTTGCCACCTGTAGCAGGAAACATGTTTACTGAGGACATGGCCTAGCCAGGAATGGTAATGGGTGCCTATCGTGTAGGTTTCATGGGAATCCATACTTAATCTATTCTACACCATCTACTGCTCAAAATGCAAAATTCTACACATTCTGTCTAAATCTGCCCAAACCCAAATGAAAATAGCCTTTAAATCAGCTAAAGAGATTGGCAAGGGAGACAGGCCTGCAAATCCCCAATGCAGAGTGAACACCAGGGCAGACTAAGCTAAACTGGCTGACAAGCCACTGAGCACCACAATGACAGCTTCTACCTCAAAACTTACCATCGAACAATTGATCTATGAGTTGCAGACAGAATTTAGGGCCAGGTACGAGAACTTTAATGCCTAGCTGCTGCATATTCAACAGTCAGTATGCTTGGTGAAACGACTGTGACACATGGATAGCACCTTGACAAGCTGGAGACTTGTCTGAGTGATGTGGAGGATAAAAATGTAGACCTTACAGCGTAAGTCCTTGCAGCCCAAAAATTGCTAAAGGAAACTGCAGACATCTTAGATGACTGAAAACAGAAAAAAAGAAGCAACATGCAAATGACTGGCCAAGCTGAAGGTGTTGTGGGCACAGATCCTCTGGCTGTCCCTTCTACCTGGTTCCCTGGGCTTGGATGTAGGAACTGTACTCGAGGTTCAATGAACTCACCATTCACCCAGGAAGCACCGGGATGCATCAGAATTTCCTAGACATTTCCTCATAAACTTCCTCAGAAATTCTGACCATTTTAGGCTATTCTGCATGCGGTCAGATGTAGGGGGCAAATCGTTCAGTGGGTTTACCCAACTTCATGAGGACTCAGGCTTATGTATCATGTTGATAGTCTGAAGGTAGTTGAATGAATGTGTTCTTTGACTGTTATATGTGGATAATTTGGCTGTCTGCACTGTCTGTCCCATGGGGAACTACCGCCCTGTCAGGGTACTGTGAAGACAAAGAAACCCTCTGAAGGAGGGTTCTACCCCCTAGAGGTGCTGGGGAACATTATTACTTTAGGCTAAAGGTACTTCAGGAAGGAGCTCCAAGGAGAGAGGTGCATCACTGGAGGAGGAGGAGGAGGAGGGGAGGATGGTGGGACAAAGAAACAGTGCTTCTGAATGAGGCTGGAGGGTATCACATCACAAGAGCGACCCAAAATGAGCGATTAGAAATTTAGCGACTCATTTATGGCGCTTTTATTGTGGGCTACCCTGCAGAATAGCGAAGGTATGGGATAATGACCAGGGGTAAGGGCAAACGGAAGGGAGGAATAGCAAGAGGGGAGGGACAGGGGAAGGGGTTTTCAGGCACTGTTGTACCTGCTGCTGCTGAGCTAGCCATGTGGTGTGGTGGTGTGGGAGGCTAGCTCTGGCAGGGCACGTACTGGGTTCGAGACCGGGAGCTGGTTACATGCAGCTGTGGCACTTAATTTTTTGTGTCCCCTTCCTGACATTCACCCCCCTGGAGTTGAGAAGCCTAATTCAGGGGGGTGGGGGGCAAAGCCCCTGTGAGGTGGGGGTGCAGGGTGCAGCAGCCCGCAAAACACATTTTTTTACATCCGGAAGTCAGGTCGCCTTAAAGTGCATATTGCCAATTTGCTTTTCGGCGATATACACTCGCCATAATAGCAATCGCTGTCTTGCGGTCGCTATTATGACATGGAACCAGCTGGAGGAAGCTGACTTAAATAGCTGAGGAAGGGTGTGTGGCTGGTAGCTCCTGCCATTGAACTGCAGGAATGGCCATTGTGTTCAATGGGCGTACGTCAACTTAGTGAGGAGTTATGCTTGTGCAACAAGTGGACAGTCCGAAGGTAGTTCAATGAATGTGGGATGGCCACCCTGTTGGGTTACTGTGAAGCAAAGGAACACACTTGAGGTTTCCACTCCTAGAGGTGCCACTGGAGTATGATTCCTTTAGGCTAAAGGTACTTTAGGAAGGAGCCCCAAAGTACTGCACAGCAGGTGGTGAACACAGAGACTGAGTGAGTACTGACTGACAGCAGCTAGAGATGACTGATAGCAAAGACTAACCTGAACAATGACTGACAGCAACTGGTAACTGATAACAGACAGAGGCATGACTTCCATAAGGAGAGGGGGAAGGGCAGGACTGAAGGATAAGAGAGCCACCATTCCACCCCAGTCCACAGCATAAACCTACTATTAGGGTAAACACAATACTTAAATACATATACTGCATTAGGGCCTTCAGCACTCAGAAGAGAAAAGAAACCCTGTGGAGGAAATCTCTGGAGATCCATGGTCTCAGTCGCCATCTCTCCTGGCATGGGAACTTTATTACTGTGACGGCTTAGAATGCTACTTTGGAGCCTGAAGCTGTAAATAAAGATATAGAGCACTGATGCAATACTCTGTATTTAGCACATAACATTTCTCCAGTTCAGCTTTCAGTGAAACTTAATTCTTCTTCTTCTTCTTTTAGAGTTATTTATTAAGGTTTTATCACATGATACAGACAGTCTTAATTTTACAAATCTATTTTAGATATGCTTTAAAGATACTGTTCAAGGTTTTAGAATGTATGTATTTTAGTAGCTTTTTGTTTACTGTTATTTTTCCTTGTAATGATAAAACCTGTCGCTCAAATAAACTTTGAACCTGAGTTTGAAATTTAGGGGAAGTTTTTGGAGTGACAACTCCTTCTCTGTCCCTCTAATGGGATAATGCTGTGGGGTGCCGCAAGTCACTCTTTACAGCTAAAAGAAGTTTCCTGCAAAGGAGGCCCACCTGTCAAAGTGCAAAATGAGGAGAGCAGTGACTGCTGAAAGGCTATCACCCAGCCTCCAGACCATGAGGAGGTCTATTCTTGAATGGAACTAAAGGAAGGCAATACGGAATGAGAGTAGGTGTACCTTAGGCACACGTAGGGAGAATTGCTTTCAGAGAAGCTGCCTACATGGTCTGCGCAGCTAAGGGAACCCCTCTGAGCTTAGGGCCCCACCCTCTGGTAACTCAAGTCTTAAATACTACACCTTGAGGTGCTGCAGACTGTAGGTCTGCACGGCTAAAGCTTTCCCCCTGAGCATTGGACCATTCCACCCAGTGGGACTTCTGGGAGACACCGCAGTAGACAGGTGGTCTACAGAGAAGGACCCTCACCTGAGACAAGGGAATCGCCCTCAAATGCAGACATCAAAGGGAGCAAGAGCTGTCTACCCACAGAGAGAACCCTTAGGGCAAGATTCTAACTGAATAATGACTGCTGAGATGGAATGATTGTGTAACCCCCCTACAAATGGGGGTTCCTAAAGTGTCTTCCTGGGCTTGCCTAATGCCCACTGCCAGGCTGGTTTTCTGAGTCATACCATTGTAAAAGTGTTGTGCATGTGAATGCCTAGCTAGCCTCCAGGCCTATCTCCTTAAGAGACATAATTTTGTGGTGTATAATTAATCCGGGTAAAGGCCGAGTGTTTCCAGGCTCGAGTCCCGCTTGAACTGCAGTAATATTGCTCCATTCTGCAATCGTTACTTATGCAGAGGGAGCTATGTTAGAGCTTGTAATTGTTTGCTGATTAGCTGCTCTAATAATAATGATATTATAGTTTGTCTTACCTGCCTTTCTTTGCAGCATGGACATTTCTATATTGCACCAATCAGTACCTTTTGGGGACCTTAAAATGTAGTCTGTCCCCAGGGGTCTTGTGGGATTGAAATTTCTGTAGGAATTGTAGTTTTTACATATTGGTGCCTAAATGGACCTGGAGTGGGAGACCTTGCTGTGACAGACAGATGAGTCAAACCTTTCAGATCGTTGGGAAAGTCCCAAGCTGCTTGCAGCAGTCAGTCAGTCTGAGATTGGAGTTGAGAGAATGAACAGCTCGAGATATTCGAGCAGCTGCTCCTGCGTAGTTGCGCGGGAAACTGGTGGGAAGGCTGTGTTTGGCCTGCCTGTCTCATTTTCCCTTGTGAGGGAATACTTCAGTTAATTATAATCGGACTGAATCTGAACAGGTTTGTGACAAGAATTACCAAATTGTGACTGCTTTGCTGCCTGAAGAAGACCGAAGATTTGCTTCATGCGATTGGTCTGTCAGAAGTCTGAAACCACCACAGAGCATACAGTTTGGACAGAGACATTGTGATTGCGACCGGACTGTCATCCGAACTGTGGTACTGCTTTTTTTTTATTATAAGTGTGCTGAATGCTGCTAGTGGTTCGCGATTTGGTTCCCCACTGCCTGCTTGTGCCACGCTTGCTGGAAACTGAATCCAGCAGCACTGGACTACCATCCGAATTGTTCACCTGGCCTGGGCCTTGCCACCTTGGCCCAGCCAGCTACTCACGCCACAGAGAAGACCATCAACGAGAGACCTGCCTGGGGATCAGCCCCCTGCTCAACATCACGAACAGAAACAACACCACGGTGAATCATGCAGGCCCTGCTTCTCCTGGCAAACCAGCAAGTCATTCTGTAATCTCTATTTCATCCATCCTGTGTCCTGTACTGGGTAGTGTGAGTAAACACCAGGGTAGTTCCCTGCAACAACAGCTCAATCAAAGTGTGTCATCTGATTTAATTGTTTTGTCTAATTATCACGAACTGAGCCTCCTGGCACCGGATTACAAATTGTGGGTTATTGTGCATGACTTGTCTTTTCATCATAGGGCCCCGACCAGCTGCAACGCCGGCCTACCCCGTGCAACGTTTCAGGCTAGCCTACCTCGTCACTGGGTACCCAGAGTGTGTGTGACTGTGTTGAGGGACTTTAAAGTGCATGCCTTGTAGCCTGATTGAATCAATATCTAAACCAATCAACCTGATTATGCCCCTTCCTTGTTCATTTCCCCTGAATAAATCAGATCTGAATCTTTTTGAGCTTAACCTGCCTGTGGTGCACTTCTATACAACTTGCACTGTGGTACTATTGTTTGCTGTGTTTAACCTTACTTTACAGGGGGTCTCCAGAGCAGAACAGGTGGAACCAACCCCCTGTGGTAAGTGCAGAGTGGGGATATGTCTGCTGTTTGGGGGTTATTACATCTGTGGGTTTTGTACATTGCCTAGGCCACTAGAGGGGAAAGAGGGGGGTCACAGTGAGAGTTGTATCCAGGTCAGCTACGCTACCACTAACCCTGTCCTCCGGGTGGAGGCACCCATTTTCAGTACGCAGGCCCCTTAACCTGCACCTAGCCATGCAGGTAGGGGTAGTAGCCCTTGGGATAGCGCCACGTAGGGGTTAAAATTGAATGACTGAAAGGTACTGAAATCTGAATGTACGTCAAGGTCAAAATGAGAGGTAAAACCCAGCCTCAACAGGAAGGGCTCGAAGTTGTAAACACACTAAGACTAGGTTGGGAAATGCTGAAGCAGACTGAGTAAACTAATTAAGATAACAGAACTGAAAAGGGGAGCAGCTCCTTACTAGAAAGCCACGTAAAAGTAATGGTATTTACTCACCTGGTAAAGGTGATTATTTGAGTATCCTTTAAAGTACTCTGCAGTCAAAACCATTGGGTATTCCTCATCCATCCTATAGGCTGATGCACGATCCAATCAAAATTGGCCAGGCTAAGGACAGCCCCCTTGTCCCATCTGAGAATCTCCAGTGTGAATCTTCCTTAGCAATTAGAGATAGTGACTAACAATAACAACAGAGAAAAAATGACAAGGACACAGAAAACAGGGAAAAATGACAGTACCCCTTTATGTATGCTGTCCTCTCTGAGAGATGCCTGGCAGCCCTGACTGTGTTCTAGCATAGCGACAAATTATCTATAGAAACATTGTTGACCATGGTTCACATTTATTTCAATATCAAAAACATAACAAGCAATGAATTAATACTGTAGTATTATATGTTGGAGAAGAAACAGGATATTTATACATAACATTGTAACCTTCTTCTTAGAGGCAGATATTCAAACCAGTCCATTGGTATCTAGGAAATGACCACATCTGCTGCCCTGGGTGGGGCTGCAGAGTACTATAAAGGGTACTTAAATAATCACCTTCACCAGGTGAGTAAATACCATTATATTTCGCATCCTTTATAGTACTCCACAGTCAAAACCATTGGGACCATAGTAGCAGTGTGAGAGCTATTATATCTAGACCTTGGGTGGGACAAAACAGGCAGGATATGTGGATCTTATACATTCTTTATCCAACTGTTATCACTGCCCTAGCGAAAGAGGCCCTTTCAGCTGATGCTACATCTAGCCGGTAATGCCTGGTTAAGGTATGTATGGAAGACCAAGTTGCTGCTGAGCAAATGTCTGGTACTGAAACTTCGCCTCTTTCTCCCCATGATGTGGCCACTGCTCTAGTGGAATGTGCTTTGATCCCCTCTCTGGTGGCTCCTTGCCTGCCTCCCTGTAAGCTGTGGTTATAGTTTGTTTGATCCACCTAGCTATAGAATTCTTGGAGGTTGCCTGGCTGGCCCTCTTCCCTGTGGTCAGTATAAACAGTCTATCTGTCTTGCGTGGGCCGCTGGTCATGCTAAGATACTTTTTTAGCTGCTGACTTACATCCAGAGGTTGAGGACTCCCTGTGTTGGAATCCCGTTCCCTCCCTAAAAATGGTAGTTGAACCTCTTGGGCCAAATAATATGTGGAGGCTACCTTACGTAGAAAGGAGGGAACTGTCCTTAGAGTGACCCTGCCATTGTGGAATATCAGGAATGGTTCTCTACATGATAGTGCCTGTAACTCTCCTATTCTTCTGGCAGATGGCTACCAGAAACATTGTTTGTAGAGTGCACCAGTGTAGTGTTTCTTGTTGGAATGTATGACCTTGCAATCCTTCTAACACTATGTTCAGCTGCTGTGGTGCACAGATTGGTCTTACCCTTGGGGAAGTTAGCGTCACTGGTTTGAGAAGTCTTACTATATCTGGGTGTGACCCTATAGGTCCTACCCTGGTAATGGTCCCCTTAAGGCAGAGATTGCTGAAGCCTGAACTCTCAGCAAAGCAGGACTGAGTCCTTTATTTGTCCCATCATTGATAAAGTTCAGAATTTGCAGCAGGCCTGCTACTGATGGAAGTGTTCCTTTTTTGGTGCACCATTTGTGAAAAATTTGCCATTGTCTTTGGTAAGCTGTACTGGTAGATTGCCTTCTAGACTGAAGCAAATAGTCCACCACTCTGGTATGGTATCCCAGGGTCAGCAGTCTGTTCCTCTCAGCAGCCAAGCCATCAGTTTCAGTGATGCTGAATTTGGGTGTAGTATTGGGCCCTGTCTCAGTAGATCTGGCCAGTGAGGCGGGGCATTAGCCGGTCGACTGTCATTTGTGAGAGTCGCCTCTCTATGTGACCAATGACCCTGTGTGACATGTTTTAGGTAAGCTGCCCCCCATCCTGTCAGGCTTGCACTGTGGTGACCATTGCAGTGAGAGGTTGTGCCAGCGTGTGGCCCTTTATTATGTTCTTTTGGACCATCCACCATCGTAGGGTGTTGAGTATTCTTGCTGGTGGTGATATTCTGAAGCTGACGTTCTGTGTTGTCTGGTCCCACATCTCAATTAGGCATCATTGTAAAACTCTTATGTGGAGCCTGGCCCATGGTATCAAGTTTATTAGGGCTGCCATTACTCCTAGTAGTTGGATGTAGTCCCATACTGCCCTGTTTGATTTTTGAATGATTCCGTTTATCAGCTGGTGGATGTTGCTGATCTTGTCCTCCATAAGGAATACTCAGTTGATCTGTGTATTGATTAAGGCGCCAAAGTGGGTGAGGGACTGTGAGGAAGTTAACTGGCTCTTTGCTGTGTTTCTCACCCACCTGTGACTCTGTACGCATTGCACTGCTAGGCTGGTGTTGTATTGGGCCTACTCAGCTGTTTTGGCCCACAGTAGCCAGTCATCCAGATAGGGGATGATGTGGATCCCCTCCTTCCTTAGGTGTGCTGCCAAGACTACTAGTGGTTTGGTGAACATGCGTGGTGCAGAGGCCAGTCTGAATGGGAGACAGGTGTATTAATAATGCCCCCCCCGGCGTATATAGAACCTCAGGTAATTGTGGTGTGAGCTCCTGATCGAGATGTGGAGATAGGCGTCTTTCAAGTCTATTGACATCAGGTAGTCCCCTGGCTGGATTGCTAGTAGTGTTGACCTGAGCATCTCCATCTTTAACTTTTTGTACTTCATGAATTTGTTCAGGTATTTTAGGTCCAGAACTGGCTGCATTCCCCCCGTTTTCTGTGGGACTACAAAGAATAAGGAGTAAACTCCTGTATCTCTCTCCCCTCTATAGGGACTTGTGAAATAGCCCTGTTTTGTAATAGGTCAAGTATTGCCAGATTTATTGCTTGTACCTTTGCTGGACACTTGGGTATTGGGGAGACCAATGGTCTGTGCTGCAACGGTTTGATGGTGAACTCTATTGCATATCCCCTTGTCACTGCTTTGTTCACCCATTTGTCAGATGTTGTGTGAGCCCATTGATGCGCAAACCATTGAAGTCTCCCTGCTATAGGTGGGTTTGCTTGGGCCCGCGTGTCTTCATTGTTTTTTGCCCTGATTTTTGAAGTTCAGCTTCCGCCCTCCATTGCCGTATTGTCTGCCGGTGTTATTTTTGGTTTTGTTGCCGTAGGCTCTATGCTGGAGTTTGGGTTTTTGGTTCCATTGCCTTGACCCCTGGATGTTGTAGCTCTGGTGTCTGGGCTTTAAGTTTTTCCCTTTGGGATGAAAGGATCTGTCCGAGGGCAAGCAGATGTCCTTGTCTCCTTGCGCTTGTTTGCCATCTCGGTTTTTGAGATATGGGGTTAAGCCCTCGCCAAATAAGGTTCCTTCTTAGAATGGCAATTTCATTAATGCACTTTTTGACTCATTGTCCACCTGCCATAGCTTGAGCCACAATGTCCGCCTGCTCTGTTTGCTAGGACTGCCATTCTGGAACTGAACCTCAGGATGTCCAGTGAGGCATCCATAAAGTATTTTACTGCTTGTATTGCACATTCTGCTGCATTGGCCTTTGGTGAGTCCTAGTATGTCCTTCATCAGGATGTCCACCCATCTATGGAGGGCTCTACTTGTGAACCACAGCGCCGTATTGGCTGCTCGTAACATGCCCGAGACCTCATGGAATCTTTCTGAGGTGCTCTTTGATTTTCTTGTCCATGGGCTCTTTGAGTGCTGCTGTGCTTTCCATACGGATGGTAGTATGTTTGGATAGTTCAGTGACTGGTTGGTCTACCTTTGGTGCTTTTCCTCAGTGATCGCTTCTCATTTGTGATGGGGGTACCAGTTGTGTAGCATGTTTCTTTCTGGGAGCCGGATGGGCTCGGGGGCATCATATTCCTTACTGAGTGTGGTTTCTATGGTTTTGCAAGTTAGGAAATGGATCTTTTTCTCAGGTTCCCCTATTGACAGCAGGGGGTCCTCTGATGTGGAGGGTTGCTCCAGCTGTTCCTTGATTTTCAGGGTGGCCTTGACCATTTTTATAAGTTCATCGATGTTATCCCCATGGCACATTCTAGTGGATTTATCCATGGTGTCCTTGTCCGGGTCACCCTGGGTTTCCAATGTGATGCTTTCCATCTCCTGACATGGTCTTTCCAAGTGGTATCCTCACCCTGGCTACTCGGTCAGGCTAGTGCTGGCATGTGGTTGCTGGCCTTAAAGGATTCAAGTAGTTGGAACAGCAACTGTGCCTGGCTAGCATCCAGTGCTATTGGGGCTGTCAGTGGGGTCGGGTCATTGGAGTCCGAAAGTCTCCCGTTCATTTCTCCAGAGCCCCCATTGCCTGCCAGCGTGCTTACTGCACAGGCCATGTCCTCCTCATCAACCTCTGCATAAAGGATCCCACATTCTCTGCATTTCTTCATGTTGTTCATTTTTGTTGTTGATCTGTTGATTTGACATAGAAAGAATTGTATCAGATATGGGATCTGAGCCCTAACACACCCCACAGTTTTAACAGAAGATTGCTCCAGTAATCAGAGTCCTAGGTTTCCCTCCGCTGGAGCTCAAATGAATAAACTGTGCTTTGCCCCTTTATGAAATTATTGCTGGCTAGAGAATGCATGGCAGTAGTCCCAGGCAAGATGGCCACCATAAATCTCGCGAGATCTGGCAGGATTTAGGACTGGCCTATTCCTAGGGCTGTACTCATTGATTGCCAATAAGGCACACACTGACCCAGCCAAGATGGCTGCTGTGTTCTCGCATGAGTTCCCCGTGAGACTTGCAAGTGCTGTATGCGCTACCAGTAGTCTTGGTCTCACGGGAACCGCACTGCATTCTCAGAGGTGCCAAGAGGTAAAGGAACAGTATGGCTGCTAGGGGTCTCACTGGGCAGAGAAGATGTTATTTTATTACTCACTGAGACCAGGGAGGACAGAATTAGCTGGAGGAGGGGGCGACCAATGCAAGGAGCTCGAAGGTGTGTTATCCGGTGGTCCTGGGCATGGAAATCAGCCCTTTGATGCCGCAGAGGATGGAAGAAGATGGGAGCAACATGTGCAGGTACCAATTTGCTTTTATTTATTTTCCCTGCACAGTGTGGGTCTGAGGGGGTTCTAGGAGGTCCCCATCCCATGAATCTTGCCATGAGCCATGCAATGTAAGTGAGCCCACCTAGACAAATGTGGGAGAAGTGTTTCTGCTTTGGAGGAGGATGCTACAGGAGGGACCTCTCTCCTTTGGGCTCAGAAGTAGCCAGCTGTGTGCCCACTGCTTTGAGGATGCTCCAGGAGGGACCTCAACATTTGGGCTTGACTCATGGGGCACTATACAGAGTTCTTGTGCCTTGGGGTGGGTAGGATCTCTGGGACATTTTATGGTGATCTGTGCCTATGACGGGGGTTTTGGAATGCTGGACTTGCTACAGGAGGGAGACCTGTTCCCGGTGATAAAACCCCAGAGGCTGATAGTTAAATGTTGAATTCCATAACTATTGCTTTGTGATGAGTTTTTTAATAGATGCAACAATCTGCAGTTCTAAATTGTATTACATTTAATCCAAGAAGGGGTCTAAGACCCCTGGCTACCAGGCTGCATTATAAAATTTAATTAGAAATGTTGTACCTTATGTGAATGAGTTGCTAGTTGTTGGAAGCAGAACTGCATTGTGACCAACCTTTCCTGATGCACAAAGTAAACTGGAGATTCTCAGATGGGACAAGTGGTCTGTCCTCAGCCTGCACAATTTTGATTTGATAGTGTATCAGATAGGATGGATGGGGAATACCCAATGGTTTTGACTGCAGAGTACTATAAAGGATACAAAATATAATTGAGGAATACAACTGAACTGAGTGATTTGCAAGTAGCCTGGTATGAACAGCAAAATGGGAAGCCTGAAATAGTACAAGCCAAGACAGCAGAATGACGTAGGCGGGTTACAAGTAGGAAACTAGAGGGCACACCAAGAAACAAAACAGAAACAAGCACAGAAGTTGTAGGAGGGCAGGAATGCAGCAACAGTAGCTGACTGAGAGAAAGAAGGAAGCACCAACCCGGAAAAGTAGAAAAACCAAAATACTGACCTAGAAAGCCACTGAAGGTACAAACTAAACAGAAAACCCGAAACACAAGGAGAAAGGGGGTCCATCACAGTCTCCGAGGTCCAGAACCCCATCATAGTGTCCAGCTCTAGCAAAGTAGCAGTGCTTCTGAATGAGGCTGGAGGAAGCTAGCTTAAATAGCTCAGGGAGGGATGTGTGGCTGGTAACTCCTGTGTACTGAACTGAAGGAATAGCCTTTGTGTTACTAATCAAATTGTGAACTTTTTCCAGACTACAGCAGAAAACTTTAAGCCCAACGCTAAGAGTTTGTGTTGTAAAAAAGAGGCTCCATGAGCGCAAATGAAAATTTGCACATGTGTACCCTTCCCACCTTATAATCTAACGCTAGGGCCTGCCACATATAATATTTACTAATCCTGAACTTGTGGCTGCTGTCCTGTAAAATGAGGCTGCAGCCAAAGAAGGATGCTCAGGCACATGTAGGACAGGACCCATGGCTTGAAAGGCTTATCTATGCTACCATCTCTACAAGTAAGTGGGGGTGTGTGCTGGTAACCCTGGGGCACAGTGGGGATCTTGAGGCACCAGGCATAACCAGAACATTTTACATGACTGTGAACTGAACATTACTGAAATCTGGCTTGGGGAGTCCCTGTGCCTATACAGAGCCTGGTTGCATTGATAAGAGCCTCGGTGGCAGTAGCAGGGGCCAAGGCTACTCTGTAGTCTGCCATGCAACCTAGTGTGGTCAGTTCTCCATGCAGCTAGGACATCCATGCCCCAGGGACCCACCACCCAGTGACTGGACTAGAGACTGGAACTTTTATACCCCTTTGTAACAATAATTTTTTTTTTTAATTAATTCTGTCTGCACTGATATCAATTAGAATCTAATCGGCTGAGGGACAAAGAGAGCTTCCTGAAAATAAAAGGAAGATTTTTATCAGAAGACAGACCAGCAGTCTCTGAGGGTAATTGCAGTCTCTGTCCTGTAAATAACAGGATCCCCAGGTCAGTCAATGGGAGAACTTCAAAGTAAAGAAGTCTCTTACATGTCTGGAGACTGTCTTGGGCACTCAGGCAATTCCCTGTAAAGCAGACAGCAAGTAAATCTATGGGAGATGTCCTCGAGCACACAAAATCCATGGGTCCAGCTTCAACTAGTTTCTTTAGAGAGGCTGTCCTGAGAGAACAAAGCACTGTTCCTGGAAATGATGTCACTGAACAGGGGTGATGAGGATGCATGGAGCCAGGCTTAAGTCTGAATGTGAGAAGGGCAAGTCAGTCTGTGCTGGAACTCTGTACAGCTGGAGTCTGCCAGGGCTCACTGAGGTACAGTATCCTGTGTGGTAAGAACTGTCCTTCTCTGATAGAGTTAAGAAGCTATATGGGGGGCGGGGGGTCTAATTGTTTCTTCTGCTGCATGGAAACCATTTCTTTTTAATTTCCGTGGTAATATAGATTATATTTGGCTCCTGTGAGTTTCTGGAGCACACTGCTTGTATTTTTATTGCACTAACACCCGAATGAGGGTACTAAGAAAGAGCGGTTTGGATATAGCACCTAGCTGGACATATTAAGTGTCATTTGGTGTACAAGAGTTACATTGACTGACCTTTTTAGTCCTTGTGGGCAATTTGTATGCACTTTGAGTGCTAAGTCAGTGGGAATAACAACTGTTTTTACTATTTTAAACGCTTAATAAAAGTAGTTTGGTTCACGGGTGCACCGGAAGTACAGGTGACATCACTTCCAGTTGTTCTTGGATAAAAACAGCAGTCCTAGCAAGCAGAGGCACAATATTAATTATACTTGGCTCCTGTGAGTTTCTGGAACACACTGCTTATAATTTTGTTGCACTAACACCTGAATGAGAGTACCAAGAAAGAGCTGTTTGGATATAGCACCTAGGTGGACATACTGAGCTTCATTAGTTGTACAGGAGTTACATTGGCTGACATTTTAGTCCTTGTGGGAAATTTTTATGCACTTTGAGTGCTACGTCAGTGGGAATAACTACTGTTTTTACTATTTTAAAAGCTTAATAAAAGCATTTTGGTTCACAAGCGTACCGGAAGTACAGGTGACGTCACTTCCAGTCACTGTTGGATAAAAATGGCAGTCCTAGTGAACGGAAGCACAGTACAGATTATATTAGGCTCCTGTGAGTTTCTGGAACACACTGCTTATATTTTTTATTGCACTAACAACTGAATGAGAGTACCAAGAAAGAGCTGTTTGGATATAGCACCTAGGTGGACATACTAAGTGTCGTTAGGCATACAGGAGTTACATTGGCTGACATTTTTAGTCCTTGTGGGCAATTTTTATACACTTTGAGTGCTAAGTCAGTGGGAGTAACCACTGTTTTTACTATTTTAAAAGTTTAATAAAAGCAATCTGGTTTACGAGCACACCGGAAGTACAGGTGACATCACTTCCGGTCACTCGTGGATAAAAACTGCAGTCCTAGCGAGAAGAGGTAAGCACAGGGTGGAGACGATCCAGGCAGAGGCAAGCAGTGTCTGCCAGCATCAGCCGGGGAAAATGGGAACAGGGTTACTACTTCTGACAACCCTATTTAGTTTGAAGGTACTTATAAAACTGCAAAAATGAATACTGCTGTGGATCCATCAGAGGACCTGTTGGACCTGCTATGTAAGGAAGGTACCCTTGTACTTTGTTTAAAGTGTAAAATGTTTGCTGAAAATACCCTAATAATAAACCAAACAGCTTGGGCCCGGTATTCAGAAATGCGCCTGGCACTGGCACAAGAGGTGGCGCAGCACAACTGAGGGACACTGGAGCAACTAAGGGGATATAGTCAAAAGAAATGTGCCACTGCACATCTCGTCTGAATATACCACATTATGCATGCTGTGCAACTACAATGCATTGGCGCAGCCCCCCAGACAGGTCTGAATACCATGAATGGGAAATGCACTAGTGCAGCAGAAATATGTTGTGTGCAAATTCCTGATATTCAGACACCAATGTGCAAATGGAGCCATAATGCATGTAAGGCACAAATGAGGCCATTTGCATGTCATTATGGCTCATGTACACAAATGCTCACAGCCTGGGAAATAAGATCCCAGACCTGCAGGCAATAATGTCAGAGGCTAAACTGGACATAGTAGCAATTAGTGAGACGTGGTTTACCAGTAACCACACTTGGGAGACTTCAGTACCTGGCTATGTATTGTTCAGAAGAGACCGAGGTGCAAAAAGAGGGGGAGGAGGGTCTGTATGTTAATGAAAATATCAAAGCTACAGAAATTCAGAATACACATAAGGAGCCAGAAGAACTGGTGGGTCACCCTGGAAACAGGAAATGGGGCAGCCATAAGAACTGGGGTTGTCTACAGGCCCCAGACCAGAGGGAAGACAAAGACACATTACTGTTAGAAGATATACAAAACATGACAGCTAAAGGGGAGGTTCTGATAATGGAGACTTCAACATGCCGGATACAGATTGGTCAATACCAGCAGGAACATCTGCAGAACTAGACTCATAGTGGATTCCCTGCAGGGGGAGGGCCTCAAACAACTGGTACAGCAACCCACAAGAGACAGGGCTATCCTAGATCTAGTACTGACTAACAAAGAAGGGATCACAGATCTCCAGGTAGAAGGTCACCTGGGAGCCAGTGACCATCACATGGTATGGTTCAATTTGGCTACTACATCTAAATCATCCCATTCCAAGGCAAAAATATGGGACTTCAGAGGAGCTGACTTTGATAAGATGGCCAACAGAGTTAAGCTAGCCCTGGCAAAAAGAAACACAGGTGAGGGGGTACAGGCAAAGTGGGCAAGCATTAAGGATGCAATACTTGAAGCAACATCCCATTGTGTTAGACAGAAAAGGAAGAGCAAAGAAGAAGGAAACCACTTTGGTTCCTCAAATACAGTAGCAGAAAAGGTCAGAGCCAAAAGGCTGGCCTTCAGGAAATATAAGGGAACACAGCGGGATGAAGATGAGGAGGCATATCAAACTGCCCTAAGGGAAGCAGGTAAGGCAGTAAGGCAGCAAAGTCCCAAACTGAGGAAACACTAGCACGAACAGTAAAGAAGGTGACAAGACTTTCTATAGATACATTAGTGAAAGGAGAAAGTCCAGAGGGGTATTGCTAAGTTTAATGGAGAAAAAGGGAGCATGTGAGGAGGAGGACCCCTAAAGGCATCTATCCTAAATAGATACTTTTGCTCAGTATTTACTGAAGAGAAGGCAGGGCAGGGCCCACAGCTCAGCATCATGGACACAGGGGAGGGAGGTGAGCACTACTCCTTCACAAAAGAAAGGGTCCTACAAGAGCTTGCATGCTTCCAGGTGGATAAGGCAATGGACCTGATGGCATACATCCCAGGGTACTTAAGGAGCTAAAGGAGGAACTAGCAGAGCCATTAGCAGAATTGTTTAGTGAGTCTCTGAGCACAGGAGAGGTCCCAGAAGACTGGAGAAGGGTTTCATGTGATCCCGCTCCACAAGAGTGGTAGCAGGGAGGAGGCGGGGAACTACAGACCGGTCAGTCTTACCTCAGTAGTGGGCAAGATTATGGAGGCACTCCTTAAGGAAAGGATAGTGCAACACCTGGAATCCATAGGGGCGCAGGATCCAAGACAGCATGGGTTTACAAAAGGAAGGTCTTGTCAAACTAATCTCATAGATTTCTTTGACTGGGTAACCAGAGTGGTGGACCAAGGGGGAGCAGTTGATGTCGCCTACCTTGACTTCAGCAAAGCTTTTGACACTGTTCCACATAGAAGATTGATAAATAAGCTGGGTAGGCTCGGTGGGTCAGAAGTTGGTCAACTGAGGCAAACTGGTTGACGGGCAGAAAACAGAGAGTGGTGGTAAATGGTATACAGTCAGAAGAGATGCAAGTCACAAGGGTACCTTAGGGATAAGTCCTGGGGCCAGTCCTCTTCAACATCTTCATTAGTGACCTTGCAGATGGACTAGAGGGTAAGGCTTGTCTGTTTGCAGATGACACCAAGATCTGCAACAGAGTAGATGATCCAGATGGGGTGGGCAGAATGAGAAGAGATCTGGATAAACTAGCAGAATGGTCAGAAGAGTGGCAACTGGGATTTAATGCAAAGAAGTGCAAAATCATGCAATATAGGGAAGAGAAACCCTGAAGCCACCTATAGGCTGGGAGGGGAGTTGCTAGCAGTCACAAAGGAAGAAAGAGACTTGGGCATCATCATCACTGATGACCTAAAATCATCCAAGCAGACCTCTAAAGCAGTAGGTAAGGCTAGGGGGTGTTAGGTGTATTAGTAGGGGTATCACAAGTCGTAAGAGGGAGGTATTAATCCTCTGTACAAGACACTGGTTAGGCCCCATCTGGAGTACTGCGCGCAGTATTGGAGGCCACCTTCACAAGGACATTAACCAAATCGAGGCAGTCCAGAGAAGGGCAACCAAATGGGCAGGGACTGCATCAGAAGACATATGAGGACAGATTAACGGAGCTCAATATGTATACCCTTGAGCAAAGGAGGAGAGGTGATATGATCGAGGCATTCAAACACCTTAAGGGCATAAACAAGGTGAAAGAGTCTAACATGTTTAAATATAAGAAAATAGCAGGACAAGAGGACACAGCATGAGATTAGAGGGAGGCCGATTAAGGGGAATGTGGAGAAATTTTTTCACAGAAAGGTGGTGGATGCATGGAATGGCTTACCACAAGAAGTGGTGGCTATGAATACAGTGCAGGGCTTCAAACAGGCATGGGATAGGCATAAGGGAGCAATACAAATGACTATGAATAGATAGGCCACTGACAGAGCAAAGGCCGATGGCACATTTATAAGGTAGAAAAAGAAATGGGCAGACTGGATGGGCCTTGCTGTCCCTATCTGCCATCAACTTCTATGTTTCTATGTTTCTATGCTCCATTTGCATGTGCTGTGCAGGGTTGCCCAGCAAAATGTGCCTGGTGACCTGCACAGCATGCCTTGCCAAAGTGTAGCAATTGTAATAGCCCTGGTGGTCCAGTGGTACCCCCTTCCTGCCCATACCTCTGAACGCTCATCCATCTGACCCAGACCTCCCTGGTTGTCTAGTGGTACCCCACACCTCGCCGGTAATGCCAATCACCCATACACTTAACTAAAGCAATACCCTGGTAGTCCAGTGGTTCCCCCTTCCCATCCCAAAGCTCTGATCACCGAGTATAATAGTGTTTCTATTCCCTGGTGGTCCAGTGGTACCCCCTTCCCATCCTGACATGCTGATCACTGAGTATAATATTGTTTCTATTCCCTGGTGGTCCAGTGGTACCCCCTCCCTATCCTGACATGCTGAACGCCATCAGAATAAGACAGTATCACCCTGGTGATCCAATGGTTCCCCCAACCCCATCCACTCAGGACCCCCAGCCCACCCAGCTCCCCTCTGGTCATTGGCGGGCAGCATACCTGCCCATATACCACCGTGGCTGCCTGCTGAATGACAGCTTACAGTAGCTTCTGCGAGCTCATTGGTCCACACTGTGGACCATCTTGGTGCAGAAGTCATTATTTCAGGCCCACTACATATCCCTAGAGCAAAAAAGGAAAAAATGACACAATACTTAGAATTAATACTAGACTAAAAAATTGGACCAGAAATGAAAACATAAGATTCATTGAATCCTGGTCACATTTTTATAATAAGTATCACCTTTACAGTAAAGATGGTCTACACTTGAACAATAATGGAGCATTCATACTTGCCAGGCTAATTAAAACACATATGGAGCTAGCCCCTTTAAACTAGTTCGGATGGGGGACAAGGTACCCTCAGTTGTAGTATAGGAAATAACTTGCAATCAGAGTAAACATACAAAACTTAATAAGGGAAGTAAAAACAAAGCGAGAATTATGGGCATGTTATGTAATGCCAGAAGTTTGAATAATAAAATGAGCGAACTACAGAGAATACTGACTATGGACCAGAACATTGACCTTATACTAATTACTGAAACATGGCGGAATGACACCGATAATTGGAATAAACACACCCCAGGTTATAATTTAGTAAGACTTGACAGGATCCATAAAAGAGGGAGTGGAATTGCCATTTATATTTCAGAGAGCTTAACAGTAGTAGATATAACATCAAAAATTAAGAAGCACAAGACTGCAACTGAAACACTATGGTTGCAGCTAAATCCAAACTCTACCAATACATTTATTGTTGGTCTATGATATAGACCACCCACCACTGAGGAAGACATACTGTACATACCCTCCTCATAGAGGAGATCATTGAGGCTGCTGAGATGGGACAGTTAGTCCTAGCTGGTGACTTTAATCTAAATGATATCGAGTGGAAACATCAAACTGCAAAAAGTAAACAAACTGAGATCTTTATACAAACCTTGTTGGAGCAAAACTTGATTCAACATGTTAACAACCCAACACATGAAAGTAACATATTGGACTTAGTGCTTACTTCCAAAGTATAAGTATCATGGATTGTCATGTAATCTCCCCACTGGGTAACAGTGATCACAACAGCATATGCTTTACTGTACAGTGTGCCACAGAAAGAGTGAAAGGATGCACTGAAACATACTTATAAGACAGCAAACAAAGAGAAGATGAACCAGGAGATTACTAATATCAACTGGCATAACATACTGAAAGATGAGTCAGGGGAAAAACGCTGGCAAATAAAAGAAACAATGCTAAGTTTAAGCAATAAATACATTAGGCGTATTAAAAATATAACAGAAAAGGTGTTAAGCCAAAATGGTTATAATAATAATAATCTTTATTTATTATGCGCCTTTGAGATATCAAGGCGCATTACAAAACTTAAAACAGTGACTAAAACATCAGTAATAAATACACAGTAAAATCCAAAAATGAACCTTACTAGTCACAATATGCCTTGCTCCATAAATAGGTCTTCAGTGCCTGTTTAAACCCCCCCACAGTCGTGCACTCCCGAAGCCAACGTGATAGAGAATTCCAAAGGGCTGGGGTCACGTACATGAATGCACGTGCCCCTGAAGAGTTTAAAACAGCTTGGAATCTCTAGCAACCCCTTGTCTGCTGAACGGAGCAATCACTCGGGGCAGTAAGAGACAGGAGCTCTTTCAGGTAGTCAGGGCCAAGTCCACATAGGGCTTTATAAGTCAATAATCCGACTTTGAAGGTGATCCACCACTGAACTAGCAGCCAGTGCAGTTCGCGCAGCCCCGGTGTAATATGGGAAGTCTGAGGAGTCCCCGTCAACAACTGGGCCACAGCGTTCTGCACCAGCTGCAAGTGGTGGATATCAACCCCTGGAAGCCCAAAGTAAAGAGAGTTGAAATAATTGAGGCGCGAGGTCACAAAGGCGTGGATCAATGCGGGAAGATCATCAGATGGAACAAAGTGCTTGATCCTAGTGATGTTCCTCAGATGGTAAAAGGATAGCTTAACAACAGCCAACATCTGAGACCGTAGTGTCAGCCCGTCATCAAGTATCACCCCTAGGTCCCACACCCATTCAGAGGCAAGGAGCTGGGAATCCCCCAGAAAAAGCCCTGTGGGTTAATCAGCCCCTGACCCCCCTATCCGGTGAACTGGATCAACAACCATCACCTCAGTCTTCCCTGGGTTCAACCTCAGCCAGCTGGAATTCATCCAATCCTGGATTTCAGTGAGGCAGTTATTAAATACTGAAAGTTCTACATCCTGGTCAGGTGCAAAAGGCAGGTAGAGCTGGGTATCATCAGCATAGCAGTGAAACCTCAGCCCATACATCTTACAGTGTCTTTGAGGGGCAGCATATACACCGAAAACAACATGGGGGACAGCACAGTGCCCTGAGGAACCCCACATGACAGAGAGAATGCTCTGTGACTGCTTCAACTCTTAAGGAAACTCTGCTGGCAGTGAAAGTGCCTAGTAAACAACTGAAACTCTGCTATTCCAGACATATGTGAGAGATATTGTCAGAGGAATAAATCCCCGACACCACCCTCTGAGTTCTGCCAGTGAAGAAAGACCTAAACCATCTGAGGACTGAACCAGTCAGGCCACAGATGAACCTTAGGTGCTCGAGCAGCACCCCATGATCCACAGTGTCAAAAGCTGATAAGAGATCAAGAAATACCAAGATGGACTGTTTTTTTTCAATCATTCACCATCAGAAGATCATTCAGCACCCGAACCAGTGCAGTCTCGGTACTGTGCCTCTTTTGAAAGCCAGATTGGAGAGGTTTGTAGATGCTATGGATGGTCAAATGGTTCTCCAGCAGTACAGCCACTACTTTCCCAGTTGCCTTCCCCACAAAGGGGAGGTTAGAGCTAGGTCTGTAGTTTGCCAGACAGTCTGGGTCCAGAGAAGCTTTCTTCAAGAGAGGAGTCACCACTGCCTCCTTCAGGGAGCTAGGATACTCACCCAACTCAAGACTATCTGTGCCAAGACCGGGCTGATAATATCACAACAACCCATAATCAGGGAAGTTGGGCCCGGGTCTAAACTACAGCACATAGGGTGCATAATCTGGACAATCCGCATAACATCCATGATCTCCGGCCAGTCGAAGGTACTCCAAGAGTAGTGAGGGGCAGTGGCCAAGCACCGATTATCAGCAGCTCCCATACAGTATGTTGATCGGGTCTCCGCCCTGATGTCAGCCACCTTATCAGCAAAAAAATGAGCAAGCTCCTCACACTTCAATTGTGAAAATGCTCTTCTGAACCTGTAGACAAGCTGGGTTGCACAGCCTGTCTATGGTTCAGAAGAGCTGAGCTGGTCGGTTATGAGCGGCAGTAATCTCCCCGGACAGGAACTTTGCCTTCTTACGGAGAGATTGCTGTCGGTAATGCTCTAGCAGTCTAAGATGGTCAACCTCCAGGTCAGATTTCTGCCAGCAATGCTCTAACCTTTGTCCTAATCACCGCAGCTCCCTCAAGGTCCTGTCAAACCACGGAGACTGAGGGCAGAGGGAGAGAGGACAAACGTGGACTGGAGCAACAGAATCCAGAGCTGTGGTAATGACCTCATTATAGGCCAGAACCAAAGCCTCTGGGTCCTTGCTTGCCATAGGAAATTCTGATAGATCAAGCGCCGTTGCTAGGCCATCAGGGCTCAAATCCCGTAAAGGGTGGTACTTGACCATCTCCACAGGGGTAGGCCTATGAAGGGGGATGCAAAAATTGAATCTCACAGTATAGTGATCAGACCATTCGACGGGTTCCACCCCCACATCAGAGGCTTCGATCCCCAGGAGGAAAACCAAGTCAAGAGAGTGGCCATGTTTATGAGTAGCAGAGGTAACAACCTGTGTAAGGCCCAGTGATATCATCAACTGGAGGAAGTGTTGTCCAAATTGTGAGAGTTCGTAGTTGATCTAGGCATTGAAGTCACCGAGGACCATCAGCCTAGGCGACTCAAACGCCAGATCAACAACGAAGTCCGCTACTTCCAGAAGGAATAGATTCTCATCCCCGGGTGGATGGTACATGAGTGCCATCCTATAACCTACACCTGCTACTATGGCACACTCAAAAGACCCAGCATCCTCAACTGGTACACTAGTGAGGCCCAATTCAGTCTTAAAACAGACCGCACCACCCCCTTCCCCGCGGTTCAATCTCATGTGGTGTATCTCTGAGTACCTGGTCAGAATAACAGCCTCAAGTATGGGGCCCACATTTTCATCCAGCCAGGTTTAGGTGATGCACACCAGATCTGTTGTCCTGACAAGATCTGCAATAATTGCAGTCTTGTTCTTAACAGATCTGGCATTGCATAACACCGCTCGAGTAGGACGGGACTCCTGGGCTGTCCTAACCACCTGCCCACCAACAAAGGCGGTGCCCTTCAGTATGGAGACTAGACATGGAGAACCATGTTCCAGACTCCATTTCACCCCAGGGCATCTTCTGGACTTAACAACCCTGATGTGAGTGCTCCACTCATCCAACCTCTGCTGTTCCCACCTGCCCCCCACCCCTATGGGCAATGCCCAATGCTCTACAGCGCTGATAGGTAGAAAATAGTAAAGGTGGGGGGAAAAAAGGGCAGAGGGCATGGAGAGAGGAGGCTGAATAGAGCATGACCTGGGGGGGTAGATCTATAACACATGTCACAGGCCCAAGACACGGAGCAGGGGAAAAAATATTCCAAAAAATAAAATTCAGAATATAAATAATTTATTTAGCTTTTGTTGATCAGATAAGTGCACTAGACAAATCCTGCCTATTTTTAGGCATGACCCAGGGGAGGGGGATACAGATGAATGCCAACTGACCTCGAATCAGATTAAGCTGTTAGTGGTATTTTTAGTAAATGAGGAAAATTTGGCCAGGACACCAGGGAAGTTCCTCTACTCTTTTCGATAAGTGCCATGGGATTTTTAACATCCACCTGAACTACCACCAATCCAGGCTGATGAGACCTCGGTTTAACATCTCATCTGAAAGACAGAACCTCAGAAGTGCAGCACCCCTCTCATGCTTCACTACAGTGTCAGTACTGGGATATTAACCCAAGTGCCAGATGTGGGAACTGAATTCACAGCCCTCTGATCTCCTGGCCTCAGAGGCAAGTGTGCTACCTAATGAGCCACTGACACAACTTCCCCAACTCTCTCAGATAAAAAGCTAAACATAAAATCAAACAGATAAATTATACCCCTTTTTCCAAAAACTCCTCACTCGCTCTCCCCCAAAAAGGGGAGATTCAGATAAAATAAACAAATCAATCTAAATTCCCCACCCAACCTAATAACACTATATTATAACAAATACAAAAATAAGTAAAATTAAAAAAACCAAACCACACTTCATAATCTCTAAGTAAATACAATAAAAATAATAAACCAAAAGGGATGTTAAATCACCATCAGAAGTCACTTTCAGAAAATCCAGGTTACAAAATAAAACTGCACCAGTGTAATTAAGTGCACCTCCTCTTACAAGATGTACCAATTAACATAAAATAAAATAAAATAATTAACATAAAATAAAATAAAACAACAATTAACATAAAATAAAATAACAATTTAACATAAAATAAAATAAAATAACAATTAACATAAAATAAAATAATTTAATATACAATAAATAAATAATACAGTCTGTTAAACCCCCAGGTCCTCTCACTACCTGGGTGCCCAAAGTAACCGGGCACTCTCACTGCTCGGAACACAAAAGAAAGTTAAAATACAAAATAACTACAAACAAACAATACACTCCAAAACAATAAATAAATAAACAAAAACAAAACCACTTAAAATGTAATATTTGGATTGGGGTTATTGAAATATTATGAAAAACAGCACTCCCGACAATGTCTCTCACATATCTCTGGAATTAGCAGAGTTTCAGTTGTTTACTAGGCACTCTCACTGCCAGCAGTTTCCTTAAGAGTTTAAGCAGTCACAAGGCACTCTCACTGCTCATAAAACATAATTAGGGATGTAAGTTTGTCATGGCAGTCATACACGTCATTGATTCCATGACGTTTGATCTTTATTCAGGACTTCCATGACTTTCACTAGTGTCATCAGAATGTAGCAATGATGATAGTGCCACAACATTTACTACTGTTTACTAATGATTCATGAACAGACAATGAGTCATTAAAACCTCATCCTTGACAAACTTACATCCCTAAACATAATCCATCCAAAAAGAAGAAAACAGAAGAAGTCAAACCATGTGGTAAACCAGTCAGGAATCCACTTTCAAACTTTCATTCAGGATTCCAATTTCCAGATCTCCAGCCCAGGTACCAGGAAAAGAAGAATCAGAAGAAACAGAAGAATCATAAAATTAACTAAAAAAACAGACAATATGCAGTATATAAACAAAATAATACTGTAGAAAATTGGAACAAATTCAAACAAACACAAAAAATATGCAAGAATGCAATTAATAAATCCAAAAGGAATATCAAGTTAAAATTAGCAAAATCAACAACCAGAGGCAATAGCAAACAGTTTTAAGGATATATCAACACGCTAAGACAATCAAGCTCAGGGTTAACTACCATAATAGAACAAAACAAAGTAATTTCAGAGCCAATCCTTATGGCTGACACGTTTAATAAAATCTTCTGTTCAATCTATACTGAATCAAGTTCCTTAACAATTCACAACACTGATACCGCTTCCATCCAGTTTTTAACAAAAAAGGAAATTAAAAACAAAATTGACAGCCTGAAAAAATTTGGTGCACCAGGTCTAGACAACAACACCCCACAAATGTTATCCTTAGTGAAAGATAGCGTGTGTGTGCCTCTAGAAATACTATATAATAAGTTGCAGAGTACAGAAGTTCCAACTGAATGTAAATTTGCAAAGATCATGCCTATTCACAAAAAAAAGGTCCTAAACATGACATTAGGAATTACAGACTGATTAGTCTAACATTGGTCCCTGGGAAAATCTTAGAATCATTAATTAAAAACAGGCTCTGCCAACACATAAAAACAACAAATAGCGAAGACTCCATCCCACATGGATTTACCTCTGGCAGTTCTGTCTCACAAATTGCACGTGCTTCTGTAAACCCTTTAGTAGACTTTTGGATAGGGGTATACCAGTGGATGTGATCCTGCTAGACTTCAGTCGAGCTTTTGACACTGTACTACACTGGGCAATACTTCACAAATTGAAAAAAAACTTGAAGTAGACTATAACACACTAAGATGGACTGGCAACTAGTTGACAGGCAGAGCTCAGAGGGAAGCAATGAATGACTACTTATCTGGGGAGGGCAGTGTTACATGGGGGGGTCCCACAGGGTTCTGTACTGGGCCCAGTGTTGTTTCAGCTGTTTATTGCTGATTTAGGCAACAATTTATGCAACAGACTAGTTAAATATGTGAACGACACAAAACTAGGTGGATCATGCAAAACACTTGAGGAAGTTCAATCCATTCAAACAGATTTAGATCAGATAAGTTGTGCATACAAATGGGGGATGTGTTTCAACACAGATAAGTGTTGTGTATTACACCTGGGGAAAAACAATAGACAAGCCAAATACATACTCAGCAATTCAACCCTAAAACAAACAAACGTCGAAAAAGATCTGGGTGTGTTAATAGACAATAATCTAGACTTTAGCAAGCAATGTACTAATGCAATCTCCAAGGCAAACCGAGTAGCAGGATCAATTAAAAGAAACATCAAAAGTAGGAGGGCAGAAGTGATTCTTCCCTTATACAGATCCTATGTCAGATCACAGCTTCACTATTGTAGCCAACTATGGAACCCATATAAAAAAACAGACTTACAGAGGATGGAGAGAATACAATGTAGCATGACAAGAATGATCACAGAGGTCAAGGGCCTACCATATGAAAATAGAATTACTACTCTAAAACTGTATAACCTAGAGGACAGAAGATTAAGAGGGGATCTGTTACTTTTTTATGACATCATCAAGGACCCAAACCTTGCCCATGAGCTAAATATTACATTTGAAAACCCTAGCTCTAACACCAGGGGACATGCCCTGCAAGTTCAAGGTGGTACGTTGAGGAGTAACAAGCAACAGTTCTTCTTCACTGAAAGGATGATCAACTTATGGAATAGTTTGCTGGAGAACATAGTTATAAGTATAAATAAAGACATTTTTAAAACCAGATTAGATAAATTCATGTTGAAATATGACAGAACAGAATATTATTACACATAGGAGCTCTTTTTGGCCTCAGCCTTTTCTTGCTCCTTTACAATAGTGACAAATAGTAACCTGCAATTCCTATAGTCTTGTGTATGTGTGATATCCTGCAGAATGTATAAATATTGTGAAGTAGTAAACATTATTTGTATATACTTCATGCCCATGTGACTTAATCTTTTGGGAGAATAGATAACTGTTGGCATTGACAAAATCACAATCCATCTTTGAAGAGAGAAGGCTATGGTTGCCATATTCTAAGAAGTAAAGTGTTCTCTCAGGAGTGAGTGACAGGGGAAGGCCATTTGCCCTTAGCAAAGGAGCAGTGTACTGTGTGGGCAGGGGATGTGGTGGGATTTGTGCTAAGAAAGTCCCCAGGTAAGAGAATCACTTCTGAGTGGTGGCAGTTACTGAGGTACTCTTGCAGGTGTTGAGGGAAACTTGGCAACCTGTTGCAGACCAAGTCCTAGGTGAGGACAGGTTGTGACAGCCTTATACCAACTGGTTCATTGATTTGTCTTAAACTGCCTTAGCAGTTTGAATAATATGACTCACCAGTTACGAGTCTGACTGGACACTACTGCTGGGACTTTAAGTTACGGTGCAAATGCTGTAGTACCAATTGATAAGTGTTGTATCCTTTAATTAATGTTTCCTAAGTTTTGATGCATCTTTTTGCTCAGGAGGTGCTCTACTCTTGGGGCATGGGACCAGCTTCATCTATTATGACCTGTCATGTATGCCTAACTCATCTGAGCAGTTACATTCAATCTGTGACCTGTATTTGGTAATGGTATTATGCAGGGGGGGGGGGCAGGTCAGATGGGAGTGAAGCCCAATTGGAAAGCCTGCGGTCAGCTCTTGGACCACCTGGTTAGCCTCCTTTCCACCCAAGGAGCTCCCTATGCCTGAGGCCTACCGTGCCCTTTACATAGCTGCTACATTCTCTCCTCTCCTGAGCTGTGTTGCCATACTGGTTCTTGTCATCCCATCAGTTCACCAAATGTTTTTCTCTTTTAAACTAGTGGTAGAATAGGGACTCCTTGGGGTTATCACTGGTTATAAGTGGACCCACACCTGCTCACTTCGTGAACAGAGCATGGGGAGTCTGAATCAATCCAGATTCTTGGTGGGGGAGGGGGGGTTTCTCTTTGTTGAGCAAGTTGCTCTACTAGAATCTTCAGAGCCTGTTGTTCCTGGGGTAGGTATTATGCCTTTCAGATGGAGTTATTCATTATTTTTTTCCTACTCTTTGCTAATGCCCTGAGGGGAAGATCGGTGGGTGGGTTGTTGGCTTTGGGGACAACTCAGGATGGAGGGGATCTGGTGAGGAGAAGGGGGCCTGAGAATTCCTTCTTTTGGATATGTTTCACTGTTATTTTGTTAATTTCATAAACTTGAAATGGTCAGTTTTCACTTGTGAATGGGTGGGGGAGGGACAGAGGACCCTTGACTCACCTGAGCCCAAACCATTTCTATAACAGTGTGTATGGTGCCGTATATAAAATAATCTAAGCTGGCACGTTACTTGGTTCAAAACAGTAGTTTAAAGGATAAAGGTCTGTTCCTACACTAGAAAGGTGAGGGCATATGTCCTGCTTTTGCAAGAGACTCATGGAGGAGGAGGTGTCCCTGCGGCTGGAATGTTCATGGGGGTGCCCTTCACAGGGCCAGTTTTACAACTACAGCCAGAGAAGTTGCTAATGGAGTGTTCCTGGTATCCCCCACACCTTGGTTCAAAGCCTGGTGGACCCACAAAGCAGATACCTTGTGTGTACTCAGAGGGTGGGGGGAGATGTTTATCTTGGCATTGGTGTATGGACCCAGTTGCGACCACCAAGATTTCTTTCACCAACTGACCCTCATGCTGACAGACTTTCCAGACCCACTGATGTAGATAGAGATGCCAACATCCCCTGGGACCCTTTGCTAGAGTGTTCGATGCCACCATCTTGTTCCCCACCAGGTAGCTTTCAGGCCCTAAAGAGAATGACTTCTGGACTATCTCTCATAGATGGGTGGAGATGTATGCATACTACAGATAGGGAATACTCATTTTACTCTCATGACCATAAATCCTACTTGCACATTGATCGTATCCTGATATCCTCATCCCTCCTGCATAGGCTGGAGATGGTCGCGAATGGCCTGATCCTTCATTTCAACCACAAGCCCCTGCGTCTGTCCCTTGGGGGAGGAGTGGGTCCCCCCTCCCAGATGAAGCAAAAATGCCTGGATCCCAGGCACATGGTTCCTCCTTAGGTGAAAGCTGTCATAGCCAAGGCTCTGACTGAACTGTTCCAGAGCAACATGCAGGGTGATACATTGGCATTCACCAGGTAAGAGTCATGAAGAACTTTGTAAGGGACATGGTGATCTAAGTGGCTACTGGCAGAAATAGAGAAGAAGAGACCTAAGAGCAGGAGCTGGGGGCTCATATATAGTCCTTGAATAGATCTGATATGGCTGACCTGACCCCCGAATGAGCTCATAGTGAGCAAGGGAGTACTTAACCTGCTGGTATTGCCTTGATTGAAAAGGATCATACTGTAATCTCATGCTGGAAATTATTTTGATGGAGACAAGGGTGGATGCTGGCTAGCATGGTGCATCAAGCAAAGACTCAGATAAGATGATCGCCTCCATTAAAACAACCTTAGCACTGGTGGCTGCCCAGGACACTTGCCATACCTTCAGACAGTTTTATGAAACTCTACATACATTAAGGCATCACCTGCCACCCCTTCATTGGGTAGTTTCCTTGACACTGTCCCCATTCCATGACTTGCAGTGCAAGAAAACGGCAGAAATCATTCCTGTACTCAAGAGCTGAGATCGGTCCACTCCTAATAACTACCGGCCAATCTCCATCCTCCCCCCACTCTCCAAAGCTCTTGAAAAAGTGGTGTCTATCCAACTATCTGAGTACCTGACCAGTTATGACATTATGTGCCCTGAGCAGCGCGGCTTCCGCCCTGGGCACAGTACAACCACAGCTCTTCTGGAGTTCTCTCAATACCTGCACTCTGCTCCTGACTCCTGCAACCTCACTGGTGCAGTGTTCATTGACCTTTCCAAGGCATTCGACACTGTCTGTCACCCCCTCCTACTCGACTCCCTTCATCAACTCATTTTCTTTGCTGGGCCTCTTGTGTGGTTTACCAGCTACCTCTTGGAGAGATCCCAGCGTGTTAAGATAAACGTCTCCCTCTCCAATACTCGACCCGTTCACTCCAGGGTCCCTCAGGGCTCCATCCTGGGCTCCGTACTTTTCAGCCTCTACCTCAACACTCTCCCTAGCTCCTGCTCTGACAAAATGCTCCTCTATGCTGATGATGCAATTCTCTTTGCCTCACACACCGATCCCTCCACCCTCCAATCATCCCTCCAGCATGCTTACAATCAAACCGAAAGGTGGTTTCTTGATCACAGATTAGACATAAACCTCAAGAAGACCAAGTCTATGCTCTTCTCCCACCACCAAAATAAGGCAAAAAATGCCCCCTCCTGATTATCCCAAGTACTCTCCACCCTTTAGAGCAAGTGTCCACATACAAGTACCTAGGCATCAACTTCGATACTGCCCTCAACTTCCACACCCACATCAACACCCTGTCCTCCGTCTTAAACTCCCGGATTGGCTTACTTTACCACCATAGGGATTGCCTACTCCAAGCTGCCCTTTGCCTGGCCATCACCTCCTCCATCCTGTCCCTAGTGGACTATGGCATGCCCACCTATGCGGCGTCTGACTACACTGCCCTCTCTAAAATCCAACTCTCCATTAATAAGGCCTGCAGACTCTTGACCAGAACCCCCAGCCGCACTCACACCAGTCAGCTCTACACCTCCGCCAGCTTGCTCAACTTCAAGGAGAGACTGCAGTACCAGACCTGCTTACTCACTAAGAACTCTCTGCTTGGACTCCCCCCCCAGTGTCTCTGCCTCCCTACGGTGTGCATCTCCATCTTCTGCGACACGTAACTCTGTTAAAGCCACTTTCCTGGTGCCCAGAACCAAGATCTCCCTTGCCCAGAGATCTTTCCTCTACTGAGCCCCCACCTGGTTCAACTCCCTTCCAATCTGCATCTCCAGCACCGCCAAAATTGGTCCCTTCAAAACCGCCCTTAGGAACCATCTCCTTAATGTCCAGTGCTGTAGAAGTAACTAACCCTGCCCCTTTTTTCCCCTGCGGGACCTTCCTGCATGGCCCCACCTGTCTTGACAATGTCCCCTGGACCTGGACAGCCTATCCACCTTCCCCCCATACCTTCCCCCTCTAGGTTCATGTAAGGATGTACCCCTCTGTGTCTCCTAAGGATTTAGTACATCTTTGATTGTGACCTGTAATATATGATGATATGTAACTAAGTGTTTTATATGTTCAATGTTTCTATTGCACCTGTAATGTTGTCCTTGTTGTATCTCGCACAATGTACTAGTGTCTGCCCTCCCTGCGATGAGGTGCCTTTGTAAATAAGTATCTGACTCAAAGGTTGTAAATACGACTTGTTAAATAAATAAAGAAATAAAGAAATAAAAGAAAGGGAGGGTATGGACTGCCCTCCTATGTCTAAGGAATTGCACTGTGTGGTAAAATTCCTCTCATCTGACAGGGCCTCAGGACCTGATGGCATCCCAGATGAATTTTACAAGTCATTCTGGGAGGTAGTGGAAACCCCATTTATGGGCATGTTACTTGAATCATGGTAAAAAGGGGTTCTCCCTAACCTTGGCCACTATTACTGTCTTCCCCAAGCCTAGCAAGGATCCTACTCTTTGTGGCTGTTAATTGCCCCATATCTGTGCTAAATGCAGACTATAAAACCATTGCCAGATTTCTGGTGGGCCAGCTAGATGGGATCCTGTTGGGCTTGATCCACTCAGACTTGGGGGAGGAGGGGGGTTCATTAAGGGAAAGCAGGCAAAACAAATAACATATGCCTCACTGAATATCATGTGGCAATATTTGGGGGAAGGGCTGCATGACCCGGGCTCTTTGCATTGGATGGAGAGAAGTTTTTTAGCCGGTCGAGTGGCCCTTCATGTTCTCCACCTTGGAGACCATTGGCCTGGGACTGCATATTAGATCATAGATTACCACCCTGTACAATTCCCCTGACCAGTGGACACCTATCCCAGCCTTTCTCCCTCACTAGAGGCACTCACCAGGATGCCTCCTGTCACCCCTGCTATACTGTATATCCTTACAGTGGGGCTCTTACCAAGTACGATCAGAGCCCACCCACACATACTGGGGTTCACGGTGCAAGGCTCTACCCATGCAATATCACTCTTCACCGATGATATCCTTTTGTAGCTGTCTGACCCAAACAGAGTGATGCAAGCCCTAGCAGACATTTTCAAGATGTATGGCCCTCTTTCTGGCCACAAAGTAAACTGGGCGAAATGTGAGTAGTCCCACTCGGTAAGAACCACTATGCTCCCTTAAAGTTGGAAAGGTTTACACTGGTTACGATTTCAAAGCCCAGATACCTGTGGGTTATTCTTCCAAGAAAACATTCTACCCCGGATATGTTTAACTATCAACTCCTTCCTTATAAAATCAAAGCAGACTCTGAATAATGGCAGTCCCTTCCCTTGACCCTTATAGGGAAACTTAACATGGTAAAAATCTTAATTTTACCAAAACTCCTGTATATGTTTCAAGTATACCAATCCAAAATTTCCCACAAATATGTTATCTCCATAAAGGACAGTCTCACATTTCTGCTCTGGTATGAGAAGAGTCAGAGCGTGCCAGAATACACTATGGCACTCGACCCCAAAGAGGGCCATGGGCTTGCCTAACTTTCACTTGTATTACTTGGTGGCCTAACTGACTTTTCTCAAAGATGCACAGCTTTCTGGATCAGAGCGCCCAGCATGAGTTGACATGGAAGAAAAGCTCCTTGGGGGTCCACTGCTCCAGACTATTCTTTCTCCAGCAATATCCCCAACCCATTCCTTAGAGCTACGGCCTGGGCATGGTTAACAGCTCACAAGCTAACAGTTGAACCCAAGACAGTGTCACCTGATGCCAACTTAGCGAGGGCCCCATGGGGCTGTTGCCGCAGCCCAAGGTGATAGATGGCACTCTCTGTTGCTGGAAGGAGAAAAGACTATGCACCCTTAAGGATCTTTGTGATGGGGGTCAAAGACCTGCATTTCAACATGTGTCTGTTAAGTTCAAGCTCCATCCTTTGGACTTCTTCTTGTTATTTCTGGTCAGATAGTGCCTTTTAAATGCAGTGTTTCATTCACCTCTCCTCCTCCTATGTTTCCCATGGGCAGGAGATCACACTTGGTACTCACCTGGGAAAAAAGTCCATAGAGCAGTAGTACTCTTGGATGTTGGGTAGTTTGGTCACCTCTCCAATTAGCTAGGAGGAGGAGGTAGGAAGCTGATTTGGGGAGAACACCCTATACTGAGAGTGAATGGACCCATGCTCTTAAGCAGATTGACTCCAGTTCAGTGAGCAATCATCATTACCAGGTTCATTTCTACTTCCTGCACAGACCGTACTTCACCCCAGCCCTGGCCCATTGAAACATAGAAACATAGAAACAGACTTTGATGGCAGATAAGGACCGCTAGGCCCATCTAGTCTGCCCATTTCCCTACCTACAGGATAGGCTGCAGATCCTAGTTAACCAACAGCCTATTTCTTCCTGCCCCCCACAAGAATTGCCTTATGTCTGTCCCATGCATTCTTGAATTCTCCCACAGTTTTAGACCCCACAACCTCCTCAGGAAGGCTGTTCCATGCATCCACTACTCTCTCTGTGAAATAATACGTCCTCACATTGCCCCTGAACCGCCCTCCTTCTATCTTTAAATTGTGTCCCCTTGTTCTTGCAAGTCTCTTTTTCTGAAAAATGCTACCCTCTTGGACTTTGTTGATTCCACTGAGGTACTTAAAAGTTTCTATCATGTCCCCCCTCTCCCTTCTTTCCTCAAGGGTATACATATTAAGCTCCTTTAATCTCTCCTCATACGGCTTCTCTTGCAGACCCTGCACCATTTTAGTTGCCCTCCTCTGGACTACCTCTATCCTGTCTATGTCCTTGCGGAGATGGGGTCTCCAGAACTGGACACAGTACTCCAGATGGGGTCTCACCAACTGTCTGTACAGAGGGATAACAACTTCCTGTTTTCTGCTGCTGATGCCTCTCCCATACATCCCAGTATACCCCAGCCCTCCCTACTGCCTTCTCCACATTGCTTGCTAACCTTAAGGTCATCTGATATGATTACTCCCAGGTCCCTTTCCTTTGTTGTTGTTACTACCTCCCCACCCATTGTGTATTCTCCCCTGGGTTCTTGTTTCCCAGGTGCATTATTTTGCACTTCTTTGCATTGAATCTTAGCTGCCATACTTTGACCATTCCTCCAACCTTGCCAAGTCCTTTTCATCCTTTCCACACCTCCTTGTGTATCAACCCTGTTGCAGATTTTGTGTCATCTGCAAAAGGCATACTTTTCCTTCAGTCCCTCTGCAATGTCACTGATGAAGACATTAAAAGGACTGGACCCAATACTGAACCCTGCGGTGCCCACTAGTAACCCCCTTTCTTCAGAATGGACTCCATTTACAATTACCTTCTGTGTCCTGTTGTCCAGCCAATGTTTTACCCAGACTACCACCCTGGGTTCCACTCTCGGCTGGTTAATTTGACTATTAATCTTTGTGTGGACTGTGTCAAATGCCTTACAAAGTCTAGGTAGGCCATGTCCACAGCCCCTCCCTGGTCTACTACTTTGGTCACCCAGTCAAAGAAATCTATTAGATTCGTCTGACATGACCTTCCTGCTGTGAACCCATGCTGCCTTGGGTCCTGTGCTCCACTGGCCTCTAGGTACTCGACTATTCTTTCCTTCAGAAGTGACTCCATCACTTTCTACCACAGAGGTCAGACTGACAGGTCTGTAGTTTCCTGCCTCTGTCTTGACCCATTTTGTGAAGGGAACCACATCCGCTTCCTCCAGTCCTCGGGTACCACACCACCCTCCCCATGATTTATTAAAAGAGTAGCCAGTGGTTTCACTAGTTCCTCCCTTAATTCTTTTAGAATTCTGGGGTGAATTCCATCAGGACCCATTGCTTTGTCCACCTTCAGTTTTGGAGTTCTTGCGGAACCCTTTCTTCTGTGAAAGGACTGGGATTGACCCCCTATCAAGATTGCTTCTGTTAATTGGATTAGGCACTTCCCCCTCCTCTTTTGTGAATACTGAGCAGAAATATTCGTTCAGTATCCCTGCTTTTTCACTGTTCCCCTCTGCTCACCCACCGTTCATTCTATTCAGCCTCACTATCCCTCCGTTTGTCTTTCTATGTTCGCTGATGTACCTATAAAAGGTTTTATCCCCCTTCTTAACTGAGTTGGCTATCTTTTCCTCAGTTTGGGCCTTTGCTATTCTGACTTCCCTCCCTGCTTCCTTCTGCCTTAACTGGTACAGCTCTCTGTCCTGCTCCTTCTGTGTTTCCTTATACTTCCGGAATGCTATCTTTTTCTTCCTGACTTTCACAGCCACCTCTTTTGAGAACCATAGTGGCTTTTTCTTTCGTTTGATTTGTTCATTTGCTTCACACAAAGGCTTGTTGCCTCTGTGATGGCAGTTTTGATAATTCCCCATTGTTGCTTCACACCTCCTTCTAGTCTGTTTGCTAGTGCTTTTCTGAGGCACTCTCCCATCTTGCCAAAGTCAGCCCTCCTAAAGTCCAGTACCCTCACTTTTGTATGGCTTGACTCTGCGGCTGAGTTTAACGTGAACCACACTGTTTGATGGTCACTTGTCCCCAGATGGCAACCCACTTCTAGATCTGAGATCCTGTCACCGCCCTGGTTTGAGAGTACAAGGTCTAAGATTGCTCCCTCATGAGTGGGTTCCGAAACTAGCTGTCTAATGCCTGCCACTTGTAGGGCATCAAGAATGGCCCTGCTCTTGGATGTGGCTGCAGCAAATGTGCTCCAGTTAACATCTGGCATATTCAGGTCTCCCATCAACAGTATCTCCCCTTTCTCTACCATTCTAAGAATGCCTTCTATCATATCCTTGTCCATTCCTTCCCCCTGACATGGGGGTCTGTACACAACCCCTGTGCGGATTGTGGTGCCCTTTCCAGTCTCCAAGGTGACCCACAGTGCCTCCTCTCCTCCCTGTTTACTCTTTTGTTCAGTTGCTTTTATCCCTTCCTTTACATAGAGAGCTACATTGAATAGACCTAACTGCATCAGACAGATGCCCAAAGTGCTAGGTGGGGGAGGGCTCCTTCTGCCACCTGGTGTTGCAATGTCCAAACATTTCCAAATTCTGGGAAGAGGCCATGGGCATTATAGCTAGAACATTTAATTGTACATCACACCTAACACTGGATAGAGTTCTGCTGGGTGTTGGGCCAAGGCACTCAAGTGGAGCTAAATATGGCTATCCCCTCTGGTGCCTAGGGATCAACAGTGGGTAAAAAGACCATAGCACAGAACTGGAAACTGCACAACCCCCCACCATTTCACAACAGATAGCTACACTCCTAAATTGCATTAAATTAGAAAGGGCGCAGTATACCTCTTTAAATAACCTTTCCCACTGTAAGGCAATATGGGCCCCAATAGAACAAGCCCTGGGTGAACCTTGGTTTCCTGGCTTTTGACCCATTACTCTTTGCACAGGACAGCTTCTGGGACGCACAAGCAGGACCTCGTTGGGGGGGGGATTCATGTACCTTGTCAGGGACAAGGTATTTCTTGACTTTGTGGGAGGGTACTGCATCAACCAATGTGGGGCATTATGAATGAGACCATATGTAACAGACATTGGTTATTCCTTCCATTTAACTAATGTGATAGCTAGGGGGTGGGGGCCCCCCCTGGTTCCTACCTTTCTGACTACATTTCCCAAGATGCTTGTCTGCTAGACGTGCATGACTGAGGCAGCTGTACCCCTGTGGAGGAACCAGTGATACTGGGAGTCCTACAGCAGCCCAGTGAAAGCTGGTGAGAGACAGTTGTGCTGCTATGTGCTCTCTGGCCCTGTGGAGTAGGGCAGAAAAGTAGGGAGATAACGCTTAAACAAAGATTTTTAAGAGGTATGCCACCTTTGCCTCTGCAATGCTTATCTCCTTGTCAGTAAATCTTTAGGTGCACCTCTGTCCAGTGGTAGTCTCATGTGTTGTTCTATCTTCCCCACTGCAGAAGGAAGGCCCTCGGAGGTGGCGTAGGAGTTTTTCCTGCCGGGGGAGCAGGACTGTGGTGGGTGGAGGAAGGTCACTCGAAATGGCTTAAGAAGCACAGGACGCCCTGCTCTATACTTTGGAGTGTTTTTTACAGCTTTGGATGTGAACAAAGCTTGAACAGTTAAGAAAGAAAAGGGACATGTTCATGACTTTATTTTAAACTTTATTATGCTATTTTATGTGTAGTACTGCAAATTTTTGTTTTTAGTTTTAGTTACTCATTTAGTTTAAAGCTTCATGTTGTGAGTTTTTTTTGTGAGTTTTTATTGTTGTAGTATTGTGCTTCAACAGGCTATATGCATTGTAATGTACAAAGTGCTCAGCAAGTATAAAGTGCTTTTTCATTTAACATTTTAGAACTTTGATGTTTTTAAGGTATTTTTTATAATTGCCCCTTATGTAAATTAGTTCACGTGATCCCATGGTATATACATCAGTATGTGAGGCGGACTCTCAGGCACTCTCACTCATTTGACAGGAGGAGCAGAAGCAGTGTGGATGCTGATCCAGTTTCATACGAGCCTTCGCTCTTGCTCTAGCCTTTAAAACCCTTGCTACATTGCTTGTGGCAATCAGTTCTGGTTAATACTACCATTTATGTGCATTGACCCACCAGTTTTTGGTTTGCATGGTCGGTGTCTGGTCAACCCATTGACCTGTTGTATGCACTTTGTTGAAACTTCGATTCGATATCTGGAGTTGGAAAATCCAGAAAACAAAGTGTAAACCTCAGGCCTATTTGCCAGAAACAGTAAGGGAGCAGGATTTTACTTTGCTTTGCTTCTCATTTTAGCATTGTGTTTTCTTTTTTATTTTGCCTCTGCTCTGCTTCAGCTTTCCCAACTAACAGAAGCACTCCCTTTGTTACATTTTAACTTGTTGTCTTGGATTACTGATTGTGCACAGTGTATTGAGCATTGTATACTATGAATAGTACCCAATAGTATTTTTTAAGTATTTTATTTTTGTGTTTTAATTGAATTATAGTATTTCTTATATTTTATATGCACAATGCTTAAAAAATCTGTTTTATCTGGTCCTAGTGGAGCCTCCGGACAAACTTGGGGCAAGCAGTAATCAGAAAAAACTGTTGTGCAAAGAATTCCCGCTTTGAGAGACAAGGCACCTTCTACTGGTTGTGGGCACTTCTCAAACAATTTCACCCTCACCCTATCCCCTCTCCTTCCCACAAAGGAAGATTTTACATAAAGGAAGATTTTATATCCCAGGAAAGAAAAAAAAAAGAGAAAGGAGAAAGGAAAAAGGGTGACAGACATTTCAGATATTAAGGCCTGAGACCTGAGACATCTTTGCAAGTTTATGAGGTTTTGTGAGTCAACTCTCACTGTGGTTATTATATATCTTAAGGACTGGCTTCTGCTTGAGCACTACTGACTGAACACAAGTGAAAACGTAATCACAGTTTATTGTTAACTTGCTAATAGGCCAATTTGATACTTGGGTTTTATTTATGTTACTTATTAATTCATTATCTAGCTGGCTGTATATTATATACTAACCAGCCTATTTACTCACTCAACTCTACATACTTGAATTGTCTTTTCTGGATGCTCAGCTAAATTATGCCTAATTTTGCCCTAGGGAATCAGTTGTAGCATCTGTGTGATAGGCTATGTTTCTGAAGTATACTTTTAGAGACGTTTTGGAAATTGTATTGGAAATTGTTTCATTTACCATTGATAGGTGAATAATCACCCATTGGGGCAATGGCTAATACTAGAAGTAAGGCTGTAGCTTCAGCTAATGATGAGGAACCTCCCATTTTAATTAACTCTGGTTAGGTGTCCCCACAGCTAATCCAGACATTATCTGATTACACCCCTCATACAAATCAACTAGAAAATGTGATTCAGGATAAATAGTCCCCTTAAATAAAACCAAAGTGATAAAATAAACCGCAACAAATAAAAAGAGCTAAGAAGAAAAAAAAACGGATTACAAGGCTAAAATGCAGAATAAAAAAATCACTAAACAGTCCAAAATCAATGATCATTTCATAAAAACAAATGTCATAGAAATCTTGGAAGATGGATCAGATACAAATAGGGTGACATTGACCCCTCAAAATTTATTAAGGGAGAATAACACCATTTTAAAAATTGACCCCGGCAAGTCTATTCTAGATTATCTTCCACTCCCAAGATTTTTTCAGAAGATCATTCCTTTTTTATAGATGATGACCTCTGCCATTCTGATGTATCTATAGTCACAGTTAAAAGTAACAGATCCAAAGTAAACAATGTAGATAGTAAACCAACCAGTAATCATGGTAAGGAAGCTTCAATTGATTTGTACTACTGTATGAGTCATTTTCTGACACATTGGATTTCTCCCCTGAACCGTATGACACTGACTTAAATCAAATGACAAATCTGGTCCCGGAGTTAAAAACAATTACAACAGAATTACATGATACCTTACGTAGTCTTAACAAAAAAGAGAGAAATTGAAAAGTAAGGAGACAATGAGTGATCCTGTTTTATCTTACCCCTTTAGTCTAGATGAAAGGCTGCAAAATTTCATGAAAGACCCTTATGCTGCACACTTAATGATATTAGACCAATTGGTTGCTGTACATAATGAAATTGAGGATCTAAAAGGGAATATTGCCCTGAATGGGGTTCGTTTGGATTATATATTATTTAAATTAAATAAATTAATTCCTCAAACAAAATCTCCATCTATAATTTTGGAAGAGGTTCCTAAGATTAGACCAGATTTCCCCTCTGTATGTATCCCTAAAACTCTGGTTAAGACTACCCCTTACCCTAAGAGAAAAAGAAATAGAAAAAGCAAGAAGCATAGGAGCATAGAAGAATAGGTTATAAAAAAGGGGAAACTGAGTCAGAAAATACACTGAAGAATGCAAACCCACAGGGCATTAATGTTTGTAATAATCTAGCAGAAATGTGTTCAACCTGCTCTAGTTCGACTGAAACAATAGAAAACAAAGATGATGGAAATAGAAAGATCAATCAAGACCATGTTTTAAATAGCAAGGTTGTAAATGAGAACATGATTGACCCTAATTATAAAATATTTTTGCAATCAGTCTCTTCTCCGATAACTGAATTGGAACTGGAGATGAAAGCTTTTAGGAATGATTGGAAAAATTGGATCACAAGTAACAATTGTGACACATATCAGGTAAAAAATAATCAACAAATCAATAATTGTGGAATTCAAGAACCCCTCAATGAATGTGGAAATAATGATTTATTTAATATTTCAGAATGTGCAATTCTAACCTTATACAGTTATGAGTAGTTAAATTAAGAACAACCAGGAAGGAATAAGGAAAAAATTGTACATCTCATAAGAGCTACTACTGGTGCTGATTTATTGGAGACTGTTATTATCCAGTTATGGAGGGATAGAGACGAAAAAGGAATAGAATGCATTTTATTTTCTGTTTAGCCATTAGAATTGCAAATCAAATCTGGCTCAACAACAGGCTTCTTGAAAGAAAAGGATGTTGTGTTGATTTTATTAACAGAAAGCAGCTTAATCTAAAATTGGAGGATCAGCAGAGATATCTTAGCATATTTGGGTTAAGTGCAATACCTAATGAAAATAGCTGGAAATTATGTAGTGCATTTCTTAATCTTTGTACCCACGTTTTAAAGATCCCCTCTGATGACATTAAGATAAGAACGTCTGTAGATGGAAATAAGATAACAGGTCAGGACAGGTTGATGTGGCTCTGCAAGGAGATCTCACCATAAATGAGATTTTAAGAAAAACTCCACTGCTGGATTCAGTTGGAGTCCACATCATTGATAGTAAGATACTTGAAACTCCAGTAAAGTGCAACATGGCAAAAGTCCCTTCCCTAGATACTTTGGAAACTGGGAAGATACTGAACCTCTATGGTCTCAACTGGTCTAGAAATGAGAACCCTGCAAAAACTAAACAGATTCTACTTAATCTATTAGAGGAACTTTTACATATTTCAATTGAAGCCCTGGATGCTATTCAAGCTATTCGATTAGGCAATCATCCTGATTGTGATAAAATAAAACTAATAATTAAATACAACAGCTTAAATGCAAAAACAGTAGAAAACACAGGCATTTTAGATACTGTAGGTTTATTTATAGTTGAACAAGATACTCAATCTAAGACAAAAGGAGTTGAAAATATTATTGATACTCCAATTGGTCATACTTCCTACCCTCTCAAAGAAAACTTACAGAACTGTTATAATGTTTCAATCTCAAATAAATTTGAAGTTCTGTCTCCACAAAATAACTGACTGATGAGAGAAATAACAGAAAATAAAAATGCATCAAATAAAAATAAAGAAACCCAGGATCTGAAAACAAACTTTGTCTCCTGGAATATTGCTGGTTTATTATGTAAATCCTCTCATCAAGATTGGGCTGATTTCATAAACAAGAATGATGTGATATTTTTCCAAGAAACATGGGCCTATTCAGAACTGAGCCTAAATGGGTTTTATCTCATAAACTCTCCTGCTAACAGAGATACAAAATTTGGCCGATATAAGGCTAGACTGGCAATATATATTAAAATTAAAAGAGACATTGTAATCAAAGATACCTTAAAACTGATCAGAATTACATTATACTAAATATTGATTGGTATTCAGTTCCTGTTACTTTAGTCAATGTATACATCCCCCCTAGAACTGCTAAAAGAAATAATGTATACTTATGGGATCAATTCATGATAGTGATGGGTGAGATTTCTGCCAAATTTCCAAATAATCATTTCCTGGTCACAGGGAATTTTAATTCTAGGGTTGCTTTACATGATCAGAGTAATAATTTCTCTGAAATTGCCGTTACTGAAACTATGGCTCCTACACAGCACATCTGCGGTCTTCCCAAGCTGCTCCTGTGGCCCTGGCTCTCTCTGAGCAGGCCACAGCTAACAGACCACCCGACTGACCCCCGGACAGATTCAGACAGCCCATCTGCAGGCTTCCCAAACTGCTCCTGTGGCTCTGGCTCTCTCCGAGCAGGCCACAGCTAACAGACCACCCGACTGACCCCTGGACAGATTCAGGTATGCACTGGACCTCTGAAACTCGTGGTTTTGAATGCCGCTGTTTTGACTGGATGCCCAGTGGAGGAGCCAGGCACTGATTGGCAGCTTTGCTCCTTGGCTGATTTTCCAATGCCTGGTGCTTCCTGTTCTCAGGGAAATCTCTTTCTGTGCTGTGTTCTGGACTGAATTTTTTCACCCACCCCCCCCACCTCCTCACAGTATTAAATAGACCCTTACTCCACCAGTTTCCTCAGTCTAGCAGCTGATTGGTCACTCCACTGCTGCACATGTTCATGTTATTGGCCTCCCTGTCTTCAATACCTGACCTGACCCACTTTCTCACCACCCCTTTTTAAAGCAGTCCCACCCACAGGATCACACACATGCTCTCAACTTTTTCTCCAGCCACTCAATCTAACTCCTCTCAATTACTGCTCTACCTGCCCTATTGTTAGGGACCTCACCCTAATTCGACTATATACCCTTTCAACTATAAACCAGCTAGCAGTTAAGCAGGCCAGCAACACCAAACAAACTACCATGGGGTACAACCACCTACTACTACTCCTCCTCACTACCTCTTTTGGCATTGCTGGTACCATATACGAATTCAGACCCCCACCCCCCCACTCTGAATCCTCACTGGGTGCAAGCTGGAAGAAGAGCATACATATGGCCACTACCACTTCCGGTAACGATAGGCTCTTTATCCTCCCACACCTCCCATACACAGTTATCACCAAGCCAACCTTTCAAACCATAACCTTAATGGTTAGCATTCCCCCTAATTTAACACAGGCATATAGACACCTCCCCCACCTGAAGCACAGGCGATGGAAGACACGAGGGAAGATAAACATCACCCTATCTGCCAGAAAGGTTATCTTTCTGCTACTGCTACTCTCTGGCAATGTTCACCTAAACCCTGGACCAACAACCCTGAGGAGCAGGGGGGTCCATACAATGAATGGCCTAAAGATAGCATCGCTAAACATCTGTAGCCTAACTGCCAAATTCGACCAGTTCCAGGCTTGGATGACCATCCATGCCCATGACATACTGTACCTAACTGAAACCTGGCTGTCGGGTAGGATCAAAGATGGTGAGGTGGCCATCAAAGGATTCCAAGCATTTTGACTTGATAGAATAGGCAGGAAAGGTGGTGGCTGCCTCCTATATGCCAGGAACTCACTGAGTTGCTCCGTCCTCCCCATTTCCAAAGTTGTGGAGGATTATGAGCTACTAGTGGTAAAAATACAAGTCGGCCTAAAAGGCAAGACCCTTACCATCGCCACAACCTACCTGCCCCCCAAGAAAGCCAAGGAAGACCTTCTTCTTGTTATAGAAGAAATTAGTGCACTCAGAAAGGGCTCAGAACTCATCTTGACCGGTGACTTTAATATTAACTGGTTATGTAAGGAGGCAACACCCTCCAGAGACCTAATCACCTCCCACAATCTCACTCAACTTGTAAATCACCCCACCACGCAGAACTACAAGGCTGGTAGCAGCACCCTCATTGACTGGGTCTTAACTAGCTCACTGACTTGATTCTCTGAACTCAGGGTTCTCCCGGATGTGCTAAGTGACCACTCCCCAATCTCCTTTATATGGACCACTAAACTTGCCAAAAGCCCACCCCGCCTCATCGAGCGCATGGTTCTGCGGAAAGGCAAACTTGGATCCCTCAAATTGGCCCTGTCTGCCTACAACTGGTTCCTCATCAACAAGGCACCTATGCTGGACCAGGCCCTTAGTTTTTTCCCTGAGGACTTCAATTCCATCTGTGATATCTATGCACCATGCTCAAAACAGAAAATTTGGGGGGAGGTTAACGGCTGGATTGATGGCAAGCTCCTCTTCCTCCTAAAGGAGAGGAATTGCCTCTGGGAAAAAGCCTTAAACTCAGGCAGCAAGCATGTCCTACAGTGTTACAAAATGGCTAGAAATCAGTGCACCAAACTTATCAGGCTCACAAAAGCCAATTTCCATAAGACCCAGCTTAACAATGCATGGGGAGATGGAAAGAGGTTTTGGGACAACATCAAGAACATCCTTGGTAAAGATCAAAAGCAGCACCTAAGATGCTCAACATTAATAACTAAGCCTCCTCAGATCTGCTAGCCATTGCTGATGCCTTTAACCAGGCCTTTACAGACCTGTCCTCAGTGCTGCTTCCAGACTACCTTCTGCCTGTGGAGGACCAAGGTTGCACCAACCTGCTCATACCTAGCCACCCAGCCTTCTACTTTAAAAAGGTGACGGTGAAGGAGGACCTAACGATGGTCAGGAAAGTCCTAGGCAAAACCAGATTGGGGAGTGATGGACTAGACATGAAGTTACTATCTCTCACCCTTGATATTCTTATCATGCCCATAACAATGCTATTTAATAAATCCTTGGTCCTAGCTCAATTTCCAGAGGTATGGAAGCAAGCCATGGTAACTCCAGTGCATAAGAATGGTGACAAGGTGCTGGTGTCAAACTACAGGCCAATATCGATCCTCTTCCCACTATCCAAAGCTTTGGAAAAAAGCACGGCAAGTCAACTCACAGAATGCCTCAATAAGTACAATCTGCTCTGCCAGAACCAACATGGCTTCAGGTAAAAACACAGTACCACCATGGCACTGCTGGAATACACTGACTATGCACACAAGGCACTGGATGAAGGCAAATTGGTGGGGTCCATTTTCATTGACCTCACCAAAGCCTTCGACACCATCAACCACCCTCTACTAGTACTCCAGCAACAAAGATTGGGTGTGGCACCAAATGCTGTGAATTGGTTCAAAGACTACCTAACACACAGGAGCCAGCGAGTCAAAATCGGGCAGACGTTATCCAGCTCCAGAGATGTACTCCTAGGAGTCCCTCAAGGATCAATTCTAGGGCCCCTGCTTTTCAGCCTCTTTGTAAATGACCTACCCACAGCCTGTGACACAAACTTATTCTGTATGCAGACGATGCCGTGCTGCTGAGCAGCAGCACCTCTCAGGTTGCCCTACAAACAGAACTACAGAACTTTTTCAATAAACTCGAGGACTGGCTCAGTAGGCAAAAGCTGCTACTAAATTACAAGAAAACCAAGGCCATGCTACAATCCAGCCCCTACAACAAACACAAGCATGCTCCCTTCATAATCAAAAACAAGTCTGGTGAGCAGATTGAGCAGGTGCACTTGTTCAAGTACCTTAGAGTCACCATTGATGACATTCTCACTTATATGCACCAAGTAGACTCCCTTGTCAAAGTGGTAAACACAAAGATCGGGGTCCTCTATAGGCATAAGAAATCCCTCACCCCGGAAGCACTCCGAATCTCAGTCTCCAGCTCCATACTCTCCACTGTAGACTACGGGCTGGTGGTCTATGGAGCTGCTACTGATACAGTGCTCAAAATGGTCCAAACTGCACTCAGTAAGGCATGCCACCTCACCCTGTGTGCAGATCACTACACTCATACTTGCACCCTGTATGAGCGTACAAACTGGCTTAACCTAAAAGACAGGATCAAATACCAAACTTGCCTCCTGGGAAAGAAGGCACTCCTCAGAAAAACCCCACCCTGTATAGGAAACCTGCTCGAAGCTTCTCTCTCAACACACATCACCAGATGGAGGAAGAATGAAGCACTGTCCATACCATTCCACCAAACCTCACTAGGGCAGCGTGCTTTCTCCTATTGGGCCCCCCTCTGGATAAATGAACTCCCGATGAAATTACAAACAAACAACAGCCTGTCTCAATTCAAAGTAGGCCTCAAACAGCACCTAATGTCTAACTCAAAATGCACCTGCTTCTCAGGCCCCACTTGATAGACAGGCCTACCCCCAAGGCAACACCCAGCAGGGCTACCTAGAGAACCCTGCCTCCATTCCAGCCTAGCCAAGGGCTTAAGTAAGCTATCAGTCCTCTTTAAACCCACTTGGTACTGCCCCTCCCAACCCCACCACACACACACCATACTCGACGAAGCCCTCTAGAGCTGCTCCCCCATCACAGTCCCCCCCGTTTCACTATCCTCCCACCTCTCGCTCTCTGCAGTTGGTTTCAAACCCAATCCCCCTTGTTTCACTGCCACCCAGCCTCTCGTCATCTGGGATAGCATTAAACCCTATACAGTTACTCTGCCATAGTCTATCGACGGATTTGGAGGTTTCCAGGGGTGTGCTACCTAGGGCAACCAATTAGAAATAGCTTAGTATTCAATTACAACTGCTCAGTGTTTTTTCTCCTATTTATCTAATTGTCATGTAATCGCTCTTTAATGCCTAATGATCAGGCCTCTGTAACCAATGAATATGTGTATTGTCTTATTGTCCACCTTGACGTGGAACCTTTGTAAAAGAGCTCACACTCAAAGGTCTTTCCGAAATACTAATTAAACAATTAGAAAAAGTCAGGATCTTAAAGGAAATAAACAAGGTAAAGATCTTATAATTTGTGGAAAACAATGAGCTCCTGGTACTAAATGGTAGAATAAATGGTGATTTAGAAGGTAGAACCACCTGCTTCTCCTCTTGTGGTCAGAGTACAATAGATTATGCTCTATGTAATTTGGAACTGGTTAAGTTAATATCATTGATGTATATTCAAATAAGGCCAGAAAGTGACCATGCCCCAATTTGCCTAAAAATTTATTTTAATAAAGGTACTTCTGATATATTAGAATCAGGTCCTCTTGCGGAACTAAGTTGTATTGGTAATAAAATTCTGAGGAGCGGTAAAATAATAAGTAGTGCCTTATGTGAGGTCATTCAAACTTTTGTTAATGATAATGAACCACCTGGTCTAAATTATGAGTCCCCAGAACAAGTTGGTAATGCATTAAATCAAATGAACCAGGATATTAATGCTGCCATATATGCTAGAACTACATGTAATATTCTATCATTTTATAATTGGTTTGATGATGAATGCAGAGGCAAAGTCCAAATTAAATAAACTTATAAAGTGGACTAAAACAGTCCCCACAAATTCAAATTTTCAAAATTTAAATAGAGCTAGAAAACAATACAATGGATGGTTAAAGAATAAAACATTGCTACATCAGCAAAAACTATGGACTGAAATGCACAAGGTAATACAAAATAATGATATGCATTCCTTCTGGAAATTGGTGGCAAATGGTATAAAAGAATACAAACCTCTATTGTCATCTTATATCCCCAGGGAGCATTGGATAGCACATTTCAAGCAAATATTTGCCAGAATAGAATTAGATAATTTGGATTGTCAATTGGTAAATAAGTTATGTCTAAATTTTAAGGCACTCATTTTTTTTCTGAAACTGAAGTAGAATTGGCCATCCTAAAACTTTAAAAAATAATAAGGCTGCTGGAGAGGAGGGTATCCCAGCTGAAATATATAAGGAATATAAGACCTTTTGGATCCCCTTACTTACCCATTATTTTAATTTGTGTACTGAATTTAAATATGTTCCCTCTTCCTGGGTTAAAACTATTATCGTACCACTTCATAAAAAAGGCTCAGTATATGACCCATATAATTATCATCCAATAAGTCTCCTAAATAGAGTGTCAACAATTTTTACAAGACTATTACTTGATAGACTGACTGGGTTGAAACAAATTCAATTATTTCCCTCACTCAGGCAGCGGCAGCATTTAGAAAAGGTTTCTCCACAATTGATAATATATACGTCTTCTCACATCTAATTGAGAAATACATTAAATGGAGAAAAATGAAATTATATGCTATATTTGTTGACGTTTTTTCTGCCTTTGATTCTATAAATAGGCATAAATTGTGGCTAACCTTGCATTCCTTAAACATGGACAATACACTTCTGATTTTGATTTGTCTTCTACATTGTGGAACGTTTTCTTCTGTCAGGTATGATAACAAAGGCAACTTAACTAAGTATTTTGTGACCCATAAAGGGGTTAAACAGGGATGCCTACTGGCTCCCCTGTTATTTAACATTTATGTAAATTAACTGCTCCTTCTTGGTAATGAGGAAAAGTTAGATTCTCCTAAAATAAATAAATTTCCCCTATATGCGTTGGCCTATGTGGATGACATGGTTTTATTTGCCTTATCTATAAAAGGACTACAAAAAAAAATAGATATCTTTCAGAAAAAATGTGAAACATTAACGTTATCTATAAATCTTAGTAAAACAAAATAATGATTTTTAATAGTCATGGCAAAAGTTCCTTTCAATCTAAATTTACACTGGGAGACAAGAAAATTGAAATTGTGAATTGTTTTCTATATTTGGGGTAAAACTGGTAAATACATTTAACCGGGCTCCACATCAAAAAGATCAGTATCTGAAAGCGAAAATCATAACTAAGGCACTACTAAAGTTTAACATGAAATTTGGAGGTAATTCTATTCTCCCAGCACTTATTGTTGGTGATGCAAAGATTAACCCAATTGTCACATATGGTGCAGAAGTCTGGGACTTCCTTATAACAAAAGAAACTGATAAGGCATCTACATACTATTATAAAGCCTTATTAGGAGTACCATGTTCCACTACTAATGCAATGGTCAGATCTGAATTAGGAAAAATTTCAATGGGTGCTTTAGCTGAATTAAAATTATTGGCTTGCTAGTTGAGAATAATAAATAATAAACATAATACATTACCTCATAATTGTTTGAAAGAAAAAATCAAATGGTCCAATGAAGGTCATAAATCTAAATTATTAAAGGCCCTAGAAATTAATCTAGCAAAAATAAACATGACTCATTTATGGAATGATTATAATAAGAACTTACATACAATATATCTGTACATTTCAAAACCTTAATTAAGAAGAAATTATTTGATCATGCTAGAAGTTCGGATATGGTAAAAATAAAATGGCAGAAATACTCTGAATGGTTTAGAAATAATAAAACTGGACACTGTCTGGAAGATTATTTAAATCTTCCCATACAACCATCTGATAGAAAACTAATCACATGGGCATGGTTTGAATTGACCAACTCCAGACATATTTACTATAATAAGGGCCCACACACAGATGCAACCTCAAATACAACAACTGTCCAATGTAGCTGTATTACTGGTCATCAAGAATCTTTATTTCACATAATTAATATATGTCCCTTATATTCAAAGCCTAGAAATAATCTACTTCTAAATTTGTTGAGCCTATATGCAAAAACTAATCATGATTGGGTATTTATTTTGATACACCCAAGATGTGTGGAAGATGCTTTGTTATTGTCTAAATTCTTCTCCTCTGTAATTAAAATAAAGAACAAATATTATAGATTAAACTACAATACGACTTAGATTCGCCCCTAACTTGCTTTTATGTACTCTTACTTGTTGCACTTTATTAAATGCACTTTGTTTATTGTTGGTAAGTTGTAATACTGCTTTAGAATATTCTGTGATAGCACGTCCTTTGTAGTAATGTGTTATGTACTATCCTTGTAGGGCTGTTTCTGTCCTAGAGATACACTGTAATGGAGCTAATCCGGTAATAATGTTCTTTTATAAACTGTCTATATATTTGTTTGTCATGTTTTATTTTTGTAGAAATTAGTGGATAATTTAACTGTAATAACTTTGATTGTTTATAACAACAAAGTTGAACAATAAACTTTGATACTGACACCTTTCTGTACCCAAACTCCTAATGCACTATGTCTAACGCTTTTCTAAATGCTATTGTATGTATTATACAGACCTATACTTTGTTCTTAAAAAGATTTTACCCAAAAAAAATGCATTTATTGCAATACCTGCCCCTGCAAGAGAAATGGGTTAGGGCACATATACTTCATTCCATTCAACTCCTTTTTCACACCGATGTAGGCAGGGTACAACTAAAAAGTAAGTCACTGATTAGGCAGACCCTTCTTGGGCAAGTGGGGGGCAGCAAATAATTGTAATTGCAATTAACAAGACCCAACAATGTGGAGCACCATATACTACCAAAACCTCCAGTGCACAACCCCCTCAAGTAAAGGTCCCGTATTGCAGCCTGCTACCCACTCCAGCCTGGAATCAGGATGTTGTTTTTTAAACAAAGGGAGTACCCATACAGCAGTTCCTGGATACTTAGAGTTGAAACATTGCAGGCCTATAGATTTTGCCATGGCTTGGCTGGTGTTGGTACACTTAAACCTTAAACACAACAGTTTAGTTTCTCCAAACCCCATAGCCCATGCAATTGCTTAAATGGCTGTTCACCTCTAAAAGTGAGGTATTTGTAATCCAAAGTTAATGCCCATCTTATATATATCTCCACATGAGAAACACACACACACAGGTCACAGAATGCCAGGCAGTTCCTGCTGTTACTCATATTTACCAGGGACAACTCTCACAGGCTCCCTTTCACCCAGGAAACACTGGAAAAGATACAGTTTTCCCCAGGTACTACAAAAACTCTTTATTAGTGCTTTCAGACAGTAACAACTTTTTTTTTAACGATTTAAACAGCTACCCACAACTTTCATTTTTTACTGCTGGCAGGCACCATCTCACAAGCAGCAGTGAGCTTCCCTAGCTCACATTATACTAATATGTCCAGCCAACCTCTGCTATTGGTCGGCAGGACATGTATAAATGAAATAGGGGCTCACTGCTACTAAATAATAGTTGCTGCCAACCTTACCACTGACCCCCAAGAGCTTCTGGCAGGAGCCCCAAAAGGTACTAAGCAAATTTATTTGGGCGAGGAGGAAACCCAGACTTTGCTGGGCACTTATGAAACTTCTGAAAGGACATGGGGGCTTGGGGATCCCAGACTTTAAGTGGTACCATAGGGCAGCTCAATTGCAACATTTAGGGACATATATCACTCCTAAGGAGGGGCAGAGCTGGGTTAAAATGGATACACAATTGCTGCAACCGTTCACAGCCACTTCCATCTTATTTAATAGGATTACCCCCAGAATGATACAGGCATTGAGAAACCCAGGCTTTAAGACCACAGTGGCCCTGTGGGCTCAGATAATTAGGGAGTTGAGAATTCAGCCTTGGGTTCTAAAACAAGGGAGAATTGTGGAGAGTGTAGAATTTCTACCGGGAAGGGAGAACCCGCTCTTCAGGTGCTGGCAAGGGCTCGGTTTAGAAAAATGTTCACAGCTTTTCAAGGGAGAGACGGTTAAGAGTTTTGCCCAATTGCGGCGGGAGTTTGGCCTTCCCTCCTCTGATTTTTATGGGTATTTACAGGTGTGGCATTATATATTGGGGGTAGAAAGGGAGGCAGGGGGGTTGAAGTCAAACTGGCCCAATCTTCTACTGGAACAGCTTGGTGACCTCTTCACTGGGTTGGCACCCCAAAGTCATTTAATTTCCAAACTATACAAGGCTGGAGCTCCACAAGGTCTGGAACCTAGAGTGCGAATACAAACAAAGTGGGAAAAGGGTCTGGATTTGGAGGAAGGGGCAGACGCTCCGAGATGGGATATGATATGGAGGATGGCACACAGAACCACTGTCTCACCCTCGTGGAGAGAGTTCCAATGGCAAGTGTTGGTGAGATTTTTCAGAACACCAGAGATAACTAAGCATTTTGCCCAGGCCTTCTCTGATAGGTGTTGGAGGGAGTATGGGCAACTGGGCACATATGAACATATCTTCTGGAGCTGTCCTAAAATTAAAAGTTTTTGGAGTCAGGTGGCTCGAGATATGGGGCAAATATTCCAAATAGATATCCCAGAGGAGGCCCAGTATCTGGTGCTGGGCGAACCTCCTCCTGGTCTCAAGGGTCCTAAGGCACAATATTTGTTCCCCATCCTTGTGGCAGCGGCCCAAAAAGCAATCACGAGGTTATGGTTAAATGGGCCCCCTTCAGGAGGAGACCGATGGCTGGAAAGCTGTAATCAGATTAAGAGAATGGAGAGACTTACTGCTAGCCTAAATTCAAGAACTGAGCAATTTAAATCTCGCTGGTTCCTCTTTTTTGAATTCTGGGGAGCTAGAGAAGGGATAGACATTATGGAGGTCCTGGCTAATGAAATGCTGGATGGCCCTGAGAGAATCTAGAGAAGGTAGTGTCAGGGTCAAAGGAACAGAAAGCATGTTGAAGAGGCCATGACATGGCCCTGGGAGAAGATAATATTTTTAACACCACCATGGGTGGGGAGAGGGAGGGAGGATAAGTTTAGATTAGTAGTAGTGGTTTGTTTATTAGAAGAGGAGGGAGGAAGGGAAGGAGGGAAGGGGTGGAGGAAGGGGAGGGTTGGGTTTTTTTGTTTTCTTTCTTCTCTTCCTATCTCTCTCCCTATCTTCTAAGGTGCTATCTCTTTCAGCAGGGCCCATATTCTGTAAGAGGGGAGTACAGAGATGGTTGAATGGATGACGTGAATGTATAAGTGGAGAGGGTAAGTGGATGTTAAACTAACTTGGACCCCCCCACACCAACAGCGAAAGGAGATAGCGAGATGATTTTCAAGGTTAATAGCATAATTAAGTACAAGACCTTTATAAGGAGAAGGAAATGAGCAAAAGGTTGTTCTATGTATGATTGTATGATTGTAATATCTATTCTTTTATTGTTTAGATAACTTTTTATTTTGTAACTTTATTTGGGCTTTTTAATGTAAAAATGGAATAACAATAAAATTGCAATTTCAAAAACAAAAAAAAATAGTTGCTGCCAGCAATAGAAAGTGGAAGTTGAAGGTTATTATTTAAATTATTAAAAAAGCATTTAGAGGTAATTACAAAAAATTGTTAATGTCTGAAAACATGAATCAGGCATTTTTGTAGCAAATGGGGAAAGCTGTGCCTTTTTCAGTGTTTTCCTTTAAGTAAAACAAAAAATGTGCTTTGCTCCTGACTGGTCTGGCATCAGGTCTTGTCATTTCATACAATCCATTGGAAAGTCAGGGACTAAATCAAGGGTCCCACCTCGACGTTTGTGATTTAGCTTACTCACATTGGAATTCCAGTCTGAAACTAAGAGGACCCACTCCTCACATGGAGCTTAAAGTAAATATAGCCAAGTTTAGCAGTGGAAAGTTTAAATGTGCTATGTTGTATGTATGTGTGTGTTGGGGGGCGCTGGTTCTTTTGGATTGTTTGTTGTATGCCACAACCCAGCAGCACCCCTTAGAAGAAATGCAAATTCAAGTGTGTGAAGCAATATAAAAGGTTTGAGCATGCTAATTTTGGATTTGCTTGTCATTTCACAGATATCAAAATGATGTCTGAATTGGTACTCCTCCTCCTCTGAGGGCTAGGCACTGGTCGTTAGTTGTTCGATACTGTACATGCATAGGCCGCCACACATATGCCTTTCAAACATTGTTTATCCAGACACAAGGCCTGAGAATGACCCACTTAACTTTCAAAAATGCCACATACTGTATGTGCTTCTTTCAGAATCCCAAACCAATCTGCCCTCTTCTGAGCAAGTCCCCCCTTTTATACGGTGCTTTTCCCAGAGTTACAAATGGTCATGCCTCTTCCACTCAACTTCTTAGACAGCTGATCGGGATCTGACTGTCACTGAACACAATGTGCCACTTGATGCAGCAGGGCACCAGGACTTGAGCCCAGGAAAAGTACAGAATGGCCACCCTAAATGTTTAAAAGTCACAAGACGACAGCCTCTATACAGTTCATGCAGCTTGCCCCTAACCAGCATGTTAACAACCATCTTCTCCCTACCACCCCCACTGTACACCAGGAGTCCTAGTGGAATCTGATTCCATAAAAGTCTGAGAAGAGCAATGAAAAATGGGGGTTACAAGTAAAAGGGTGAGCTCCATTCAATATGGCTACCCCCTCAGGCTTTCAATAATATTCTCAGCTGTTTTTGAACACTCACTGTTAAATGACTTTTCTTGTGACTAAGATGTACTAGCATGCAACAAAACTGCTGCCTGAGCTCGTGTGTTACTGGGACAACAGGACTAATGCCATAAAACAAAAGCATTGACATGGGGAACATACGCAAGCAATAACACATGATGAGGTGTGGGTTATCGCCTGATAAGAGCACGCCCAGGGGTGTACTAAGGCACGAGGTGCTTGCGCCGAGTGCCTTATGCCCCTTGGCGTGATCTTATCAGGCAATAACCCACTCCTCAGTGTGTGTTGTTGCGCTTATAAAATGGGCTGTCTGGTAAAGTAATCAGTTTTAAAACATGCAGATAGGCTATTAGAGCATTATGCTATGTGTGATGTCTGGAGAGTATTACACCCTTCGGAGAAGCAATTTACCTTCCTATCACCAGTACATAAAACTGCTACGTGCATTGATTATATTTTTCTCTCCCAAACCCTTCTCTCGGGAGTCATAGAGGCCTCTATACAGTCGGGTCCACCGTCCGACCACGCATTGGTAACATGTCGGTTTACCCTCTCAACTTTCCCTAGGAAATCTCCCCGATGGAAGATTAATAACCAAATGTTAAAGGATGCCCATATTGTTAAAACTCTCAGTAAACACATGGAGCACTTTACTGAAATTAACCTTCACTCCATCTCCAGACCAGACCTAATTTGGGGCACTTTTAATGCCTTCATTAGGGGCGTGTTAATCAGTATAGCTACACACAGAAAAAAAGGAAAAGATAGAAAACTATTATCTCTTCTTGACCAGATCCGCTCAAAGGAATCTTTGCTTTCCCATAATTTTTCGGAATCAACACAGCAGGAACTGGTTAAATTAAAAGAAAATTATTTGGAAATCTTAAGGGATAAAGCTGAATTTGCCATTCTGAAAGCCAAGGCACATTATTCAGATCAGGGAGAGAAAGCGGGAAAATTGTTAGCACTCCGAAACAAACAAATGGAGGCGATTAGATATATCCCGTCAATCCGCTCCCAGTTAGACGGAATTCTAAAAACATCTCCGAAAGATATTGTTTTGGAGTTCCAGAGGTACTACACAAATTTATATAACCCTGAAGAAAAGGTAGTATCTGTAGACTGCCTGGATGATTATTTAAGGGCATCCGGATTAACCTCACTCTCAGATGCTCAACAGGAAAGGCTAGAGTTCCCTATAACACCTGAAGAGATTTCCAGGGTTATCAAAAATCTACCGTCAGATAAATCACCTGGTCCAGATGGTTTCTCAGCCAATTTTTATAAGATATTTCAAGGGCAATTATTACCTCTGTTACTCCCCTTATTTCAGTATATTCTATCAGGTGCCCTTGTGGATCCTACTTTATGGGAGGCTTTAATAGTGCTTATATTGAAACCCGGGAAGAATCCTGAATTACCCACGAGTTATCGTCCAATATCTCTGATGAATCAGGATATCAAGATATTAACTAAAATGCTAGCGGATCGTATATCGCCAGTTTTGCCCGATCTTATTGGTCACGAACAAGTGGGATTCATGAAAGAGCGCTCTTCAGTGGACCACCTCCGAACCCTCTCGCACGTCCTTTCATCATCTAGGGATGCCTCTTTTCCAGCTGCCTTGGTCTCTCTGGATGCTGAGAAGGCGTTCGACAGGGTAGGTTGGAACTTTTTATTTAGGGCCCTAAATGTTTATAAATTTCCTGAATCCTTTCAAAATTGGGTTAAAGCCCTTTATAATACTCCTTCGGCTCGAGTAATGGCTAATGGGGTTATCTCAGAAAGGTTTATGCTACACTCAGGAACTAGGCAGGGCTGTCCGCTATCACCTTTACTTTTCAATTTATATTTAGAACCCCTCATCCACCGCTTAAAATCTTCGCTGATGATTCAAGGAATTACTATTCAAGGATTTGAAATTAAAGTATCAGCTTATGCCGACGATCTATTACTACAGTTATTACACCCGGATAAGTCAATGCCAGTCATGCTGTCTATTATAGAAGAGTTTGCCAATTTGTCCAATTATAAATTAAATATTGACAAATCCCTTGTTTTCCCGCTTAATCATAAAGTGCTTAAATCAAGTGTTGCTCAGTTGGGCATGTCCTGGGCACCGAACTCTTTAAAATATCTAGGCATTCAAGTTGTCAGAAATCCTGCTTTGTTTCAAAAGCTGAACTTGGATAATTTAATAAATACTGTAGGTGCTGATTTAGACAGATGGGCCAAGTTATCGATCTCGCTTTGGGGCCAAGTAAATTTAATTAAAATGAACGTTTTTCCTAGGATTTTTTATCCCTTGTATTTGCTTAATAATTGGATACCTATTACCTGGTTTCGTAAAATTAACGGTCTGATAACAAAATTTATTTGGGCTAATAGGCAACCTAGGATTGCATTCTACAAACTGGTGGCTCCTAAGGATAAAGGGGGTCTCTGTCTTCCACACTTGATTTATTATTATTGGTCATGTCATGTGGTAAAATACATGAGATGGGTGGAACAGATGGGAGAAGCGAACTCCGATGGTTTTTCGCCTAGCTGGCTTAAAATTGAGCTTTCATTAATCAAACAGAGCGGACTCTCCCCAGTATCGTTATTTCATGTTAGACCGAGTGCCCTCCCTGTATTGTTGAAATCAACCCCCATTGTGACATCGGTCAGAGTGCACTCCCAGATAAGCTCATTCATGGAATATAATCATATTTTGGATTTAGCTCAACTTATAGGGGCTAACCCTAATTTAAAAATAGGTAATAAGCCAATCTCGCCTAAATGGCTTCCTCAATTAGAAGATGCGCGAAGCTTTCCCAGCTTGTTGCACTGGATAACTCTTGGCTTCCAGTTATTGAAATACTAGATAAGTTTAATATTCCCAGTAAACTGATTTTTAAAGTTTTTCAGTTAAAACATTCAATAGTGAAAGCGTTCGGGCCGACTCCACCCCTAAGAAGCATGAGAAGTTTAGTGGATGAACTCGTGCTTGCTCCTAGCAGACCTCGCTCAGTATCCAACATTTACAAAATTTTATACAATTATAAATACCTGGCTGTGTTTGCACCAGAGAAATTTTGGACCTCATGTTTCCCCAGTTTGGAGATAGATTGGGCGGCATTGTGGTCGAATTGTCATAAGTATGTTACGCAGGATAGATTACGGCTTACACAGTTTCATATACTACATAACATATATTATACTCCCCAAAAGTTATACAAGTACGGGCTTATTGATTCGCCCACTTGTTCCCGTTGTAAACAAGCAGAGGGCTTGCTTTACCATATATTTTGGACATGTCCTAAGGCCTCTTCCCTTTGGATAGACATCCAACGAAGGATGGATCCCTTGCTGAGCCTTTCTGACTTTTATATTCCAGAGGTATGTCTTTTAGGGGATTACACCTTCATACCAGTGATCCCCAGACGGTATTATATGGCATTGATTTCCCCTATCGGTAAAGAAGGTAATTCTCCATCATTGGAAGGATGATGGAGATATCTCATATACGGAATGGCTCAAAGAACTGCTCGCCAACCTCAGGATGGAAAGAATGGTGGCTAGTTTAAGTAACAAGATGAATAGATATATGAAAATTTGGGAACCTCTTCACACGCTGCTCACTATTTAGTTGTTTACTATTTAGTGTATTATATATTATTATTGAACTCAATTGTAATTACCTATTTAATAAGTTTGTGCTGCGCTGATTGGGGAGGGGATCTTAGTAGGGGGGTGGGAGCGGGTTTGGGGTGAGAACAGCTTCAATGTATGCAGGGATGTACTGCCTCCAATGTCATTCATAGGTCAAATCATCAGGATTGGTTCTGTTCTTTTTGTGTGTAAAATAATAAACTTTGATTTAAAAAAAAAAACGCAGATAGAAAATGTATATAAAAAGAAGACAAAAAATGTGATTTTTAGAAAAAGAGAAAAAGTAGTCCTTTGTCATTGTGTTTTAATGGAGCTGTTTGATTAAGTTAGTAGGAACCTTGTGTCTGTGTTTCTCATCCAGGTACAAATATAAACAGTTAATTTTTTTTTGGTTTATATATTATTTACATTTTACTTAATTTAGATACTTGCTTTTAGCTGAAGCGTCAGCAAGACAGAGCGTCCCTGTGGACAAGTATCGGCGAGGAAGTGAGTTTCTATGGAGTTTTAGTTAGAGTAAGCGAGGGTGTGTGATATTGTCTTCTCTTCATTTGCAAGGCAGTAAGGTTTTTTCTGTGGAGTTTTATTTTTTTGGGGGGCTTCTCTTGAGGACATCTGCCTCTGGTCAGAGGAAGCGTGTCCCTTAGCAGCTGCTGTACAGGAGCATTTTGTGCTTTGAGGTTTTCTAACCGCAATGGTCATGGTGAGAAAATAAATGAGTTTTCTTTGGGGATTATTGAAATGCGCTCCAGTGTGTTTTGTATTTGTTTATTTTTGAGCCTTAAATTTAGGACACAAAAATGGGAGGGTGGCGCGATAAGATGGGGTCCGGAGATTTGAGGAGGAAGGTGGAAAGAGAAATCCAAATGAGAGGAGCTGAGCGAAATGTTAGTGAGAGTGAGTAAAATAAAATCACAGTATGCTACCTCAAAGCGCTTATTCTAAAGAGGCTGTGTGATTTTTTTTTAACAGGTTCAGTGGTTGTTTTCAGTCCATTTTACTGATGGTTGAAATGTGTGCCTGCATGACGAGCCCACAGTTCTATGCTAGCGCTTTACTGAGCTGTGCCAGTCGGCGGTTTTGTTTCCGATTGGCACAGCTCAGTGATTTGGTGTTGTTATGTGCCCTGGGGGTAGAGGGTAGTCCCAGTTGGCTACAATATCTTCTGATAAGGACATGGCTCAGAAGATGTCGTAGCCAATCAGGTTAGGGGAATTTTAGAGCCCATTTTATAAAGTGAAATATCCCACACCATTGGTGAATACTTTGGGTACATTAATGATAAGAACATAAGAATGTGACGGCAGAAGGGGACTGTGAGAGCCATCTAGTGTGCCCATTTTGACTACCCTCCCACCCTATTATTTTCCTACATTACTGCAGTACTTGTCACATGCTAGCTTGAATGCTGTGACAGTCTTAGATTCCACTACTGCTGTGGGAAGACTATTCCAAGGTCTCACTACTCACTCTGTGAAGAAGGACCTTCTATGGTTGGATTTGAATCTATCTCCTATTAGGTGCATGTTGTGCCCTCTTGTTCATGGTGATGTGTTTACTTGGAATAGGTGTTCCCATTTTACCTGATTTATCCCTTTCATGTACAATATTTAAAGGTTTCTATCATATCCCCCCTGTTTCTTCTCTGTTCAAGGGAGTACAATTGCAGGTGCCCTCAGTCTAGCTTTGTACTGCTCCTGGTGTAAGCCGTGCACCATTTTTGTGGCTCTCTGCTGCACTGCCTCCAGGCGATCAATGTCGTTTCTGAGGTGCAGCCTTCAGAATTGTACACAGCACTCAAAATGTAGCCTTACCAATGTCTTGTAGAGCGGCATTATCACCTCTTGTTTTCTACTTGAAATGCCCTTGCCTATACACCCGAGGATGCCACTGGCTTTTTGTGCCTTGTTTTTGCATTGCCTTCCTACTTTTAAGTTATCAGAAATCAGTACTCCGAGGTCCCATTCGAGTTTTGTTACTGTTACTTGTTCTCTGTTCAGTGTGTATGATCTGTTTGGGTTTCTCATCCCTATGTGCATGACTCTGCATTTTTTGGCATTGAATTTCAACTGTCAGTTCCTAGACCATGCTTCCAAGTGTCTTAGATCCTCTTCCATTGATGCTGCCCCTTCTAATGGGTCCACCCTGTTGTATATTGCACTGCCTATCATCACTCAGGTACTCTCCATCATGAGCTTGCCCCCCCGAGTGCTCCCCTCTGTAAATGGATGGCAGTCCCCGCCTACCACTGTACACAGGCCCTGGACACTCTCATCACTCTCTCACATGCCATCACTCTGGGATCATTGCCACCAGCCTAATGTAAGTTCCTGCAAAAAACGGGCATGTAGACTCACGCTCAGGGACTTACACTGGTGCACCCTGAAGCTTGTGCTCCTCCTCCTGCTGCTGTTAGGAAACATCTGTCCTAACCCTGGTCCAATTACCTCCAGCTCTATCTAACAGGAAAACCCTCAGGAGCACTCTCCATAGCATCTCTCAACATCTGCAATCTACTCCCCAAGCTGGATGCCCTACAAATCTTTACCAATCAGCACAGCCCAGATATTCTGGCAGTTGTAGAAATCTGTCTTACACCCAAAATCCCTGACCTGGCTATCACTCTTCCAGGCTACAATGTTTTCAGGCTGGACTGGAAGTCCAAAAGAGGTGGTAGATGTGCAATTTACCTTAAAGATTCGCTATTGGGACACCCCATCACTACCCCCTCTTCCAGCCACTGATGCGCAGATTCTCCCTATCAGAATCTTATTAGGTGCCCATAACAAATCCCTCACAGTTGCCGAAGTGTATATCCCCATGAAAGAACAAGGGAATGGCCTTAACGCTGTCTTGGAATTCACCAGATCCCAACCCCCTGACTCTGAAATGATTCTGCTTGGAGACTTTAATATAAACTGGCTCGTGTCTGATGCAGGGGTCCCTAAGGATGCCTTCTCATTGGCCAATCTCACCCAGATGGTCATCTCTCTGATCAGAAAAAACTAAAAATCCGGCACCAGCACCCTCCTGGATTGGATTCTTACCAGTCACCAACTTGTTTCACAAATACCTCAGTCCTCCCTGACTGGCTTAGCGACCATTCCCCTGTCATCTGTGAATAGTCAAACAAATTCCCCAAGCCCCCTCCTAATATCATCACTAGTAGAGTCCTACCATGTGGGCAGTTGTCACACCTCAAAGCATGCCTCAGCCTCCAAGACTGGTCCCCTATCTGCAAAGCAACAGATGTAAATACTGCGCTGGATTACTTCATCAACACTGTCAATGCAGCTTGTGACTTCTACGCTCCTTTCAAAAAGCGCAAAGTCAAAGCCCTTTGCAATCCCTGGCTCTCAGCTGATCTCTTATGTCAACTAAAATCTAGAGATTGCCTCTGGGATCTGGCCAGAACCACTGGTAAAGAAACTGACATCCAAAACTATAAACGTGCACGGAATGACTGTACCAAATCTAACTGGCAAAAGAAATCTACCTACTTCAAGAACGCTCTCACTGATACCTGGGGTAATGGGAGAGCATTTTGGAACAGTATTAAAGAGGTCACTGGGAAGCAGCCAATAACCTCCCTTACCTTGCTCAACATAAATGGATCTAATACGTTTGACCCTAAAATCATAAGAAATACCTGTAACACTGCATTCACCGATCTCAGCAGTGTTCTTTCTTCTGACTTTTTCAAGGACTATGACTCTCCCTCTCCCTCTCCACCCTACAATGCTTCCTCCTCCTCTAGCCACCCACCTTTTTATTTCAAAGCAGTCAAGATGCATGATGCCTGCAAATACATTACCAAAGCCATTATCAAATCCAGATCCAGTAGTGATACACTTGACCTTAAACTGCTGTCCCTCACCCTTGATGATGTGTTACAGCCACTGACATATATCTTCAACCTCTCACTTAGGCTCAGCCAGTTCCCTGACAAATGGAAATCTGCCACTGTTACCCCTGTCCATAAAAGTGGTGACAGACCACTCATGGAAACTACCGTCCGATCTCTATATTGCCACCCCTCTCCAAGGCCCTTGAACATATTGCAGCAGATAAGCTCACAAATTTCCTGGACAAATACAATATCTTGTGCTCGCAACAACATGGCTTCAGGAAAGGACATAGCACCTCATCTGCCCTACTGGAATTCTCTGGCATTCTTCACAGCTCACTGGACAATGGTCAGTTAATTGGGTCCGTCTTTATTGATCTGATTAAGGCGTTCGACACTGTCCATCACCGCCTACTGCTTGTGCAACTTATGAAAGCTGGGCTCTCTCCCGACTCCACTGCCTGGTTCAAAAGCTACTTTGAGAACCGGTCTCAAAGAGTAAAAATTGTAGATGTCCTCTCTGATATCAGGCCTGTTCGCTCAGCTGTCCCCCAGGGATCCATTTTGGGCCCCCTGCTATTCAGCTTGTTCCTGAACTCCCTTCCAAATTCTTGCTCTGAAACAATCATTCTCTATGCAGATGATGCTGTAATTCTTGCCTCCCACAAGGATCCTAAGCCTCCACAAGACAGCCTTCAGCTTGGCTTCACATCTGTTGAAAATTGGTTCTCAAATCACAATAAGAAAACAAAGTCTATGATGTTCAGTAGCTCTCATAACAAGCATAAGCTGTACCTCCATCCATCAAAACCATTCATGGAGTCACCCTGGAACAGGTTCAAGCTTTTAAGTACCTTGGGATCACTCTCGACCCTCATCTAACTAACAGTGCCCACACTGACTCTGTAGCCAAAGCAGCAAATACTCACCTTGGACTTCTCTTCTGGCATAGGCAACATCTTACCCCTGAAGCCCTGACTGTTGCTGTTCAGAGCTCTTTTGTCTCCATTATTGACTATGGGCTTATCTTCTATGTCTCTAACCCCAATACTGCTCTTAGATGCATATCCACCTCCCTCAATAAGACCTGCTGATTTCTCACTGGATCCCACCACCTCACACATACGTGCAACCTCGATGCACAAACTGGATGGCTGCAACTCACCAATCAGATAAAGTACCTAACCTGCACCATGGCAAAGAAAATAACTATGGGCTTTGCGCCCCCTGGAGTGTGTGTACTCCTGCACCCTAGCAATAACCCCCGCTCAACCAGGGGGTCTGAATCACAACTCCAGCAGGTTCCATGTTGTTGTACCTCACAAGGTCAAAGATCTTTTGTCTACAGGGCGTCTAGCTGGCTAAATTGTCTAAACAGTTACATCTCCTCCACTCCTACCCTTGGTGCATTTAAATCAAGGCTCCACCTCTCTCCCACTGCCTCTAGCTCCTGTGACTGCCTCCACTAACTGACCACATGAATATTTCCCTAACCTTATGCAGTTCTCTCTCCTATTAGCACTTGGTTACCCCTTAGCATGCACTTCCTCATGTTATGTCTATAACAATGCCTCTGGTTGTGCTCCTCCTCTATAACTCTCCACACCCCTCTACTCTTCCTCTCTCTTGTCCTCTATCCTCTCTGCAACTCATCCGCTATCTCCTTGTAACCTAGCCTCCAAAACTTGTTTTGTTTCTCAAATGCTTTGAAACTCTGTTTAGCTTACACTTTTGTAACCTTGTCCTATGTATTGAATTTGTAATCTGACTTACATGTCTTATGTTTAGAATTGTAACCTGACATGGAACCTTTGTAATCCTAGATCTAATAAATAAATAAACAAACAGGCAAACCTTCCCCAGTAGGCCTTCAGCTATGTCGCGGAAGAACACTTTGAAGAGGATCTTTCCTAGCACTGATCCCTGTGGTACCCCACTGGTTACCTTTCCTTCCCTAGATAAAGTTCCATTGACTATGACTCTCTGGGTCCTTCCTTGAAGCCAGTTTTGAACCAACTGGACCATTTTTTGCCCTATGCCTGTGTGTTTCAGTTTGTTAGTCAGTCTCCTGTGGGGGACTGAGTCAAAAGCTTTGCTGAAATCCAGATATACTACATCCGCTGCTGCTCCCTGATCTACTATTCTTGAGACCCACTCAAAGAATTCAATCATGTTCATCTGACATGATTGCCCTGCTGTGAATCCATGTTGTTTTGTGTCCAGCTGCCTGGTTTCTAAGAGTTTCACTAGACATTACTTTAGCAGAGTTTCCATCAGTTTGCTCACTACTGAGGTCAGGCTGATGGGGCGATAGTTTCCGGCATCCTCCCTGTTCCCACTTTTGTGCAGAGGCACCACTGTGGCCATTCTCCAGTCATTTGGCACTTGTCCACTCTCCAGAGACTCTGTGAATAATTCTGCTAGTGGGTCTGTGAACTCCTTTGTAAGTTCTTTCAGAATCCTGGAGTGGATACCGTCTGGTCCCATTGCCTTATTTGTATTTAATTTTTGTAGTTGTTTAAGTACACTGTCTCTTGTGAAGGGTTCAGTGTTAGCCTCCTTGTCATTTTTGTCTGCCTCGTGTAACCTGAGGCCATTACCTTGGTCTTTTGTAAATACCGAGCAGACAAAATTGTTGAGAATCTTGGCTTTGCCTTTATCACTTTCCTCGTTTTGTCTGCCCTCCATTGTGAGTCTAATGATGCCCCCTTTTATTTTCCTTTTTTCCCTACTGTAGCAATAAAAAGTTATGTCACCTTTTTTAACTTCTCTCGCTATTTTTTCTTCTGTTTGGGCTTTGACCCTCTTGACTGCCTTTCCAGCTTCCTTGAGTTTTGTTTTGTAGTCCTCCTCTCAGCATCTGCTTTTGTCTCCTTGAATCTTTTGTATGCTTTTTTCTTGTCTTTTATTTTTGACGCTACTTCTTTAGTATACCAGAGAGGTTTTTTGTGTTTCTTGGATTTTGTAACTTGTGTGGTGCACTGGACTGTCACTGTGAGTATCGCCCCCCTTAGTGCCTCCCACTTTTGTTCTACCGTATCCCCTGTTTAATTGTTGAGGAGAGGTTTGATGCTTTCTTTCATTTGTGTAAAATATGCCTTACTGAAATACAGGATCGAAAGCTTGCTGTGGGTGCTCTGCACTTTTCCGGTGACCTTGAATGAGATGGTCCAATGGTCACTGGAACTTAGGTTGCTGCCTACTTCTAGGTCTGGGATTCTGTTGCTATTAGTGAGCAAAATGTCCAGGATAGATTATTACCTGGTTGGAGAGGTCATCATCTGTACTAGATCTGCTCCTGGCAGTGTAAGGAGAAAGTCTCTGCTGCTTTCTGTGGAAGCAGAGCATGAGAGCCAATCTACGTCTGGTAGATTGAAGTCTCCCATTAGCAACAAATCTCCCTTATCCACCATCTTTAAGATGGATTCCAGGAGCTCCTTGTCATGGTCTTTATCCTAGGATGGACATCTGTATACCACCCCAACCTGGATTGGTGTCTTACTCCCTGCGCCGAGGTTGACCCAGAGGACTTCTCTGTTGGTGTTTAGTCCTTGGGTTTCAATGGCGTTGATGCTGTCTTTTACATATAGTGCTACCCCTCCACCTTTCTTACCCTTTTGATCCCTTCTGAAAAGGGTGTAACCTGGGATGGGCACATCCCAGGTGTGGTTTTCGGTGAACCAAGTTTCTGTGACTGCAACCCAGTCTATGTTTGTTTCTGTGAGTAAGGTGGTTAAATCATTGATTTTGTTTGCCAGGCATTTAGCATTAACTCATAGAGCCTGCCATCATGTTACCTGGGGAGAAATATTTTTTTTTATGTAGAACACATTTATTTTTTTACTTAGAACATGGTATTTAACTTAGAATGCTTGTTGTTTCACTTAGAACATGTTATTTCTTGTCGAATCTGGAAATGTAATGCAGAGAAAAATTGGTCAGATGGTGAGTTTACAATGGAAGGAAATCAGCTTCAGGCTAAAACAAGGTAAAACATGAATAAAAAGGTTTAGAATAGTGTGGTACATATTAAATACATGTGGGCCAGACTTTCAAAGGCCTGATGCAAGCTGCGACAATGGCAGCTTCCACCAAGTGCGGTGCGCCCGAGACCCAGCGCCCTAATTTCTATCTTACAGGGTCCCGGCACCTAAATCCAGTGGCTTGTGGCAAAGGGGGTGCTGTGCCTGATGTATGGTGCACCCACTTGGAATGCCATAATGGCTGCGGGGAGTCTGCAGCACCCATGGACAGGGGCTGGCAACCGGGCACTGCCCCCAACACCACCACACCACTTGCACGGCTGCAACACTCTCAATACCCTGGTGAGCTAGTGCCCTCCCATAGTCGCCATCGCCTCTCACCCCTCCGCACCCTGATCCGATGACTGGCACAGCCCTCACATGCCACCCCAGCCCGGCCTGAATGGGCAGTCTGTGTCGTGCTGTATGCAGTACACACACTGATGGCTCATTCGGTGTCCGGCCATGGTGGCGTGTGGAGGGCTGTGTCAGTCACTGGATCAGGGTACGGGAGGGGGGTGGGAGTGCTGAAATGGGTACGGGGGGATTGGCAGCATGCATGGACATGGGTGTCAGGGACCGTGATGGGGTTGAGGAAGGACCACCAGACCACTAGGGATCACCCACTGGGGATGAATTGGAATGGGCCACACAGTGGCATGTACAGGATGACCCCCCAGGAGCCATCTAAGTCCCCTTAGACCAGCCCGTTGCTGGTCTAAGGGTACTTGGCACTTGGTTCCTGGGGTGGTCTTTCAAATTCCAGATCCGAGGGCTGTGGCAGTCTAAGTCTGCCACAAGCCCCCAGTGCCGAGTACACAGCCACTTTGTGGCGCTAGCACACGCAGTGAGTCAGTCTGTTGAGTGATGCAGTTGCCTTTCAAATTCGCACTTGGCGCAGCCTTTGGCGCAAGATGCCCTTGTGTCAGACCTGTTCAATGCAAGCACCTTGCGTCAATCTAAGGCCTTTGAAAATCTGGCCCATAATGTGTTGTAGTTCAGTGGTGAGACCATAACTAACTTGTGGTTTCGCCACTTGTGATTTACGGGTTTTACTACTCACTAATGGAGATAAATGTGTTATTACATTGCAGTCCATTATGTAGTCAATATATTTGGCAATTGGCACCATATGCATGGAAATGGAAATGGAATCAAAACTGAATAAAAAAAAAATCAAAATGGGGGATTGGGAAAGTGTGTAAAGGGAAGTATGCAAAACATTTTCCAACCTGAACCGTTGCTGAAACATGACACTTACATGGTTGTTGTTGTTGTTTTGTTTTCTGTGATATTGTATGTGCTGTTTTATGGTTGTGTTTACCCCCTTTCTCTGTTTATTTTGTAAGTTCTAGAGCTGTGGGTCCTGGATGGATGCTTGATAAATAGATCTCTGCTGCTATTATTACAATTATTGCATTAAATCCATAATAAGAGCTAGGAGTCTGGGACATTAGTTAGATCTTGAGGGCTCTATATTCAAAAACAGCTTGACTGCAAGCCTTTAAAGATTTAGGAATATGAAGACAAAAATTGCTGTTGGATCTCAAATTGCATGGCGCATTACCAGCAGAGAGCAACAACTTACTTAAATATTGTGGCAGACTGCCCAAACAGTATCTGGAAACCAGACAAGCACAATACATAAACCTTCTGGTGGAGACTAAGGTTACTCAACTGAGCATGCATTTCACACTGATAACTACAATATGTGCATTTATTTAATGTTTGACTATAGGGTAAGTGCACTAGATGATAAATATGCCTATTTTTCAATCACGACCCAGGAGAGTACAGTTACTAGCACATTGGAGTGCAGATACACTAAAGAAATAATGGCATTAGAAATATTGCAACTTCACAATATAGCACATGAGCAGAAGCTATACAGTGCAATACATGATCGAGGTAGCAAGGAAACTGTACATTGCAACAAAAATAAAATGACAGGAGCATAAGGTGCATCAAGATAATTAAACAAACTTGGCACACATTTACTTTGCATGAATCGCGTAAACTGCACGTAGGTAGATTACTCAGGGAACCAAGAAGCAGGTACCGTATAAGGGCAAAAATGACACAGTGAGTAGTAAACCACTAGAGCCCCATTCTGTTAGAGCAAAACAGGTGAAAACAGGATGCTCTGTTGTGCCATCACCCACAAGTACCATACACAAAGGCTGGCACATGTTGTAGGAGGAGACCCTCCCCCCCTCATGTGACAGAAGTGCAGTGAAAATCAGGAATCCAGATGCTGGTGGGTACAAATGGGGTTTGTACCCGCTAACATACTGGACTGTGATTACAATGGCTTGCAGCATAACACTGTGACAGGTACATGGAGCAGAGTCATGTTGTAAGGCAGTTGACTGGTACAGTGCTGGGCTGCAAGTCAATTACTTTGGATTGTGAATGGACATCCCCCTCAAAAGTCTCCCATCTCCCCCTGGGCATTTTGGGTACTGGTTGGCCAGTAGTTCAGCCCAACTCCCAGACAGTTAAGATGAACCCCAATCTTGCCATATGCCTGAGGTAAGCCCCTGGAATCTAGTGGAACCCCCTCCTTAGCCCCAGTGAGTAATCTCACTGCCTCTGTGACAGTCTGCTGTCTGACAATGACCCTTGCTGTGGGTTACTGCTCCCAGTAACAATACTGAATTCTTATTTAGCATCTGGTTAAAAAAACAGTGATCCTGTGAGGGGCTACAGGAGATTGTGATCAGGTTTGTGAGGAATGCTAGGCCTCTGTGAATGGCACTATGGACCATCGTGCATGGGACCCCTGCCCCTTTCCCCATGCGGTTGCAATGCTATATGTGACATCCAAAAAGGGGTTGCAAACCCCGTGGAGCATAGCTGTATGAAGTCACCAGGTCAACAGTTAAACACAGTGGTCACACTGAACATTAATGAGCATATAGTATTACAGGTGGTGAATGACAATGGAGCCAGAAGTTGTTTTAGTTGGGTAGAAGTGGCAGTATCATTCAAAACATTATCCTGATCGATAATGAAAAGCATTTGATTTACAGCTTGTTCCTTACTGATGAGAAACATGTATTCTTGTTACACATTGCCAACTTATCAGTAACCTTGGAAGTTAGTTGCTCAAGGGCAATGAAAATCCACAGTAGACTCGCTCCAATCAGAAACCAAAATATTTGTAACAATTCACAAGGTCAAGTCAAACATTTTCTTAAGAAAGAGCTTTTAGGGTGCCATGATTATATATGGACAGTTTTTATTTTATACTGTACATCACAGGAATGATTTTACCTTGATGTAAGAAAAAACTGCTGACATTCAGCCAGATCTGTACATTATGAAAGCTTGGCTGAAGTTGTGCTACAACCCCCACATACTGCTGAATTTGAGAAAATATTTATAGAAATGGAGAAGACAAGCTCACTACAAAGTGAGTTCTGAAACAATCAGCTGTTTAAAAACAAATGTTTCTAGCATTGTATATTATACAGCCATTAAGGATAATTAGAAACCAACAGACTGTTCACACCTTTTAACAAGGTGCAACTATTGCCTGTTTCTGCAATATGGGGACTTGTCTATACCTAATTCCCTTAATGAAAAAAATGCTAGAACATTGTAACTATTTTGACTGGTACCACATGCAAGGATATAACTGGGCAAATGCAAAAAACATGCAGGTTTGTATCTAAGAATTTAATGCAAGGAATATATAAGGACCGTGACACTTTTCTTGCACAAAAAAATAATACGACACACAAAAACGTTATGCAACAAATAAATCATTGCCAATATCATGAGATGCAAAAAACATTGTGTGTTATTTTTTTTTGGGGGGCGGCTGCTGGATTACACTGTCAAAATATATTTAATATGCTCCTGATGTGGGGCTAGAACCTACAGACTTCTGGCCCCAGAAGGAGGCGTGCAACCTTCAGTCACTGACATCATGTTCTTCAAGTTTCTTGGAAAGAAGTACATAAACAGACACACAGGCAATTATCATGATCAATTCTTACTTATTTCTTACATTTCGTAAAGGAAATGTCTTTGTTCTGCCCCCTGTATTTTTATTTTGAATGCACAAGACCACTCTTACAACTCTTAGAGTACTCTCCACATCAATATTAACGTATACCTAAAGTCATAATACTGTACTCTACTTGTGGCAATGCAGTTGTTAACATGGCAAATTATAATGTAGAGATATAAGGATATTTATTTCAAGCTGGGAATAAGAAACAGGGGCAGATAAACTGTAAGGAAATAAGAACATTTCCATAAAAATGTCCTCAGTAATGATAGGAAGCAAAACTCTAAGGAAGATATATGATATATAAGCTGAAGTATACCTAAATAGTGCAATTTCATAATGTTTTTACTGAAGTGCATGCAGACTTTTGCGGTTCAGATTGGACTCAAAGATTTGTAACAACACCATAAAGACATGCATTCTTACCTGTAAGTATACTGAGTAAAGCAATATTCCTTGCATATTTCTTACAAAGTTGTCATTATATACCATTATCCTTAAACATTACATTTGAAACTTGCATATTCCTTGACTAGATAAGTGCAAACTTTTTCTTACACTTTTCTTACAAACATGTAATATAAGGTAACAATATTTTGTACCATACGTAAGCAATAATAACTGACAGGGTGGGTGGTATTGGGCCATACTGAACTGTCCAGAGGCATAATGAGGCCTGACGCTACAGGTGGAGGGCATTATAGCCTCTGGAAGGTCCAGTATAGCCCATACCACCCACCCTGCACTTAGAAAATGGGTATATGTATTGTAAATAAAACAACCACATTTTTTTTAAATGTTTAAGCATCTAGAAATCATTTCAACAAACACAGTTTTTGCAAAGTAGTCCCTTCATTGGTGGATGTGCCAGTAGAGGGCACTGCAGGTAAAGGACACTGATGCAAACAGTGGTGCCTGCATGACAGACTTTTTATGTAGTTTTTATGTTTGCTTGCATACATGTGCAAGAAACATAGTGCCATCATCCGAGATTCCGGATGCAGTGGCATACAGTTGAAAGGGAGAGCTCCGCTTCAGTGAGCAGAGCTCTCCCCCCCATGCTTGCAGACACGCAAGCACTGCATTTTGCATGCTCGTGCGCGCTCCCCCCGATGCACACACTGTATGGCTGACGGGATGCCCAATCCCCGTAGGCTCCAGGCCCCCCCCCAAAAAAAACAAGCTTCCCAGTGCCACGCTGGGAGCCCACTCCAGCGTGGCAAACAATGTTATGGCCGATGGGGGTGCCAAATCCCCCTGCTGCTCCACATCTCCAGGCCCCCCCCAAAACTTTTCCAGGTGCCACGCTGGGAGCCCACCCCGGCATGGCAGAAACTGTTATGGCCGACAGGGGTGCCCAATCCCCTGTCAGCTCCAGCCCCCCCAAGCAGCCTTCCCAATGCCATGCTGGAGCCCACCCCCAGTGTGGCAAATGATCCCAAGGTCAGTCCTCCTTTAAAAAAAAAAGTTCCTGAAAGAAAAACGGTCCCTCGCGGTCTCGGTTGGCCCCTCCCCCACCTGCGCCCATCCACTGTGTACCTTCCTCCCCACCCCCACCCCATACTTCACCATTGACTCTGGCGCAATGATCTTTGGTGGATCGGGAACACATCTGCACTCTTCAAAGCCGACCGCGAACTGAGGAAATGCCGTAAGCTGTATAATGTAATAGATAGGGTTTTTCAACTTTGATGCATATCTCAGACATTTTTGGAATTTTTACAAATTTTCAACATGGGGTTTTGGGACCCCTCGTCATGAATTCTGTCACTGTCATGGTGTTAATTGGGCCCGAAGGGTGATTTTGCGGTCACTGCGCGGAATCACTTCTTGGGACCGATTAATGGAATGGCAGTGCCAGTGTTCATGAGGTGGGCTCTCAAAAAGCCTATGTTGACAATTTGGTGAAAAAATTCCTAAAAATGACTGTTTTATGAGCGTGCGTTGCGCAGTTCCTATGCACGCTCGTAAGTTCACGAATTTTTAATATTCACACTCCGGATTTTCAACATTACCATTTTAACACATCTCCTTATGAGCAGTACAGCTGTCATTTTTCACATCTTGCCCAAAATGTGTTTCTCATGCATGTAAGCATAAATGGCTTAGTCGGTGTGCAAAATCAATGTATGGAACACATTAAGAAAATCATAGTGACAGTGTTCATGAGCAGAGGTCTTAAAATGGCTATGTTGAAAATTTGGTGAAAAAATTCCTAAAAATGACTGTTTTATGAGCATGCATTGCTCACTTCCTACGCGCACTTGTAAGTTCGTGAATTTTTAATATTTGCACTCCAGATTTTCTACATTGCCATTTTACCACACCTCCTTTTGAGCAGTACAGCTGCTATTTTTCACGTCACCCAAAATGTGTTTCCATGCATGTAGCGCACAATGGTGCAGTCAATGTGTGCAACCAATGTTTGGGACAGATTAAGAAAATCACAGTGTCACTGGTCATGAGCAGAGGTCTTAAAATGGCTATGTTGAAAATTTGGTGACAAATCTCCATAAAATGACTGTGTTACGAGTGAGCATTGTGCAGTTTTCACACACCCTCGTAAGTTCATGAATTTGTAATATTTTCAGTCCAGATTTTCACCAGTGGCATTTTTCCACACTTCCTTATGAACAGTACAGCTGTCATTTTTCACAACATGGCCGAAATGTGTTTTCACACTTTCAGCACAGAAATGCGTGGTCGCTGTGGGAAATCATTGTTCGGGACAGATAAAGAAAATCACACTGACACTGTTCATGATCGGAGGTCCTAAACTGCCTGTGTTAACAATCTGCTGTAAAAAATCCCCAAACTAGTTACATTACGGGTGTGCATTGCACAGTTTCTATGCACGCTCGTGACTTTACCAGTTTTTTTAATATTTTCACAGCAGATTTTCAACATTGCCATATTTTACACCTCGCCATGAACAGTACCACTGTCATTTTTCACATCCTGTTCAGAATGTGTTTTTGCACCTGTGGTGCCAAATGCTGTAGTCGCTGTGCAAAAGCAGCTTCCAACAAACTGATATTGCCACTGTTCATGAGGTGGGGTCACAAAAAACATGTTGAAAATTTGGAGGAAATACCAATGAATGCCTGAGGCATTAGGGTTTCGACCATACGCCCACCCTGTAGAGAATGATAGGCATCAGGGGTGTGACTTGGGATTGTTGCCTGCAATGCTCATACCATTCCACCCCACCCACACCCTGCAGCCAGTGAGAGGCATCAAGGTGTGCCTCAGACTCTTCGGCCCCAAAGTTCACCCCATTCTCCTATACCGCACCCATCTCACCATATTTTCTGATGGAATGGGGTGCGCATAAGGGCCAAAGACCCCAAGGCACACCGTGACACTTGTCGGTGTCTGCAGGGTAGGGTGTGGTGAAATGGCATGGCCGTTATGCCTGATGACCCAAAGGCACACCCCAATGCCTGTCACTCTCTGCACGGTGGTGGTGGTGTTGGCTTCAGTTCAATACTTCACTGCCATTCCTATTACGCAGCTCTGTAACTTCTACACTACCACTGCCAATGCCAGCAAGCAAACATTCGGCATTGACAAATGCTTGTTTACTTTCTTTTTTCATCTGGTCCCTTTTAAAGTTTTACAAAAGTGAGCACACATCAAGAATGAAAACTGGCCACACAGTGATTTGACTAGATTCCATACTGTAGTGAGCACTATTTAAACCTACGTTCAGTCAGGAGTGATCACCTCCCCCACCCTAGCCACTGTTGAGAATCTCCGATTTTGATGTGGGTGATTAGAGGAGACACCTCAGCATGCCTCTCAACATTTTGCCAGTGAAATGAGGGACACAGACTTAAAATGAAGGACAATTAGGGACACTGAGCCTCAAACTGAGGGACACATTCTCAAACATGGAAAGGGGTACCAAAGTGTTCTGGCACCCACAACTGGTCTGGAGGGGTTCTGGAGTGACAGGTGGTGTTGATGGAATTGGGAGAGAATTTGTTTTGGATTGAGACAGAGAGAGAGAGAGCGTAAGGTTTGAGTGCTGCTGTTAGTGGCTGTGTGAGACAGCGTCAGTAGAGTCAGGCAGAGGGTCAATTGCATCAGTCCAGTATGCATGAGTGCTGTTAAAGTTTAGGTTACTTTGGGAACACTGATAGACATAAAACACTGAGAGGTATGCAGCCTGCCTGCTTACCCGGCGGTAACAAATTAGTGCTGACATGATTTAATTTGAGGTGGGTTGAGGAGCATCTGGGAAAGCTGCTGGTAGTTGGAAATTCAGCGAGAGTGTAACTTCAGCACTAGGGTAAGCATGTGAGCTCAGCATGTTGTTAGTATAAAGAAAGAAGTTATGCTTTAGATGCCACTACCAGAATCAAGAAATTTTGAAGATCTTGTATATTTTTATTGTCAAGTTCACTACAGTGTCCAAATTGTGGTTTAGTTGTTTTTTTTTTGGGGGGGGAGGCTTGTTCTCTCTCTAAAAAAATGGTTGCATGTCATCTTCCAGTATTCTATGGAGTAAAGTGATTTAAATGGTTAAAAGGCAGGCTGGCACAGAGACTAGTTATTCACTGGTCTTTGTTGCCTGATACCTGCCTAGGTTGAGGGTGTTCTCAACCAATCAGAGAGCATGGTTTCTCAAACCCTTTTTTACGTTTGCTTGTGCGCATGCACAAGGAACGTCTTGGGAGAATAGGACTTTTTGGAGGTGTGACTTTATTGTGCAATGCAGTGCTCCATTCAGCAGGTGCGGCCGTCCTGCACCAATGGATGCGGGAGCTGTGTGTGACAGCAGTGGTCTTCAGTTCAAAGAAAACCACCACTGCAATCGTTTGTTTGTTTCATCAGGCAATGACGGAGTACATCTGGGTTTTGGAAGATGAGAACGATGAGCCCATCGAGATTCCCACGGAGGACGATGGCACCATGCTGCTCTCCATGGTCATGGCCCAGTTTCCGGGAGCATGTGGGCTGCGGTACCGCAACCCGGTGTCGCAGTGCGTGTGGGGGGTCCGGCTCGTGGAAGGGATCCTGCGCCCTCCGGAGACCGGGTGGTCCAGCCTAGTGTTTTTCCTCAATTACCCCAAAGGTAAGTACTCGATGCCATCACGTTGGCAGGGAACTAGTAGTAAAACAAGAATTAAAGTAGAAGTTCGCACGCCAGCTCAATGTTAATGTGGGGTCTGTAAATATCATCTTTGCTGGAAAGTTGGTGCCTAAATAGGATGCTGCCGCATGATTGACAGCAAGTGCCAGTTCAAGGAAACTTGGCGATGTTTTGCAGGCTGGGTTATTCCACCTTTCCACTACTGTTGCAGTGTTCAAATGTGATAAATCACTAAGTTAATGTTGGTGTCTGCAGTAGGTGTTTTAAAACTGCAGTATATTTTTCAGGTAGCGGGGCTAATTTAGACTTGCTCAAATGTAATCTGTTGATTATGAACCTGGAGCAGCACTATGTCGACTAAGGGTAGAATCCTGCACCACCTCTTGTTTTTACCATTGGCAAGTGGCGTTACCGGAGATCTAAGTCTGCCTTGTGCTTCTAATTTTTTTTTTTTAAATATGAAATAAGATACCAACGCGAACGTCAGGAACATGCTGCTACTCAGCAACCCAATAACAAAAACTGTAATTCCACAGTAACCTATTGACATTATTGCGCGCACATACAGCTCACATTTTTCTCTGTAAACCTTGTGTTTTTACATAGATATAGTGTCGGAAGATACGGGCCTATGGCCCACCCAGTCTGCCCATTTGAGCTTGTAAGTTCAGTTTGTTTTCCTAGAAGTCTGTTGCCCCTTACCCCTGACCCTGTAATGTTTGTTCAACATTGTTGTGTAACCTTTGAAAATGAGTCCTTGACTCAAAGGTATTAATCCCAAACTGAAATAAATAAAAAATAAATCTGAGCAATTGCTGACAAGCAACAAAAAACGATATTTGAAAGAAAAGATGTATTGCACACAGACACAATTCCACATAGCTTGCATCTGGCTGGATTGGCAGTCTTTCGAAAGCAATAAGTCAGTCTGTTATAAAAGTTCCTTTTTGGGGGTTGTAAGATCCAATTATTTGAGATTTTTTAAATTTAAGCTTTTTCTGTGGTGACCTTCCCTGCGCGTATGTGTCCCTTAAGCAAACTCTTTACACTTTCTGTGTAGCGTTTCAAGCATTATTTAATGCAATGCTTTTCTTTGGGGAGTGCTCTGGCCCCACCCCCCGCTGTGGTCGAACGTTATTTAAGTTGCAGCTTTTTTGTGGGGGTGCTCACTCTCGCTACACCCGGTGCTTATGTGTCCATTATATTTTTTATTCTTGTTTACGTGACGTGATCGCAACCATTCTTCATACGTGATGAACTCAAGGATGTACCGTAATTCTCCTAGTCGTAAAGAAAGCGCACTGGGGACCCTTAGATCTCCCTTATTTCCAATAAGGTCAGTGAAAGCATCCAGCTGGGTTGGTACTGAGGTTATTCTGGCAGTAAGGAATAAGAGGCTAGTCTTAAAAAAAAAAAAAAAAAAAGACTAACAGGAGGATGGGAATTATTACCTAAAAATGGCTAGTGAGGCATGTAAGGTAATTTGAAGGGCTAAGGCTCTGAAGGAGCTGCAGTTAGTGGAGGGAATTAGAGGGCCGAAGGCCTTTTTCTGCTATATAAGTGGAAAAAAGGGATGAGAAGGATGGGATTGTTGGGTACAGAAGAGTGACGGGTGGAGGAGAATTGGGGGAAGAGCAGAGGTACTGATCAAATACTTCTGCTCGATTGTCCCTAAAGAGGAAGATGGACTGGTGTGAGCACGCGCAGGGGTGGTGGTGTGTGGCACGGGTGAGGGGTAGAGTGAACGAATGGCTGCTAGCCTTGAAGGTAGACGGATCACCAAGCATGGATGGAGTACTTCCAAGGGGGGCAGAGGAGCTTGTGGGGAGCCACTGGTGGGCCCATTCAGTACTTCACTGAAGTCCAACATGGTACCACAGAACTGGAGAATAGCAGATGTAGGCCCTCTATATAAGAGCAGTTTCAAAGGTGATCCAGAGAATTATAGGCTAGTCTGATTTTGGTTGTGTGCCGGCTAACAGACCATACTTAAGGAAAGGTTGGCAGAGTTGCATGGTCTTCAAGATGTATGGGAGGGAGGTAATTTTATCTTTATTATACTGGGAAGGCTTAAATGGGCAAAGGCATTTGTAGGTGCTCGGTGAAATGACAAGCAGTAGGGTACAGATAGTGACAAACTATGTAGGAGATGGTATACATGCAATATATGTCGGGTATATGAGTGCAGTAGAACTCTTATACTGGGGGGTAGGAAGAAATAGGCTGTTGGCTAACTAGGATCTGCAGCCTATCCTGTAGGTAGGGAAATGGGCAGACTAGGTGGGCCAAGCGGTCCTTGTCTGCCGTCAAAGTCTATGTTTCTATGTTTCTAGGGTGGTAACGTGTGTGTTTAGCATAATGACGCCTCTGTATGACCTGCCAAAACAAAATCCCTCCAGCTTCCTCTTCCTGTTGCTGTCCTATTGGATGTACTCACACTTCTTGATGTAGCTGGCTGGCATTAAGAGGCTGTTTTTTTGTCTATCTGATTTCCCAACCGATCTAATGAAAATAATGCGGCAATACAATACTATTACTGTAAACTAAAATGTGTGGCTGTACTTGTTTGATGATTTCTCAGTCACAAGTAGTTTTGTGCTTTGTCACATTTTTATTGAACATCAATAAACTATATTTTAAAACCCATCTCTTCAGCCAGGAAGCTTGATCGCGATCAAAAAACAAAAAATGAATCTCGAATTGCAAGGGGCGACCTCCAAAGCCTCTAGCGTCAAGAGCCCACAATAAAAAGAAGACAAGAGGAAGGTCATCTCCAGTGCAGAGTACCTGCTTGCAGCAGCTCCTGTGCAGGTCAGTGCGTCAGCCGCAAGCGGACCGTAGTAAATTGGGAGTGAGAGGAAGGAGGGAGGGAGGGAGTGGGTAACCTCCCCGATGCTCTGCTGTGACCCGCATTTATAAGGAATGCCTTTCTCTGGTAGATCCTATCACTTTCATACGAGATCTTCTAGAGATACCACGATTAGAATGTAGAAACTGGCAGGTCTATCTCCAGCAGCCCAGATGTTGCCCTCCTGCTCACCAGCAAGCCACAGGTTCATCAGGCATGACAGTCACTGACAACAGGAAAACAACTCTCTCATCTGCGCTGAACTATATTATTTAAGAATCAGAAGGGAAGGGATAAAAGTCACATTTTGAATAAGGAACTGACAACTAAAATGGAAAACTTTCAATGGACCACATTGAAGTGCACACCTGAAAGATGCGCGATAAAGGGATCTTCTCCAACTTGTGGCAGCTTTCCTAGACTTCTAAACAAGGTACTGTAGTTATTTTGTTGATTTGTTTGAATACTGGTGCTGATTCGTTTGATTACTGGTTTGATAATGCCAAGGTGGTATCAGGAGCATATTTTTGTATTTCAGTAGCGACATCCCTAGATCTATGTCCCGGTTCTGTTTGGTGCCTCTTTACCTCGACCATCTCGCTGACGCCTTTACATACTGTATACTGCAACATCAGTAGCTAGCAGCATGCTGTGCTGGAGTTGGCAGCAGTGGGAAGTTTCATTTGTGTTTACTAATTCACCCATACAGTATACTGTATCCAAGCAACCAGTCTCGTGGTTTGAGGACGTGAAAATAGGGATAACAAAGCTAACTGGGCTTTAAAATCATGTTTCCATTACAGTGACTGTTTTGTACAAAAATACTCTTCCTAAGGAGGAGATGGTACAACTCAGCACTCTGTTTAGCTGAGAAGCCAGTCCTTATAACTTTCCATGTATAATATCCCTGTCCCTTGAGGTTTTTCCGGGTGCCTGCCCCCTTACTCAGTGCTGTACCAAAAATAATGGGGGCTCTGGATCACCTAGATTTTATAACAAAACTTGGTAAATGGGAAAATAGCATCTGCAAAGAAAACGTGTAGCTTTTTGGGCAGGATCAGATATTTGTGAGTTTGGTCCCCCTCATTTTAGTAACTTAGGGGTATTGCATACCTCTCAACCTCTCGACCATTACACATTCTGTATAGATAGCTGTTAGTATCCTACACCCAAACGTACCCTTGCTGATGTGCTACATTATATTAGAGTGCTTTCTGGACAAACGCACAAAAATATAAAACTAATCACAAACACATTCTTTAACATTAAACCCACTCGATGGTGCCCACTATTCTTTAAAGGAAAAATGTGCTACATGTTTATGTTAATTTGCTCCGCCTTTTCAAGGCCGGGCCAATGCATTTTTACGTTTGCTTGCGTGCATACGCAAGGAACGTCTTGGGAGAATAGGACTTTTTGGAGGTGTGACTTTCCTGTGCAATGCAGTGCTCCGTTCAGCAGGGGCGGCCGTCCTACACCAATGGATGCGGGAGCTGTGCATGACAGCAGTGGTCTTCAGTTCAAAGAAAACCACCGCTGCAATCAGTGGTGGTAACGTGTGTGTTTAGCATAATGACGCCTCTGTATGACCTGCTGAAACAAAATCCCTCCAGGTTCCTCCTCCTCCTCCTATTGCTGTCCTCCCCGTTGTCATAATGATTGCCTACTCGTCATTTCGTTCAGCTGACTGGATCCCAGAAAAGAATACTTGAGTTACAGTGGATTTTTGCAAACGCGCCTACAGTACACGTGCATCATAAACGCAGTGAAAAGTGTTTCAAATGGATGGAATTTTTCATAGAGTCAACAATTACAGTCGATCGACTGTAAATACAATAGGCGTGTGTAAGATGAAGAGGCTGCCTTCCACACAGTAGTTGCACTCCTTTCTCCAAGAGACACTTTTTAAAATGGTTCGCAAAGTTATTTAAATCAACTGAGATGCTTTCCAAAATGCCAAGTGATTAACAGTTAAATGAACTGAGATGCTTGCCAAAATGCCAAATGATTAACATCGCATGCAAATGCATCTTAACCGATGCCTTAAGATGTGTTTTCGTGTGCGCTTAGTACTTAATGTTGTAGATTGATAGGGACAGATACAGATGTCAGTTTGTCATGGAGAACATGTACAAGGCAATGGTGTTTCTTTATTAACATTGCAAATCCAAAAGATAAAAAGGCATCTCACAAAATGCGAACCTGTCATTAAAAGAACCGCTTGTCTTGGAACAGCGACATGTATAGATAGGCAAGAAACAATACTTTTTCCCTTTCTTGCTTGCCTCTTCCAAGTCTCGTGGTAATGACAGCATAGATATAAACAGTGAAATATATAGTGCTTTGGTGAGAATACCTTCAAAATATTTGCCCTCTTTTCTCCCCCCCCCGACAAGGAGAAAAAGTGAGTTATCCCCCCAACCCTAGTACTTAGAACAGTGTTGATGAGATATGCAGGATTACAGAAAGTGTGTATATGAAAATCCAGGAAGTAAGTGTGTGTGTGTGTGTGTGTGCGCAGATACATGAGTTGTTTGGTGTTCTTATATTGACTGCCTGTTACAAAATAATGCTTTGCATCTGTGTCCAAGCACAATCTTGCTGCATTACTTAACACGCATGCTGCCTTTGTGTAATTCTTTCCACAGCCTCAGAAGTTCACCTTGCCACTGGTGGTTGGGCCTACATGCTGACGTCTACCCATAACTCACCAGACCCAAACAATTTCTATTTCATTTCCCTGATCACCCACTGTATGCCACCATGTCTGGAAATAACCATGCCACTGCATACTGCCATATGTCAATACAAAATCCACAGTGCACCCTGCTGCCTCATTTCACTGGGGTTGCAGTTTAGTGCCAAAAGTGCCACACACTGCAGATACCTGCAAGCGAACGTTTGGCATTGACAAATGCTTGTCTAATATGTGTTAAACTTGCAGAGTTCTTGACTAGTAGTATAAAGAAAGAAGGTATGCTTTAGATGCCACTACCAGAATCAAGAAATTTTGAAGATCTTGTATATTTTTATTGGCTAGTTCACTACAGTGTCCAAATTGTGGTTTAGTTTTTTTTTTGGGGGTTGGGGGCTTGTTCTCTCTCTCTAAAAAAATGGTTGCATGTCATCTTCCAGTATTCTATGGAGTAGAGTGATTTAAATGGTTACAAGGCAGGCTGGCACAGGGACTAGTTATTCACTGGTCTCAGTTGCCTGATACCTGTCTAGGTTGAGGGTGTTTTCAACCAATCAGAGAGCATGGTTTCTCTAACTCATTTTCTAATATGTGTTAAACTTGCAGAGTTCTTGACTAGTGTTAAACTATGATCTAGCAAAAACCTTGCATGTACTTGCAATAAAGCGTGCATTTTTATCATGCAAAAAAAGTGACCGTTTGTGTATCTGCTAACATTCTTTGCACATTCATGCAAAGAACTTATGAGAAAATTTGATACAAAATAAAATTCATTATGTTATTCTGACAAATCATGCAAGATTAGTCTAAAATCTTAATTTTTTTAATCCTACTTTTTTATCTAAAGAAACGATTGATGCATTAGCATTTTCACATATGGCTAATATTATATTTATGGAATATTTACAATTAATTAAAAATGAGATGGAAGATGTTTGTAGAGAAATGATGAGAATAAGCATATTATATAGCAGTTAAAATGGAATGAAATAACACACAATGAGCAGCACAAGCCAAAATGGCATGTCAGTGCTATAGTATGTGTCCGCCTGGTTAAATAAAGATTTTGATTGATTGATATTATGAAAGTACGGTATACTGGAATAAAATCTCCTAATTACCCTGGGGTAGGAAAGAAGCAAAAGGGGAAAAATATAAGAAATCAAGCAAGATGTAAGGTACCAAAAAAAAGTGGACAATGAAAATTTTAAAGGGGGATGGTGAGGAGGGGCAAGACAAGGGCCCAAAAGCAAGCATAGAAGTGCTCAGGAAATTGAGGAAGTACAGAAGGAGGCACCTCCTTTTCCTCTCTTAAATGGGACCCTAGTAGCAAGATACTATTTGCCTTTTTATCTTATATCATGTGGCAGTGGGGAGGGGGTTAGTATGGGGGGGGGTACAGCCAACGGTTTGGTGAATTTTTTCTTGTACCAGTCATTTTCATACTATTCGTTGTTATAATTACTGCCACTTATTGTAACTGTGGCTTGTTCTCCCATTATAGTTGATGTCTGTACCTGGTTTATAGAAAAACTCAATAAAGTTTCTTTAATTTAAAAAAAGAAGGAAGCACCTCCTATTTCAGTGATTGATTTGACAAGAGGAGATCAAAAGGTTGATGCAGCTGAAAAAGAAATATATGAGAGGAAAGAGAAAGTTAATATTCCTCCTGGAGTGCTGCGGGATGGATCTTCAAATAAGATAGTAATATTAAGGACAGAATGGTTTATTGAAATCATGGGGATTTATAAGAAACATTATGAAACCCAAGAGACATTAAATGAGTTGACAATATAATTTGGTAAATTCTTGAGCTGGGGTTACAATTGGATACAGAATTAAATTTTGAAGCATTTAGAATTGAGATAGACTCTCAACTGATTGTAAGAACAATTGCTCAATGACTTGTGGGCTAGTAACTTCAAACTAAGCAACCTGTCCTTATGGACATCTGTTCCCAAACCAATTGCACAGTTATCCTGGCAAATATTGACTAAGTTACCACTATCACCCTCAAGAAGCTGAAAATTATCACCCAGTTGAAGAAGGGTCAGGCCACCCTATTTTATCAGTACTTGGGGTGAAATAACAAGATATTTAATCACATGTTGCACTAACAAGCAAAGTCCTGTTTATTTTACAAGACATTTTACAAATGGCTTGCTTGGAATCTGATTTCATAGCTATTGAAATGGTTAAAGGTATTTGTGGTATGGGACAAATGAACATTACATTTGCCAGTAAGACACTGGCAAAAGAGACACTGAACCAGGTGGCCAGGTTGGACTGTATTGGCATAAATGTAGTTGATGCTATGGGAGAAATGAATGACAGGGAAGGTAGGCAACAGATGCACCAGATTCAGAATGGCCATCTATATTGGATACCTTTAGACCAACAGATTTGATGTATTACAGGGCAGTATACATATCCTTCAGATCTTTTTTTTTTCAAGTTTTTTTTATTGAGTTATAGTAAGTAAAACAACAATTACATAGATATAAACTATGATTTGCAAACATTACAAATATATTATGAATAATAGGGAAATAAATATGCATTACTGTAATGGTATGTTAATATACAAGTTGATAGCTAAACATTTGTGGTTTCATATAATTTAACTATCAATATTACCTAAATTGGAAATAATACACAATAAACATGTGGAATCTTGATTACATACATTAAAAAACCTGAGGTAGACTAGGCAGCTCTTAGCCAAGCAAGGAATGGACCCCAAGCTGCATCATATTTATGCATAGTCGTATTATTTCTATGACTAATATATTCATTGACAGCAGTCTTAGACATGGATTTAATCCATTTGCCAATTGCTGGGGCAGGATTGTCCTTCCAATGGCTTAAGATTAGCCATTTAAAGCATAAGGAAGCCACCATGAACCATCTTTTTTTGAACAAAGACATTGAGGTTATTAAGTTAGATTCTCCCAGTATAAAAATTCCAGGATCAAAAGGAAAGTTAACCTGCAGAATCCGTTTACATGCTTCCCAAATCAATTCCCAGGCAGGGGTGAGTATGGGGCAACTCCACATCATGTGTAGGAGATTAGCACCCATAGATCCACATCTCCAATAGTTACTACTTGTGGAAAGACCCAATTTGTGCATTTTATCTGGCGTATAATACCAATTATGTAATATCTTAAATTGAACCAGCTGGCCCTGTAAATCTAAACTAGACTTATATGCATTTCACCACATAAGTTCCCAAGAAGCATTAGAAATAGAATAGCCCAAGTTTTTTTCCCATGTATCTTCAGTTGTGTTTGTTAAATCTGGCCCTGTTTTGGTATCTAATTGATACAATTTTCCAGCCCCACCCTTACTATTAGCTACAGAGTTTAGAATTGTAAACTCTTTGGATGGTGGGATGTCTAAATTATTATCCAAAATATCCTGTACTGCCTGTCTTACCTGTAGGAAGGAATGGAACTGAATATGGTAATCCAAATACTTCCTTCAGCTCACTAAAGGACCTAAGAATACCTGTAACAGGCTTTACAATATCACCCAATGTCTGACTTCCTTTCTTTTCCCATATTGTGTTAACCGTCATTTTACCATCATATTTAATGCCAGGATGTCTCCAAATAGGCAAGTATTGTAGAGGTATCGACTGTGTAGTTAATTTTTTAGCAAAGTAATTTATAGATTTAACTGAATTTTTAATAAAAAGGATGAGAGAGGACCTGTGCTGAATATATTTCCCAGATCATGTGATACAGCAGATATGGATATACACAAGCTTGCTCATATTTGATCCATATGGGAATGTTATTCGAAAGAAACCACTGGCAAGTTTGTCTGTATATAAAAGCTTGCTGATATTGTTCAAAATCTGGAAGGCCCATCCCACCTTGCTGCCAATGTTTTTTAAGTTTGTTTAAACTGAGTCTTGCTGTTATGCCTTCCCATAGGAAGGATCTGAAAAGGAAATCTATTTTTTGAACCATACTGGACGAATAAGCATAGGGACCATATTTAAAAAGTAAAATATTTTTGGCGCCAACATCATCTTCAATGCATTTACTTTGCCCCATAAAGATAAATATAGCTTGGCCCATTTATCTAAACTTAATTTCATTTCTTCCAATATAAGCTTCATATTCATGGCAACTAAGTCATCTAACTTAGGTGATATTAATATTCCCAAGTAAATGATATAGTCACATTTCCATTTCAGGAGAGATGCCATGCACACATTTTTAAGTGATTCCTTATTGCCATTTAATGGGAGCATTTCTGATTTTGTCCAGTTAATAGATAGTCCAGACAGTACCCGAAAGTCTTCTAGTAGTTTCATAGTATGATTAAGTGAAGTCCTAGGGTTACTTAATGATAGGAGAAGATCATCAGCATAGGCAAACACTTTATGGTCCATTTTACCAAATTTTACCCATGTAATATTAGCATCATGTCTAATTACACATAACAAGGGTTCAATAGCTAAAATGAACAGCAAAGGAGATAGTGGGCATCCCTGTCTTGTTCCCCTCTCTAATGGGAACTTTTCAGATAGAATTCTATTAGTGCATATTCATGCCGTGGGAGCTTGATACATTATAGCTATCAATGAAATAAAATCATTCCCCACCCCAAACTGCTTTAATACTTCATTAAACGCTGCACTTAATAAAGCCTTCCACCTAGTTACAGGCAGTGACAGACTAACCCATACCTGCGATCTTTGTACACTGACTGGTTGGCTAAACCTCAACAAAGACTAAAATACCACACCTGCATTCTACAAAAAAGATACACCTTCAGCTTGCTCCCACCGGCCTACTCCCCATAATCAGTGCAGCCCCCATCAGGCGTAATACAAGACTCACAGCTAAATCATCTTTCTTGGTTCCCCTCTGTAGAACATCCTTAGGGCAAAGATCTTTCCGCTACCGTGCCCCTCTCTGGCTCAACACATTACCCCCCCAACTCTTCCAGTCCCATAGCATCTCACTATTCATATCTGGCCTTAAATCCCAACTAATGGAGAATGCTAAATGTGACTGTGGCTAATGCTTCCCACCCTCTTCTCTCCCAATCCTCCCTCTTCCTGACACAGGGTCGCCCAAGATCCTACATAAAGGCATCCTACAAATCCCCATCTAGGGACCCCAGGAATGCTTCCCAATTGACCACACCTGCTAAATAAGTTCTAGCCTGGACTGCTCTGTCAGTACTGTAACTGTAAATACTGCCTGTCAATGTTAGTCTTATACTGTATTTGTTTTCCCTACACCCCTGTAACTGACCTGGAGCCTCTGCAAAAAATTACTCTGTCAGTACTGAAATTGTAAATACTGCCTGTTCACGTCTGGCTTTTACTGTATTTGTATACCCTCCACCCCCTGTAACCTGACGTGGAGCCTTTGCAAAAGAGTCTGTGACTTAAAGGATTGTAATTCCGATTGTATTCGACAATAAATAAATAAATATATATAACCCCACTCGATAGAGTCAAATGCTTTATGAGCATCTAAAGATAGTAATATTGAGTCATCTTTTGTTTTTGAGGCCATCCATATTGTAGATAAAATCCTTCTAATGTTTTCAAAACCTGCCCTCCCTTTAATAAAGCCGACCTGGTCCCTATGACTAAGATTTTGTAAGACCCTTTGCATTCTGTTTGCTAAAATCTTTGCCCAAATTTTATAATCCATGTTTAAAAGAGATATTGGATGATAGCTAGCAGGGTCCGAGGGGTCTTTTCATTTCTTAGCCAAGACTGTTATAATAGCTTCAGACATTGAATCCGGAAGACTTTTATTATATGCAGATTCTATATAGACCTTCTGTAATGCCGGAGCAATCTCCTCACTCAGCATGACATACAACTCAGCCAGCAAACCATCAGACCCTGGGGCCTTGGCCTTTGGCATATCATGAATTACTCCTATAATTTCTTGCAAAGTGAATTCTCTGTCCAGGACCTGTTGTTCAGATTTAGAGATTTTTGGCAGTTTAGCTTTAGCTAAAAACTGACCAATTGAATCTAATGCACTATTACCATTGCTTCTTTATAATTCTCTACAGAATTTTAGGAAGACCTGGCTAAGGTCCTTAGAGTTGGTACAGGTATTACTTGTTCCATCCTCAATTCCCATGATGTTATTTCTGTTTTGGACCTGTTTCAGTCTATAGGCCAACAGCCTGCCAGCCTTGTCCCCTGATTCCCAGTAACTTTGTTGAGTTTTAAATAGGGCAAATTCTGCTTTCCCTGTAAGCATCTTATTTATTTCATATCTTATTCATATTAGTTTTCTTAGCACATTTTCATTGCCCCTTTTATACGTTTTATGTGCTCTCTCTAGCTCCTCTAATTTCCTCTCTTTTTTAACCAAAATTTTCTCTCTCTTTCTTTTTAAAAGAGGTATAACTCAAAATTCTACCTCTGATAAAAGCTTTATATGCCTCCCATACCACAGCTTGAGATGTTTCTCCATTGTCATTTATTTCAAAATATTGTTTTGTCTCTTTAATGATCCAGGGTTTGAAGTTACTATAGTTTAAGAGAGCGCAGTTGAATTTCCAGTGCATTGGCTTTGTGGCATTAGGGTCCATGTTCAAAATCACTGAGATGGGAGCATGGTCAGAGATAACAATTGTGTCAATGCTGGCCTTAATCATGTTGTTAATCAGACCATTCGATAACAATATCATGTCTATTCTACTATAGGTTCTATGTCTAGTAGAATAAAAATAATAATCTTTTCTATCTGGATACATTATTCTTCATGCATCAGCTAAGCCAAGATCCTTCATCCTATCTCCAATAATTTTACTAGCCTTACAATTAGTTTTTTTACCACTTAGGTTACTTCTATCTATCAGATGGTCTTGAACAACATTAAAATCTTCCCCCACCATGAGATTTGTATTTGGGAGATTACTTACTTCATTAAAAAATTCGGTAAAAAAAGGCACTAGATTCTCCATTAGGAGCATATATGTTACAGATGGTGATTCCTATCCCATCTAATAAACCATCCAGTATCTGCCATCTACAATTAGGATCCCCCTGGTGTGATAACGTGGAAAAATTAAGTGATTTCCTAATTAGTATGGCTAGGCCTTTTTGTTTCTTACTGACAGAATTATGAACTACCTCCCCAACCCAGGATCTCTTTAGTTTAGCTGCCTTGTCACTTAAAATATGAGTTTCTTGTAATAAAACTAAATCAGTCCTAAGTTTATTAAGGTGTGTGAGTACTTTTTTCTTTTAATCGGTGACCCAAGTCCATTCACATTCCAAGAAACACATTTAACAGTAACTATGTTATCTGTCATTACAATCCCTTAGATAGAAGACTATATCTAACATATTCTGATAATAAAACCTAACAGAAAGCAAAAGTTTCATTGTGGTTAATGGATTTTCAACATCAATTCTAAAAATAAAAATCTTTGCAATATAGTAATGCATGAACCAAAATATCTGTTTCCTAAAGTAGTGTACCCCATCTTCAATGGTGGTTAAATTCCTTACATATAACCCTAAATACAAAGGAACCATTGTGTAATACATTTTATACTTATCCACTATAACTATTCTGTGATGATAACAGCACCTAGCATTATTTCCAATGCTATAACTCACTAAATTATAACAGATCCATAAACCTACAAACCATAATATTAGAATTCTAAACAATAACTTCTAGCAACAAAAATATCAATAGCTATACCTCCAAAGTATATTATGAACAATCTGGTAAGAGGTACATTAATCTTATCAATAAATAAACTATATGAAAAAAAAGAAATTTGTTTCCCTTTTTTATTTTTTATTAATTTATTTTGTATTTTTTTCCAGGTAGACCAACTTAATCAGTGATCCAATTGACCATGGGATTCCCAATGGTCCTGGACCCCAGACCTCTGCTGCACAACTCAACTGAACAAAAACTCCTTTTAGTCCAGAATAAGACCCCAGCATGTCAGGGTACATAACCCCTAGGTGATATAATCTTATGACACTTAACTCAAGTTTCTCCCCCAAACATAACAAACATAACAAACTTAACATAGAATCAGTAAAAACATTAGGCAGGGACTGGAAGGCAAGCTTAGAGGGAAACAAAAAAATGGGGAATGAAGAAAATGAGTGTTAGAATACAAAAAACAAAACAAAAAAAAACATCCTTGCACACTGCTCAGTCTTGTGGCATACTAGGCTCCATTAAGTACTATTTGTACTTTAAACTTATTATATCACAGAAGGTTAGAAAGGCAATAGCAAAAGTATATAAGCCCACACTAATCTCTACATACTGAATTAGTATAAGACTACAAAATGTGCAGAGTCATAAAACTCAGGAATATGAGGTGTGTGGCTTTTTTTTTTTGCTCCTCCCATAATGTTTCAAGTAAGAGAGTACTATATACTTACCCGCTTAATTGTAGACTGAAATGACAGCCAAGTGCAACATATTTGGAAGATTATGTTAGTAATAGGACCATATAAAATAAAAACTACAACCAAGGAAAAATAAAATAAATATAATGAAACAAGGATAGTTGTAGCAGTATATATGCAAACAACGACTAGAAAGATTGGGGGCGGGGCAGCAGCACAAAAGGATAAAGATATGCAACAATAACAGGGAGATTATATCCAATACCAAAGTTGAAAATGACGTTCATCTAAGGTAACCATAACTGAGTCTATTATTATATAAACAAGCCACTATTGTGAGATCCTACATGCCATTTAAAATAAGTAACTCTTTGTTATATATTTGAGATAGATAATTAGCGTTTACTTGTAATCAGCTATAGGGCTTGTAAATACTGTTAAAACAGTCCCTTACAAATATGCATAAGTTCAAACAGCTTACCATGGCTAGATTCAGTATCCCCACTAACCATTCTCTACTGATTCAATGGCTTTGTCAGCTTGTAAATGTATAATTAACAGTAAACAACTTATATTAAGTCCCAATTAATCCATCAGTCTCAACAGGCCTCGATCGAGGAACAGAGGGGTATTCTGTGTATCCTGAAACATCTTCTAGAAAGGAAGCTTCTGATTGGTCTGTAGTATAACTCCCTTTTATTGGCTGACCTTCTGATGTAATGTCTTCTGTTGATTGCTCCATTTAATCAGCCAGAATTGCAAAATGGTTGTCCTGTGTAGCAAAGCTGTTACTTTTTCCTGCAGAAACTCTTGATGTAAAAACTGGATTTCTGACGACCTCTGGTGAGCCCCTTGCATTTTCTATTTATTGTCTGCCAGTCTCTTTTTTGGGAAAATTCAGGGAGATTTGCTGTAATCTTGGGACTTCCTGATGCTAAGGAATTCTGCTGTGGCCTAGGTTCTACGGGCAGCACGAGCTTATCTGTGCGAGGCTGGAGGGCCATGGAATGATGCGATGGTTCAAATCTCTGTGTGGCGTTGTGATTCACTTTAAGTTTTGCAACCACAAAGGACCAGGCTTCCTCAGGTGTTTTAAAAAAATGTGTGCCCCCATTTAAAGTCATGATGACCAGCATAGCAGGATGATTAATGCTGTATGTGATGCCTAATTGTTTTATAACCCCTCGAATTTCAGAGTAAGCCTTTCTTTGGGAAACAACCTCTGATGAATAATCTTGAAAGAAAGAAATGTGACCACCATTCCAAGCTAGTGTTTTCTTTTCTCTTGCCAACCTTAAAATATCTTCCTTCGCTGAAAATCGTAAAAAGTATGCCACTATTGGTCTGGGTGAGGAACCTGGTTTGGGTTTAAGGGCTAACGACCTGTGCGCCCTTTCTATTTCCAAGGGCCAAACCCCAATTGTGTTGAAGGATAGCTGGTATAATATTTTGCAGGAATTTAGGCAGGTTAGGACCTTCTGCTCCCTCCGGAATCCCGCAATCTTTAGATTATTTCTCCTGCCCCTATTTTTGAGATCATCTATTTTTTGCCACAACATTTTAAACAGCTGCTGTATATAATCGTTGTCATCCTCCAGTTTTAACACTGACTCCTCTGCAGCCACTATTCTCCCCTCAGCTTCAGAAATCCTCTCATTTATTTTGTCAGAATTCATCCTAATGGCATCTACAACATTTTTAAGACCTGTAATGTCTTGTTTGATATCCGACTGACTTATGACCATATTTTGTAACATGGCTTGTATAGTAGCCATGTTGGGACTTTGCAGATCAGCTGTATGAACCCCCCCATATGTGACAATCGCTGGCCCAGCTGAATTTGATGCTGACATCGTGGTGCCTGATGTAGTGAATGATATTTTTAAGCTCAGAACTTACTTTATGAAAATATTCTGCTACCAAGGTCCCTTTGCTATCAAACTTGCTCTGATTACTCCTCAAGTATTCTGGTGTCTAGTAATATACTTTAGAACAGTTGTCACCCAGATTATTTTGGGTTTTTTACTGGATTTAATGCTGCAGTCTTACTCCCGATCGTATCACGTGGTCATCACTTCAGGAGGCTAGCACGCGACTTCATATCCTTCAGATCAAAATAGTAACTTTATTAAGATCTGTTTCTGGAATATTGTTGGGGTTATGAATAAAATCTCAGATATGGAATGGCAAAAATTTCTTAGGGAAGCTGACATTTTCTGCCTTTAGGAACGTGGTTACTGGAGAAAGACAGTTTCTAATTTAATGGCTTTACAATATCTCACTCTTTGGCAAAAAATGGAAAAACTTTGGTAAGCCAGTAAGTGGCCTTTTAATAGGAGTCAGGAAATCTGTTTCAGATTAAATGCAATAAAATGTTATAAACAGCAAAGATGATTATAAACATATTCTTCAGGTTTACATTAATGGGCAGGAATGTTTAATTTGTAATTGTTATAATTCACCCCAGGTTTATTTCACTTAGAGCCATTTTTTTCTGAGCTAGAACGTGCATTTGCAGAAGTTCATGGAGATAATATAGAAACTATCTTAGCAGGGACTTTAATTCAAGAATAGGGATACATAATGCGCTGTCCGAAGGAACTGATTATTTAAATATGCACTGTACAAAATACAGGCACTCTCAGGATAAAACATTAAATAGTATGGGTAAAAATTGATCATGTTTTTGCAGCAACTGGAACCTTGCAATCCTGAATGGCAGACTAGAATGAGATCAGCATGGTTCATTTACGCATACAGCAGGTAATTATGCCTCTGTTATAGATTATGTAATAGTTACCAGTTTTGACATCCATATACAATGAAAAGTATGAGAAAGAATTGAAAGTGATCACTTTCCACTCCATTTAAGAAGGAAGGTCTCAAGCAGGATTCAACAAAGGAGTAATGTACAAGGAAACATTGACGTAATTAAAAAGTGTAGAATTCATTGAAATGAGTACAGTAACAGTGATGTTCTAGCTATGTTACCGAGGATGTTACAAACTCAGAATCTGGCACTCACCACCTCTTGTAGAAAGCACACACATAGCTCCATAATGTTATTTATAATATCATATTTATTGCAGAAGAACACAACTGCCTTCAGAGGATATAATAAACCAAAGGGAGAAGATTCTTTTGGCCGATAGGGATGCTATAACAGCAGAGTATGGTGTAAAAAGCTGCATTATAAAATTGATAATAGGTTAAAACCATTAGATGGCTGATTTGACAGGGATTGTAAGGCAGTTAAGAAGCTGCTTGTGGATAAGATCAGAAAAAGAAAACTGAGACCAACCAGGAACAATATGCAACAATTAAATATTTCCAGAATGGAATATAAGCATTTTTATTTTTTTTTAAAAACCTCTCATATTGCTTTTTTTGTGGAAAACGATAGTGGAGACTGCACAGGATAATAATATAAAGGCATTTTGGAGACTGGTGGCTCATGGCACATCCAACTGGCAGAATAAATAGGACTCACGTATACATCCCGAAGATTGGCATTTGCATTTCCAATCTGTTTTTAAAGATAATTTGAAACTGGAAATCGGTGTCCCCAGACAGGAGCAGTTAATAATTGTGTCTGAGGAAGAAGGAAAAATGGCATTCACAGTGACAAAATAGAATAAAGCTCTTGGGCCAGATGGGGTCCCTGATGACCTTTTTAAAATTGATCCTGTATTTTGGGCGCTTATATTAACAAACATAATAATAATAATAATAATAAATCTTTATTTCGCATAAGTGCCTTTCAAAGTACCAAGGCGCTTTACAGAAAGTTAAAACAACAGTAATAAAATCAGAAAATACAATCCAAACAATAACGAAAATCTGCCGAGGTTCATTATTCAGTGCCATCAAAGGTCTGGCACCATAAAAAAGTCTTTAGCGCCTGTTTAAAGCCTCCCACCATCATGCACTCCTGCAGCCGACGGGGTAGAGAATTCCGAGGGTAGGGTACATAAATGTACGGGCCCCAGAAGACTTCAAAGACACCCTTGAAATCTCCAGAAACCCCTCATCAACTGAATGGAGCTGTCACTCAGGGTGATAAGGAACAAGAAGCTCTTTCAAATAGTCAGGGCCGAGTCCACGTAGGGCTTTGTAAGTCAGTAAACCAACTTTAAAGGTGATCCGACACCGAATCAGCAGCCAGTGCAGAGTGCACAGCACAGGGGTGATATGAGAACTTCGAAAAATCCCCGTCAACTATCTTGCTGTGGCACTCTGCCTTAGCTGCAGGTGATTAATATCAACCCCAGGAAGCCCTAAGTAAGGGGAGTTACAGTAATCAAGGCGTGAGGTCACAAAAGCATGACCCAATGTACTGTAGGTAGATCACCAGACAGAACAAGGTGCTTGATCCTGGTGATGTTTAAGATGGTATAAGGATGACTTGATGACTGCTGACACCTGAGATCGTAAAATCAGCCCGTCATCAAGCACCACCCCCAGGTCCTGCACCCATTCAGAGGTAAGGATCTGGGAGCTTCCTAGATAAATTCCAAAGGGTTGACCATTCCTCAACCCCTCTATCCGGCAACCCGGGTCTAAAACCATCACCTCGGTCTTTTCCGCATTTAACTTAAGCCAGCTTGAATTCACCGAGTCCTAGATTTCAGCAAGGCAGTTGTTAAATACCGAGAGTGCACTATCCTGGTCAGGTGCAAAAGACAGGTAGAGCTGGGTATCATCAGCATAGCAGTGAAACCTCAGCTCATACTGTCTTACAATGTCTCTGAGGGGCAGCATGTACACTGTAAACAACACTGGGAATAGCACTGAGCCCTGGGGGACCCCACATGACAGAGAGAATGGGTCAGAGGAAAAAATCCCAGACACCACTCTCTGAGTTCTGCCAGTACGGAAAGATTTAAACCACCTGAGAACCTTACATGTCAGGCCACAGATGGACCTCAAATGCTCAAGCAATACCCCATGGTTGACAGTGTCTAAAGCTGAAGAGAGATCAAGGAGCACCAGAATGGAATGGCATCTCCGATCTCTCGCCATCAGGAGATCATTGAGCACCCGAACCAGCGCGGCCTCGGTACTATGCCTCTTTCGAAAACCGGACTGGAGAGGTTTATAGATGTTATGGATGGTCAAGTGGTTCTCCAATTGTACTGCCATTACTTTCTCAGTAACCTTCCTTATAAAGGGGAAGTTTGAGATTGGTCTGTAGTTGGCCAGAGAGTCTGGGTCCAAAGCAACTTTTTTCAGGAGGAGTGTTACCACTGCCTCCTTCAGGGAGCTTGGAAACTCACCTGAATCAAAGGAGCACCGGACTATCTGTACCAGGATCAGACCGATAATATCACAACATCCCATAATCAGGGAGGTTGGGCCCAGATCCAAACTACAGCACATAGGGTGCACAGTCTGGACAATCTTCATGACTTCCATGAACTTTGGCAGGTCAAAGGAACTCCAGGAAGCACGAGGTGAAGTGACCAAGCACCAATCACCAGCATCCCCCATGGGGCGAGTCAGGAGGATCTCCGACCTGATGTCGGCCACCTTATTCACAAAGCATCTTGCGAAAAAGGTCTTCAGAGCTGCAGACAGGTTGGGTTGCACAACCTGTCCACAGTTCGGAAGAGCTGAGTTGGTCGATTCTGAGCTGCAGCAATCTCCCCGGACAGGAATTCTGCCTTCTTATGGGAGAGCTCTGATTGGTAGGCCTGATAATGCTCTACCAATCTAAGGCGGTCGACCTCCAGGTCAGATTTCCACCAGTGTTGCTCTAACCTATGTCCTAGTCACTGCAACTCTCTCAGGGACCCATTAAACCAAAGGACCCGAGGGCAAAGGGAGAGAGGATGAACACAGACAGGAGCAATCAAGTCCAGGGCTATGGAGATGGCCTTATTATAGGCCAAGACCAAGGACTCTGGACTCGAGCTGGCCACAGAAAACTCTAAGAGGTCAATCACTGCTATAAGGCCTTCAGGGCACACCTCCTGTAAAGGGCGGTACCTGACCATCTCCACAGGAGCTGGCCTATGAAAGGGGGCACAAACGTTGAACCTCACGGTGTAATGATCGGACCAACCGACAGGTTCCACCCTCAAATTGGAGGCCTCAATCCCCAGGAGGAAAACCAAATCCAAAGAGTGACCATGTTGATGGGTGGCAGAGGTAACAATCTGTGTAAGGCCCAGCGATGTCATCAGCTGGAGGAAGTGCTGTCCAAATTGCAAGAGTTTGTCGTCGACCCAGGCATTAAAGTCACCCAGAACCATCAGTCTGGGTGACTCCAGTGCCATGTCAACCATGAAGTCCACTACTTTCTGTAGGAATCACTTCTCATCCCCAGGTGGACAGTAGACAAGAGCTATCCTACAACCTACACCTGCCACCACGGTACACTCAAAGGATTTGGCCTCCTCAACTGGTACACTCATGAGGCCCAACTCAGTCTTAAAACAGACCGCCACACCCCTTCCCGCTGTCCAGTCTCGAATGGTGTATCACCGAGTACCTGGCCGGAATTACAGCTTCCAATATGGGGCCAGCATTTTCATCCAGCCAGGTTAGCCAGATCAGTTGTTCCAATAAGATCTGCAGTAATTGCTATCTTATTCTTAACAGATCTGGCATCATATAACACCGCTCGAGCTGGATGGGCTTCAAGGGCTGCCCCGGCTACTTGCCCACTAGAAATAGTAGTGCCCTTGGGTATGGGAACTAAACATGGAGCACCACGCTCCAAACTCTATTTCGCCCCAGGGCGTCTTCTAGACCTAACAACCTCAATGTGAGAGATCTGTTCATTCGTCCTCTGATGTCCGCAACCCCCACCCCCACCCTCCTACAAACAATACCCAGTGCTTGACAACACTGGTAAGTTGACAACGTTAATGGGGGATGGGCAGAGGAGCAGAGTGCAGAGGATGAATAGCGCATGACTGAGGAGGGAGGCCTACACATCCTACAGGCTAACCAAATCCAGAAAGCACAACACCCAGGCAACTAACCCTAAGGGAAAACCCCGAACAATGATAAATGGTAATAACAGTAAGTAAAAACAGGTCAAAATAAAATCTCCCGCAGTCCCCTCTCACTGGACATGCAGAAGAATTCAGACTGGGGCTATCACTCCCAATCAATGGTGAAAATAGGACCACAGTTCATGATTAGGCAAAATCAATTAAAGTCAATGTCTGGGACGTTCTCTCACAGCCTCCCACCTCAAATAAAACCAGAAAAGGTTGACGAAACTAGGACTCTCACTCCCAGTCAATGAAAAATGTGTCCAGAAAGTTAACAGACAAATAAAATCAAATAAAAATCGGTGTCTGAGAGGTTCTCTCACAACCTCCCTCCACAAACAAAGCAGAAAATTAAAGTCAGTGTTAATATTGGTCCCATAAAACAGTTTAAGCACCAGAGAAAATGCTGTGGAAGGACCTCAAGCAACAGGCCAAACAATAGCTTGCACTTCCCAGGTTAAAGATTAGCTGGCCAAAATCTAGGCAAAACAAATTTCCTTCACCCTTCAAATTCCAGGCAGGGAGGGAAGCAAGAAACAGACTGACACAGCACAATGGTGGCTAATACAATAGATAGATCCAAATGTCTGCCAAGCCAGAGGAAAGGGAGGGGGAACCACACAGCCTCCAGTGCCCCCAGACAACACAGACGGCCCTACCGTCTACCGACGGTGAGGCAATCTATGCCCCTCACCACCCAACCCCAATCCTTCGACAGGAGTCCAGGGAGTAGGGTCCAAGAAACTCCAGGTCCGTGAAGGAAACCCCTCCAACTAACCCCTGACACAAACCCAGTGGGATCTTAGCAGCTGTTACTCATGACCTTGCAGCTGTAATAGTCAGCAATCGTGGACACAAACTTCTTCAAACTCCTTCGAACCTCCAATTATGTCACCTGCTTGGAAAGTCGGTGCTAACTGCACATTAAAACAGGACTCCAACAAGGCAGAGTACCAAAGCTCCCAAACTCGATCGTGGTCCTCTTAAGTCGTTCTCCACGGTAGTCAGATGACCAACATGCGTTAGGCGATAGCTCCCAAATCAGTTTAGGGCCAGACTTCTTTGGTGCTATGCAAGCACCTTAATACAAAGTCCTGTACACTGCGCCAAATAGTTACTGGCAGCCAGAAAGTACAAGCAATCCCAACAGATGAAAATGGCAGGTAAATCACGATTTTACCAGAGCCAGCGGTTGGAATTAAAAATGGAGCCGACCGTAACTTGCACTATTCCTGCTACAGATGTTTAGCCAACGGGTTGTCAAATACTGTCAAAAAAATAAATTAAAGCAATCAAAACATACTAAAAACATTTAAAAAACAGCACGCTACTGAGCTAAGTTGATGACTGACCCAGTGTGGTCGCCATCTTGAAAATGGGATGACCATGAATAGTTAATGAATACTTACATTCTTAATAACCGATTTCCTGACTCCTGGAAGGGGCAGTGATTTTTCCCATTTTTAACCCTTAGATTGCCAACAGAATTAGAATGTATTGGAGTTCTGGATAGATATATCAGTCTGCAGCCCTGCAAGGCCCTAACTACCCCTCTTTGCTATCTAGACTCACACCAAGCATTTAAAACAAACTATAAAGCCACCTTGATAGCCTCTGCCACTTGTACCTGCCCCTGGGTGAATATCTAGTCTCCACATTCCCCAAAGTGGACTCCTCAATCTCCCAAGTCTAAGGTTCATTTGTGAATATTTTGATCCTGTGAAACTGCACTAACTATTCCTGTTGTTTGGATTTCTGTTTTGTATTTTACTTATCTGTAGTGCATGCTGTATTGCACATGCACTTATACCTGTTTTGTACCTGTAAAAATGTATTTTCCTAACTGTAATACCTATGTGCCACCTCTATGGACCGGGTCATGCCTAAAAACAGTCCCTGGGATCAGTGCACTTACCCGGTAAACAAATACATAAATAAATAAAATAAATAAACAAAAGGGTTAAAAGGGACAGCTTGATAACCCAGAGATGTGTAGGCCTTTTAGCTTATTGGATACAGCCTCTAAGATCTTTGCAAGGATTTTGTGTAACAGACTTATTAATTTCTTGGATCATTATAAAATGCTTTCTGATTTACATGCCAGCTTTAGAAAGGAAGGCTCTACTGTCAATCAAGGTTTCATTCTGCATCATATATTGGAAAAATATGTATTAATTACATCTCAAACTGTATACCTGGCTTTCATTAATTTTAAGAAGGCTTTTGATTCCCTTTATATTTTGGGCAACAAACTTTTAGAAATGGGGCTAGATAGGTCTTTGGTGTACATTATTAATACCCCATATTCAGATAATTGGTGCCGAGTCTAATTCAATATGCAAGGGGATCTTATGGAAAAGATTGATACAGTCGAACCTCAATCTACCAACTGGGGATGTGGAATTTGTCTGGATAATTGATCATCTGGATAACTGAAGTTTGACTGTATGAGGTAGCATTGTTTGGGACCAGATTGCTAATCCCTACAATTGAATAATCCAGATAGTCGGTATCCGGGTAATCAAGGTTTGACTATATTAATACTTGTGTTAAGCAAGGTTGTGCTCTTGCCTCTGTATTATATATATATATATATATATATATATATTATTTATTACTCTTGTTAGATAACCACCATTAATTTCAACCAAGGTAAGTGCAGTTGCCCTGTGTTGGCATATTCTGATGATATCATTGTAATCTCTTTAATGGCACATGGTCTCCAATTTTAGCTTAAATTTTGGTAGGTAATGCAAAAAACCTAGATCTTAATATAAATACTATTAAAAACAAAGTGATGCTGGTGAGTAAGCAGAGACCCAGATTTAAAAAAAATACCTCAAAGTTTTGGGTGGATGGTGACAAGCTAGAAATTGCTACAGAGTATGCATATCTAGGACTTACATTTAACAATAGAATGACCTGCTGGTCCCAGCTGATTTCCCAAGTAAACAAAAAAAATCAAACAAACATGTGGGGGTATTTTGAGATTTAATAACAAATATGGCAGGAATACTATAACCCCAGTTATTAAAGTTATTATTGCTAAACCCATGGCACAAGCACTGCATGGTACAGAAATATGGGGGCATGATCATTTGGAAAAACAACTGGATTCTTGTTATAAAAAAATACTGCAGTTACCATTAACAATTCCAGGATACAGTGTCAGACTAGAAATGAGGCAGATATCAGTACAAATGATAACAACATAGAGGATTCTGAATTATTGGCTTGCACTTCAAAATTCTTCTGGATTGGCCAAGGCCTATTTGATGGGGAAGATGGATCTCCTTAGAACAAAGGATTGTCCAACTCCATGGATAGCCTTTGCAAAAAAAATAAAAGAACTTTAAAGACTACGGCAGCAATTATTTATGGAATTGGGTAGTGGACAATATTACAGTAGCCACTGCTTAGCCCCTACTAAAAACTACATTCATTGATATTGACAGACAGAGTGCACTTTATGGACTTAAGCAAAGTCATTTTCATCCTATATTAACTAATTTAATTACCCCCCTTCCTTTGACAGAAACTTATTTCATGCCAAATACAAATTATCAGATCAATCAATCAATCAAAATCTTTATCCAGGTGAACATCATTGAGCAAGCTCATTTACAAGATGAACCTGGTTAAGTCCGGGCCAAGTAGTAAAGTGCATACAGAGATATTTACCGTGGGAACAAATAATACAAATAGATAACAATAATGCAAGTAAGTACTCAATGTTGCAACAGTCATAACGGCTTAGTGGAATCTTCAGTATGGTAAAGTGAACAGCAGCTCATAGTAGGAGCTGGTGCAACCACAGAAATTCAGAAAGGAGTGTAATCACATGGTTTTCCCTAAATTTGACACTCGAATCAGAGGGATAGATGTCTTAACAGTCAGACAAATAAGTGATTTCAGCTTTTTTTTAAGCATATTTCAGCAGAAAATCAGTTTGGTTTAGAAGAAACACAGAAGCAGACTGCGGGAACCAACCGGAGACCAGAGCCAAAGAGCGCTCATGTTCCAATTGGAAGACAGCTTTTCCGTGCCTTGATAGTGGAGGGTCTGGGCTTGGGTTCTGAGGTGGTGGCTGGGGCAGTGCTGACTGCCCAGTGCCCAAGTTTTCAATGTCTGTGGGACAGAGGGTCCAAAGGGGGCTTGTACTCAACAGGGAAGAAGGGAAGTGGTCTGGCATAGATGCTGGCCATGGACGAAGGACCATCTGGACCAGCGGGAGTGCCAAAACAGCAGGACAAAGGATGTATATTCCTTTGGCATCTAAGGTTAGGCTCAAACACAGAAATTCAGAAGGGAGCGTAAACAGCCAGATTCCCTACTCTTGCACTCTAAGCAGTAAAATAAGGGCCATAACAGTCAGGCAAATAAGTGATTACAGCTTTTCTGACAAAGTTCAGTGAGAAAATCAGATTTTAACTAGGTTTAAAAGGAAATACAGGAGCATACTGCAGAAGCCAATCGGAAGCCAGAGCTGAAGAGCACTCGCAATCCGATTGGTTAGTGGCATTAGCCGTGTTTTGCTAGAGGAGAGTCTGGGCTTGGGGTCTTGGGTAGCAGCTGTGGAAGTGCTGACCGCCCAGTGTCTGAGAATCCCACGCCTATTAGGCAGGGAGCCCCTGCAGAGCTTGTCTTTGGCCAGGGAGAGAGTATGGAGACCGGAGAGTAGTAAAAGACATTTAGGGTCATGAATGTCTTTGCAGAGCTACAGTTATCAAGAATTACAGGCATTCATAACTATGACTGGGCTCAGGGGGGGAGTAAACTAAACTGCGGGCATTGATTAGGAATTGGGGAAGCAACTGCATGGCTCACGCACGTATCGAGCTTAGAAGGACTTAAAGGTATTAATACTGCAGAGGCAGCTCAATTTCAGTAATTTTTGGCCACTCTACCAGAGTGGGAAGATGCCTTAGGGATACATAATGTGATATAGGATGCACTTCTTAAAGCATATGTTCCCGGTTCACTTAGAGGGAGACAGTCTATCATATATTGCTGAAGTTGTTTCATGATGACTCTAAGTCCAAAGAACTGCATTTCTATTGCACCTGAACATAAGAGAGGGCCATTCTACAGCTTTGTACAAGGAACAATGATGGGTGGAGATGGGGAGACCAGCAATAAACCTGATGGCCCTGTGGTAAAGCGTATCCAACTTTACAAGTGAGGCTTTAGGACAATGACTATATAAGAAATCTGCATAATTGATTAGTGAGAGAAAAGTACTTTGGACAAGGTGCAGTTTTGCATCTCGAGTAAGGAACTGGCTAATTCTAAAGAATAGCCCCAGCCTCTGCCTTAGTTTCTTTACAAGGTCTTCGACATGCTTGGAGAATGAGAGATTGTGGTCTAACCACACTCCTAAGTATTTAAACTTTGAAACAAACTCCAGTTTCTCTCTAAGAATTGTGGTAATCTGAGGTAGTGCTCCAGAACTGGCCAGGTTCATCGCACGGCTATAGGGCAAGAACAACATCGTCTTTGTCTTTTTTTGCATTTAAAAGATGTTTTTGTCAAGGAGCTGGTTCTGGAGCTGGTCAAATTCTTCCTGTAGGTCTGCACAGGTGGCTTTGGGAGTTGGTCGACTTTTATATACCACCGTATCATCAGCGAACAGGTGTATGTTCACCTTCTTAGTGCAATATTATTAACATAGATAGCGAAAAGCAAGGGACCAAGTATAGATCCTTGTGGCACTCCCCTCAGAAGAGGTTTGAGTGGGGCTAGCTCACCCTCAGCCTTAATTTGTTGATGCTGTCCTACCAGGTACTCAATGATCCAATGCAAGGATACTGAGTCCAGGCCTATACTCTTCAGAGAGGAGAGTAGCAGGCTATAATCCAAGATATCAAAATCCTTGCTAAGGTCTAGAAATACAGCACAGACAAAGTTTCTGCTGTCCAATTCACGGTACTAATCGTTTGTTACTTTGGCAAGGGCCGAAATAGTGCTGTGTTTAGTTCTAAAATCAGATTGCATTGGGTTTAGTAAATTATTAGCTTCGAGGCAGACCCTAAGTTGGTTGCTGGCAATCTTTCCCAGGAGTTTCAACAAGATTGGGAGGAGATAAATTGGTCTATAATTGTTGAGGTCGCAGGGATCCCCTGATTTAAACAAGGAGATGACATGGGCAATTTTTCACATTGGAGGAAGGGACCCTTGGGACAGTGATAAGTTAAATAAATGGGTGATAGGAACAGCAAGGACATGATAGGCAATTTTAAGGAAATAAGGATCCAAAGAGTCAGCACCAGCACTTTTCTTAACATCCAACTAGAGCATAAGATCTTCAACCTCTTTCAATGAGACTGGTTGGAACGAGAAGCCAGGTACCAGGGCAGGAGAGTCTATGCATGGGACATTTAATTGGGAGTGGACCAGGGCTGCAGGGGAATTGTCAAAAGCTAGATCAGCAGTGGCAAAATGATTGCTAAATGCATCTAAGATACCCGGTTTATCACAGATAGTTTTAACCCCAGATGTAATCTTAGGTGGCAAGGAATTACCAGGCATATGACTGGACATATCCTTGATTGTTCTCCAGAATTTAGAGGAACACTTTGCTGCAAAGTCCAGCTCACTGAGACAGAATGCTGCTTTAGCATCCCTGACCATTTTTGTATAGGCATTGCGTGCCTTCCTAAACTGACACCAGTCTGAGTCAAGCTTAGTCTGGCGAGCCTTTTTAGTAATAATAATAATATTCTTTATTTTTAATGCGCCTTTCAAATTTCAAGGTGCAGTAGAAATTAAAACAGTATAAAACAATGCTGCACCACAATAATAAATATACAATGCTATACAGTTAAAAACTATTTTCCACATCACCGTATGCCATGCTCCAGAAATATGTCTTAAATGCCTGTTTAAATCCCCCCATGGTCATGCACTCCCTTATCCGACAGTGTAGAGAGTTCCAGAGGGTTGGGGCCACTAACATAAATGCCCGTGCCCCAGAAAATTTTAAAGAAACCCTCGGAATCTCCAGCAACCCCTCGTCGGCCAAGTGGAGTGGACACGCAGGGCAGTAAGGAACCAAACGCTCTTTCAGGTAGTCAGGGCCCAGTCCATTCCAAAGCTTATCCCTGCTGAGCAAAGCAGCTTTCAGCTTAGCAGAGAACCAACGACATGTTTTGTTTTTCACTTGGATTTTTACCATAGGGGATGTTGGGAGGTCTAAACCTCACTTTCAGATTCTTGATGATATTGGGAATGCAAGTAATCACAAACACGTTGCATTAGAGTAATAAACAAGTTTATGACTACCAAAGGGATAAATCACAGTTGCCCTAAGCAGTTCTTACCAATACAAACTGGGAGCCAGTGCTAAGCGTTCCCTACACCTCGAGGTTTCTCTGTAGTCTCTTGGGGTCTCTCGGGTCTCCGAGGTGTAAAGCTTGTGCATTACATTATATACCTATGATAATTTCTATGGTTACCAAAAGATAGAAACATTTCTAGTTACAGAGATGAGCCCTATTGGCTAAATTAGAGGTGGCTCCACGGTCCAAGATAACATTATACAATTCTGTAAAGTCATCAGTTTGAGAACAAAAGAGTTCTTATACAGAGTCTTACACAACTAAATGTAGTAGTACAAATCACCAAAAGATGGGAATGCCATCTTACATATTATAATTACTTCAAGGACACAGGTGTCTTGGCATCTAACAAGTAAGAAAAAGACAGAAAATACATGGTAAAATATATGTGTATTAGCAAGCAAAGTGGATTACAACAATATACATTCAAATCCTGACATCTATTCTTATACGGTAGATGCCCTTAGCCCTAAATATTAGTATGATCTATCTCTAAGCATTAGCTGTCTACGGTGTACCTCTGAGGGTACCAATTAGGGTGAAGGAACCTCATGAAACAATTACCCCCCTTGTTGCCTCCAAGGGCAACACAGACAAGTGTCTAGGGAAAGGATAGGAGCAGCGGTCGTTTACAATCCCGACATGCGAGCCTTGTAAAGGAACTCGAGCTGCTCACGGTGTTGGCATAGTGTACACCGTAGGCAGCAAAGCATAATAATCAAAGTGAAAATTAAAAATGCTTGTATAATAACAAAACCTTTAAAAGTAATCTCTAACCAGGTGTTAGCTAATGCGTTATTCATATCTCCATCGTTAATCAAGTCAAGAACAGCATCATTGGCTTTGGTCATATTATTGCTGATGTGGATGAGGTGTGTGTCTTTTCTGTCTAAAAGTGATTTTAGTGTAAGTGTGAGAGGGTCTATGTGCACATTAAAGTATGGCAAGTATTCTGATAGTGTAAGTAGATAATCTGGGTTACCATCAATGATGTCTGCATCCATGAGGGGGATGGGGGTTATAACAGTATGTCCAATAGCAGTCTTCTGGTGGGGGACAAAACAGAAATTGGGGTAATCAATAGCACAGGTAACAGAACCAAAGGTGTAAGTCTTATAGTTCGTTACAACGCAGTATTCGCCATCAGAATTGTACTGTGAGCGCACAGTAGGCAGTCTCCACTTTTGCAACTGGGCAGGGCATGTGTAGGTCATCTTTGAAATCTGTGTTGACAGGCGATGAACCTCCTCACTATAGGATTGATACAGCTTATCCGGAGCCAAAGTTGAGTCAAAAGAGTTGGTGCCATTCTCAGTGATGTCATCATCCATAGTGAAAGTCCAATCAATGCTGTCTGGAGAGTAGCCACAAACAGGCCGTATAACATCAAACACATCACATTGGCACAGTTAGATACATTGCTTTTTCACACAGCAGTCTGTGTGCGGAGCCACCCAGGCATCCAGAAAAGAATGGTAGACCAGCAGAGGTGGTAGATCCAGGTGTTCTCTGTAGATGTCTTCATCCAAATGCCCGATAGCGTGTACCAGTACAAGCTTGTCGAACAAGGCTGTAGTGGGATCAAAGCGTGGTAAGGAGACAGTGAAAGAAACAAACATGGTATCTGTTATGGAACATTTCTTAGCAGTAAAACAAGGACCAGTATTAGGGTGTCCGGTCACAAACCTCAAATTCCTAGCTGTGGAGAGAGGAATAGTCAAAGTCTGTTGCATACACATGGAAATACAGCTAGTGGTTTTACACCTTGGACAATACCATTTGGAAATGCGTCTATCATGTATAATGTCAGGTATTCTTCCAGATTCTAGATCACGGAAGAGGTTGTTGATGGTAGTGATAATGTAGGAGCCATAAGCAGAGCAGAGTATTTCCCTAGCAATATAATGTTTATCTGCTTCTTTGTTGTTTTGTTGTATAAGTGCGTTAATCTTATCTTTAGAATCAGTGAATGCCTTAGCAATGTCGTGCATGTTGTATACAGTGTATCTTTCTTCCTGACTAAGGCCATCCACACCATGCAATAATGGAGGTAAAATGTTATTGATCAAGCCAGTGGAGAACTTGGCAGAATGAAACATAGAAACATAGAAACATAGAAGTTGACGGCAGATAAGGACCGCAAAGCCCATCCAGTCTGCCCATTTCTTTTTCTACCTTATAAATGTGCCATTGGCCTTTGCTCTGTCACTGGCCTATCTATTCATAGTCATTTGTATTGCTCCCTTATGCCTATCCCATGCCTGTTTGAAGCCCTGCACTGTATTCATAGCCACCACTTCTTGTGGTAAGCCATTCCATGCATGTTAGTACAGAATGACTTTTGATAGCAGCAATGTCTGCTTTATTCCAGATAGACATAGCTGTACCAAAAAGACCTGTGACAGTACCTGTTGCACCTGTAACATCAAAACTGTCAACTTCACATTTGTTACGTTTATGATTTAGATTATCAGGAGAGGGCTTCCTCCGGAAGTTGCCTCTATGTTCAGTAGAATAGACCCCAGCAAAAGGATCTTGCGTACAAATCTGAAATGCAGCTAAACTATCAAGCAACAATGTACTATAAAATGCTGACGTATTAGTATTGTGACACATACCAAACTCTTTCATATTTCAGTAAGTAAGATTGAACAAAACAGGTATATGCATAAACTATAAGTTATTAATCAAAGAACCTGGGAGGGCAGTGGCTGTTAGACCACTACGGGGACCAGGGTTATGCTTTGAACATTCCAAAAGCTGCTTATCAGTGGGTGGTAACACAGAGAGGTACATGGCTGCTGAAGCCATGTGGTGTATAGCACAAAATCTGCTAGCGGAATCTTTGGACAAAGAATTACAGTAAGAAGGATCTATTAAGGCAGTTATATTGTACAAACCAGAATGTCATAATGCAGTTTGTAACAAGGACAGTGAACCATTTGGGGATAATTTAGCATTTGGCCAACCTTGGAAAGTTCTTTTGGAGAGTTTGACCACAGGGAGAATTTGTCCTTGTGACGTGGTTTGCCACTCAATTTGAAGGGTAGATTTATCAGGAGCAACAACCGAGGTAGTTAGGTAAGCATCAGAACCTTCCTGGACAGTGATCATACTATCTGGTATATTGATGGATACTCCCTCTGGAGGAGGTGCTGGAGGGTCGAGTGTCGGAGGAGGTCCGGTACCATGCCTTGGATGCAGGGGGTCACTCCTGAGAGGAGGAAATAATGGAACAAGATAGCCATCTTGTCAATGTATCTGAAAAGGAAGATCAAAGATTAGTATGTTAGTACAATTCCGCCCAATGGGGTGAGGAAAAGTAAGTTAAACTCCTTTATACAGTTTCAGCTGGTTTGCATGTAACCATTTGTCAGTCAGTTTGTTGTTGTGGAGGAGTCTAACTTGATAGACTGCCAGACTGAGCTTATTGACAATGGGGTATGGGCCTTCCCATTTATTGGAGAAGGAGTGGGTGGGTTGTGCAAATTGAAGTACCATTACCTGATCTCCAACTTGCCAATCTACTTCTTGTGCGTGTTTGTCAAACTGTATCTTGGATTGTTGCTTGGCCTTGCCCATGCAGTTTGCAGCACACAAGTGTGTGTGTATGAGGTCTTTTCTGAGTTTTTCCCCATACTGGTCCACAGACACGTGGTCTGCAGTGGGGGTGTGCAGATCAAACAACAGGTGTTCAGGTAATCTCATCTGTCTGCCAGTCATCACCTTGAAGGGTGTGAGCTGGGTGGTGGCTGAGAGTGTGCCTCTGATTGCCATAAGAAGTAAAGGCAATAGGGAATCCCAAGTTTTGGGATTGTCCTCAATGAATTTGGAAAGCATTTGCTTAATTCGTCGGTTGGCTCTTTCTACTTGACCTGAGGATTGAGGATGATAGGGTATGTGGAACTTCTGCTGAACTCTGAGGAGTTCAAGGGATTCTTTCATCAACTCACCTGTAAAACTGGTTCCTTTATCAGAGTCTACCTTAAGAGGTAGACCCCACCTGGAGAAAATCTGTTCCACCAGGATTTTAGCAGTAGTTTTTGCTGTACATGTCTTAGTGGGGAAAGCTTCTACCCACTTAGAGAAGAGGTCAGTTACCACAAGAGCATACTTATTATTTCTGCTGGTGTTGGTCAGAGGGCCAATGAAATCAATTTGAATGGCATGCCAAGGGCCAGAATGTCTTTGTGGTAAAAGTTTGGCATTTTGTTTGATAGGGATGGGATTGTTTTGTGCACAAACAAGGCTGTTGTCTATGTACTGTTTAACATCTTTGGTGATACCAGGCCACCATGCGGTGGTCTTGAGTTGATGAAGGGTATTTTCTGCTCCCTGGTGTCCACCAGTAGGAGTGTCATGCACTTGGTGCAAGAATTCAGATCTTAGGTATCTGGGGACTACCCACAACTTGGTGGTAGAGTCATCTGGATGAAACCAAATGAGCTTGTCATCTGATGACAAGCGTAACTTACCTTCATGCCTTCGATAGGGGTTATGTGTGGGAAGTTTCTCTTCAGTACCTTTATCAAGGAATATGAACACCTCTTTGAGTTCAGTATCAAGGTGCTGGGCTGCAGAGAGATCCAAGGGGGAAAAGGGTTCAGGTTTCTTCTTGAGTGCTGCAATGTGTACAGCTGCATTAGCCTCTGGGTGGTCCATCATCCAGATGTCTCCCCCTCGGGCCCCTTCCTTAGCAAGGGTATCTGCTGTGTCACTGAAGGCATGATAGGGGTCATGGAGAGAGTGGGCTTTAACCTTGTGTACATAGAGTTTGTGTGCAAATTTCTGTGCCAGTGCATGTATGTATATTACCAATTCTTTCTACTTCACTGGACTGCCACCAGAAAAGAGAAGGAGTTCCTCTGCCAGAAAGGAAGAAATTCTGTAAGTGAACAACAAACCCAATTAAAGTCTGTAAAAATGATGGTATCCTCTGTTCCATGTTGGATGAACTCGAGGGCACAGGCCACTGCTGCCATCTCTGCGTACTGTGATGAAGCTACACTACAGCGTTTAGATATCTTGACAGTGTTCCCATAAGGGTAAATCACCAAAATACCCATCCCTGCAATCTGTTCTCCCTGATAGTAAGATGCTGAACCACCAGTAAAGATACGGCACAAAGAGGTACTTTTGAGTACTTGTGGCATGGCAGGGAAGAAAGGACCTGGATCAGGAAGATCAGATGACTGTAGTGTACAGTCATGGGGTTCTCCCTGAAAAAGGAGGCCATGAGCTAGCATAGATGGAACCTTAGTCGGTTGTACCTGTATGTCCCTGTCCTGGAGAAGAAGTGACCAGTGCGTCAGTCTGGTGTTAGAAACTGACCCATCCTTCACTCTATCTGAGAGCAAAAAGGTGGTTGGTGTGTGGTTGGTGTTAATAATCAGTGGTGAGTACCCAATGATATACAGGAAGTGCTTGACAGCCCAGTAGGTGGCCAGAAGGTTCCTTTCACAAAGGCCGTACTTCTGTTCCACTGGGGTCAAGAGCTGTGAGGCATATGCAATGGGTCTCAGGGTGCCATGCACCTCTGGGCCAGCACTGCTGACATAGCAATGTCAGAGGCGACACTCCAGATGGAATGGTAGTGCTGGATGAGTTCACCAGTGCTGGGCGGCGAGCCTGGCCTGCTTCAGTGACGTCACAGCCTGGGTGTGAATAGGGCCCCAAGTCCATGGTACATCCTTTTTGAGTAATTCATACACAGGAGCAGCTTTCTGAGCAAAATCACAAATGAAATCTCTCAAATAGTTTACCATATCTAGAAACCTTCGAAGAGTTGCCACACTGGTAGGTAATGGAAAGTCTTGTAATCCCTGTACCTTTTTCCAGGTAGGGCTTTGACCTTGGTCAGTTATTTTTAGACCCAGAAAGAGTACTTCTTTCTGACACAATTGTGCTTTCACTGGGTTACATTTCAAGCCTGCTTTCTGAATGAGAGTCAATAGTTCGTCCAAGAGATATAGATGTTCCTGCATGGCTGTGGCTAGTAACAGGTCGTCCACATATTGTAAGAGACATTGTGGGGTAGAGAAACTCTCGAGGGCATCCATCATGTGGAGATGGAAGAAGGATGGGCTGTTATGGAATCCTTGTGGCAAGCAAGTCCACGTGTACTGTCTTCCTTCAAAGGTGAAGGCAAACTTATATTGACTCTTAAGGGCCAATGGCAATGACCAAAAACCATTGGAAATGTCCAGGGCACTGAACCATTTCAAGTCAGGGTTAGAAGTCGTAGCACATCTGGTGCTGATGCAACAGTTGGAGAACAACTGGGGGTGACCTGATTCAGTTTCCTGTAGTCAATAGTAAGTCTCCAGGTGCCTGTCGGTTTCTTCACGGGCCATACTGGGGAGTTAGCAGTGGAAACACAAGTTCTGATTACTCCTTGCTTGAGGAGTGACTTGATCATTTCTCTAACTGAAGGCAAGGCCTCAGTTGGAAAAGAATATTGCCTTTGCCTTTCATGTGTCGGGCCTGGCACTTCAGTGACGGTGTGCATTCTACTGCAGTCATGCTTGTTAACTGCAAACACTTCCAAATGTTGTTGCAGAATAGGTAGGAGTTTTGGAAAAAGTTCATGATTTTTGAACAAATCTATGACGTTATACTCTTTGTCATTGGCGGATATCGTTGCCACAACATGTGAATCAGGAATCAAGATGGTATGATATTGACCCTGAATCTGTATCAATAGCATATTAGCTAAATCCACCACACAACCGTGTGGTGCAAGGAAGTCGATCCCTATAATACTAGGATGATCATGCAGTACCATTAGTTGGAAAGTGTGTGAGGCCTTCAAATGGCCTAGTTCTACCGGTAAGGGTAGAGAACGGTATGCAGGCAGCCTAGAACCGTCGACTCCTGACATGTTGGTCTTCCGTCCGGTAGACCAAGGGGACATATCCGGGTGTTTGTCATGTAGCACAGATACAGCAGCACCTGTATCTAGCAAAACTACTAGTTGGCGGCCCCCGACCTCTGCCTCGGTGCAGGGCCTTCCGTTTGTATCCAAGACCAGCTTGTTTACAATATGGACTGGGGCCTGTAATTGTCAATCCGTACTGCCGGAAGCATGCAGAGGTTGGGCCTGGCTTGCGTGAATGACTTCACCATGCTGTACTGATGCTATATAGGGAGGGGCTTCTGGGTTCAGACCCGTGTGGGCCTGAGGCCTGTACCTCCAGTGTCTCCATGGCAGTTGAGGCCTGGGCTGCCAGTTGTACTGCCGCAGGGTCTGGGCGGAACAGCATCCGCCACAGAGCGCACTTGTCCCAGGAGCTCTCGGAATTTCCAACTTTCTTCAGCTATCTCCCTATATGAAGGACCCGTTCTCTGTTGGGGTTTACCTCTACCCTTATGCTTCCTGTTCTTGTGCCAATTCCGGTTCCCACCCCATTGCTGTTGTTGATGTGGTTGTTGTTGGGCCTGTTGGGGGTGTTGATTACCAGCTGGAGGGGCTGGCGGATGTTGGGCCTGTTGAAGTTGAGCCTGCCCTTCCACTGTGTAGTGTGTAGTGGTCCCCGAAGTGGGTTCCACGGCAGCTACCTTCTTGGAACCGGAGCCCAAATCATGGATATACAGTTGATACACCCTCTCGGTTTTCCGAAGAATATCGGCAAACCTATCCATATTTGGGTAGGTGGTTGGCTCTACCTTCTCTCTTACTGCTGGAATCATGTTCCTAAGAAACAGGGTCTTATATTCAATAAGATCTACATCTGCAGCTTCTTGTGCCAGGTGCTTTCCTGCTCGGTAGGCCATCCAGAGTCTCTGGTGGTAAGTCGCTGGACTTTCTTTTGCATTCTGCTTCACAGGATATGCAAGCATCACTCCTACTACACCTGGGCTGTGAGCAGAAATGAGCTCAGCTGCAACCTCGTCAAAGGTAGCTGCTCCCATCCTGGTGAACAGCTTCGGGAGTTTGGCCCATAAACCAGGATCAATGGTCTGGCGTAGTATTTGGACCTGATATTCTGCAGCAAGGCTGAGCATCTCGCATTTAGAATGTACCTTTTCCAAGTGACAGCTGAGGTTGTCGGACGGGCTCATCTGACCGATACTGTCAGCAATCTGCTGAACAGAGTAGGCCATTTGCAGGGGATTAGTGGGTCGATCAGGCAAAGGTGGATTGTCTGAAGCACCATCCAAGGCTGCATGAGCTGCAGCTTCAGCCGCAGTGCAGACAATACCTTCCTAAGTACCAGCTTCTTGGAAAAGCTGCCTAATCTGGGTTTTAATAGCCCTCATACTCCTCTCAGGAAGAGTAACATTGCCTATTACTCTTTCAATCATGGTTTCTATCTCTTGCCTGTCTTCCACATTAATAATGGCTACCAGAGGTGCCGTCGGGACCAGGCTTGGGCCTGCTCCCCCCCGTATCATGGGCGCCGCCATATTGGCATTTCCCATGATGAGCATCACAATGTCGCCGATGTGTGACCTGGGGAGTTGGGGGCAGGGACCCGCCATGCTGTGGATGGCTGGGTGTGGAGTCTGGGCCATAGTAGGGGCGTGACTGGGCGTTGTATTGTGAAATGTCATCATCAGATAACTTCCCCTCTGATGACGAATGAAAGGCAGGGGCTACGCCTCCCATTACCTTAACATGTCCAGCCAGAACCTCTCGCTGAAGGCGCAGTGTCACCATCTTAGTTCTACATTCATCGTGATTCACACTTGCAACATCCATATCAACCTGATCTTGCTTTTGCGTTTGCAAAACTCGGTATGCGCCGCTCAATTCGCGATTGTCCCTGTAAGCTACTTCTAAATCATTACATACCTGATTGATCTCGTCCTGAAGCTCACCCATTTCATCACTCAACTGAGCATTCGCAGCACTCAGCAAATCATTCATTTGCACAACTTGACTCTTATCCTGTCTCAAACTTTCACACTCCTGCTTCAACATACATAGTTCCTGTTCACCAGCCTGGGCTGAATGATGCAATAGTGAATCCTTTTCATTCCGCAGAGTTTGGAGTTCGGACTCCAAGTTCTGCTGCAGTCTAATACATTCTGTTTCCTGCAAACCCATCTCTTGCTTAAGAGATAAAATCTGCAGATCAAGAGTTTGAAACCTCACTTCGGAGGCTTCCAAAGCAGCATAGAGAGCCGTGACCATCAACCCTTTAGCGTGACACTTATTGGTTGATTGTCTTGTCTCTGCGTACTGGGTTGAAATCCCCAGTACAGGGTTATCAGATTGACTTGCGTCCTGCGCAAAGTCAGCCCATCCTTCATGGGAGGCATGGAAGTTCGAGACATTGAGTCTCAGTTCTGCGCAGATATCTGATACTGTGGCCATTGTGTGGGAGGGAATGAAAATTCAAACTGTGAAAAAGACAGCATGCTGCATATCGATCCACAGCACGAGTACTTTAAACACAGCCGGGCTACTGTATTAGTTGCAGGCTTGCAATTCAAAACTGCTATGGAGTGGGTCGAGACGGCATCGACCACACCCAAAAAGTCAGCCAGACTTTGCAAGTGACTGCAAACTGGTTTTAAAATGGGAGAGGTGAGACGGGAATGTACACCTACTGTCCCAGTGGGAAAGGGGAAAAGTTTAAGCAACAAGTGAAAACTTACAAACACCAAATATCGCCTGCACATGGTTGCCAATTTGTTGGGAGGTCTAAACCTCACTTTCAGATTCTTGACAATATTGGGAATGCAAGTAATCACAAACACATTGCATTAGAGTAATAAACAAGTTTATCACTACCAAAGGGATAAATCACAGTTGCCCTAAGCAGTTCTTACCAATACGAACTGGGAGTCAGTGCTAAGCGTTCCCTACACCTCGAGGTTTCTCTGTAGTCTCTTGGGGTCTCTCGGGTCTCCGAGGTGTAAAGCTTGTGCATTACATTATATACCTATGATAATTTCTACGGTTACCAAAAGATAGAAACATTTCTAGTTACAGAGATGAGCCCTATTGGCTAAATTAGAGGTGGCTCCATGGTCCAAGATAACATTATACAATTCTGTAAAGTCATCAGTTTGAGAACAAAAGAGTTCTTATACAGAGTCTTACATAACTAAATGTAGTAGTACAAATCACTAAAAGATGGGAATGTCATCTTACATATTATAATTACTTCAAGGACACAGGTGTCTTGGCATCTAACAAGTAAGAAATAGAAAATACATGGTAAAATATATGTGTATTAGCAAGCAAAGTGGATTACAACAATATACATTCAAATCCTGACATCTACTCTTATACGGTAGATGCTCTTAGCCCTAAATATTAGTATGATCTATCTCTAAGCATTAGCTGTCTACAGTGTACCTCTGAGGGTACCAACTAGGGTGCAGGGACCTCGTGTAACAGGGAGTACATATTTAGGGCCCCAACCAGTATATCATGGACAGTATCATAAGCCGAGTTGGTGGCTAAGTAGAAGTCTTGCCAGCGTGGCGAATATTCCAATTCATATACATAGGCAGCCACGTCAAAGTTACGATGAGTCCTTTTTGTAAGAAATTTAGCTGTCAGGAAGATCAGGAAGGTTATTACAATATTTTGTTTTGGTACCTTCCCCGGTGCAATTTTAATTAAAAAATATAATAAGTTTCTGATGAAAATCTTACTGATATGTGCTCTTGTGGATATAATCAGCAGGAGGTTTTGGTTCATGTACTTATAATCGCTCCCCATTACACAAAAGCAAAGTCTAAACTAAAGGCATAGGAAATTTATTGAAAAGTCAAAGAACAGATAGGCACTCTATGGTAATATCCCTTTTCACTATTGAAAAGGAAAAAAAAAGCTATTTAAATATTTATTTAACAGCTTAATGTTTTTTTTAAAAGAACCTTGTAATTGAATTTTGTATAATATATTTTATTTTTGTAAAGTCATCGATGATGAACAATATACTTTTTACCTAGCTGCTTTACCTTTTTTTTGATCAGGGAATGGTAATGACATGCTAAAAAGGAATGTGATTTGTTTAAAAATTGACAACATAAGGGCCTGGGTCAGAAAACGGGCTGGCATACTTGCAGCCCCACCTCCAATGTCACTCTGTGAGCCCAGCTTTTGTTTGTCTTTCACATATCATTGCAACCCTCAGCCACTACTGAACTGGGGCAGTGCATCTGGACCCCAGACTGTAATCAGAAGCCCGAGACAAACATCCAGTGTATCTCCTGCCCCTTGCAAGAAGAGAGTAGTGGGATATTCAGTGTCCATTGGATTGTGTAATTCCCATTTCAACCAGCAGTCATTTTTTTAAAGAGCAAAACACATGTCTCACTAAGTCTCCCAGCCCTTTATGCTGTGGTGGAGGGCTGGGAAGCACATTGGGGAGGGGGGAGACCTGGTAAGTACCAGGAATGCAGTGGGGTCCAGTGATTAGGGGAAGCTGAGATCTTACATCAGGATCCAACCCACATAACCTCTGCGACCTCCCAGAACCTAAAGCCAGGTGTAGCGGGGTTAGGGTATGCCACAGAGTGTGGCCCTGCCATGCTGTACCACCTGTGTAGGTCCACTGGCAGAGCAGGATTTCGTTGTTGCAAGTGCATGTGGGAGGGAGAGTCTTGCATTTTGTTGAGGCTTTTGCCATGCGGAAAGGAGTCTTTACAATGCAAGGGCTGCATTACATGACCCATATAGGGGTATGTAGGCCTCTGTGGTTTAAGCCCTGAAGTTAAGAAAATTACTTTCCAAATCATCAGGACCACTTCTTACCAGATTTTTAGGATACAAGTTGAGAGAATACTGCATCCTTCTTATCTCCCACCCCACAAGGACTGCACAGTCTGATGGATGCTATGGTATGGTATGGCTGGTGCCTTTACACTTTAGGGCAGATGGTTCTGGGGTTGTGCCTAGTTTCTGAGGATCTAGTTTCTGTCTGGATAGAGCACCACCTTTACCTGATGGTAGCCTTCTAACAGTGGGGTTCCTGGGTGCTGCCCACCAGGAAAATAATAATACCACTCAAATACCTTAGCAGATAAACAGTAACTATGTTCAAAACCCCTAAACAATATTCACTGTCACAAAATCATGCAACAGGACAGAAATTGATGATGCACAAAGAATTAAGTTTATTAGGGGGAAACAGGAAGGTACATGAGAACTGGGGCCTGAGAAGGGAAAATGGGCTAATGAAATAATATATGTATAACACATAGACTTGAGTCCTGCCACCCTCCAAGCAGAAATACCCAAACACAGTCCCAAACTCAGTCTGAACAACCCACTCACTGTAGTGCACCAGATATCCCAAAGCCTCTTGTGAGAGCTCCTAACATCTGTCTGCACACAACAAGGTGCTGGGGCCCCTGCTCTTCACTACCTACATTAATGACCTACCCAACTCCCTCACTGCTAGCAACATATAAATGTATGCAGATGATACCATTACCTATGTATCCAGCACCTCTACTCATCCAGCACCTCTACTCTCTCCATTGAGAGTCACCACCAACAGGACATCACCGCAGTAAAAAAATGGTTTCTGGCTAACCATCTGATCATGAACCAAAAGAAAATGGTGCCCATGTTGTTTGGCACCAGGAATTGGCTCAGCTCTACAACCACCACTCTGACACTATACACTCCACAAGGTTACTATCTAGACTTAGTTTCCTCATACAAATACTTCGGTCCCCACCTGGATCAGCACCTTGACTACTCAGGGATTATTTCCCGGGTATTAACCGAGTCATATGCCAAGCTAGGTGCCCTATATAGAGTAAAGGGATACCTCCATCAAATCATCAGGAAACCAATTGTGGAACAATCAATCCTTCCCCTTATAGACTACAGTGATGTAGTCTACTCAGGTGTTAACTCCACCTCCCATGAAAAAATTATCTCCCTGTTCAACTCACTGTGTAGATTCACCCTGGCTTCTCCTTGATCCCACTGATGCAGTATGTACAAGGAACTAGAGTGGTCCCCTCCCACCATGAGACAAATGATGCATACTGCCCTCCTGGGTGCCAAGTATTGGTCCACCAAACTGCCCAGATATCCGTCTGATCACTTCCTGCAGTGAACCCTTCCTATCTGCTCAGGTCTGAGGCAGGATGCCACCTACATGTTCCACGGTATAGGAGCAACTTAGGCTAAACCTCCACCAGCTACAGGTTCTCTAACACCTGGAACAATTTCCCAGTCAATGTCACTGCCCCATCTCCTACATCAAGCAAGGCTCTAATCAAGTCCCACTACACATTCCCAACATCATGTCTCCAATGCTAAGCTCCCCCCAAGCCTATCTAAATCATCTAGCGTATACATACCATAGCAACCCAGTGATCTACATTGTGTTAACTGCAGTGATCCTTTGTGGGACAACCATGGTCCTACCCTTTATTTTAATTCCCTTGGGCTACCCTGTCATGTTGCTATAATTTACTGCACACCAGGACATGTTGCTTACTATGTACAGTACTTGTTTCATTTGTTGTTGGAATGTGTAATGTATGTAATGTATGAACACTGTAAGATTTCTCACTGTCGTATTCATTTTCTCTCCAGGTCACAACTGGAAACGAGCCCTGGGCTCTGTGTGCTTACCTGGTAAAACATGCTTAAAATAAATAAATAAATAATCAATAAATTAGTAAATAAATCAATAAAGGTCACTTGTTGCAGGCCTGGTGGTTGACAGTGGTGCTTTGCTGAAGGAGATATTTAGTGGGGTACATTGGTCCCCAGTAGCAGTCCCAATTTAAAGGGTACCTAAACAAGCAGTTTTTTAAAACTGCAAACTCCAAAATCTAGCTTCAAAGCAAGGTAAAGTAGAGGCTGCTATTTACATGTATGCTAAAACTGCATTTATGTAAATAATATAAATGCAGTTTCATAGCGTTTGAAAAATGTGGACATCAGCCTTTCACTTTCAAAAAACAGCCTTGGTTTCTCCCTAAGATGGCTGCCAAGTCTGTTAAATGATGAGTCATGATGACATCATCTGAGCCAAAGACAGAGACCCACATATATTTCTATAGTGCTAACTAGTTCTTCTTTCCCTCTTTGTTTTGAATTGTTGTACTAGAATGATCAACACCATATATTAACTCATGGATTATTTTGATCAGTACACATGTTAGGCTATGATGTTGTTCATTTAGTTTACTTTAACTTGTGGAAAATGTTTTGCAATCCAGCTGACTTTTTCCTTGGCAAACTGCATTACAGTACAACACTTTAATTACCTGATGATCTAGTAGTTATGTGATGCACTGAATTTTGTTTTTTGTTAATCAGGAGAGATACACTAAGCTGAAAGCTTGTTTACAGGTGTGGCCTGGGAGCACAAGGAAGTGTAATGACTTGCTCAGGGTCACAGAGCAAAGACTGGTCTGGTTCAGTTCCAAAGCTCATGCTGTCTTGTTAATCCACAAATAAGGCTTTCTTTTTCCATGTGAACCCCCTGCACCTAGCTTGCCTTCTGTTAAACACCCCACCATCCATACCCTGTCCTTAGTACTGCCTGGGGCCGCATATGCGCTTACGGTCTCATGAAGAGAATTATCACACCTCAGATTGTAATCTTGTACCTCAGAGTTGTGCAGACCTATACCAATATGCATCATCAGCTGGCACTGTTAAAAAATGCCTCCTAAATCACGCTCCAGTCCACATTCTCAGTGCTTGACTTCTGCTCCCACAGAAAACAATGAGTGGAACACCACCCTTCTGCACAGTGACGGTAGTTTGTACAGTTCCCCTGTTGTGTTTTTTCCCACCTCATTAACCAACAACTAGGTCTTCCTGGAGGGCCAAGCAATAAGCATCATGATGCATCAGAAAAACTGCTGTTCATGCCCTCATAAGGGCTGCACTTAGAATGGGTAACGATATTATTAGCAGGAGAGGCATACTAATACCTTAAGCAAATCCACCCGACTTCCATTGTCAGTCTACTCCTTTACCTGTGATCTGCAGAACCCTGCAGGACAGTTCCCAGCAATTCTCCTCCAGTACTTTTCTGTGCTGTACTCCACAATGTGAGTTGGCTGGCTACCACCCTTCCAAATCTTGAATGAGCTATACACAACTCTCTCAATACTGTCCTAACAAACATCAACACCCCCCCACCTGAGGGTAATCTCCCTACACTGAATTCAAGTAACAGTTTAGGTGCAGCCCTGCCACTCTGAGTAGTTGTCTTCGCTGGCTACTCTCATCCACAGTCAGATAGTGATCACGATGTTGGCAGCCCCACATTTCAGATCTCACAGTGATCTGCTCAACGTCCTCCTTCATGTCTTCAGTTAACCTGAATATAGCTGTACCCTGCTGGAATGGCCTCTTCAGTCCCTCTTTGGCATTCATTCTACTCACCTGCACCCCACAGCAAAAACTGGTGAGTTCACTACCCTTCTGCATCATGAATGTGGTTAGTACAGTCTTCCATGTTATTTTTACATATTAATAATAAACATCTTCTGGTAAGCCAGGCTGATAACTACATTGCACAAGTGGAAAAATAGGCTTTCCTACCCATGTAAGATTTAAGCCACCTATGATTAGGCACTATTAAATGACTTGCATAATGATGTGCACACCCATCATTTAATAGTGCCTAATCAAAGGTAGCCTAGATCTTTTAAGGATAGGAAAGCCCATCAGTCCCCTTGTTCCCTGTTGCTATCAGCCTGACTTACCAGACAGATATGTTTATATTTGATATGTCGAAATAAAACGGGGACTCTACTACTTGCATTCATGATGCAGAAGGGTGATGAACTCACCAGTTTTCGTTGTGAGGAGGAATAGTAACGAATGAATACCAGAGGGGGACTGAGAAGTCCACTCTTGCAAGGTACTGCTATATTCAGGGAAGGGGGAAGACAGAGGACAGAAATATAAGCAATGACTGTAAAGGAAGTCAGCGTAGTCCAGTATAGTCTCATTCTGGCTTCAAAATAAAACCGGGACTCTACTACCCATCAACGATGCTAAACAAACTGGACACCCTTTACCACCGGGCTTTAAGATTTATCTTAAATCTACCCCGTAGTACACATCACTGTCATCTATGCCAGGTTTCGGAATGGACCTCACTCTCAACTAGAAGAAAAAGGAATGCTCTCCTCTGGTTTTTTAGAGCATTATCTGATAACCTCCCTGCATACGTATCGAATATCTTCAAACGGGCTAAGGGTTCCTATGGCCTGTGACGCTTCTCCTTAATCTGCTTCCAGATTCCTAGAGTGAAAACTACCCTTGGCTCAGCAGCAATCAACATCTCACTTCCATCACTTTGGAACACTATGCAAGACTCATTAAAATTATCCTCACTTCCAAGCATTTTCACATTCAAAGCTCTATTAACGGATTATCTGAAGGAATCATGCAACTGTTTCAGATGCCGATGACCCCTAAGCCTTGGGTGCCACTCTCAAATCCTACGCCTAAGTATCTCACCCCACATTCCTAACAGAAACCTAGGACCTACAAGCCTAGTTCCCTTAATCCATGATGACACTGCCTATTCTCTACCTTTTACCTATTCTGGCCTCCCTTTGGGCTGCCTACTCTTTCACCCCAATTTCTACTCTATTCCTTAATACCTCCTTATTTTTATCATTTAGGTACAAGCTCTTACTCAGCGGAGACTATATGGGATTGTTGTCTCTTCTCATTTCAGTAAAGCTTATCATTATGTACCTTTGCATATTAATTATGTTGACCGGTATGTATAGGCCCATATTGACTGGCACCTTCACAATGTTTTCTCATTTTTTTTTTTGCATCATTGTCCACCGTAATTGTAATCTTATGAAGTGTATTGTATTGTATTTATGCCCAGGACCACCTTGAAAATGAGCTTGCTCAATGGTGTTTATGCCTGGTTAAATAAAGTGATTGATTGATTGATTGATGAGCAGATTACTGTGAGAAATAAGAAGTGGGCTGCCAGCACCTTGATCACTACCTGACCCCATTGTCCTGGCCAATATTCCCCTTCCCATAAAACCAGTTCATGCAATTGTCCAAAGTTGTGTGTGGATATTAATGTATGAAATGGCTGCCACTACATGTTCAGTCACTTCACTACCAGTCTAGTATTGCTTGTAAAGCACTTTGGGATACAATGTGTATGAAAACCACTATATAAATGCTGATTCTTCTTCTTCTTATTATTATTATTTTTATTATTATTTCCCATGGAAAAAGAAGACAAGACAAGCATATATAGCTGCACCCCCCCCACACACACATAGTAATGTACTTGCGTTCTGCTGCTGCATTTCACTTTGTTGAAGAAGTCTGATTTGTTGATTTTGCAAATGTTTACATTCAAACTATGGATTACATTTGCAGGTTCTGTCAAAAACGTACTAGAAAAGAATAGCAGAAAATATAAAGGTTTAATAAAAATGTTAAAAAGTGCATATTTAGCATTCATACCACCCCAGCACCCCCACTGTAGCATCTTTGGATCCGCCATAACCACTAGACCACCAGGTTATTCAAGATTTGTACTGCATTGTGGTTTGCCACAGAGAAAGTCAGTTGGATTAAAACACAATTTCAGCATGTTAAAATAAAATGAACAGAACTGTAGCCTAACATGTATATTATACAAGATAATGCACATGGTTTTGACCTTTTGGGTGAAACAATTCTATACAAAGGGAAAAAATAACTAGTTAGCACTATAGAGTGCCATATATCTTTCTGACTTTGGCTCAAATGATGTCATCACATAACACATTTGGCTGCCATTTTAGGAAGCAGGTAAGACACTTTTTTTTAAATTAGAAGGCTGATTTTACAATATTCAAATACTCTGGAACTACATTTAGGTAAACTAACTATATATAGTTTTAGCCTTAATGAATACAGTAGCCTTTCCTTTAGTCACCTACGGAGTCACAGTTTTGAATAATTTATTGTCAAAATGTTGTTTAGGTATTCTTTAAGCAATTGATAATTCAAATAAAAGTCTTTTAAGTAGTAGATAAATCCTGCCTCTGGGAACGTCTAAGATAAGGGAGGTCTTGCTCGGTTGAACTGAGTCCCTAACTATCTACAATAGTTGCAGGGAGGACCAGGCCCTGGTCTGCATTCACAACACTCCGGATGTAGCTGCACGGTAATCACCATGGGACAACTTCCCCATGAATTCTGTGAGCATGCATGGTTAAAGCCCAAGGCGTGGTGTATCCAGCATCCCTCTGGTGGGGAAGTGTGTGGGCCATAATGAAATTCTGGCTGATCTTCTTTGGTACTCTTCACCCCTTACAGGTGAGCCTGACCAGGGCCTTGTCAAGTGACAGGATTACGTCCACTGATCTGCTGCTCACCCCCTTTTAATGCATCCTTGCATTCTGCTGACCTTATTACAACAATAGCCATACACTACACATCCTGTATAATCTCCTTGCCTATTATAACCCCAGGCCCTTTTTCTTCTCGATGGCAGCTAGTGGAGCTCTGCACAATGTGTAGGTCCTAACTCTGTTTTTCCTTCCCAACTGTAGCAGCTTACAAGTGGCTACATTGAATCTGAGGGTCCAAGAGTCAGATCAATCACCCAAGTTATTCAGGTCCTCCTGACATTTATCCCCAGCCTCTAGGGAGCTAGCTTTGTGCTCCTCCTCCCAAGCCTTTTCTTTCATCCTCCTTTGCAGAGTGGGTGTCCTGGTGTCAGGTCTTCTCTGACCAGCCCCAACTAGCTGTTGGCCCTACTCAATTTAACCAGTCAGTCCCAGCCATCATCTCTGCAAGGAGTGAAAGTCATGAGCCAGACCCCATTTTGTTACTAGTAGGTCAGGGATCATTAAACAGATCATGGACTTCCTGCACGAACACAGGACAATGCCTAAAAGACAGACTGTGAAGGCCAGGAACAGGTACTACTGTTTTTGTGTTAAAGCCTTTATTTAAATCCTCAGGCACTTACTCTGTTACAAAATGAGGTTCATTATTTCCAGCCTTTGACTGACTGAACCCCTTGCCAAGAGGCACAGTTCTGTGCTGACAGAGACAGGGAAATAACATGACCTACTGCCAACTGCCTCTGCCTGGCCAAATTCAAGTGCCAGACTCCAGAACAAAATTTGAAAATGCTGACTGGCCACCATTTTGTTCCCTTGCTTACCCAGCCAGGCTTTTGCTGGCAGCTGGTCCCCCTGTCCCCTTGCACAACTACCAGTAACACAGTATTGCTGGTTTAATTTAAATGTTTAAACTGTACCTTATAGTGTTAACTGCCGCTTATCCCTGCCATACTGCCTACATCACTCTGCCCGACTGCAAACAGCGCCACTCTCCTGACCACGCTGTGGCACTCTCACTCAGTCACAGTCCTGCTGTAGCTGGCAGCACATCTCCATCTGCAGCAGGAGAGTTCAGAAATGTCCTGCTCCTCTCATGCCCAACTGCACTGAAAAGCAACACAGCAAAATGGAAGATGGATAAGACCAACAACTGGGAGTGCAGAAATGGGGAGAGCTTACCACAGCCACATCAATCAATATGACGGCATTCATCAACAGCACCCTCTACTGGCAATACTACTAGATGAGGGGCTACTTTACAAAAAACATACATAAAATAGTGTTTTTTTTTGTTTTTTTTTGATTACTTTGAATAAAAGTGTCATAACTTGCCCATTTTCTAAGCGCAATAATACCCTCCAGTGTGGGTGGTATGGGCAATATTGGACACTCCAGGAGCTATAAGGCCCTCTGCCTGCAGTGTTGGGCGTCATTACACCCCTTGGGTTGTTCAGTATAGCCCAGTACTGCCCATCCTGTCGGGTATTGTTGCTAGCATAGTATCCCTGGTGATACCACACCAAGGTCCATCTCATTAGACCTACAACCACCATACTGCATGCATGCTGGAATGCACAAATTGTTTGGAATCACCCAATGGAACAGTGGGCTTAACTGGTACACCAGTGAGGGAGTTGTGGGTCTCTGACTGGTCACTGAAAGGTAGTGGGTATTCAGTGGGAACTGTTAGATTGAGGATTGTGTTGCATTTAACCCATTCCTTACCCCAGTTCAGAACTGGTTACTGTGCCCAAATAAATTCCCTCTGTTATCTGGCTGCATTTACTGCTTAACTTGCTATTACTGCACCTTATGTATTTGCATGCTGAGAGTGATAAGTGGAGAGGGGCTTGTGTATTGGGTTCCCTGTAACTGAGAATGGTGTCTTGTATATTATTTCCTGAGAGGGAGCACCCTGACAGTTACTCTGTGAAAAGTATCCCCATAGGTGAAGGCACCACCTCACTTTCTAAGAAGGCCCTCCTAATACTCCAGACCCAGGTGCCATTCACACTAATGCCTAACTGACTTCGCCAAGACACCATCTTGGAGGCTTAGTCATGTACCTCATGGGTCAAGGTGGTTACACATCTTTTTGGTGAAGGGACTGCAAACTGAAGCAACCATAATTTATAGATAAACTGATGTATAAAATATTAAGCAATTTAAAAAAACATTGTAAGGAAAAATTTCCCAGTGGTTGTGGAGGGAGCAGACCGCCAAGGTCCCGCATGCATGCGGACGTGAACCAGTGCCTGCAACAGCCTGCTGTGGCCCATGCCTGCATTGAAGATGGTAAGCTCAAGTGTGGTTAACTGTGGCTGTTCCTCTGGCAAGAACAAGCAATGTTGCTGGGGATAGAAGTCATAGAGCAAACCACTACCAGTTTGGACTGCATGCAGGGCCACCTTACATGAACTAAATGCTCCTCCTGCTCACACGAACAGCTTTGTGCATTTTGAAAAATTGGCCCATGTGCTTTAATAAGGAGGATTATGGAATCCATAGGCCCCAAGTTAAAGCAGACATAAAATAACACACACAGACTCGTCAACTCTTCGCAAACAGTGAGTCCTAAAGAAAGATTTGGAAAAGACTCTTACTTATTAGTTCAGCATTGACATTTGGAACCCATTTGCCTTCTTCAAGATGTAAGTATATTAGAAAAGGGGAAAGAAAACTCTAAGCAACTACAATCAAAGCACTCAAGGGCTCTGAGCTCCAGTAAATATCATGATTGTCATGTTAATTGTTCTTCCTGAAATGAAATGCAGGTCAAGTGTTAATCACCCTGCACAGATGTTTCCCTGATGTTTTTTTTGGTGCTGTTTTACATTTAATTCCATGACACCGACAGCCCCCTCTAGACTTTGATTGGTTGGCCAAATGTCCACAAAAATCCCCGTTCATGGACACCCGTTGTTTACTCAAGGACAAGTTAAAGATAAATAAGAAACTTTAAGTTGCAAAGCAAGGAGACTACATACTAGCTGCAATGTCCTAGCCATACATTAACCTGGATTTGCTGACAACTGGGTCACTGGATTCACCCTCAGCTGGCACATTAGTACCCACAGCTGCAAGGAGAGAGTTTCCCAAATCCATGGAAACTTTTTGCTTTTCATAACAAGGATTGCTGTCAGTCTTCTCCTCCTCACAGTTTCATAAATGTACTTGTACTGTATACACCCTTGTAAACAGAAGCATGGATTCCCACCATTTGCTAACTGATGAAAGGGGAAGTGGAAGCAAGTGAACTTAGTTTTTATATAGCCATTTTCATGCAACCAATATCCGAAGGCACATTACTATCCAGGAGAGGGAGGGAAGAGAACGTTGGTTCCGTTAGGCACACATGGCAAGTCCAACAGCACAGGTATGAGATTGATTGGAGAGACATTAGAACGAGATTACACAGAGAATGAGCACAGGGAAGTTAAGTGACTGCTCAGTATCACAAAGTGATTAATTGACAGTTATGGGATTCAAACCTTCAGGTTTGCAGCACTGTGGTTTAACTGGGTTTCTGACAGTACTTTGGAACTCACTGCCACTGAGATTCCACGTGGGCTGAAAAAAGGGCAGCTCATCACATCTTGTTCAAAGCTGTAAACTTGTAATTTACTGGCAGACTGACTGTACTTATTAACAGGGAACTTACCAAGGGCAAGACAGATGGGGAGCATGGTAGGTGGCAGCTTGAAACTGGAGTAGCTGAGGAAATAGCATGCTGTATGGTGGTTATGCCATGGAAAGCTGGAGAGATTCTTGGAAGGCCACAAGGGATATAGCTTTGTATGCAGGTGTATTTGGCAATCATTCTGTTCATTCTACAGGGCACAGTGGCTATCCCTTGAGGAGCTCTGACTAGACATTTGGCAACATGCTGACTGTAGGGAAAGTAAGCAGAGTCTTCATCAGCGTGCTTCACAGTCTGGAAGCAAATTGCAGGCTGCCAGAGCTAGAGGATAATGCACATCCATGGTGCAGGAGGAAGCACATCTTTTGGCTGGGGCAGGTGGACATGGCCCAGAAATAGTGTGAGATTGGCCAGGCAGTGAACTCATATGGATGGAGAATACATGAGCGGCAGATTCTGGTAAACAGATTATTTTTCAGCGTGCCCCTGTCCAGATCTAAGAGGCCCAAGTAAATGGGCAGAGGAATACTGTACTGAGTGGCATCCATCAAGGATCAGCACTGGGGCCACTGCTATTTCCCATTTTCATCAAGGATCTGGAAGCTGATGTCACCAGTAGGTTGCTTACATTTGCCGATGGCACTAAGCTGGCCATGGTAGTGAACAACCTTGAGGATGTTGACAGCTTCAGAAGGAGATGAAACGGCTGGGTGATTAGACAGACTCCTGGCACTGGATTTTCAAAGGGTGGCACAGGGCTTGCAATAAGCACTGCATCTCACCACTTTATCACTGCAGCTGTGCCATTCTCATTCACTGCCACTGTGCCCGACTTTACAGTCTTGGGTGTAGTTATGGCAGTCTACCCATTTTATGGCAGTTTGTGCCAAACCTCCATTGCAAGCACCAGTAAAACGGTCCCCCTTACTGACGCAAGCTGGATCACAAAAGATGGTGTGGTGAGCATCATTTGCTGTGGGATGTAAAATTCCTTTAGGATTCCGCAAGCCCAGTGCACCGTATCTTTGCTCTGTGGGGCTCCCCTTGTTATAGTGGAGCAAGAAAAGGATCTGGGAGTCATAATAGACAAGTGGATAAGCAAGAAAGCAGTGTGTGGCTGCTGTCAAGAGGGCTGACAGAATGAATGGTGCATGAAAATAGGGCTCACCCTCAGCAAGGCAGGGGAAGCTGTCATCCCTTTTTACTAGGCCCTGGCCAGGCCCCACCTGGAGTACTGGGTGCAGCTCTGAGCCCCTCATTACAAAAAACATTGTTCAATGCCTTAATGCTTGCTTGCAAGTTTTATTAGCACATGTGTTCTGCTTAATTAGTGATGGAGGAGGAATTAATTTAAAGAAAGACTTGGTTACTGCGGAAGGCTACTCTGATTGGAAAAGTCTGGCAAGCCCCTGCAATATTCTTCATTTCCACAAGTTATTTACTCTGGATTGCCCAGCTGAGATGCTGCATCTCTTTTCCAGTGGGGTCCTTCTTCTATCTATTTTCTGCAGCTCGGTGGATCAGAGCACTGGGAGGTTTAGTGACTTGCTTAAGGTCACACTTTAAGTATTTGACTGTAGCAGGATTTGAACTTGCAACCTCCCAACTTCCAGTGGTGCTCTAACCACTAGATTATACTGCTAGAGGAAAGGGGGGTGGGTGAGTCTGGAAAGGCTAGCAACTGCCAGCTATTTTTTTTTTTCATTTATTTACCGATGATAGCTCAGCTAGGATGCAATTTTCCATTTCCAGTGGTGTCCTGCTTTTGCATTTTTCCCATTTTCCAATGTATTAACCTAGGATAGCCTAGGTAGATGTGACACCTCATTTTCACTTGGATTCTGCTTCTACCCACTTCCACACTAGGTGAACTGGAACACAGCAGGTTAAATGACTTGCTCAGGGTTACACAGTGAGTGTTTGGCTCTAGTGAGGTTGCGACCTGTGAGTTCCCAGTTCCTATGACAATTAGACCACACTGCTGACGGGACGGGGGGGGGTAAGACCAGCAGCTGCTGGCAATGCTTTCTTTTTATACAGTTACTTCCATAGGCTAGCCCAGCTAATATGCAACATCCTATTTGCAGTGGGGTCCTCCTTCTTCCCATTTCTGCAGCTGAGTAAACTGGAACACTGGGAAGTAAACTGACTTGCTAAGTTCACACAATGAGTATTTGGTACTAGTGGGGTTTGAACATGCAATTTCCCAGTTCCCAACAGTGTTGTAACCAGTAGACCACACAGCCTCCACTGCTTGTGGGAGAGGACCAGTGTTGGAATACAGGGGGGCTTGCCAGGGCTTGGCCCCCCTAGCTCTGAAGTGAGCCCCAGTAGCGCACACATCACTGCCATTGATATATAATAGGAAGAGGGGCTCAGTTTAAAGCTAGGGCCCTTATGGCCACCCAGAGATCCCAAAGCTCATAAAGTGTAAGTCCAGCAGTGGAGAGAACAAGAACAAGCCAGTGACTACAGGCAATATTTTTGCAACCCGCGTCACCCTGCCCTGCTGAGGGTGGGCATGGCCCATGGTAACTCTCTGTGTTTAGGGCAAATGGATGTCATGACTCTCCAGGAGAGCCTTGTAAAGTTGCAGTGTAGCATACACAGACCCTCTCTGGTCACCTTGATAAGGAAACAACTCTCGGTGGTGCTCAAGGACTTCTATTGACACCAGATTGATAGCTCAGTGTATATGGCTCCCTTACTTAAGGAGATGGGTACAAGGGAAGTTTTGTCTCCTACATCTAATAATTCTATTCACAGTGCACCAACGAGGGTCACCTTTCCCTAAATGCAAGGCATCACGCAAGGCTTCTTTTGTCTTAGGTAATGCGGGACACAGGCGTATACCAGTCTGACACTCGAGACCACACTAGATACCCTCTTGATTTCATGACTCTCCCTTCCTTTGTAACTTTGGCACTCCTTTGCTCATACTAACCTCTGTTGGGAACCACAGCTACTGCTCTGCACTATCCCAGGCTTACTAAACTAACTGGGATTAAACATACAATTGGCATATTAATAAATCTGCGTCAGTCTTTCTTGACTCACTGCAGTAACATAACGGCTACATTCTCTTTACCTGGCTTTTTCTCCTTTACCTTCATCAATTCCTTTGGGCTCCTGTGGGATTAGTCTTCATTGCCTTCCTGGCAGCTAGAGCATTCCCTACACCCTGTTAATTCAGGATGTTCAGGGACCCTCCAGGCCTGAAAGCCATCAATGCATATCCTTTGAAGGGATACCCACCAGGGAACCCACTACTGCCTCATCATGCTGCGCTCAGACATTTGTGCCTCTTGTACTCCCTACCCAGATGCACTGCCTGTCCAGGAGTTATCCTGGAGAAGGGAGAATCCTCGGGGCCAAGACTCTCCAATCACCAGATGGTACCCTGTTGCTCCTTTGGATTGCATGCCACTCTATCTCAGGCATCCTTCCACTGCGTCCTGAACAGTCAGACCCTTTACTGCATCATGGGCCTGCCCACTTGCCAGTTCGGGTACAGAAGCAGCCTCCTCTCGAGCTCCCAGCTGCTCCAACCTAACTCCGCTCCTTCCTGCCAAAGCCTCCTATTTTTTCCCCTAAATCTAAGCTCCACCCTAGTTCTGCAGGGGAAGACCATGGTACACAGTCAATCAGTGCCCTGATGGACATCATAGCATTCAGGGAAATGATTGTTACATTTTGTTTTTCAGGGTTTCTTTTACAATTTATTTATCCAGAACAGCCCTGCTGAGATGCAACATGTTGTCTCCAGTGGTGTTCTAATTTTTATTAATTGTTTGCTATTTTGTGCTCGCATTGTTCACGATTTTGTGCCACCTTGATGACTCTGGTCATGCATGGAAAATGGTCACTGGGACCGATGCGTCCCTCTGGTTAACAAATAAATGAATAATTACATACCTAGATAAATACAATACATTTTTACAATGAACTTACCCTGCATAGTCTGGCTGAGATGTATCTAGGGCTGAGTGGTTTGGATTAGGCACCGAACACTCTGATGTATGTCTAACACGTGACGGAATGGAGCTGGCACTAAAAGGCTCAGTTCTGCCCAGATTTTTTCCCTCCAAAATCTATGGGGGAATACTGTGAGGGCTCAGTTGCCTCTCGTGGTATTTCCCGTAGAAATCCCACATGGTTAGTTTTTTTTTGCTGATAAAATACCACAAGAAGCACTACTCCTGTGGTATTTTGTAAGCTCACCACCACCATGGGACTTACCGTAGAGGCTGTGGCCCCATTAGATATTTTGTTTTGCCTCCAGTCCCCTATGCAGTTGGAACGGGACAGGAGAGCTTTGGTCAGTGGCCTGGGGGGGATTCGGGCCATGCGCCCACTGATCTTTGCAGCTGCAACCACAGGCATCCTGTGGTTCTTTGTCCCATGTAGAGATAGGGCCTAAGGTCCGATTGATGTTTCTGCGCCTCCGGGCACTTGGGAGGTATTTACTCAGTCCTGCACAGCAGGGAACATTGCCAAGGCAAGGACTGTTTCTCTGAGTCAGACTGGAATCTGCTGGCATAAGTTTGTGTCTGGAACTTTGCAGCCTAGAGAATAAAGCCTTAATGGCTACTCGGGAAAAAGCCTGGGAAAAGTTTAGGGTCTCCTCCCTCCCATCAGATCTCGCTGTATACAAAGCCCTGAGGAACAAAGCCAAGAGAGCCATAAAACTCGCTAAGACAGATTGCTTAACACACCTCCAGAAAACCAGCCTGGGCAACCCCAAGCAATTCTGGAATTATATCAATGACCTGATCAAGAGCAGCAAAAAGCCTGAGTCCTGTCCCATGGAGATTAATGGTTAGCTCACAACTGACCCTTCTCAAATATTGGCTGCCCTTAACAGGCACTTTTCAGACCTCGAGGCCTACAAGACTTGCCTGTCTCCCCAGACTCTCCCCCCACCTCAGATGAACCATTTCACATGGAAAGACCCCCTTTTCACCTGAGACTGGCTAAATGCACTGAAGTACTAAACCTCCTAAGGAACCTGAAACTGAAAGGGTCATGGGGACCCGATGGTGTCAACCCTCGGCTACCCAAGGCAGGAGCTACCTCCTTAGCCTGGCCTATAACCATGCTCCTCAATCGATCACTGAGGGAAGGAGCAGTCCCTGACCCGTGGAAACATGCCAATGTTGTCCTTATTCACAAAGGGGGGCTCAGGGAAAAACTCAGCAACTACAGGCCCATCTCCTCCTCTGCTCACTTGCTAAGGTGCATGAAAGAGTCATCTACAATCAACTCAGGGACTACCTGGAAGCTCATCAGCTCCTTGCCCTCTCCCAACATGGATTTAGAACAAACCATGGTACTGACACTGCCCTCATTAACTTCACGGATGAAGTTCTCAGGGCAATGAACAAAGGGATACCCACTGGTGCAGTCTTTATAGACTTATCCAAGGCGTTCGACCTCGTCGACCACAACTTTCTGCTACAAAAGCTGCAAAATATAGGCCTAGACAATCATGCCCTGAAGTGGTTTGGGAGCTACTTATCAGGCAGGGCACAGAGGGTCTCATGGAAAGGGACCATGTCTGACCCACTATCCCTAAACCAGGGTGTACCTCAGGGCTCAATTCTAGACCCCCTCCTGTTTTCCTTGTATACCAACGACCTGCGTACCCACTGCGGGGAGAGCTCAGTTTTGCAGTACGCTGATGATACTGTCATCTTCTGACACCCGCGTGATGTGGTTGCCCTAGGCCCTCTACTCCAAAAGGATCTCACTTCACTAGAGACTTGGCTATGTAAGAACAGAATGGTACTAAATGCCAACAAGACCAAGGCAATGCTATTCGGGCCAAGATCCCTGGGATTTGACAGGTCCTCATTCCTCTCCTTAACCTCACTCTCTGGTAAAGCCATTAACGTAGTCCCCTCCCTTAAATACTTAGGCCTCATGTTGGATCAGAATATCACGTACAAGGAACACGTGGACCAGGTCACAGGACCCTACATCGAAAACTTGCACCTGTACGACTCAGGGACCAACTAATCCCTGAAGCCAGGCTCTCATAGCTACCAGCATCCTTCTACCAACCTGACTCTTGCCCCTATTATACAGGGCATGGCTAAACAAGAGATTACCAGGATGCAAACTCTATATAATAAAATAGCTTGTTTCGCAACCTTAGACCACCCGAGACATCACCACTGTGACACTTTGGCCAATCTTTGTTGGCCCACATTGGTCGCCCGCCTCCAACACCCCTTGCTTGTCCAGGCCTACAAGCTTCTCAAACCCCACGCTCCGCCAAGCATCACCAGGACCATAACCCTCAAACACAACCCAAGGAATCTAAGGACCTCAGATAGAATGCTATTAGAAGTCCCTAGGGTAAGGACAAACACTGGCAGAAGATCCTTTTCCTCCCAAGCAGCCTGACAATGGAACAAGCTCCCTCCCCATGTCCAGGCTCCTCCTCACTCATGAACTTCTGCACCAGGCTTAAGTCCCATCTGCTGACCTCAAGCACATGCCACTGTCATGGCACTTAAAGCTCCTAAGGTACTCCCCTCCTCTCCAACTCCTGTCTCCTAGCTTAACCTTCCTACTACCTGCCTTTTACAGACTGCTCTCCAGAGGCCACGTGTAACCCCTGAATAAACTATACGCAAAGTACTACCAATTGCTTACATGTCATGATGATAACAATTCCTGTACCCATGCCTGCATCCACTGCTTTTCTTTTACAGTGCCTGTAAGCCATGCCTGTATCCACTATTTTTCTTTACTGTAACCACCTCATGATGTAACTCATAATGCCTCAAATGTTCCTTATGTCCTTGCTCATTCTTATAACTTGTATTGTTATCCCGGGTCGCCCCTGAAGAAGGGACTTTCGGGGCTCAGTGGGCCTACCCGGTCACCAACATTTAATAAATAAATAAAGAGATTTAGCCTGAAGCTGGAGAAAGAATTTTGCAACAGTGAGAAAAATATTTTTCTGCAGAGAGTAGAGTTTTCGGAGCAGAAGACAGAGGGACTAAGCTGTTGTGTTTCCACTCTGAGGGATTGGTGTGTGAACCTGCTTGACTGCTTCTAACCCGAGATGCTGTGAGTGCTGAAGCTAGAGACTAACCAAAGCCCCTCTGCAGGTGTACGTTCTGAAGCTGTGTGCCAAGCAGAAAGTCTAGGGGACTCCTAGCCTGCCCAGTCCCCTTGACCACTGAAGAGATCACTAGAGAGGAAGACATTGTGAGACCTGTCAGGTGAACACCGCATACAAAGGCCTCAGAGGTGAAGATTTGAAAGGCCTGACAGGTGAAAAACAGCTGCTTTTCATCTGCAACCTGCTATTCTGGTGCACCAGCAACAACTCCTGATATCAGCATGATATTGTTTGAAATAATTTGTTTGCTGAACCCCTTGATCTCCAGACTGTAAGTACCTCTGGGCTGTGGCTCTAGGGAGTCGTCTACTTTAGCTAGCTAGCTAGTTGTAAAGGGGGTTAACACCTTGGCGGGACTCTGCTACCACCAAGATCAGCCCAGGCAAAAAAAAAAAAGTAAAAATTTGCTTCTGTTTACAAGTTTTTGGGCCCCAACAAAAGTATTCTTTTTCCAGTTACAAGATTGTTTAACCCCTCCGCATCCTGCCTTTTGGAGCAACTCCGGTGAGGTGCCCACCACAACTGACTGACTGTTTCTAACGGCCCTATTGGGAAAGCTGGGTGCACCCACAGGTCGGAGGTGTGGGGGACAGTGTGGGGTATAGTTGTTGTTGCCATTTATTATTGTTGTGCTGTTTTCTCCCCTGATCACCCCCTTCCTGTAATAAAATGGTAAGTTGATGTACGGTACAATTTAGTATTGCTGGTTATTGGAAAGTGTATGCATTTACTGTGTGAGGAAGGTACTGTGGGAGCAGTTATTGTATTTCCCTGCTGGGTGGTAACCTTTTCAAAGATTCGTACATTCTGTTGGCAGATAAGGACCTCTTGGCCTATGGATTATGGAAAATGAGATAAATTGATACTACAACAAGTCATGTGATGGGAGCTATTAATGGGCATGTTTGCCTTTTGCTCCTGGATGTTCCTTAGTATGATCAATAGTATGAAAATGTAAAAAAAAAATGTATATATGTAAATACATATGGAGGTTCCCAAAAGTCTTCCAGGAGCTGGCCAAGTGCTCCCAGCCTGAATGGTGTTCGACGTTTAAGCCGTTTACCTGTGAGTGCTTTTAGAGCCTCTGGTACTGCCTCTTTAAGAGCTGTCTGCTTGCAGACTTCATTAGTTTGTATGGAGGGGACTGTGTATTTAATACTCAAGATCCACCTAGGCACTGGAAGTAAGCGACTCTGTTTCTACGGTAGCTAAGAGCGCAGAGGGAGCCCATCTGACAGGTGTAACTGTTCGCCTGAAACCAGTTAGAGTACTAAGTAGAATGTAATTTGTCTAACCTGCCTTTCTTGCAACTGGGACTCGGTGTGTTTTGCCCCCTCCATGTTGGATCAGAACTGCTGAATAGATCCAATCAGTACAGGGGAGGCCTATAAAATGGAATTTGTTCTGACCAACCAGAATCAGGACTCTCTTGGGAGCTGGCTTACCATGAGGAGATATAGCTAGTAATTCTGTGAAGTGAAGTTCTGGACCTTGGCGCCTATTTGCACCAACGGGAAGAGCTCTGAGTGATTGACAGCTGAGTCCACAAATTGAACTGGACGGCGCCCGAAGGGAATGCTCTGCCTTGTGGCTGGACAGATCAGATCCATTGTGACCGTGATGAGAGAAGGAGCTCCACGCGGGAAGCGCGTGGGAGGCCTACAGTTGGGCTGTTGCGTTGCCACTTCAATTTGGACTGAATCCGAGACTACGGAGAGGAAGAGAGGCTGAAAGATTAGAAACTAGGCTCGCCCTGTGGAAGACTGGAGAAATTGCTGAATCGCGCTCGGTCTGTCAGGAAGTGAAGCTGCGGTGTGAACTCCTGGGTTTAGCAGTAAGTGCGATCGGGATCTGAAAGCAGCTGCCTGGTACAGTAATTTCCTTTACATATAAATGTATGGAATGTTGGGAGGAACAGCTAATCAGGTTCTCTTGTCCCCGTGTAGTGTAGACTGAAAGCCAAGTGAATGTATGCGGACTGAATCCGTCTGCTGATCAAAGCTGTGTGCCTGGCTTGGAGAATCTCATCTCCTTGCTGTGTGTATGTGTGGCAATCCAGAACCGCTATCTGTGCCAGGTTTTCAGCGTAGGGTATTGTGAGCACCAATCAGGGCATCCCCTGTGATCGATTATCATCAACAGTGTTTCATCTGATTTTCTTTTCTTCATTTCTTCAAGGACTGAGCCATCCGGCTCCGGATTATAATTGGGTGTTGTGCATATTTTTCTCTACAGGGCCCATCCATCTACACCTGCTGGCCAAACCCGGGCAACGGACCTGGCTAGCCCCCCCCAACCTGGGTACCCAGAGCGTGATTTTATAGACCCTGTAATGTGCACAGTACTGTGATCTAATGCTACTAATTAATCTGATTTCCCCCTCCCGTGTTATTGTCCCCTGAATAAACCAGATCTGATGCTGTTAAACTTTAAACTGCTTGAAGTGTCAGTACCTACTTATCAAGAATTGTAGTGGTTGGTGTATGTTGATTAACCTTATTCTACAGGGGCTCCTCAGAGATGAACCTCATAATCAGTCTCAAGGGTAAGTGGTACTTTATGTTTGAACAGTGTGTACATGTGGGGTATTGGGATTGTAACTTCTGTGCATTGTGTGAGCCACTAGGAGGGATAAAAGGGTGTCTCAGTGTCCCAGAGGGCTGTGACCAAGCTAGTCTAACCACAACAAACCCTGACCTCTGGGTGGAGGCACCCGCCCTAGAACCTAGGCCCCTCAACCTGTCAGTAGTCAGGCAGGCAGGGGTAGTAGCCCTTGGGATAGCGCCACCTGGGGGTTATATATATATATATATATATATATATATATATATATATTAAACATGTAAAAGCATTTACCCCACAGGTATCCTCTATCAGTACCCCAGGTGGAGGCACTGCACCAGTCTACTTCAGTATATTGTTATCCACTTGTGAACCCTGGTCAGCCCCCTTGGAAGAGTGTGCAGTGTGGACCTGAGGGCCTGGATCAGCCAAGGTTAGTCAAGTGGGGCTGACTGTTACATGTTCATGCCCTCTTACCATTGTTACCATTACACACAGCCTATTCTTCACTTGACATGCGACAGTGAGAAAGGAAAGATTTACTGCTGCTACTCTTCATCTTGTCACCTGTTTATGATTGTGACTCCAAAGCAAAGATTACTGGTGTAACCCCCCTTCCCCACAAATGGGGGTTCCTGAAAAGTCTTCCAAGAGCCCGCCTAAGTACTCACTGCCTGGTTGGTGTTCGGCACTAGAGCCGTTCAGATGTTGTTACAAGTGAGCGCCTTTAAAGCCTCCATTTACTGTTTCTTTAAGTGCTGCCTGCTTGCAGTCATAATTAATCTCTATGAGGGGACTGTGTGTTTACATGCCCGAATCCCGCCCGGGCTGCTGAATCCTCGTTCTGTTTCTGCCGTCGCTAGTGGCTCAGGTGGAGCCCTGTTAAGAGATGTAACTAATTGCTGATAAACATTTAGAGTGATAAAGATATAGTGTTTGTTCTAACCTGCCTTCTTTGCAGCAAGGACTGTTCAGTTTAGCTCCATCATTTTGGTCCCGAACTGCAGAATTGGACCAATCAGTACTGGGGGACTCTAAAATGGAGCCTACTGAAATGGGACTGTATGGACTACCAGTTGGGAATTGTAGTTTTAGACTGTTGGCGTCTTTTTGTAACAGCAGGCGGAGCTCTTACTGTGATTGACAGCTAAACTGCCCAATCGAACCTTTTGGATCAAAGGGAAATCTCCTGGGCTGTCTGCTGGCAAGACAGATTTGAGTTGGAAGTTGAAGAGGAAAGAGCTCGCATAATCGAGCAGCTGTGTCGTGCAGTAGTTTGTGCTGGAGAACCGTGGAAGGCCCGAAACCTGGCCTGTTGCCATTTTGCTGAGAGAGAGAGAGAGAGAGAGAGAGAGAGAGAGAGAAAAACAGTCGGACAGTGGTCCATTCGGTGTGCTGTGAAGTAAGCTAATGGATGTATCCAGGCTCAACCTGAAGAAGACCGAAGATTTTGCCAAGCGCGATCGGCCTGTCAGGACTTAAGCTACCTTCAAGCTCCCGGGTGTGGCTGTGACTTTGCGACCGGGATTGAGGAGTCGATTGCCTGGTACTTTAGTCCTTAGTTACATATAAATGTGCTGCGAATTGGGGGGGGTCGCAACCTGGTTTCCCCCTCGAGCTGAGTTGTGTGTTGAAGGCTGGAAGCTGTACCCAGTTTGCAACGGACTGAATCCACCTGCCATCAAATGCAGTTGGGCCCTGTCACAAGGGCCTTGTCTCTCTACCCTGCTCCTTCTGGCAATCCAGATCAACCATCATCCATCCTGTTCTCAGCTTTGGGTATCGTGAGTAGTAAACAGGGTAGCTCCCTGCAACATATCTTTTAAATCACACGCGTGTCATCTGATTAATTTGTTGTGTCTTTTCCACAAACTGACTCCTCCAGCTCTGGATTACAATCAGTGGGTGTGCATGTTAATTTTTCTTCCTCACAGGGCCCCCACCAGCTGCAACACTTGCCTACCTCGGGCAACGGTCCTGGCTAGCCCCCTTTTCCATCCTGGGTACCCAGAGAGTGTGACTGATAGGGACAATGACTGCATGCACAACTGTGATATTTATGGCGTGTTTAAACCAATTACCCTGATTGCCTCCATCCTTGTTACAGCCCCCTGAATAAATCAGATTTATTTCTTTTGCTGCAACCTATATTGACTATGGTGTTTGTTTAAGCCTAAGGTATTGCATAGTTGTTTTGTCTTGCATCATCTTATTTTACGGGGGTCCCCAGAGCCAAGTTGAAGGAACCAGTCCTGGGGGTAAGTGCTAAATCTAGGTGTATGAGTAAAGCCTATCATGTGTATTGGGAAGGTAAATATTGTGTACTATGTGGTCCACTTGCAGGAGACAAGGGGGTCACAGTGTCCCAGAGGGCTGTGGCCTGGTTAGTCAGACTGATACAAACCCTGACCTTTGGGTGGAGGCACCTGTCACTGAACCTAGGCCGCTTAACCTGCAACTAGCCAAGCAGGCAGGGGTAGTACCCCGTGGGATAGCGCCACCTAGGGGTTACATCTTGGAGGCACTGCTGAGATTAGCGTCATCTAGTGGCCAAGGGAAGAATATACCTTCCTATGTTTAGTTCTGGGGAGAAAATGGAGGATCTCACTATGCCCAAGCTGAAAATTGCCCCTCATAAGCTGTTAGTGCACCGAATGATAGGGTGGAGTGAGGCTGGGGGTTGGACCCCCAACAGGCTTTCCTATTACTGGATGTCCCATTACAGATTGCTAATGCTGATGTTGTAGCCACTGTGGAGCATGTTAAGGGTTTGGTTAAAGTTGAGGTAAAGGGGAGAGATGCAGATTTGTTTGAATAGACTATGATAGTGTTGCTCTCCTGTAGCTCCCTAATAGATCCAGAGAAAGTACCCCCTGTTATTTTACCTGAGGGTACCCAGAAAAGGTGGAGGGTCATTCACCTGCACAGTGATCCGACTACCCTGGGTGGGTACCCTCATATAGAAGTGTTCAAGGATAAGTTGCTCAAATTATTAGCGTTCGAAGGACGAACTGCCCAAGAGCTTGTAAAGGTGTTAGACCTTTCTGAGGAACACAAGCATGCCCTTGCACTCCCCAGCCACCTCCCCCACTTCTCCAAAGAGTTCTCCTGTGGCTCCCTCCCCCATAGTGATTCCTTCAGTACAGTTGGATTCCTACCTAAAGCTCAGACTCTTTTCCGGCACAGCACCTATGCCCCTGGGGGAGGATGACTTGGAAACATGGATCGACTATGCCACTCCTTTAGTACAAGAATGGCAATGTTCAGAGGGGGGAAGAGAAAGAGGCTGATGGAGAGTTTGAGGGGCCCTGCCCTGGAAGCCATCCATTTCTTGCGAGCAACTAGTCCAGAGGCTACGGCATCTGAATATCTGTCTGCACTGGAAGGAGTGTTTGGTAGTACTGAGTCAGAGACGACTTGTTGTGGAAGTTCAAGTCAGCTAAGCAGTGGAAAAATGAGAAATTGTCTGCTTTTGTTACCAGGATTGAGAAGGCCCTGCAGAGGGCCCACAGAAAAGGAGGAGTGCCTGCGAAGGAACTGAACCGGGTCAGATTGGACCATATCCTAAAGTCAGCTGAACACTCTAGTGTAATGATATTGAAACTCAAGTTACAAGATAGGAGAGCTAACCCCCCTGAGTACTGTCATCTTATGAAGGAAATTTGTGAATTTGAGACTGATGAAGAGGGCTGGGAGCCCTATGCGGGGATGGTTGGTACCTGCCCGACTCCTAAGAGTAGTGACTTGGACGAGGCCCAGCAGCTGAGAGAGTTGATCAAAGAGTTAACTGCAGCAGCCAGAGAACCTGACCTGTATCAGGCATCCCCAGAGCCCAAAGGTGGAATGGGAGTGCATGTTGTTTCTTCAGAGCCCCGAGCTGAGGGTAACCTACTGGAAGAAGTGCAAGAGCTGAGAGCGTTAGTGGGGGACTGGCTGCGGACCACACTAAATTGTCGCTCTGGTGGAATTCCCGAGGATCAAGGAACCCAAGCATGAGCCATAGATGAGTCCTCCAATACTCCTGTGGTACGCAAATCGGGAGATGGCCTGCGAACCCCACGAGATCCTACTTTTTTCTATCAATGTGGAGAGGATGGACACACCCGTTTCTTCTGCCGTTCACCAGAGAATTTGAGGAGGGTCACTGCCTGGTTATTGACTGTGATTAGGCAAAATAATAATTTTCCACTGGGGGAGCTGTAATGAAAAGTTACGCCACCAAAGCCCATGCTAGATCAACACCGACATCAGTGCCACCAGAATGGTCCAACGTAGTGGGCCCCTCCATGGAGACAACAGTGAAGGTGAATGGAGTGTGTACCAGGGCTGTGCTCAACAGTGGCTCTCAAGTAACTATAATGTTTCAGGACTGGTATTGGAAGCACTTGCCTGATGTGCCCCTACAGCCGTTGGAAGGACTGCATATGTGGGGGTTGAGTGAAAAGGCCTACCCCTATGTTGAGTATATCAGGATTTGGTTGTCTTTCCCTACTTCAGTGGCTGGAGTGATGGAGCAAGTGGAGACCTTAGCTTTGGTGTGTCCCCCTACTGGACTGTATGATGGGGTCCCTCTACTAATTGGGATGAATGCTCATATGTTCGGGAGATGGGCTCAGCTATGCTACGAGAAACAGGGGCAACAAACTGGTAGGGCTCTGAGGATTCCTGCATTGATTAAGAAAGTGTATGAGTTGAGGCAGAATGCTGAAGAGATGGATCAAGATGAACCAGTTGAGGTGGTATGGAAGAAGGATCCTGAGTCAATGGTCCTGGGCTCCAACACCCAGTGCACCCTACAAAGGGAGGTCCGCTTAAAGAAAGATGTCAAGAATAAGATACTCATGCTGGACGCTCCAGGTGATTGAAAATTGCCGGAAGGGTTGCTGATTAAGCCCAGTATCTTACCCGCTCATGCTCATGCCTATGCCTGACGGGTCATGGTCCAGGTTCATAATGTGTCAGATCGAGAAATTCGGGTGAATAGAGGCTGCACCTTAGCTACTGTACACTATGCAGACACTGCAGTGCTACCTAGTACAAGCCATCTGGAGTGACTGACCAGGTGACACCCGACTTGTTTGACTTTGGTGACTCCCTGTTGCCAGCGGAATGGAAGACTAGAATCAGCCAGAGACTCACCCAGAGAGACAAGGTGTTTTCACTTAAGGAATAGGATAAGGGATGTGTCAGAGGAGTGGAGCATCACATACACCTGCAAAATGAACGGCCATTCCATGAGAGATCTCGGTGCCTAGCACCAGCATAGAAACAGAAACATAGAATTTGACCGCAGATAAGGACCGATTGGCCCACCTAGTCTGCCCATTTTCCTACCTAACAGATAAGCTGCAGATCCTAATTAACCAACAGCTTACTTCCTAATACCCCCCACTAGGACTGCCTTATGTCTGTCCCATGCATTCTTGAATTCCCCACTGTTCTTGACTCCATGACCTCCTCAGGGAGGCTGTTCCATGCATCCACAACCCTCTCTGTGAAAAAATACTTCCTCACATTACCTCTGAGTCCCCCCTCTATCTTCAAATTTTACCCCCTTGTTCTTGCACATCTCCTTTTCTGAAAGATGCTACCCTCTTGGACTTTGTTGATTCCCTTGAGGTACTTGAAAGTTTCTATCATGTCTCCTCTCTCCCTCCTTTCCTCAAGGGTATACATATTAAGATCCTTTAGTGTTTCTTCTTGATGTCTTCTGGTGCAGACCTGCACCATTTTGTTGCCCTCCTCTGGACAGCTCCACTCTGTCTATGTCTTTGCGGAGATGGGGTCTCCAGAACTGCACACAGTACCTAGATGGGGTCTCACCAACTGTCTGTACAGAGGGATAACAACTTCCTGTTTTCTACTATTGATGCCTCTCCCTATCCATCCCAATATCCCCCAGCCTTCCTTACTGCCTTCTCACATTGCTTGCCCACCTTTAGGTCATCTGATATAATTACTCCCAGGTCCCTTTCCATTTTTACTGTTGTCAGTATCTCACCCCCCATTGTGTACTCTTGCCCTGGGTTTTTGTTTCCCAGGTGCATTACCTTGCACTTCTTTGCACTGAATCTGAGCTGCCATACAATTGACCATTCCTCCAACCTTGCCAAGTCCCTTCTCATCCTTTCCACTCCATCTGGTGTATCAACCCTGTTGCAGATCTTTGTGTCATCTGCAAAGAGACATACTTTTCCTTCCAGTTCCTCTGCAATGTCACTTATAAAGACATTAAAAAGAACCGGTCCCAGTACTGAACCCTGCGGTACCCCGCTAGTAACCCTCCTTTCTTCACTGTGGACTCCATTTACTACTACCCTTTGAGTCCTGTTGTCTAGCCAATTCCTTATCCAGGCTACCACCTTGGGACCCACTCCAAGGCTGGCTAACTTGTGTATTAATCTTTTGTGTGGGACTGTATCCAATGCCTTGCTAAAATCTAGGTAAGCCATGTCCACAGCCCCTCCCTGGTCTATTACTTTGGTCACCCAGTCAAAGAAATTTATTAGATTCGTCTGACACGACCTTCCCATCGTGAATCCATGCTGCCTTGGGTCCTGTGCCCCACTGGCCTCTAGGTACTCAACAATTCTTTCCTTCAGAAGTGATTCCATCATTTTACCTACCACTGAGGTCAAACTAACTGGTCTGTAGTTTCCTGCCTCTGTCCTGCTCCCACTTTTGTGAAGAGGAATCACATCTGCCCTCCTCCAGTCCTCAGGTACCACCCCATCCTCCCATGATTTGTTAAAGAGAATAGTCAGCGGTGCCATTAGTTCTACCCTTAGTTCTTTTAGAATTCTTGGGTGATCCCATCAGGCCCCATTGCTTTGTCCACCTTCAATTTTATTAGTTCTTTCAGAACCCTTTCTTCTGTAAATTGACTGGTATCGACCCTCATCTTCAGAGTGTTTCTCTTGTTTGGTTTAGGTACCTCCACCTCCTCTTCCTTTGTGAATACTGAGCAGAAATATTCGTTCAGTATCCCTGCTTTTTCACTGTCACCCTCTACCCACATTCCCTCCCCTTTATTAAGCCTCAGTGTCCCTCCTTTGGTCTTTCTTCACTCCCTAATGTACCTATAAAAGGTCTTATCCCCCTTCTTAACAGAGTTGGCTATCCTTTCCTCGGTTTGGGCCTTTGCTATTCTGACTGCCTTCCTAGCCTCTTTCTGCTTTAACTGATAAATTTCTCTGTCCTTCTCCTTCTGTGTTTCCTTATATTTCATGAATGCTATCCTTTTCTCCTTAACCTTCCCTGCCACCTCTTTTGAGAACCATAGCGATTTTTTCCTTCGTTGTGTTTTGTTGATTTGCTTTACACAAAGGCTTGTTGCCTCTGAGATGACTGTTTTGATTACTCTCCATTGTTCCTCCACCCCTCCTTCTTGCCTGTTTGCTAGTGCTTTTCTGAGGCACTCTCTCATTTTCCCAAAGTCAGCCCTCCTAAAGTCCAATACTCTTGCTTTTGTATGGCTTGATTGTATGGCTGTGTTTATCGTGAACCACACTGTTTGGTGGACGCTTGTTCCCAGATGGCTACCCCACTTCTAAATCTGAGATTGTTTCTCTGTCCCCATTTGAGAGTACCAGGTCTAAGATTGCTTCCTCCCGAGTGGGTTCCAGTACTAGCTGTCTGAGGCATGCTCCCTGTAGGGCATCAAGAATGACCCTGCTCTTGGATGTGCCTGCAGCAAAGGTGCTCCAGTTAACATCTGGCATATTCAGGTCCCCCATCAACAATATCTCCCCTTTTTCTGACATTCTAAGGAAACCTTCTATCATTTCCTTGTCCATTCCAGCAGATATAGATAATGTCAGAAGACACCTGCAGGAAATGCTCGAGGCTGGTGTGATACAAGAATCCAGAAGCCCTTATGCTTTGCCTATTGTGATAGTGAGAAAAAAGAATGGAACAGTAAGAATGTGTGTAGATTACAGGACCCTTAACAGGCAGAACATCCCCGATTAATACACCATGCCCCATATTCAGGATGCGTTGGACTGTCTAAATGGAAGCAAGTGGTTCTCAGTGTTGGATGTTCACAGTGGGTACTACCAGATCCCCATGGCTCCAGAAGACCATGAGAAAACAGCCTTCATCCGTCTGCTTGGGTTCTATGAGTTCATGAGGATGCCTCAGGGGATCTAAGGTGCTCCAGCAACTTTTCAGCGACTGATGAAACGTGCTGTGGGTGACATGAACTTGTTGGAGTGCCTGGTATACTTGGATGATGTTATTGTGTTTGGAAGTTCATTGGAGGAACATGAGAGCCGACTTTTTAAAGTGTTGGACCAACTGGAAGACTTCGGCCGTAAGCTGTCCATCGACAAGGACAATTCTTTCAGACATCCATAAAGTATGTGGGGCACATAGTGTCCACTGAGGGGATAGAGACTGATCCTAGCAAAGTTGAGGCCTTGACCACCTGGCCCCGGCCCCATAATTTAAAAGAATTACAATGCTTTCTAGGCTTTTGTGGTTATTACCATCAGTTCATAAAGGACTACTCAAGAGTGATTCGCCCATTGTTGAATCTGACCCAGGGCTACCCTCCCACGAACAAAAAATACAGAAGAATGGCCCCCGTTGAAGCAGAGAGGGCATACTTCCACCCGGTTGAACTTTTTGGGCCCCGATGGACACCCGACTGTGAGGCTGCTTTCCATGAAATCATATATCGACTCACCCATGCTCCTGTTCTTGCTTAGGCTGATCCTGCTAAACCCTATGTGTTACACACTGATGCTGCCTACAAGGTTTGGGGGCTATATTTTATCAGGAGCATGAACATGGCCTTAGACCAGTGGCCTTTGCTAGCAGGAGTCTGACTCCACTGGAAAAAAAAACTATCCTGTACATAAATTAGAGTTCTTGGCATTGAAGTGGGCCATTGTTGACAAATTTCATGACTATTTGTATGGAGCAAAGATACTAGTAAAGACCGATAATAATCCCCTAACCTATGTACAGACTTCAGCTAAATTGGACGCTACTGGGCATCGGTGGCTTTCTGCATTGTCCACTTATGATTATGCTGTTGAATACAGATTGGGCCTGAATCACATAGATGCTGATGCTCTCTCCTGGAGGCCTAATTCCAAAAGTGATTGGGTCAGGTTGTCTGAGCCTGATTTTTCGAGCCCTGTGCCAAAGGTTTGACAAAGATGAACAGATGTCCATGGACCCAGTGGACTACTTGGTAGACTGCCTGGGCCCCTCTGACACATGCATACCAGCTGTGTACTGTCACTTCTCCACGCTAGATATTAGTGCCTTGCCTCAGTCTGATAATAATCACCTTCAATGAGCTCAATTTTGTAACCCAATGATCCGATCAGCCCTTGAAACCCTTTACACAGGGAAAGATGTGTCCAAGTTGCGCTCCTCCGACCTGAGAACTGCACTATTGTACAAAGAAGGCCCTAAATTGAAGCTAATAAATCGGCTGCTGTACCGAGAGACTATAGATGGGGGGGGGGGGGTCAAGTAGACAAGCAACAATTGGTTCTGCCCACAGATTTCAGAGACTTGGTGCTGAGGTCCCTACACAACCACATGGGCTACCTCGGCGTTGGCAGAACCCCTGACCTGGTGTGGTCCCGATTCTACTGACCTAAAATGAGGCAGATGTTGAACATCATGTACGAACTTGTAGTCACTGCCTGCAGAGAAAAGCTTTGCTACAGAGGGCTGCCCCCTTTGGTAATATCACCACCAGTACGCCCATGGAGTTAGTTTGTATTGACTTTCTAAGTCTGGAGCCTGATCAGTGGAATACAGATATACCTAAGCCTTCCCCACCAAAAATCAAAAAGCATCCACTGTGGCCAAGGTGCTGATAGAGAATTTCTTTGTTCACTATGGGGCCCCCCAAAGAATTCATTCTGACCAAGGTAGAGACTTTGAGGGTCGCTTAATCAAAGAAATGCTCCTTTGTGGGGGGGTGCGGAAGTCCAGAACCACGCCTTATCACCCGCAGGGAGATCCACAGCCAGAGCGCTTCAATCGCACCCTGCTTGACATGTTGGGCACTCTCCAACCGAAAGACAAGCCAAAGTGGAGCCAGCAGATTTCCACCTTTGTCCATGCCTATAATTGTACAAAAATGATACTACCAGGTTCTCTCCCTATTGCCTCATGTTTGGGAGGGAGGCTCGGTTACCAGTGGACGTTTGTTTTGGAGTTTTGCCTGATGGGGTCAGAGCTGAAAATTACCTACAATACGTGCAAAAACTAAAAGCTCAATTGAACCATGCATACCAACTAGCTCAGACAATGGCTGCAAAGAGAAATCTAGCTAATAAAGAAAGGTATGATAAAAGAGTAAAGGCCCAAGAGCTTCGAGCTGGAGACCGTGTATTACTACGGAATCTGAGATTGCATGGCAAACATAAAATTGCTGATTGGTGGCGCCATCTTCCCCACATAGTAATAGACAAATTGAGTGACTTACCTGTGTACAAAGTGAGGCCTGAAAACAACTCAAAAGATGTCAAGACCATGCACCATAACCATTTGTTGCCCATTGGCCAAATCATGATTGAAACTGAGCCTCCAGAGATAGTTCCCCCTGGACCAGTGACTCGGGCTGCTGTGAAATGAAGACAGAGTAAGCCTGCCCCTGTGGTCACTGACTTAAGGTTTTCTCCACCGCAAACCCAAATTGATGATGACTGTCAGTCCACTTCTGATGAGAGTGAGTGCAACTATGGTTATTACCCCTCTTATGAACTGAGTAAACTGTTTCAAGGTAACCCCATGGTCAATTGTGAGGATGAAGCTGTGCCTTCTGGACTGCCTAACCCCCCCAGCTTTTTCCTTGGAGCCAATACTCCCTGAGAGTGAAGTGCAAAGTGTCAGGTCTGATGATGTTGAGTCACTGTGTATGGTGCAACTGTGTGAGTTACCTGAGGAAGAGACAGATGATCTGGGACAGACTGGTGACATGCCAGAACCCAAAGAGTACTTTGAGTGTGATGATGACTCCTTTTCAGTGCCAGAGGGCAATCTCAGTCAGCAAGGTGGTGTAGAACCTGAATTTACTGAGTAAGGGGCTGACAGTGCCTCAAGACCGAACTCTCCCACTCAGACAGAGGCCCCCTTTGCAAGTGAGAAAAGTGCCGAGATTGAGGTGAAAGGTACTGAGACTGTGGCTGTTCCCACCCAGGAAGATTGGACGAGCTGTCAAACCAATAGTACGCCTCAGCTATGATTCCCCTGGGAGGCCAGTGGATTTGCCTCTCAACATAGTCCACAAGGGAGTTTATGTGTCCCAAAGTTCCCTACCCAAACTGAGTTTGAGTGCTAACTCCCGTCTGATTGTTCTGCCCTCTAAGTATGGTGCCCCTGCCCCATCCAGCCCCAAGGTAGCTGATAGGAAAGGGCCCCCGTTATCATTGTTCAATGTGCAGGAAGTAATGACCTGATTCAAAACTGCCGTGTGTATCTGAGTAATCTGTGTAACCTATGTGTGATGTGATTTAGAAAAGTTAATGTACTGTGAAATACAGAAAATGTGTATGGTAAAGTTTTAATATGTTGCCAAATGCTTTAGAAGTTACAGGCTTAGCCGGCCCGTCGGCGCAGCAGTTGGATTTCTGCATGCGACGCCGGCAACCCGGGTTCGGGAACGGACCAAGGTCGCTGGAGGGCCGGCCGGAGGAGAAGGATGGAGCATCTTAAAGACTGCTCTCCTTCTCCGGGGGGGAGGGCGGAGAAGTGCCCGGAGCATTGATGACCCTGGCAGAGGCCAGGAGTCACACAGCTACCGGCACTGGCATGTATAGGAGGCGGGGCGGACGCAGGCGTCATTGCACGACCCTGCCTCCCCGGAAAAATGGAAAAAGTCAGCTGCCAGCTGCCGCTAATGAAGCTCGCCATGCTTCACTTACTCCCCAGGCCAGCCCGACCTGTCCAAGACTGCGGCATGTGAGGGAGTGCCGAGCTCCCACATGGGGGAAGCCAGGTATCGGAGGACCCGAGGTCGATTTGGGGATTAGAGTTCGTGGCTCCGTGACCGGGCTGAAAATATATCAGGCAGCAGGCAGATCGGGTGGAAAAAGAATAAATAAAAAAAAACAAAAAGAAGAAGTTACAGGCTTAATATGCTAGTGGTATAGATGCATAAGATAATTTGCACTTGAAATTAATTAATTAATTAATTAATTAATTTGTTCTAGGATTACAAATACCTTTGAGCCGAGGCTCTTTTACAAAGGTTCCACGTCACTGGTACAATTGAGACAATCATGAGCAAAGATAACAGTTTATAAAATTAAAAAAAAAAAACACATAGTCTTGTAGATGAAAAAGGAAAAATAAGGTGAAACTTTGGGAAGGGAAAGGGAAAGGAGGAGGGTGAAATCAGGGAGACTAAGTGGATGGGAGAAAAGGGGAGGTAGGTGGGGGGACAGAGAGAGGAGAGGTGAAAGGCTGATAAGATAGAGGTAGTGCAGCCTGGTGGCATTTGTCATGGGCCAGCAGGGGAGGTGAAGATAGGAGGGGTGGGTGCTGGCAAAGTGCAGGAGCAGATGTGGATCCAAAAGGGCATCTTCAGCTTTGGAAACCAAAAGACATGTTTAGCCACAACAGTCACAGAGGTTGGAGGCAGTCAGTGTTAGGTGGAGACGAGTCTTAAAAGTGCTGAGTGATAGTGAGGATGAGATGTCCTGGGAAGACCGTTGTACCAACTAGTGGCCCGGTAAGCAAAGGATCTTTGGTTTTGTGTTGTGTGGCAATGCGGGACTTGCAGAAGCTGAGGTTTTGCTCCCCTGGTATGTCGGGTGTGGATTCTTGGTTGTATGAGGGCACAGACCTGGGGCAAGGCCCAGCAAGATTTTCTTAGTAGTAATACAGTACAAGTTTGGTGTTTATCTGGATTGGCAAGATTCAACCATCCAGTTTTGAGAATAGAGGTCACAGGTGAGTTAGGGCGTTGGGGAGCCAGTGACAAGTCGACAGGCCTTGTTGAGGCGGTGGATACACGTTTGAGTGCGGTGGTTGTAGCAGAGCCATAAATGATAATGCCATAATCAATGATGGATATGATGGAGCTCTGGACAGTGACAGCGAGGGCTTCGGGTGTCAGGTGTTTCCTATGATGGAATAGCAGGCCTAGCCGGAGTTAGTGGCTTTGGTGACATGGTCAATGTGGGTAGTGTAAGAGAGGTGAGGGTCAAGGATGATCCCGAGGTATTTAAAGTTTTTGACCTGTTCCAGTGCGGCACCTTGTCTGGTGATAACGGAGAGTTGGAAGTGCTTATGTGTATTATGGGAGCTGCTGAAGATCATGGCCTTTGTTTTTTTTTTGATTAAGGATCAGTTTGTGCTTTGTGAGCCAATTCTCAACTGAGGAGAAGCTGAGTTGGAGATTTTCTTGCAATTTCTTCGGTTCTGGTGTGTGGCAAGGATTACTGCATCATCGGCATACAGGGTGATATGTTCAGTGCAGGAGTCCGTAGGGTGTTAAGGAACAGGCTGAAGAGGGGGCCCAGTATTGAACCCTGGGGGACTCCAGAGAGGACAGGTTTGGAATCAGAGTGCACATCTCCAATTTTTACATGCTGGGTGCGGTTTTCAAGATAGCTTTTGAACCAAGAGAATGAATCATTGGAGAGACCAGCATTTTTTAGTTGGCTCAGCAGGAGGGAGTGGTGAACAGTATCGAAGGCTTTGGTCAGGTCGATGAAAATAGCACCAGTTAGTTGTCCATTGTCAAGGGAGCTGTGAATGGAGCTGGTGAATTCGAGTAAGGTAGAGGATGTACTATGACCTTTTCTAAAGTCAAGTTGCTGTTTACAGAGAATATTATAATTGTCCAGATGCTCGGTAAGTTGGTCCGCTACTATACGTTCAAGTGCCTTCGATAGAGGAGGCAGAATGGAGATAGGGTGGAAGTTCGCATGGTCAGCCTTATCACCACTTTTGTGAATCGGGTAACAGTGGCCATTTTCCATTTGTCTGGGAACTGGCTTGAGGAAGAGAGAGATTAAAGATCTTGGTGAGGGGCCCAAGCACTGGCCGGTTGTAGGGCCAGTAGCTTGAGGTCAAGTGTGTCATTGCTTGTTCTAGATTTGCTGATGGCTTTGGCAATGTAGTTTGGACTTGATGTTTCTTTAGTGCTTCAAAGTAGAAAGGTGGGTGACAGGCGTGGGTGGAGGAGTTGAGGGGGATGGGAGTTGACACATCTTGGAAGAAGTTGGAGGGGAGAACACTGCTAAGGTCAGTGAAAGCAATGTTAAAAGTTTTCGCAATAGTTTTAGAGTAGAGTGTAGTGTTCCCATTTATGTTGAGTATGTTTGGCGAAGATTTTAACTGCTTCCCAGTGACATCTTTAATGTTTTTCCAGAAATCCCTCCCGTTTCCCCAGGAGTTAGTGAGGGCATTTTTATAGTAGTCAGATTTCTGTTGCCGAATGGATTTGGTGCAATTGTTCCGTGCCCATTTAAAATTCTGAATGTCGAGTTGCTTACCGGAGTTTCTAGCCAGTTCCCAGAGGTGGTCCCTGGATTTATATTTTTTTAGGAGGTCTCCTGACAGCCAAGGGTTACTGAGCGATTTAACTTTACGCTTTTTGAGGGGGGCAAATTTATTACAGGCGTCATTGAAAATGTGAATAAATTTCTCCAGTGCAGTATTAGTATCTGTTGCCTTGAAGATGGGGGACCAGTCCTGCAGACTGAGGTGCAATTTGAGGTGGGGTAGCTGACCACGGGGTAGGACTCTGCTGGTGATGATTTTTGGAGGGGGCTTATAGAATTTGTTTGACCAAGTACAGCTGATGGGAGAGTGGTCACTGAGTGAGTCAGGGAGGACTGAGGTTTTCGTGATCCGAGAGGGGTGGTTGGTTAAGATCCAGTCGAGTAGGGTGCAGGTCCCTGTTCTGTAGTTCTTTCTGGTTACATAGTCAATCATTTGAGTCAGGTTAGCTGATATAACGGAGTCCTTAAATGACCCACCTTCAGCTGAGAGCCAATTAATGTTAAAGTCACCAAGAAGGATGATTTCGGAGTCTGATGGGTGGGATTTGACAAAGTCAAGGACAGCGGTTGGATCAGGTCCCTGTTCTTTGGGAGGTATGTAAACAGTGACAACTGTGAGGGCCTTATTGTGGGTGCCTAATAGGAGTCTGATGGGAAGAATCTGAGCAAGTGTTGCTGGAAGATTGGAATCAATGGGGTGTCCTCAGAAAGTGTCTTTCACATATAAGGCACACCCTCCACCTCTTTTGGACTTACAATCAACCCGGAAGACATTGTAGCCAGGAAGGGTGATTGCCTGGTCAGGAATCTTTGGGGTGAGCCAAGTTTCAACTACTGACAGAATATCCAGGTTGTGTTTGGTGGTAAAGGCTTGCAGTGCATCAAGCTTAGGAAGTAAACAGCAGATGTTCAGGCACATGATTAAGTGAGTGCCTACTGGTTTGTTTTGGTTGGAGGTGTTTGGTCCAGGGTTAGGGTGAACAGTCCCTGATAGCAGCAGGAGGATGAGCACAAGTTTCAGGGTGCATAGGCAGAGTTCAGTCAGAGAGAGGTTGCGTTTCTCTTTTGAACAGTAGTATGCCAGGTGGTAATGTCGAAAATGCAACATTGGAATAGTTGTATACAATGTGGCTAGATGTGCCCAAGGCTCACACATGAGCAGGGACAGATCAATTTCGGTGATGTGCCTCCAGGGGGAGGATTTGCCCCATTGCCAAATGATGTAAAATAATCAAATCCACAGGAAAATGACCAGTAAACTGTTTGATCTATGGTAACAAGACAAAGGATATGTTAAATTACAGGAACACTGGCCTGGGGCATATGCAGGAAGTTAAAACCCTTTGTCAGTGTCTTCCCTTTGTTTAAATAGTTGTGAATGGTTCTCAAAGACATGCAGTTCCCTTTAGCAACAAGGTAGACGGAAATGTGGATTCAGTTTGCACTCCCCAGGTCATAGCTTGTAGAATTTCTTAGCTGTACTTACTTTGATTGTGATGGCTTCCAAAAAAGTTGATTTATAATGAGAATCCCAATATCTGCTGGTGATGTTTTCCAGTTTCTTAGTCCAGGAAACTTTCATAGACCACATATCCAAGAATGTTCTAGTTCCTCCAAGCCAAAACACATGAAAATTCACAAAACTAAACTATTGACAGAGACAAACACAAACACCCAGCCACACAGCCCAAGTAGGTGGAGAAGCGATTACTGTGATGGTACTCACTTGATGCAGATGCCAAGTTTTTCCAGGCCAGGAAGGGTGTAACCTCCCTACAAATGGGGGTTCCCGAAAAGTCTTCCAAGAGCCCGCCTAATTGCTCACTGCCTGGTTGGTGTTCAGCGCTAAAGCCATTTAGATGTTGTTACCAATGAGCGCCTTTAAAGCCTCCATGTACTGTCTCTTTAAGTGCTGTCTGCTTGCAGTCATAACTAATCTCTATGGGGGGACTGTGTGTTTACATGCCCGAATCCCACCCGGGCTGCTGAATCCTCACTTCGTTTCTGCCATCGCTAGTGGCACAGAGGGAGCCCTGTTAAGAGATGTAACTAATTGCTTTTAAACATTTAGAGTGATAAACATATAGTGTTTGTTCTAACCTGCCTTCTTTGCAGCAAGGACTGTTCAGTTTAACTTCAGCATTTTGGTCCCGAACTGCTGAATTGGACCAATCAGTACTGGGGGACTTTAAAATGGAGCCTGCTGAAATGGAACTATATGGATTACCAGTTGGGATTTGTAGTTTTAGACTGTTGGCGCCTTTTTGCAACAGAAGGGGGAGCGCCTACTGTGATTGACAGCTAAACTGCCCAATCGAACCTTTTGGATCTAAGGGAAATCCCCTGAGCTGTCTGTTGGCAAGCCAGATTCGAGCTGGAAGTTGAAAAGGAAAGAGCTCGCATAATCGAGTAGCCGTGTTGAGCAGTAGTTCATGCGGGAGAACCGTGGAAGGCCCAAAACCCAGCCTGTTGCCATTTTGCCGAGAGAGAGAGAAAGAAAAATAGTCGGACAGTGATCCGTTCGGTGTGCTGTGAAGTAAGCTACTGGATGGATACCAGGCTCAGCCTGAAGAAGAACGAAGATTTCGCCAAGTGCAATCGGCCTGTCAGGACTTTAGCTACCTTCGAGCTCCCTGGTGTAGCAGTGCCTTTGCGACCAGGATTGAGGAGTCGATTGCCTGGTACCATAGTCCTTATTTACATATAAATGTGCTGTGAACTGGAGGGGGGGGGTCATGACCTGGTTTCCCCCTTGAGCTGAGTTGTGTGTTGAAGGCTGGAAGCTGTACCCAGTTTGCATCGGACTGAATCCGCCTGCCATCAAATGCAGTTGGGCTCTGTCACAAGGGCCTTGTCTCCCTACCCTGCTCCTTCCGGCAGTCCAGATCAACCATCATCCATCCTGTTCTCAGCCTTGGGTATTGTGAGTAGTAAACAGGGTAGCTCCCTGCAACATATCTTTTAAATCACACATGTGTCATCTGATTAATTTGTTGTGTTGTTTCCACGAACTGAGCCCTCCGGCTCTGGATTACAATCAGTGGGTGTGCATGTTAATTCTTCTTCCTCACAGGGCTCCTACCAGTTGCAATGCCGGTCTACCCTGGGCAACGGTCCTGGCTAGCCCCCTTTTCCATCCTGGGTACCCAGAGAATGTGACTGATAGGGACACTGACTGCATGCACAACTGTGATATTTATGGCGTGTTTAATCCAATTACCCTGATTGTCTCCATCCTTGTTACACTCCCCAGAATAAATCAGATCTACTTCTTTTGCTGCAACCTATATTGACTATGGTGTTTGTTCAAGCTGAAGATATTGCATAGTTGTTTTGTCTTGCATCATCTTATTTTACAGGGGGTCCCCAGAGCCAAGCTGAAGGAACCAGTCCTGGGGGTAAGTGCTAAATCTAGGTGTATGTGTAAAGCCTATCAGGGGTATTGGGAAGGTAAACATTGTGTACTGTGTGGGCCACTTGCAGGAGACAAGGGGGATCACAGTGTCCCAGAGGGCTGTGGCCTGGTTAGTCAGACTGATACTAACCCTGATCTTTGGGTGAAGGCACCCGTCACTGAACCTAGGCCCCTTAACCTGCTACTAGCCAAGCAGACAGGGGTAGTAGCCCTTGGGATAGTGCTACCTAGGGTGTTACATCTAGACATAAAAAAACACAACTCTAAAAGAAAAGCAGTCAGGTGCTGCTGCTGCAACATCAGAAAGGCCCAACATACACCACAGACATTCCCAGATATTTGGGGTGTGTATAAGAGCAGAATAGCTCATGGCACCTAAGTTGTAGCTGTAAGCTCATTTCCAAGCAGAGACAGCGAGGACTTCTATGGACAAAAGCAAGTGAGAGCACCCTGGCCTTGTGTTTTTTCAAGATTTAAATTTTATTGATATACATGATTGAAACAAAGTTAGTAGCACACATATAAGAATGCCTTGGTCTGGGATGTGTCTTGAGTCACTGTCTTCTGGAAGACTTCTTATTTTTTGTAGCTAAAAAGATGAAAGCGCCCTGGCCAGGACCATTGCCAGTCCCAGCACCAGTGACAGGAGGCCTCAGTGTTTATTTTATTAAAATCTAATTGTAGTAAAGGCACTATAATTCACCATGTTGTGGCAGTACATTCTAGCAGCCAGTGACAGGAACCTAAATCTGTCGAAGGCTTGGAGACCTTTTTTGGTTTTAAAGAAAGTAAGAAACACATGTGAGAGTGACGCTATCCAGGTTGTAGGCTTTTGTGCCAGTGAAAGGACAAGAAGATAATTTTATTTTAAATTTAATTAAAATGCTGTAAACTAAAAACAAGTTAGAGGGACCACGTCTTTGCCATAGGCTCTGAGTTAGCAGGACATATTCGTGTTTTATTTTAAATTTAAGTGGATGAAAGAAACAAAACCTACCATGGATCAGGGAAGGGGGAAAAAAAGAGACAGGAGAGATGAGGAAGAGAACTCTTGAACAATTGTCACAGCAAAACCTTCAACATGTAGTTGTAACAGCCCCCTTCCCTATGGTAGGGGGCAGGTTTATTAACATAGTGCCGACTGGAGGGATATAGTATGTTGGCATCACCCTCTGGTGTCTTAGTTTGGAGGGAGGAGCTCTGGTAGTGGAGATCTCTGAACATTTAAGAATTTAATAGTTAGGTGGGAAAATGGGAAATTCCAACATGGCAGCTCACGGGACTGGCAAGAAAATCCCTAGGGGTTCTGCGGATGTCATGGAGTAGGATAGGTGCAGGGTCCCCTAGGAGAAGGGCCATCCTGTTGTCCAGGGACCTCTTAACAAATGCCCAGGGGCTTTGGTTGGGTGTGTTCCGCAGGCACAATCAGTACAGTTGTGGAGTGCCAGGGTACCGATAAGACACCATGAGGCTGGGCACATGTGGTGTCTGGCGGGATCTAGCTTAAGACTCGGGTCAAGGTGCTGGGTTTCTGCAACAGGCCACCCCTGGCTGATGAGAATGTAGTGCGCCCTACAGCAAAGAGTGGTAGGAGGTTGGACTTCCTTGTTTGCAAGGGGTGGGTTGTGGTTCCCAGCACCACTCAACCTCAGTGCTCAGGATGGAACTGAAACTACCGGGCCCAGCAGAGTGGGGAGTGTATGGGTATCACTGGGGAGGGTGAGAATGTTCTAGGATGCACTCACTCAAGGAGTGATTCCTGATGTTTCTTAGGCCTAAGGTGGATTTCTCAGAAGAAGGTGTTTAGTGTTCCAAACAGGGGGCAAGTTGGTAAAGGCCTCTGAATAGTACTGGAGTAGAACAAGAGGATGTGTATGGACTGGAGATCCACAGCTTGGGGCTGGTATGGTAAAAGGTCTCCAGAAAAGTCCCCTGTTGTAAGAGCCAGTAGCAATCAAGTCTGGAATGCATCTGATGAAGGATTATGTGATGCTGCAAGACAAATTCAGAGCTTGAGCTGATGTGGCACCAGTGATGTTGGATCATCAGGAGATCCTAGGCATCAAGGTATGAAGTTCAACATCATCCATTCCTGTGGGTCCCAAAATTAATGTCTGCTACCCTGTTTGGTTTGCCTTGCTGGCGTGCAGGAAAATGAAGCAGTATTGATAGTGTACATGAAAGTGTGTGAGATAATGAAAGAGTTTTGGAGCTCTCATATTGTCAGGATAGAAAGAGAGGGAGCAATACATGAGGTATGGGTTGATCCTAGCTACAACCATAGGCCTTGACCTCTGAAAAGGATGGAAGACTACTGTATGCTCTGATGCAGAATATAAATTTATAGGGGTCCCTGTATCTATTGTATGAATTATATGTACCATGTGAATTTGATCCATCCTGCTTAAATAAAGAAATTCAAGAGGTTGGACCTTCTAGCCTGAGTTGTTTGTCCACCATCATGAGCTGACTGTCTCTGTACCTCTATTGAAAGAGAGAAAGTGTCCCAAAATTGACTGCCAGCAAACGAAACCCCATATACACCTAGACACGGGAGCACACTGGGCCATGCCCATCCCATGATAGGGGACATTGCAGGTTTGGTTCAGCTACATTGAAAGTCGAAGGGAGTAGTGTTGCTCAGATAGTATCCTAGAAATCAGGATACCAACAGATACCTCCAATTTGGCCAGATAGTTACCGTGGTAGGATAGCAGTGCTATCTGAGCATGGATACTACCAACTTGGATACCTGGATCATAAGCAGAATCCATCACTATCTGACCCTGAATCCTGCATCTGTCTTTGGCAGAATATCTAGTAGGATCAAAGTCAGGATACCAGCACTATCTGACAGATGGTGGCAGGATCCACAAAAGCACCATCTGAGCAACACTAGAAGGGCGGTTGCATATTGTGAAAATCATTCAGGATTTGGTTGACTAGAAAGGAGGTTTAGTGGAAAGATTTGTGAAGGACTTAACAGAGGAGGAGACTATGAAATTATTAAACTGGGAAGGGAGGCCTGCTTTGCATCAAGGACCAGTCACAGAGGGGTGTCAAGGTGCTTAATGCAAGGATGTGATTGATTAAAGACCATGCCGGAGGAGATCAGGCAGCAAATCTAGGGCTGAAGGACAGTTTTATGGTGTGGGGACTGTTTCAGTGGCACCAAAACCTCATACAGCAGATGAGAGAGACACGAGTCCTGCCTGGCAATAGGGACATGCAGCAGACTGAGGGACATTGCAAACAGCCAGTGGGGGACTGTAATTTACGGAGAAGAGTGTCCCCCTGTCAGTGATGGTGTGCGACTGGATGGTGAGCAAGGTGGTTCTTACATGTGAATGCAGGTGAGAAAGTGGAGGATTTAAGGCCTGCACCTGGAACCAGTGGACATTTGGTCCACTGAGTGGCACTAGATCCCCGCATGGCAGGGAGCTGCGTCAGTTGCTGCCCAGTGCAGGTTGCTAGCACAAGAAGTAGATCAGTCACTTCAGGTGCCTTGACAAGGAAGGATAGCATGTGTATTGCAGTAGTCAGCTTCCTGTTGTGTAGTGCCAGTGCTGAAAAGCAAGAAATGGCAGAGATGTCATCTGATGTGGTCATACAGTGGTATCCATCCTAATCCTTCCTTTTATGTACAACATTAGTTTAAGCATTACCTTACTGTGTTTAGGGAAGCAGCTGCAGGTTTTCTAACTGTCTGTTATAGGAGTGGTAATGAGGTGTGAGTACTGTTTTTAACTTAATGTGGTACTGTAAGTTCTGAGGCAAGAGAGGAGTTTAGGATGGCATCCACTGTAAGTGTCTCTGTATCCTGGGGTAGGTCAATGTCTTCGTTTACTGTGGCACTGATGTTGGGGTCAGAGAACAATGGAGCATGTACAGTATGTGGGCCCAGAAGTGTTGTCAATGCTCCCTGTGATGTCCGGGGACAGAAAATGTGTGGCTGTGCACAGTGATGAGTTGTAATGCTAAAGTGTGAACAGGGGTGACAACAGTCCAGGTCATTGATCACTGTCTCATGAGTCTTGAATAAGGAGACGGTGGAGTCCAGCACCCCAGACATCGAGCAAGTACCTGAGACCCAGCCAGAAGAAGAGACAGCACACCCCAACCTGTGATGACATAGTGATGATCATGTGCAGGCCTCCTGTTGAGCAGCCCTTGAAGGAGGAGGCACCAGATATCCAGGTGGAAGAGGTCAGGGGCCCTGATCTCTTGGATGGGGTTGGAGCAGCTGCAGCTAATGATGACACCTGTGAGATGACAGTCAACCCACTGTCTGGACAGCTGAAGTGGAGCTGGAAATAGGTAGGAAGATCACAGTTTATTTGAGTGGGTGAGCTAGGCCCAACTGAATGAGGAACTCTGAATGACCATCTATGGGGGTCACCAGTGCTTGATTTCCTGATTGGAGCCTTAGTCTGAGCCAGTGGAGCCTCTACCAAAGTCCACTGGCATAGCAGCAGAAGTCTGGATCCACAGAGTCTTGGTCTAAAATAAACTGGGTACTGCCATAGCCCCATGCCAATTCCGTGGAGAAGTCCATCATCCAACAAATACTTCAAACCAGCACCTGTTTTTTTGGTTTTTTTTATTTTACGGCACTTTGCTCTGCCCAGCTGTCTGACTGGCCCTCATCAGTCCAACCAACCTGTCCAGCCCCATCACCTGCCATCTCTGGGGCTTACCTTCTCTTGTTGTCCCTCCCATGAAGGATCTCTTATAAGGAAGAACCCAGTCAGTGGTGCAGGGCCTGCAGTGGACAGCATCCTGCTGCAGATGGGGTATTTTCTGCATTTTTCTGTCCCACTGCTTGATATTGGGAAGGCCTAGCTGATGCAACGTGTCATGCTGCTGATGTCCCCCTTCCTCAATCCATGGCTCCAGCTGCACCACCACATGGGGTCACCCAGGTGGCGGTGTGGCAGCAGAGTTCAAACTCCCTCTCTCCCTCCGCAGAAAAGGTGAGTGTCCATGCCATGCTCAACTAGCCTCCCCCTGGCTGGTTCTCCAATGACTCAAGCTCGTTCCCGAATCTGGGTCATCAGCATTACAAGCAGTAGTGCTACTACTGGCCTGGTGGGACAGCTAATCCAGCATCTGTTAAAAGGAGTTACAAGAGCAAGTTCATTGACTGTCCCTAGCCCATGGCTGAACCACCTAAAATGGCTGATGACAGGCAAATCTGGCTGAAACTGGGGCAGGGACTTGATGAACTAATTTGACTGTGCCAGGTAGAATGAAAGATTGCCTGGAGGGTGTCAGCCAGGTGGGGATTTGACTTTCCATACTACCCCATCTGGTTATGGTGCACTGTAGAAGCACACATGGAGGTGTGGCTGCATAAGGAGGCAGAATCAAGCTGGAGCGAGGAGGAGTACAATGCCAGTGTTCAAGAGATACAGGACAAATGGGAAGTGAGCCACAGTATAAGAATGCACTGTTGGCCTAAACTGCACCAGACAAGAAACCCTCTCAGAGGTGGTTGGAGAAGTGTGAGGGGGGTCAGATAGTTGTGAAACCTATCCTATGCACTATAGTAGTCCTGATTTGAGCACATGGATGTGTTGCTAAAAGAAAATGTGACTGCTTTTAACATCTTGCCAGGCCTATAGGTATTTAGGTCAAAGAACCTGTCTGCTAGAGGGTCCCCAGGTTGGTGAAACCAGTTATCTGTGTTTGAACATTACTGAACCTTGTTTGCAGAATTGACTTTTTGCCATTTAAATCTGTTTTGACCTTTGGTTAGGGCTGGTAAAATGTTAAAGTGATCATTTAAATTGGCATGTATATTGTGCCTTACTGGGAGAGAGATTGGCCTATGCTGGAATAGGCCTGGATGAGGGGGGACAGACTACCTTCCCAAAGACTCTGTGCAGATACCTGCTGTATACATGGAGAGTTGGCATGTAATGTATTAGAAAGAATTACTCCTACTAAGATGTCAAATGTTGTGGCACACTGCCAATGTAATAATGTGCACAAGGCCTGAGGAAATTTATATATTTTATATATATATAGGCCAGCAAACAAACTGTATTTTTACAAATCCATATCTCCCTTTTTCTGTGGTGGGAAGCGCAATCTTGGGTACATAGCAGTGTTCCCAGTGGTATGGGGATTCTTCATGATAAGTAAGTAGGTGACACTGGTTTGTTCACTTGGGAGCTTAAGCAACAGGTTGGTAGAAAAGAGGACAGGAGTTATATTTTGTTTTTAACTGAAATATTTGAATAGTTTGTAAGTGAAATTAGTTCTATGTGTTAAAAATTATTACCTTGTATTTGAACTGATACTTGGGCTGTGATATTGTAGGTTTGGGGATAGTTGTTTGGCAGGGAAAATTAGAAGGTAATTTAAATGTGTTGTTTGCCTGGTGTTAGGAGGGACATTAGCTGAAATTAACTTGTCTTTAAAACAGGAATTACTGTGGCTTTCATTGTTCACTTGGGAGCTTAAGCAACAGGTAGGTAGAAAGAGGACAGGAGTTATATTTTGTTTTAACTGAAATATTTGAATAGTTTGTAAGTGAAATTAGTTCTATGTGTTAAAAATTATTACCTTGTATTTGAACTGATACTTGGGCTGTGATATTGTAGGTTTGGGATAGTTGTTTGGCAGGGAAATTAGAAGGTAATTTAAATGTGTTGTTTGCCTGGTGTTTGTAGTGCCTCCCACCCACCCTGTTTTGTAGGCTTTCTTAAATACTGAAAAGCCACTGGGGTTGGGATTGAAGGGCTGAGTATTTCGGTTGGGACTGAAATTTGAAGCAACAGGAGTTGGTGGGCCTGTGACATCATATGGTACCTGGTGTCTGCTTACACACACTGTTAGTGGGACCGAACACATACTGGACTGTATGTGTTTGTGAGACTTGGGAACTTTGTTGGTGGGGTTGAAATTGGGTTTGTAAATAACTACAGTCAGTATAGAGAGAAACTGACCCAGGGAAAGGGACTGAGAAAAGGTGTGCTATTATAAACAGAGGGGATAATCAGGTGGCCATATTCCACCATGGCAGGCATCTTCGAAGGGGTTGTAGGCTGCACAGGCTGTGGGATGGCAATAATTCTAAATTGGGCCTGGAGAGAGGGAGGCTGCCCACTTGTAGACAGCTATCTTGTATCAGGAGTGAGGTATATTGGTTAAGGAGAGCTGTGGGAGCTGTCCAAGGATAGGGTGTGGATATGGGGCAGAAGGGTGGGGCTGAGGGAGGCTGGGGCAACGCCTGAAATTACAGGACATTATGCTACAGCAAGCAGAAGGGGGGATATTAGGGACAGAGGACCCTTAGATAGGGAAGTTGATGCTAAGGGGAAACCGTACAGGGTGAAAATTCTGAATTCAAGGAGACTGGAGGGGGAAGAGTCAGGAGGGGCTGTTGTGCGGAAGCCTAAAACAGCAGACTGTGGGAAGGGAGCTCTAAGGTGAACAGTGCAAGAGAGGAAGAAGAGGGTCAGTTTAGAGATGCAGTCAGGGAAACTCGGGTTACTTGATGGAGGCTGACATAGAGTGTCACAATAAATTTGAGATACTAAGCATCCTAGAGGGGGAGGAAGGGGTTGGTGGAAATGAGGAAACTTATACAGAGGCCGGGGGGAGGGAGTCAGATACCCATAGGGCATCACAGACCAGCTATGGAAAGGATAGACATAGTCCCAGAGGGAGAAGGGGAAACATATATGTTAAGCAAATGGGGGAGATGCAACATATTCCAGACATGAGGGAGGAGAGCATGATTGGAGAGAAACTGGGAGACAAGGAGATGGGAGAGGAGCCCCCCTTCAGCAGGGAGGTCAGTACCAAGGATGGGGCCCTAGCTAAAGGGGACCAACAGAGAGCCTCTGGAGACAGGGGTACTACACAAAGGGGGGGATGGTGGTGGGGGAAAGGAAACCATCAGGGCCGGATAAATGGTTCAGATAAGAGAGGTTAAAGGGACACCTATTCAGAGGGGTTTGAGTTAAGGGCAAAATAGCAAGGGAGGCAGAAAGGGAGGTGACAAGGGGGTCTCTAATAAGGCAGGAAGACTCCATCAAATTATGATCATGAATAAAGTGGGGAGGGGGGCTGAGAGGGCATAGTGGAGGTAACCATAAGGATGATGGCGGTGTTAAGGTTCTGTTACTGGGAGACTCGATGATTAAGGGTATCCATTGGGAGGGACAGGGGGGTGGATGCCATAGCCAGGTGAAGGTAGTGAGTATCTCTGGGCTGACAGTGCACAGAGCAAAGTTCATGGTGTATGAAATGGTTAGGGATTGTGGAGGGAAACCGGATCTCCTGGTGCATTTGGGAACTAATGATCTAGAGGGAAATAGCATTATGGAAATCCAAGCAAGGTTCCAGGAACTTGCCAGAGTCTGTCGGGATAATGGATGCAACATTTCCTTTCGGAGATATTGCCAGTACCAAAGGCCTCAGTGGAGAAAAATGAAGCTCACAGAGGTTAATGAATGGCTCAGGAAGTGGGGTGAAGAGGAATGGGTTGGGGGTGTTAGGAACTGAATGGAGTTTGGGAGGATAAGGGACTATATGCAAGGACAGGTTTCATCTTGCCCGTTAGGGAAGGAAGTCCTTAAACAGGGATGGCTGACTACATACAAGAAAGGTGGGGTTGAAACTTGTAAGGGGGGAAGGGATAAGGAGGGGCTGACTAGAAGCCCTCCTCCAGATGAGGGAGTATTCCTAGCCCAAGGGGGAGGGGAAAACAGACTGGAGGTGGAGGTTTCAGGAGGAGCAGGGGAGGATGGATATAAGGAATCTGGGTGGGGTTCACAAAGAGGATCAGGATAAGGGTGGGGTTAGTGTTAGTTAATGCCAGGAGCTTGGGAAACAAGTTGCCAGAGTTCCAGGCCGCTGTTCGAGGGGTGATGGCTGCAGTCACGGAAACGTAAAAACAAAACCATGAGCTGGGACCCAAATGTATGGGTACACTATGCTTAGAAGGATAGAAAGGAGGGCAGAGGGGTGGGAGGGCTATGTTCATTAGAGATGACATAGAAATTGCTATGGTAGAAGAGGCAGAGGGAACGTGGAGGCCTTATGGGTCACCTACGATCCCCAGCAGGAGATAAGGTCAAGCTGGGAGTATATAGGCCCCCGGATGAGTGATGTTCTAGAGGATGGTTTGCTGGACAACATCATTGCCCAGTGTGGTCCAAAAGGGAAGGAGTGGTGTTGATGGGGGACCTTAATATGCCAGATACAAACTGGGGAACCATGTCCTCTACAGGCTAAGGAGCAGAGGCTGCTGGATGGCTTCCAGGATGTGTTCTTAACACAGCATGTGATGGAGCCCACAAGGAGGGGATGTCCTGGATGTGGTTCTGGCAGATGGGGATCTGGTAAGGACATGGTTGTACAGGACCCTCTGACTGGGAGTGACCACAATATGTCTGGTTTCAAATAAGCATTGGGGAGTGGGGTGAGATCTCGGACACTGGCAGGGACTTCAGGGGCAGACTTTATGGGCATGGGAAATATTCTCATGGATCACTGAAGGGATTACCTCAACGACAAGGGAGAGTGAGGTTGAATGGGATTTATGAGGCATGGGGATCCGCGCTTGTTGAAACGCAGGAGCGGGGTCGTGTTAAACCATGCTGGTGTCCAGGAGGTCCGGGTAGCAGTCAGATAGAATGCGCTACAAAAATATAAACAACTGAGGGATAGGATAGGAAATGTACCAGCTTGCATCTAGAAAAGTCACCCGATGGTGAGGGGAGCAAAAGTCCAGTAAAGACAATGGCTGGCACAGGGACAAGGCGAGGGAAAAGGGTTCTTCCGGTACATTGGGGAGCGGAGAAAAACTAAGGGCCATCTCAGCAGATTGAGATCAGAAGGAGGGTGGGTGGAAGAGGCGAGGGACCAGGCAGAAGTATTTAACGAGTACTTTGCCTCTGTGTTCACTAGGGAGGGGGATGGGATATCTACAAAGCAAGGCACAAGGGGATAGAAGCGGCAGGGAGGGATCTAGGGGAGCAACAGAAATGGAGCAAAGGGAGGAAAGGTACCCCAGGGTGTCACATCTGGATAAGGATAAAAGACCAGTAAGGTGGAGGGATGGATGATGCCATCGCAAAAAGGGTGTGGTTTGCCCTCAAGACCCTAAAGAAAGACAAATCTCCTGGGCGGATGGCATTCATCCGAGAGTACTATGGGAATTGCTGGACATATGGCTGCACCTCATGGAGCTTTCCAGCAGGTCACTTGAGACAGAGGGTACCTAGGATTGGCGAGAGGCACATGTGGTACCAATCCATAAAGGGGGCCGAAGGAAGTACCAGGAAACCATAGACCCATCAGTTTAACCTCGTGGTGGAAATTAATGGAGAGTATACTAAAGGAACGATTGGGGTTTACTTGGAGGAGGTGGGAGGTCTGGATAGTCGGCAGCATGGGTTTGTGCTAGGTAGATCATGTCAAACCAACCTTGTGGAGTTCTAAGAATGGGTAACATCAGAACTGGACAGGGGTAAGCCTGTGGATGTATTATTCTTGGACTTCAGCAATGCTTGACTCTAGTCCCCCACAATGGTCTCGTGGAGAAACTGATGGGGTTGGAGTAGGCCCTTTGATGGTCAGATGGATTGAAAACTGGATAGCTGGACGCACTCAGAGAGTAGTGGTCTGTGGGGAGCTCAACTCACAGAGGTTGGTAGTGGGTACCACAGGGCTCGGTCCTGGGTCCAATCCTGTTTAATGCATACATATCGGACATCAGGGATGGTATAGGTGTGAAATGAGTCTCTTCAGGATGACTCCAAGATGGGAGCAGTATGAGGGAGAAGAGGGAGGTTGGCCCTGCAAGGGACCTGACACCCTGGAAAGCTGGGCTCACACATGGAAATTAAATTTCAATATCGCCAAGTGCAAGGTGTTGCATCTTGGTCGGAAACCCTAAACACAGGTACACCCTGGGAGGGAGGTGCTGGTAGCCTCAACAGGGGAAAAGACCTAGGGTCATGGTGGATACATGTATGAATAACTCTGAGCAGTGCAGGAGGCAGCTAGCAAGGCAAACAGGATGTTGGGATGCACATGGAGGATCACCTCTAGGAGCAAGGAAGTGATTCTGCCGCTGTACAATGGACTGGTTAGACACACCTTGAGTACTGTGTACAGTACTGGAGACCACACTTGAAGAGGGACATACAGCTCCTGGAGAGGGTACAGAGGAGGGCAACAAAGATGATACGAGGGCTAGGGGATTTGACTTACGAGGACAGACTTGAGGAGCTCTGCCTGTTTTCATTGGAGGAGAGGAGAGACAGGGGGGACATGATTGAGGTCTTCAAGTACCTCAAGGGAATAAATAGGGTAAACATGGATGGGATCTTTAGACTAAAGCAGGGAGGTATCACCAGAGGACATGGTTTGAAGTTGGAAGGTGGAAGGGTGAGGGGAAAGAGGAGGTTTTTTCACTGAGAGGGTGGTGGACCCTTGGAATGCACTGCCTGGTGAGCTGGTTCAGAGATCCACAGTGAAGGGCTTCAAGAGAGGGTGGGACAGACACAGAAAGTGGATGTATCAGATGATGGCCTGTCCCAGGGGGGTGGGGATGGATGATAGGGGTTTCTGGAGCACAAGGGATGGGAGGGTCTCGGCACCCAACTAAGGATCTAGGTTCGAGCAGACTCGATAGACCATAAGGCCTAATCTGCTGGCAAATAGTATGTTAGTATGTTAGTATGGTTGGTGAGGTGGTACTGGGGGCCTCTCTTGGGCAACCAGGGTAGCTTGGCAGTGGAGGGTGGTCCTGACCCATGGTTGGGAGGCTATACAATACTAATCTACACTCTAGGATGTGCAATATAGATCTGACTTGGTGCCAACTGGGAGTAGTCCAGGTGGCAAGCCTGGCAAAGGTGGTAGGACCACTGTTCACTTGGCTATTAGAGTTGGAAGGGAGGACTAGAAGCTCCAAGAGTACCATTCTACATGGCTGGGAGTGTATGAATGAATGAGTGTCAAGAGATACCTGTGGCACCACAGTCCCGTGGATAATGTGGAGTGCATCACAAGCACATTGTGAGGGTTTCTCCACTAAATAATAGTGTAGTAGAGTTGTTTTTTTCATTTGTTTGACTGGGGTTCTTGTCCTGGGAGAGAAGCAGTGCTATAGTCACCCATGCTGGATGTTAATAATAATAATAATAATAATAAAATGTATTTATATAGCACAATTCATACATATATCAAAGCGCTGTACAACAATTAAAACACAGAATAATAATTAAATATTAAAACCAGTATAATACAATGAAATAACATTCAACAATCCCCATAGGCACAGTTAAACAAATACTGTATGTTTTTAGAGCTGTCTTAAAGCTCTCCATGGTCAGGCACTCTCTAATCTGGCAGGGTGTTGGGCATAGGGTGATCTGATTGGTCTTCTGGTGCAGTACAGAGAAGGGGCAAAAATTTGCTCCCTCCTCACCATTTCATGGGACTTAAATAATGTTACTCTGGGGAGAATGTAACAACAGCCTTCCACTATGGAGGGGACAGGCTTGTTACCACAGTGCCCATTGGAGGGGTTAGGTATGTCGGCCTCACCTTCTGGTGTATTAGTTTCATGGGAGGAGCTTTGGGAGTAAAGATATAAGGAAGAGGTAGGTGGGAAAATTAAAGGTTCTGTCAGGAAAGTCCAATAGGAGTGGCAAGAGTGTTCCCTGTATTCTCCAGAGGTTGATGGAGTACAAGAAGTGCATGCTTCCCCAGGGAGAGGGTGGTCATGAGTATGTAGAAGCACCCCAGGACCTTACAAGCAGTGCCTGCAGCTTCTCTCATCTGGCATCAGTACCTTGGGTGGTCCTCCGGGCTCCTCACTGGCACCCCTTGGGAAGCCTATTCAGAGATGGCACCAGGAATTTCGATGCTCCCCACCAACTAGACACACCTAGCAGCTTCCCACTCTCAGAAATCCTTCCTGCCAAATGCCTCTTCTTAAACCCACTGTCACAGTGAAGGCAACCTATCTATAAACTAGCCGAAGCTCCTCCCACTTTAACTTCACCCATAGAGGATGATGACAAGGCATCATACCCTAACTGGCAACATATGGCGACAACCACCTCCCCCTAGTGAAAGGAACAGGTTGTTACAGTTGCACAGAGGGTCCTGATATTAAGGTGATGCCAACACCGCATTGCTTGGTCATTCAAACCCTGAGGAACACCAAACCGCCAGGTCACCAAGGTTCAATGAACATGAGTGGTAAGACCTTTTCAACTAACTCGTGCCTTCATCACTCATCAGTAATGGGTCTTACCACTCACTAGTTGAGATAAATGTGTTATTCCAAGGTGTGATAGTTCCTGTATGTTAGGGTTGCATTAGGGTTTATGTCAAAAATGTTTTTGTACAGCCTTATACTTGGGTGAGCTTAGCCCTAGGAGTTTAAAATTTGGTATGCATGGTTTAAGTTCGTAATTGATTTGATGGTTCAAAGGTTATTAGTTTCTGAATTTCTGTAAAATACACCTGATTTTTGTATTTTTTTTTTCTCACGGTTAGCAAAAAGACTAGGCAGCGTTAAATTATGAAACAGTTTTGTTAGAGTTTGATCCAAGGAAGAACATTACATTTTATTATGTTTTTAACTTATAAGTTTTACATTTAAGGGCTTAAGAAGATTGGGGGGCTTCTAGGATAGAAGACTCTTCAAAGCAGATAGACTTCACCTGGCAAGAGAGGGGGAACTGCACACTGGAGCAGAAGTTTGACTTCTGTGTCAGACATTTAAAGTGTGGGAGAGACTGGATCTAGAGGAACCACAGTGGCAGGCGAAAGGAAGGTGAATCTAGCTAGTACTCCTCCACATCTGGTGGCTTGTAGAAGCACAGTGAGTTCAGAGAGAGCTGTGGTCTTTACTGGACTAGGTGAAGGGACATTAGAGACAGGGAATGCAAAGGGTGCAACCACCAAGAAAAACAAGAGGTTAAGAAGACAAGAAAGCACAAGTAGTAGGACCAGGGGTCAGAAGGAAGGGGATATGCCTAAATGCCAGGAGCATAGGTAACAAAATCAGTGAGTTCCAGGCACTGATGGCAGACACTGAGGTGGACCTTGTGGCCATCATAGAAATGTGGGCTTCAGATAACAACGACTAGAACTGATGGTCCCTGGGTACTCAGTGTTCAGGAGGGACAGAGGAAGAGGCAGATAGGGAGGAGTAGCCCTTTTTGTCTAGGAGGATGTCAAAGTGGTGGAAGATGGGTGCATCATGGGTAGTAATGGAGAGACAGAGTCGCTGTGGGTGCAGTTCATGGCAGCTTCAGGCAATAAACTGTGCTTGGGGGTGATCTATAGACTTCTGGTGCAAGGTGAGAAAAGGGACAGAGAGCTCAGTAAAGAACTTAAAAGAGGGGTAGCAAAGAGATAAGTAGTGGTGGTGGGTGATCTTGACCTGCCAGACATCGATTGGATGTTCCAAAGGCCAGGAGCTCCAGAACTCAGACACTGCTAGATGCATTCCAAGACTTACTGCTGGTACAGCTAGTTAAGGAATGAACCAGGCAGACCAAAATTCTTGATGTGATGCTCACCAACTCAGAGGTGGTAGAAGCTGTGGGAGTAGAGGAGCCACTGGGGAATAACAGACATAACTTTGTTTGGTTCAAACTGCTCCTCAGGTCTGGTAAGCCACAACTGAGAGCTAAAATTCTTGATTTTAGAGGGGCAGACTTCAATAGGCTGAGGGAGCTAGTCAGGAATAAGTTAACCATAGTGAATAACATAGGTGGGGTGGAAGAGAGATGGGGCAGTTAAGGGGGCTATTCTCAAGGCATCCATGAGAGCTGTAGCCAAAAAGAACAGCTTCAAGAGACCATTATAGTTCTCAGCAAGGGTCAAGGAAGCAATGAGTGCCAAGAAAAGTACCTTCTACAAGTACAAAGACAGGGGAGGAAGACTGAGGAGAATATTTACTGAAAAATAAGGAGGCAAAGAGGCTGGTTAGTGAGGCAAAATATGACAAAAAAGCTGCATATTGTAGGGGGTCAAGAAAGGGGAAAAGCAGTTCTTTATATATATTAGGTAAAAAAGGAGGTGCATTGTAAGGTTAGCTGAGGGGGGTAGAGTGATAGAGGAGGATGGGCCAAAGGCTGCTGCAGTCTTTAATGATTACTTTGCTCAGTTTTCACTAGGGAGGACAGTGGGCCCTTGCCAGAGAGTGTCATCACAGCAGCCACCATGGGGGTCCCAGAGACAAGGCAGGAAATATTTACTGACAAAAGGGTCCTGAATGGGCTGGCAGCTCTAAAGATAGATAAGGCCCCAGGGCCAGATGGGGCATCCAAGGATACTTAGGTAATTGGCAGCCAAACTGGCTGAACCCCTGGTAGGTCTATTCAGCTGCTCACTAAGAATAGGGCAGGGATAGTTCAAAGAACTGGAGGATGGTCGATGCAGTTCTGCTTCATGGGGGGGGGGCAAGGAATAAGCAGGGAATTACAGATCTATCAGTCTTACATCTATTGTAGGGATGCGGATAGAGTCACTGGTCAAAGAGGACCTCGTGGACTACTTGGAGAGCAACGATCTCCAGGATAGTACACAGCAAGGAGTCATGGCAGGGAGGTCTTGTCAGACTAACTTGATAGTTTTCTGTGACTGAGTGATGAGGGAATTAGATAGGTGCCATGTTGTTTATTTACTCTACTTCAGCTTTGGTAAGGCTTTCAACTTGGTGCCTCACAGACGCTTGCTGAAAAAGATGGAGGGTCTGGGTGCAGCTAAGGGCATAGTAAACTGGGTAGGTAGGTAACTGAATAAAAGTGAGGCAGCAAAGGGTGGTGGCCCAAGGGGTTAAATCAGAAGATCGGGAGGTCACATCTACTGTTTTTTTTATTTCCCTACTTTGTGCACTTTGCGTTCTTCAACCCCAAAGTCTGTAGTGACGCCATTTTTTGCAATTAATTTGCCTCTTTTTTTCTAATAGTGGAATTGCATCCTCATTTGTGCAGGTCCCAAATGACAAGTGGTCCTTATTAACATAACAACTGTCAGTTTTCTAATCCTGGCCAAAATGTGTTTCCGCACATGTGGCACAGAATGACACTGTCGCTAAGCAAAATGATCTTTTGGGCAGGTTTTAAAAATTTTCTCCAGCCCTGTTCATGAAGTGGGGTGATAAGAAGGCTATGTTGAAAATCTGGGGTAAAAATATTGCAAAAAAACAAAGGGCCCCATATTCAGAGCCGGTCAGATGCGTGTGCACATCTATGTGTAACCCCTAGGTGTTGCTATCCCAAGGGCTACTACCTCTGCCTGCTTGGCTACCAACAAGTTAAGGGGCCTGAGTTCTGAAATGGGTGCCCCTATCCAAAGGTCCAGGTTGGTTTGGGTCAAGCTAACCAGGCCACAGCCCTCTGGGACACTGCAAAACATAGAAACATAGAATTTGGCAGCAGATAAGGACTGCTTAGCCCACCTAGTCTGCCCATTTTCCTACCTAACAGATAAGCTGCAGATCCTAGTTAACCAACAGCTTGCTTCCTCCTACCCCCTACTAGGACTGCCTTATGTCTGTCCCATGCATTCTTGAATTCCCCCACTGTTCTTGACTCCACAACCTCCTCAGGGAGGCTGTTCCATGCATCCACAACCTCTCTGTGAAAAATACTCTCACATTACCCTGAGCTCGCTCCCTCTATCTTCAAATTGTGCCCTTTGTTCTTGCACATCTCTTTTTCTGAAAGATGCTACCCTCTTGGACTTTGTTGATTCCCTTGAGGTACTTGAAAGTTTCTATCATGTCCCCTCTCTCCCTTCTTTCCTCAAGGGTATACATATTAAGCTCCTTAAGTCTTTCTTCCAATGTCTTCTGGTGCAGACCCTCCACCATTTTGGTTGCCCTCCTCTGGACAGCCTCCACTCTGTCTATGTCGTTGAGGAGATGGGGTCTCCAGAACTGCACACAGTACTCCAGATGGGGTCTCACCCACTGTCTGTACACAGGGATAACAACTTCCTGTTTTCTACTATTGATGCCTCTTCTTATGCATCCCAGTATCCCCCCAACCTTCCTTACTGCCTTCTCACATTGCTTGCCCTCCTTTAGGTCATATGATATAATTACCCCCAGGTCCCTTTCCATTTTTACTGTTGTCAGTATCTCACCCCCCATTGTGTACTCTTCCCCTTGGTTTTTGTTCCCCATGTGCATTACCTTGCACTTCTTTGCATTGAATCTGAGCTGCCATACATTTGACCATTCCTCCAACCTTGCCAAGTCCCTTCTCATCCTTTCCACCCCACCTTGTGCATCAACCCTGTTGCAGATCTTTGTGTCATCTGCAAAGAGACATACTTTTCCTTCCAGTCCCTCTGCAATGTCGCTTATAAACACATTGAAGAGGACCAGTCCTAATACTGAACCCTGCGGTACCCCACTAGTAACCCCCCTTTCTTCAGAGTGGACTCCATTTACTATTACTCTCTGTGTCCTATTCTCCAGCCAATTCTTTACCCAGGCTGTCATCTTGGGACCCACTCCCAGGCTGACTAACTTGTATATTAATCTTTTGTGTGGGACTGTGTCGAATGCCTTGCTAAAGTCTAGGTAGGCCATGTCCACAGCCCCTCCCTGATCTACTACTTTGGTCACCCAGTCAAAGAAATCTATCAGATTCGTCTGGCATTCTCTATATGAGAACAGTGGGACTTAGCTGAGTTCTGCAGCTGTAACTGCAGTCCTGCTGTAGGCTGCAGTGAGAGGAGTGAGCCACTGATCCCCTGTTCTGTTTGTGTCTGTCTATGTATGTATGTATGTATGTATGCATCTATCTGTCTGTCTGTCTGTCTGTCTATCAATCAGACTGGGAAGTCCTGCTGTAGGCTGCAGTGAGAGGAGTGAGCCACTGATGCCCTGTTCTGTTTGTCTCTGTCTATGTATGTATGTATGTATGTACAGTATGTATGTATGTATCTATCAATCAGACCGGGGTGCCCACCCCTGGTACCACTTCTTTCTCCCCCCCAGGTGTCCCGCTCGCCCTTCCCAATAAGCATATCTAAGCGGACCAGGGTGCCCACCTCTATACTACTTCTCTGGACACTTCTTCCCTCCAGGTTGCCTGACCCCAATTCTGTACAGTGGTCTGACACTGGGGTGCCCCATCCCAGTGTTGGACTTTAATCTGAATAAAGAAAAATGTTCCTTTGTGATTTTTTTTTACCTGCAAAACAGAAAATGATCCCTCACAGATCTGCTTATAAAGACATTGAAGAGGACCAGTCCTAATACTGAACCCTGCGGTACCCCACTAGTAACCCCCCTTTCTTCACTGTGGACTCCATTTACTACTACCCTTTGTGTCCTGTTGTCTAGCCAATTTTTTATCCAGGCTACCACCTTGGGACCAACTCCAAGGCTGGCTAACTTGTGTATTAATCTTTTGTGTGGGACTGTCTCAAATGCCTTGCTAAAATATAGGTAGATCATGTCCACAGCCCCTACCTGGTCTATTACTTTGGTCACCCAGTCAAAGAAATCTATTAGATTTGTCTGACACGACCTTCCCATCGTGAATCCATGCTGCCTTGAGTCCTGTGCCCCACTGGCCTCTAGGTATTCAATAATTCTTTCCTTCAGAAGTGATTCCATCATTTTCCCTACCACTGAGGTCAAACTAACTGGTCTGTAGTTTCCTGCTTCTGTCCTACTCCCACTTTTGTGAAGAAGAATCACATCTTCCCTCCTCCAGTCCTCAGGTACCACCCCATCCTCTCATGATTTGTTAAAGAGATTAGTCAGCGGTGTCACTAGTTCTACCCTTAGTTCTTTTAGAATTCTTGGGTGAATACCATCATGCCCCATTGCTTTGTCCACCTTCAATTTTATTAGTTCTTTCAGAACCCTTTCTTCTGTAAATGGACTAGTATCGACCCCCATCTTCAGAGTGTTTCTCTTGTTTGGTTTAGGTACCTCCCCCTCCTCTTCCTTTGTGAATACTGAACAGAAATATTTGTTCAGTATCCCTGCTTTTTCACTGTCACCCTCTACCCACATTCCCTTCCCTTTATTAAGCCTCAGTATCCCTCCTTTGGTATTTCTTTGCTCTCTAATGTACCTATAAAAGGTCTTATCCCCCTTCTTAACAGAATTGGCTATCCTTTCCTCAGTTTGGGCCTTTGCTATTCTGACTGCCTTCCCAGCCTCTTTCTGCTTTAACTGATACAGTTCTCTGTCCTGCTCCTTCTGTGCTTCCTTATGTTTCCTGAATGCTATCCTTTTCTCTTTAATCTTCCCTGCCACCTCTTTTGAGAACCATAGCGTTTTTTTCCTTTGTTGTGTTTTGTTGATTTGCTTTACACAAAGGCTTGTTGCCTCTGTCATGGCTGTTTTGATTACTCCCCATTGTTCCTCCACCCTACTTCTTGCCTGTTTGCTAGTGCTTTTCTGAGGCACTCTCTCATTTTCCCAAAGTCAACCCTCCTAATGTCCAATACTCTTGCTTTTGTATGGCTTGATTGTATGGCTGTGTTTATCATGAACCACACTGTTTGGTGGTCGCTTGTTCCCCGATGGCTACCCACTTCTAATTCTGAGATTCTTTCTCCGTCCCCATTTGAGAGCACCAGGTCTAAGATTGCTCCCTCCCGAGTGGGTTCCAATACTAGCTGTCTGAGGCATGCCCCCCTGTAGGGCATCAAGAATGACCCTGCTCTTGGATGTGCCTGCAGCAAAGGTGCTCCAGTTAACATCTGGCATATTCAGGTCCCCCATCAACAATATATCCCCTTTTTCTGTCATTCTAAGGAAGCCTTCTATCATTTCATTGTCCATTCCCTCCCCTCCCCCTGAGATGGGGGTCTGTATACAACCCCCATGCGGATTGTGGTGCCATTTTCCTGTCTCCAGGGTGACCCAGAGTGCCTCATCTGCTCCCTGTTTACTCTTTAGTTCTGTTGCTTTGATCCCTTTCTTTACATAGAGAGCTACTCCTCCTCCTCTTCTTTTACCCTGCCTGTCCTTCCTGTAGATTGTGTATCCTGGTATGTTGACATCCCAGTCATGGTTCTCTGTGTAACATGTTTCTGTGACTGCCACAATATCCAGGCAACCCTCTTCCATCAAGGCCACTAGTTCAGGGAGCTTGTTACACAGACTACGGGCATTGGTACTCATCACCCTCCACTTTTTGATAGCCTTACCCCTTTTAGCCCCATTCCTGTCCTTACTGCCTTTGCCTTTTTTTACATTTACCTCTGTCCTGCTCCCTAATAACTTCTCTACCTTGGTGTTTACCTCACTAATTACCATGTTTTGAGGGGGGAGGCTGGGATTTCCCTGCTCCTTTTCAGTGCCTCCTCCCCCTTGGCGAGTTTAAATGCTTGCCAATGAAGCATTTAAACCTCTCACCTAGGATCCTGGTTCCCCCCCAGACAGATGCAGACCATCGCATCAGTATAGGTCTGCATCCCTCCAGGTGGCTCCTCAGTCCCCAATGAAGCCAAAACCCTTAGCTCCACCCCAGTTTTTCAACCACTCATTGAATTCCCTGGTGAGCTCCATCTTTTCCCACTAGTGGCCCACACAATACACAATATGCACCTTCCCAACACCCCAGATATGCTTTGTATATGCACTTATATTTGGCACTTACCCCTAGGACTGGTTCCTTCAGCTTGACTCTGGGAACCCCCTGTAAAATAAGGTGATGCAGTACAACAGCAACAATGCAATACCTTCAACCTAAACTGACACCACAGTCAATGTAAACTGCAGAAAAAAACCAGATCTGATTTATTCAGGGAACTATAACAAGGACAGGGGATAATTAGATTAATTTGCTTAATCACACTACAAATCACACTGCAGTGCATGCGATCAGAGTCCCATTCAGTCACACTCTCTGGGTACCCAGGATGGAGGAAAAGGCTAGCCAGGACTGTTGCCTGGGGTAGGCTGACATCACAGCTGGTTGGGGCCCTGTGATGGAGAAATAACATGCACACACAACCAATTCGAAATACGGAGCTGGAGGGCTCAGTTCATGAAAACAACACAACAAGAATCAGATGGCACACTTTTAATTTAAGAAGAGTTGCAGGGAGCTACCCTGATAATTACTCGCAGTACCCAGGCTGAACACAGGACAGAAAATGGGTGGACGGTCATGATTGCCAGAGGATACAGAGCCACACGAGTTGCTTCGGTGTTGTTCTTGCTCAGGCAGGGTGCAGGGGCTGATCCCCTGGTTGGTCCCTCGTCGATGGATTTTCTCTGTGCAGCAGGGTAGGGAGACAAGGCCCTCGTGGCAGAGCCTGTCTGCAGTAGACAACAATGGATTCAGTCTGATTTCAGCTGGGAAACAGCTGACAGTCACAGAACACAGTTCACAGCAAGGGGGGAATTAGACCGTGATCCCCAATCAGCACATAGCACATTCATATGTACAAGCCAGCAGCACACAGCCAGACTAAATCGCATATCTCTCTCAGTTCACAGTACATTTATATACCAAATTCTACCTGTCCCAGGCCAAATGCTCCCCAGTTATGATCGTAAGTCTCTGCACACACTGGGAGCTCGGAAGTGACTGAAATCCTTGACAGGCCGATCGCATTCAGCAAAATCCTTGGTCTTCTACAGGTTAAGCCTGGTCCCAAACCAGCAGCTTGCTTTGTTCTCACCAAATTCAGATTTAGTCCAAGCAAGAGTCCTCTTCTGCCTTTCAGGGCAGAAGAAAGGCTAGCAGGCCAGAAATTAGGCTTTACACGATTCTCCCTTGCAAACTACAGCACAACGCGGTCGCTCAAACTAGACAAGCTCCTTCTCTCAGTTTCCAGCTCGAGATCTGGCGCAGGTTGACAGCTCAGGGATTTCTTAGATCCAAAAGGTTCGGTTGGGCAGTTTAGCTGTCAATCACAGTAAGAGCTCCCCCTTCTGTTTCAAAAAGGCGCCAACAGTCTAAAACTACAAATCCCAACTGGTAGTCCATACAGTCCCATTCAGTCAGGCTCCATTTTAGAGTCCCCACATATTGATTGGTACAATTCAGCAGTTCAGGACCAAAATGGTGGAGCTAAACTGAAACAGTTCATGCTGCAAGAAGGCAGGTTAGGACAACTTACATTATCATCACTATTCTAAATGATTACCAGCAATTAGTTACATCTTTTTGTAGGGCTCCCTCCACAGACTTAGCGAGGGCAGAAACGGAGCAATTGTTCAGTAGCCCGGGTCGGACTCGGGCATAGAAACACATAGATCCCCCCATTTAAGCTAATTATGACTGCAAGCAGGCAGCCCTTAAAGAGACAGTACACGGAGGCTTTAAAAGCACTCACTGGCAATAACATTCAAACGGCTTAAATGCCAAACACCTACCAGGCGGTGAGCAATTAGGCAAGCTCTTGGAAGACTTTTCCAGAACCCCCATTTTCAGGGGGGGTTACACCCTTCCTGGCCTGGAAAAACTTGGCGTCCGCGTCAAGTAGGTACCCTTACAGTAACTCGAATGCAAACCATCATATTCATCCATACATTAGAATATTAGGCCTATAAGTTCTAAAGCATTAATTAACATACTAAACCTTTACTATACACATTTGCTGTATTTTACAGTACACTACTGTCTCTAAAGTATATCACACATATGTTGCATTGATTACTCATACACACATTGCAGTTTGAACTCAGGTTATTACTTCCTGCACATGAGACATGGAGAGAGGGGGCCCTTCCCTATTAGCTACCTTGGGGCTAGATGGAACAGGGGCACCATACCTGGAGGGCAGAACAATTAACCTGGAATTGGCACTTAGGCTCAGTTTGGACAGTGAACTCTGGGACACATAGACTCCTTTATGGACCACATTGAGAGGCAAATCCACAGGCCTCCTAGGGGAATCATAGCTGAAACGCACTACTGGTTTTATAGCCCGACCAGTCTTCCTGGGGGGAACAGTTACAGTCTCTGCACCTTTAGCTTCACTCTCTGCACTTTCCTTACTTGCAAGGGGAGTCTCTTTCTGGGCAGAAAAGTTCAGACTTGAGGCACTGTCAGCCTCTGGATCCGGAAATTCTGCTTTCACAGCACTTTGCTCACTTGAAAAGCACTCCGGCACTGGAGGGGAACTTTCATGACACTCAAAGTACTCTTCCTGCTCTGGTAAGTCACCAGTCGGTCTCAGCTCATCTGTTTCTTCCTCAGGGAAATCATACAGTTCCACCATACATAGTGATTCAATATCTTCAGATGTGATGCTCTGTACTTCACTCTCAGGGAACATTGACTCCGTGGATACAGTTGGGGGGTTTAGGCAGTCCACAAAGCCCAGCTTCATCCCCATAATTGACCAGAAGGTTACCTTGAAACAACTGACTTAGTTCATAGGAAGGATAATAATCATAGTTCATTCACTTTCATCCGAAGTAGACTGACAGTCATTCTCAATTGAGGTTTGCTGTGGAGGAAACCTTAAGTCAGAAATTACAGGGGCAGGCTTTCTCTGTTTCTGTCTTGCAGTAGCCCTTGTCACTGGTCCAGGGGAGCAAGTTCTGGGGGCTCAGGTTCAATCAATATTTGACCAGTGGGCAACAAGTGGTTACGATGCATTGTCTTAACATCCTTTGAGTTGTTTTCAGGCTGCACTTTATTCACTGGCAAGTCATTCAATTTGCCTACCACGATGTGGGGGAGGTGGTGCCACCGGTCAGTAATTTTGTGTTTGCCATGCAGTCCCAGATTCTGCAGCAATACACAGTCCCCCACTTGGAGCTCTTGGGCCTTTACCTTTTTGTCATATGTTTCTTTGATAGCCAAATTTTTGTTTGCAGCCATGGTCTGAGCTAGTTGGTATGCATGATTCAATTGAGCATTCAACTTTTGCACATATTGTAGGTAGTTATCAGCTTGGACTCCATTGAGGGAGACTCCAAAACAAACATCCACTGGCAACCGAGCCTCTCTTCCAAACATAAGGTGGTAGGGGGAGAACCCAGTAGCATCATTTCTGGTGCAGTTGTAAGCGTGTACCAAGGTGCTAATTTGTTGGCTCCATTTCAGCTTGTCTTTCGGATGGAGAGTGCCTAGCATTTCAAGCAAGGTGCAGTTAAAACGTTCTGGCTGTGGAACCCCTTGTGGGTGGTAAGGGTGGTTTCTAGACCTCCGCACTCCCCACAGAGAGAGCATCTCCTTGATTAAGCTGTTCTCAAAATCTCAGCCTTGTCAGTGAATGGGATTCTCTGGGGCTCCATAGTTAACAAAGAAATTTCATTAGTACCTTGGCCACAGTGGATGCTTTTTGGTCCATGGTGGGAAATGCTTGGGTATACCTTGTAAAATGGTCAGTGACCACCAGCACATTACTAATGTTCTGCTGATCTGGCTCCAAACTCAGAAAGTCAATACAAACTGACTCCATGGGGTGCTGGTGGTGATGTTAACAAGGGGTGCAGCCCTCTGGGGCAAAGCCTTTCTCTGTAGGTAGTGACTGCAAGTCTGTATATGATGCTCAACACTGGCCCCCATCTTAGGCCAGTAGAATCTAGACCGCACTAGATTAAGGGTTTGGTCTATACCGAGGTGACCCATGTGGTTGTGTAGGGACCTCAGCACCAAGTTTCTGAAAGTGGTGGGCAAAACCAGCTGTTGCTTGTCTACTTGACCTCCCCTGTCTACTGTTTCTCTGTACAGCAACTGGTTAATTAACTTTAATTTAGGGCCTTCTTTGTACAACAATACAGTCCTCAAGTCAGAAGAGTGCAACTTGGACACATCTTTCCCTGTATAAAGAGCTTCAAGTGCTGATTTAATCATAGATCTCAGGATTGAGCCCTCTGGAGACTGTCATTATCAAACCGAGGCAGTGCACTAATATCTAATGCAGAACAGTGGCAGTAAGCATCAGGTATACAATTGTCAGAGGGCCCCAAGCAACCTACTAAACAGTCCACTGCGTCCGTGGACATTTATTCCTCCTTGTTAAACTTCTGGCATAGCCCTTGAATATCAGGTTCTGATAGTCTAACCCAATCACTTCTGGAAACAGGCCTCCGGGAGAGAGCATCAGCATCTACGTGATTCAGGCCTGCTCTGTATTCAACAGCGTAATCATAGGTAGACAACGCAGAAAGCCACCTATGGCTGGTGGCATCCAATTTGGCTGAAGTCTGCACATAAGTCAAAGGATAATTATCTGTCTTTACCAGTGTCTTTGCCCCATGCAAGTATTCATGGAATTGGCCAACAATTGCCCACTTCAATGCCAGGAACTCCAATTTATGCACAGGATAATTTTTTTCAGATGGGGTCAGGCTTCTGCTGGCAAAAGCCACTGGTCTCAGGCCACTCTCGTGCTCTTCATATAACACAGCCCCCAAGCCTTGCAGGCTAGCATCGATATGTAATACATAGGGTTTTGCCGGATCAGCACAAGCAAGGACAGTAGCATGGGTGAGTTGGTATATGATTTCGTGAAAAGCAGTTTCACAATCAGGTGTCCAGCATGATCCAAAAGATTCATTTGGGCAGAAATATACTCTCTCAGTTTTGGTGGAGGCCACTGTCTTGTACTTTTTGTTTGTGGGAGGATAACCTTGGGTAAGATTCAGAAGTGGGCGAATCACCCTTGAATAGTCCTTTATGAACTGCCTGTAATAACCACAAAATCCTAGGAATCATTGTAATTCTTTTAGGTTGTGGGCTGGGGCCAGGTGGTCAAGGCCTCAATTTTGCTAGGATCAGTCTCTATCCCCTCGGTGGATACTATGTGCCCCACATATTTTACTGATGTCTGAAAGAACTGGCATTTGTCGATGGACAGCTTAAGGCCAAAATCTTCCAGTCAGTCCAGCACTTTAAACAGTCGGCATTCATGTTCCTCCAACGAACTTCCAAACACTATAATATCGTCTAGGTATACCAGGCACTCCAATAAATTCATGACCCCCACTGCAAGCTCTATCAACTGTTGAAAAGTGGCTGGGGCACCCGAGATCCCTTGGGGCATCCTCATAAATTCATAGAACCCAAGTGAACATATAAAGGCTGTCTTCTCATGGTCTTCTGGGGCCATGGGGATCTGTTAGTAACCACTGCGAAGATCCAACACTGAGAACCACTTGCTACCATTCAGACAGTCTAAAGCATCCTGAATACGAGGCATGGTGTATTGATCGGGGATGGTCCGCCTGTTGAGGGTCCGATAATCCACACACATTCTTACTGTTCCATTCTTTTTCCTCACCACTAAAATAAGTGAAGCATAAAGGCTTCTGGATTCTTGTATCACACCAGCCGCAAGCATCTCCTGCAGGTGTCTTCTTACATCATCTATATCAGCGGGAGCTAGGCGCCGAGACCTCTCACGGAATGGCCATTCATCATGCAGGCGTATATGATGCTCTGCTCCTTGTACACATCCCACATCCCACTCTTTTTTAGTGAAAACACCTGATTTCTCTGAGCGAGTCTCTGACTGATTCTAGTCTTCCATTCAGCTGGCAATGGGGAGTCACTAAAGTCGAACAATTCGAGTGTCACTCTGTCAGTTTCCCCCGAGTACTTGTTACTGGGTAGCACTGCAGCATCTGTGCAGTGTACAGTAGCCAGGGTGCAGCCTCTATTCACCCGAATTTCTCAGTCTGACACATTATGAACCTGAACCATTACCTGTTGAGCATAGGCATGAGCCTGAGCAGGTAAATTACTGGGTCTAACCAGCAATCCTTCTGGCAATTTTCCATCTCCTGGTGCATCCAGCATGAGTATCTTATTCTTGACATCTTTTCTTAAGTGGACCTCCCCTTGTAAGGTACACTGGGCATAAGGCACCAGGATCATAGACTCAGGATCCTTCTTCCATACAACCCCAACCGGTTCATCTGGATCCACCTCTTCAGCATTCTTCCGTGACTCATAAGCCTTCTTGGTCAAGGCAAGTATCCTCAAAGCTCTACCAGTCTGGTGTACCTGTTTCTCATAACATAGTTGCGCCAACCTCCCAAACATATGAGCATTTGTCCCTATTAATAAAGGAACCCCATTGTACAGTCCAGTAGGGGGACACACTAAGGCCAAGGTCTCCACTTGCTCTGCCTAATCCAGCCACCGAGGTGGGGAAAGACAACCAAAATCGGATGTATCCAGAGTATGGGTACGCCTTTTCACTTAACCCCCAGACATGCAGTCCCTCCAAAGGCTGTAAGGGCACATCAGGCAAGTGCTTCTTGTACCAATCTTGGAACACGATGGTTACTTGGGAGCCACTGTCCAGCACAGCCCTAGTAGACACTCCATTTACTTTCACTGTCATCTCCATGGAGGGACCCACCACTTTAGACCATTCAGATGGCACAGACGCTGGTGTCGATCTGGCCTTGGCTTTAGTAGCATAACTTTTTTGAACAGCTCCCCCTGGTGGCTGGTTAGTATTCAGATGAAGCAAATTTAATAGTCTGACACGGACCCTCCTCAGATCTTCAGGCGAATGGCAGAATGGGCGGGCATGTCCATCCTCTCCACAGTGGTAGCAAAACTCAAGTTCTTTAGAATCACTGGATGGTGGGGGTCTTTTCTCTGCTGGGGTACCTCAGGGGTACCTCGAGGCCCTTCCTGAACTTGGGACTTACATTTCTGAACTTCTGAATCTCCACTACGGCTGGGGATTTGTGCAGCCCATTGTAGTTCCCCCACCATGGCTCTCAACTCTTGTACCTCTGCCAATAGATTACCCTCAGTCTGGGTCTCGGAAGAAACAACATGCACTCCCACTCCACTTTTGGTCTCTGGGGGTGCCTGATACAAATCAGGTTCTCTGGCCACCTCAGTCAACTCTTTAATCAACTCTCTCAACTGCTGGGCCTTGTCTGAATCGCTCCTCTCTGGACCCTGGCAAGTGCTCACAAGCCCAGCATAGGGCTCGCAGCCCTCATCATCAGTCTCAAGTTCACGAATTTCTTTCACGAGGTGACAGTACTCAGGAGGGTTTGCCCTCATATCTTGCAACTTGAGCTTTAATATCATTACACTAGAAAATCTAGCTGACTTCAAAATGTGGTCTAGTCTGACCCAATTCAACTCCTTTGCAGGCACTCTGCCTTTCCTGTGAGCCCTCTGCAGAGCCCGCTCGATCCTGGTAACAAAAGCGGACAACTTCTAATTTTTCCACTGCTTAGCTGACTTGAACTTCCATAACAAGTCATCCCCTGATTCAGTACTGCCAAACACTCCTTCCAGTGCTGAGAGGTATTCAGTTACAGTAGCTTCTAGACTGGTCGCTCACAAAAAACAGATGGCCTCCAGTGCAGGGCCTCTCAAACTTTCCATTAATCGCTTCCTCTTTTCCCCCTCCGAACACTGCCATTCCTGCACTAACAGGGTAGCATAGTCCATCCATGTTTCTAGATCATCCTCCCCTGTAGGCACTGGGACGGTGCCTGAGAAAAGTCTGAGCTTTCGGTGGGAGTCCAGCTGTATCGGGGGAATTATGATGGGGGAGGGGGCTACAGGAGAGCTCTTGGGGGAAACTGGTGACATGGCTGGGGAATGCAGGGGTGTGTTCCTCTGAAAGGTCTAGCACCTTTACAAGCTCTTAGACAGTTCGCCCGTCAGACACTAACAATTTGAGCAGCTTCTCCTTAAACCCATCTATACTAGGGGACCCACCCAGGGTGGCTGAACCACTATGTAAATGAATGACCCTCCACCCCTTCTGGGCATATCCGGGAAGAATAACAGGGGGTACCTTCTCTGGATTGATTGATTGGAGAACTATATGAGAGTAACACTATCATAGTTTGCACAAATAAATCAGCATCTCTCCCCTTTACTTCAACCTTGCCCAAACTCATAACATGTTCCACAGTGGATACAATATGAGTGTTATTGGTCCCTAAGGGGACATCCAATAACAGGATAGCCTGTTCGGGGTCTAACCCCTCAGCTTCACTCCACCCCATCATTCAGTGCACTAACAGTTTATGAGGGGCAGGTTTTAGCTTAGACGTAGTAAGTTCCTCCATTTTCTCTCCCAAACTGAACATATCGGGGTAATTTCCTCACATGGCCACTAGAGGACGCTAATCCCAGTGGTGCCTCCAAGATGTAACCCCTAGATGGTGCTATCCCAAGGGCTACTACCCCTGCCTGCTTGGCTTCCAACAGGTTAAGGGGCCTGAGTTCTGAAACGGGTGCCTCCACCCAAAGGTCTGGGTTGGTTTGGGTCAAGCTAACCAGGCCACAGCCCTCTGGGACATTGTGATCCCCCCTCTTTTTCCACTAGTTGCCCACACAATACACAATATGCACCTTTCCACACCCCAGATATGCTTTGTACATACACTTATATTTGGCACTTACCCCCAGGACTGGTTCCTTCAGCTTGACTCTGGGGACCCCCTGTAAAATAAGGTGATGCAGTACAACAGCAACAATGCGATACCTTCAACATAAACTGACACCACAGTCAATGTAAACTGCAGAAAAGAAACCAGATCTGATTTATTCAGGGGACTATAATAAGGACGGGGGATAATAAGGTTAATTTGCTTAATCACACTACGAATCACACTGCAGTGCATGCAATCAGAGTCCCATTCAGTCACACTCTCTGGGTACCCAGGATGGAGGAAAAGGCTAGCCAGTACCATTGCCTGTGGTAGGCTGGTGTTGCAGCTGGTTGGGGCCCTGTGATAGAGAAATAACTTGCACACACAATCAATTTGTAATCTGGAGCTGGAGGGCTCAGTTCATGAAAACAACACAACACAAATCAGATGAGACACTTTTGATTTAAGAAGAGTTGCAGGGAGCTACCCTGATAATTACTCATGGTATCCAGGCTGAACACAGGAGGGATGATGGATGGACAGTCTGGATTACTAGAGGATGCAGAGCCCACACGAGTTGCTTCGTTGTTGTTCTTGCTCAGGCAGGGAGCAGGGGCTGATCCCCTGGCTGGTCCCTCGTTGATGGATTTTCTCTGTGCAGCAGGGTAGGGAGACAAGGCCCTCGTGGCAGAGCCTGTCTGCAGTAGACAACAATGGATTCAGTCCGATTTCAGCTGGGAAACAGCTCACAGTCACAGCACACAGTTCACAGCAAGGGGGGAATTAGACCGTGATCCCCAATCAGCACGTAGCACATTCATATGTACAAGCCAGCAGCACACAGCCAGACTAAATCGCACTTCTCTTTCAGTTCACAGTACATTTATATGCCAAATTCTACCTGTCCCAGGCCAAATGCTCCCCAGTTATGATAGCAAGTCTCTGCACACACTGGGAGCTCAGAAGTGACTGAAATTTTTTGACAGGCCGATCGCATTCAGCAAAATCCTCGGTCTTCTACAGGTTAAGCCTGGTCCCAAATCAGCGGCTTGCTTCGTTCTCACCAAATTCATATTTAGTCCAAGCAAGAGTCCTCTTCTCCCTTTCAGGGCAGAAGGCAGGCTAGCAGGCCAGAAATCAGGCCTTCCATGATTCTCCTGTGTGAACTACAGCACAACATGGCCGCTGAAACTAGATGAGTTCCTTCTCTCTCAGCTTCCAACTCAAATCTGGCTTGCCAGTAGACAGCTCAGGGAGAATTTTCCTTAGATCCAAAAGGTTCGGTTGGGCAGTTTAGCTGTCAATCACAGTAAGAGCTTCCCCTTCTGTTGCAAAAAAGGTGCCAACAGTCTAAAACTACAAATCCCACCTGGTAGTCCATACAGTCCCATTCAGTCAGGCTCTATTTTAGTCCCCACATACGGATTGGTCCAATTCGGCAGTTCAGGACCAAAATGGTGGAGTTAAACAGAAACAGTTCATGCTGCAAGAAGGCAGGTTAGGACAACTTACATTATCATTACTATTCTAAATGATTACCAGCAATTAGTTATATTTTTTTGTAGGGCTCCTTGTGCACAATTAGTGATGGCAGAAATGGAGCAATTATTCAGCAGCCCGGGCGGACTCGGGTCTAGAAACACACAGACCCCACCATTTAAGCTAATTATGACAGCAAGCCATCAGACTCCTATGTTATGATAAAAGTCACACCTATATAACAGGACCATCTCCCACTACACAGTGGGCACCTAGGACTAAGAGGAAACGCTCTGATCACTCTCTATCCCTATCCCTTGGTGCCCTACTCAAATTAATCTTCTACCTCCTTTTCTGCATTGGCACTATTGAGATTAATCCTGGCCCCATTGTAAGTTTATCTTCCCTGCTGATCTGACTTCCATAAAGGCCTAAGCTTCACACACTTCAATGCTTGCAGCCTCCTAAAAAGTTCATCTTAATACAGGCTTGGGTGGCACATACTCTTCCAGATTTCCTGGTCATCTCTGAATCTTGGCTCAGGCCTACAACAAAAGACAGTGTTGTAAACCTTCCCAATTATCAGCTCTTCAGAGCAGATCGCCTTCCAGGGGTGGTGGGTGGCCATATACATTAAGGACACCATCTCTGCAACCTGCCTCATCAACACATCCGAGCCAAATGAATTTGAATGTTTATCAATCAAAATATCCCTTCCTAATTCTTCTTCATTTAAACTGATTGGATGCTATAGGCCCCTCTGCAGGCCTTAAACTGCTTTCTCACCTAGGGTCAATTCTCAACCTAGGCCCTGAAGATACCATCATCCTTGGTGATTTGAATTTAAACTGGCTGTCTAATGTATCTGACCTTTGATAACCTTTTGTGACACCTATGGATTCACACAGCTAATTAAAGACCCAACTAGGATCAACCTAAGAAATTCCAGCAACAGCTCACTCCTGGATATTGTGTTGGTAAACAAGCCTCACTTATATTCACATGCAGGAGTACTGCCGAGTGATGTGGTGACCATTACCCTATAGCTGGCATAAGATCCACACTCAAACCACCAAATCCTGCAGAATTTGTCCTCAAAAGGTCAAAAAAGAATTTCAATATCTCAGGTTACCTCCATGACCTGAGTAATACAATATATTGGCAAGATTTCTATCTTACAACCTCTGTTGAAACAGCTCTCCAGACTTTAAAGGATATTATCACTAATGCTCTCAATATTCATGCACCTATCACCAGTATCAGAACTAAGGTAAAATCCTGCCCTTGGTTCACCTCTGAGCTTAAAGCAGCCTTGAGAACCAGAGACAAACTGTGGAAAAACGAAGAAAACAAAGGACACCAGAGATTGGCTAAATTTCAGAAAAGCAAGGAATTCATGTACAAAAAAATAAGAACTGCCAAAACTGCCTATTATACAGCTGAATTGGATGCCTCCTACAATAACCCATCCAGACTCTGGGGTACAATAAAAGGACTTCTGGGCCAAAATTTACTCCTGCCTTAACCTCCAAACTGCTACTAAATGATACAGAAATTACAGGTAAACAAGAAATCTTAAATACCTTCAATGTTCACTTCACCACAGCTGGCCTAGCATTTGACTCATCACCTGCAAATATCCTGAGATCTTCCTTGAACCTGCAAACTACTGTGGGACAAATGGCCACTTCAACTTTTCCTTCATCCCGATATCTGTGAAAGAAGTGGAAGATCTCCTCTCTAATTTAGACACTACTAAGAGTGCAGGTGCAGACCCCTGGATCCCTATTTCCTGAAAATTGCTTCACATGTCTTATCTGCCCCCCACTCATCTCTTCAATCTTTCCCTAACTACTGGATCCATTCCTCTACTTGGAAAACAGCTCATGTAGTTCCATTATTCAAATCTGGTGATACTAGGGATCTCAACAATTACAGGCCTATCTCTATCCTACCAGTACTATCCAAGATGCTCAAAAACTAGTAAACTCTCAATTAAGGGACTATCTGGATAACAACAACCTTCTAAATTCTGCACAATCTGGATTTAGATCAAAGCATAGCACCATTACTGCCTTAGCCAAGGTAACCAACGATTGGCAGACTGCCTTGGATAAGAAAAAATTGTACCTGTGCTGTGTTCCTGGATTTGAGTAAAGCCTTTGACACAGTGGATCATGACTTATTAATCACCTCCCTTAACTCACTAGGCCTGGATTCCCTATCACTCAACTGGTTTAAGGATTACCTTTCAGATAGGTCACAACTGGTTAAAAATGGAAATTACCTATCCACCTCAAAACCACTGCTAAGGGGTGTACCACAAGGCTCTATTCTTGGCCCTATCCTCTTTGCCATTTATATAAACAATATTGATGCCAACCTCACTCAATCTAACATTCATCTGTTTGCTGATGATACTGTATTATATGTCAGCAATCCTCACCTTCTAAAGCCTGTGAACTGTTACAATCCGAATTCTCCATTCTGCAGCACAATCTACTTGACAAAAACTACTTCTAAATGCCAAAAACAAAAGCTATGTTCTTTGCCACAAAGAGTTGCTCTACCACTACCCCAGCATCCACCACCCTACAATTATCCACCTTACTTGAGAGAAACTGAATTTGTTGATAACTTCAAATACCTTGGAGTCTGATAGATAACAGGCTTGACTATTCTGTCCATATTGAAGAGCTACTTAAAAGCTAAGACAGAGGCTTGGACTATTTTTTAGAATAAAACATTACCTAAACAGTGATTCCAAAAAGGTTAATTCAGGCCTCATTCCTATCCCTCATTGATTATGCTGATTTTCTCTACTGCCATTGTTCACGCTATCTCTTACATAAACTGGACACCCTGTATCACAGGTCCATAAGATTTATTACTGACCTTCCCTCCAGCACCCATCATTGCTCCCTTTATATGGCAGTCAACTGGACATCATTACAACACAGAAGAAATAGGAATGCTGCTATCTGGATATTCAAAGCGTTAACAGGCAAACTACCTACCTATATCACTGATTGCTTTACCCAAATTACAACTAGGCCATACACCTTAAGGATCAGTAAACTCATCATATTAAAGGTCCCCAATGCCTGCACCCGGTTTGGGAGGGCTGCTTTCAGCTATATCTTAGCAGTTGCATGGAACTCTCTCCAAAATCCATGAAGCTAGATAGCCTACTACCTCTGGCATCTTTCAAAAGATTGTTCTCCGCCTTTTCCAGAGCTCTGCAATTGCTTTTATAAAGCCTAATCCCCATCCTACCTGACCCACCTTCCTTTTTCCATCCATTATATTAATTCAATTTCTATCTTCCAAATCACCTATTATATTCTCATAAAACTAGTTAGACCCTATAATTTATATTTTATGCCTGCTATACCCTTTGTCCCTTTTTTTCTTACAGGCTAAATGGTTCTACTGTTCCTTGTATATATGTAAATTGTTGTATATAATCATTTCATGTCATTGTATTGCTGTTTATGCTATTCTTGTCTATGTAATAATACTTGTATCCTCATTTGTATGACCACTCAGGTCCATCTTGTAAATGAGCTTTGCTCAATGATGTTCGCCTGAATAAATAAAGATTTTGATTGATTGATTGCAGCAGCCCTTAAAGAGACAGTACATGGAGGCTTTAAAAGCGCTCACTGGCAATTACATTCAAATGGCTTAAACACAGAACACCTACCAGGCGGTGAACAATTAGGCAAGCTCTTGGAAGACTTTTCAGGAACCCAGGAACAGAATGCACAATTGGAATAGATCACGCATTCTATTTTAGTACCAGACCCTGGATGCATGGCAAATAGCAGGCAACTGTCATGTTTGGCACAGCGCATCCAGGGTGTGGGGCTGAATACCTCCTATAGGGGAATACGTGTCACATACCTGGATGTGCCGTGTCCCTCAAGGGTGATATTCAGTCAAAATATACAAGTGAGCTCATTGGACATGCATGGCACAAATAGGCCTTATGCATGCCCATTAAGGGCTCATTAGCATGGCTGCGTTGGGCTGCATGCACTGGGCCAGCCCTCCCCAGCCCCGATGCCTGGAAACAGTGAAGTTCACCCAGTCCTCCATTTCCATTGCGTAGGGTTCCTCCTCCCAACCCTGATCACTGTGTGACGTATGAAAAAGAAAATATCCCTGTTTCCATAGTGTAGGGTCTCCCCTCCCCACCCCGGGCGCTGACTGACATATGAAAAATAAAATACAGATCCCATTTTCCATAGTGTAGGGACCCCCCAGCCCTGATGACTGTATGAAATATATGTACAATTATTCCGTTTCCATAGGTAGTCTCCCCACCCTGCTTCTAGGCCCACCACCCCACACTCATCCTGACCTATGCCGGTGGTGGCACATTTCTCCTCATCTGTCATGGTAGTGCCACTGACTGATCTGTTATGGAGGCATACAGTAAATAGTATGCATCCAGTTGGTGTGTACTATTTACTGTACATGCTTTGGGACTGATCAGTCAGCGATAGGGCCGTGGCAGGGTGAGGAGGGGTGTCAGTTGCTGGCATGGGTTGGGATGGGGGTGCGGGGTGGTGGAATTTTGACCGGGTGGGGAGCAGGGGACAATACACTATGGAAAGGGAATTGTCGTACATATATTTCATACAGTCATTGGGGCTGGGGCAGTGGTCCCTACACTGTGGAAAAGGGGATCTGTCTTTAATTTTTCATATGTCAGTCAGTGATTGGGGCGGGGGGGCCCTACACTATGGAACTGGGGATATTTTATTGTTCACATGTCACACAGTGATTGAGGTGGGGAAGGGGGACCCTACACTATGGAAATAGGGATTAGGAAGTATTTCTTTGTGACAGACATCAGGGATGGGGAGGGGGGTCCCTACACTATAGAAAGGGGGATTGGGATGCTATTTACTGTTACAGTGATTGGGGGAGCCACTATGCTATGAAAATCATGGGAATGGTGCAACCATTGCTACTTCACCGGGGATCAGGGCTGGGGAGGGGGATCATGTGACTGTGCGAAGGGCACTACTCTGCCCCACGCATAGTTAGGGCAGAGTTTCATGAACTTATCTTTGTGCTGGCACAGCTGGCAGTGTCTTCACCATGGGACAGTTGAATATTATGATGGGGGGATATGCAAGAGGGACCCCTCATTCACATGCCCGCATCACAATATTCTGCATGTCAGCACAGTTGGATTTGCAGGGTGCATTGGGGGCTTCTGAATATTGCCATGCCCCCGATGGCCCTGCCAAGTCTAGAGATTTGTGGGCACAATTAGGGATGCGCCGTGCATCTCTTTTGAATATGTGGGTCAACGTTATTAGCATACATTAAAATTGTGCAATGCATGTTCATAACTGGTAATTTTAATTATTTTGATCCAAAATTTTCAACATAGCCATTTTTTCACATCACCCCATGACTATGACAACTGTCATTTTCTAGAACCTGGCCAAAATGTATTTCCATAGCTGTGAATGATTCAGATGAGATTTATAAATGTTCACCTACTGTGTTCTTGAGGTAGGTTTGTATCAAGTTTATATTAGGGCTAGTTTGTGGCATTAGTTCTCCCTAGTCCCCTCTCTGTGATCACCGCCGAATCCCCCAGTGGAACCAGCCTGCTGCAGTGAAGGTATGGGACAAGTTCCCTTCTGAACTTGCTGCCTTTCTGGTGCACTCGTGACTGGACAGCTGAATTTAAGCCCCTTAATTTTGAACCAATTCCCTAGGAGTTGCTACTTGTCCAGAATTTAATCACTGTAATTTGTACTAGCTTCTTAAGAGCTGCTGCCTGTCTCTGGCTATTTTGTTGTTAAGTTGCTTTGGTAGTTATTTCTGCACTGCTGTGTTTTATTAAGCTGTTTGGTAGCTATTTCTGCACCACTGTGTTTTATTAAGCTGTTTGGTAGTTATTTCGGCACTACTTTTTCCAGCTTCATTACTCTTCACCTCCTACTTTTTTCCCCTACTGTCTCCTTGTATTTATTTACTTTTATTTTTGTTAGTGCTCTCCCTCTGTAATTTCTTGGTTTTCTTGCCCCTTCCTGCTATGAAAGCTGAAACCCTTTCCTCCCTCGTCCCCCTTCAGCCTTTGATGCCCTCTTACTTAACTGCAGAGGTTCATTTTCTTTTGTCACATTCTTTTACAGGGTCTGAGGGCTAGTTTATGGCTTTAGTCCTCCCTAGCCCCCTCGCTCTGATTGCCGCTGAATCCCCCAGTGGAACCAGCCTGCTGCAGTGAAGGTATGGGACGTGCTTCCTTCTGAACTTGCTGCCTTTCTGGCGCACTCATGACTGGACAGGTGAATTTAAGCCCCCTAAATATGAACCAGCTCCCTAGGAGTTGCTTCTTGTCCTGAATTTAATTACTGTAATTTGTACTAGCTTTTTAGGAGATGTTGCTTGTCTTTGGGCTAATTTTCCCCCTTCCACCCAGCCCCACCCCTGCTCTCTATCAAATGCTCTATTGCTTCGCCCTCCCTCCCTAATTTTGACGAGAAGTACTGTAGTAGGTGGGTCCTCTCCTATCCACTCAATTTCTACTTCTAACTGTGAGAGCTCTGGAACTCAAGGAGGACACTGGGGATCAGCTCCAGCTCTCCAAGCCTGAAATATCTGGCTGAGATAAACCTTATGAGGATGTCTACCTCACTCCTATACTGTACCTTCACCTACCTATCCTGTTAATTCTGGTGCACCAAACTGGCCTGCTTGAGGTAGTGCAACAGCCCCACGGTCATCCCGTATTCTCAGGGTATGTGCACTATGCCACTGGCACATCCGCTTCAAACTCTATTAATGGAAAACTTGTTTCAGTAACTGGTCTAAGTACACCATTGTTACCCCCTGGTTGATTAACACCTAGCTTCCAACATCATCTCTCATACCTGCTTAATTTCTCTAACTTCACAGCAACAACCAATACATTTAACAGTACCTCCTCCTGTAGAAGACAACAGCAATAGTACTTTAAACAACTAAATGCATACCTACTGAAACTAATTCTATGGCTTCTGCTCCTGTCTGGAAATGTGCACCCTAACCCCGGCCTCGCTAGGGCAATGGACTGTTGCAGCACAAAAATGTCCTGTACGCGCTCCCTCTTGTCTATCAATATGTGTAGTCTTCTATGTAAGTTAGACAACCTCAAGGTATGGATTACACAACACAACCCTGATATTCTTTCTGTTGTAGAAACTTGGTTGTCACGCAAAATCCCAGATTCTGCTATCACCATACCTGGCTACTCTATTTTTAGGCAGGATAAGCTCACTAAAGGAGGTGGTGGCTGTGTCATTTACTTAAAAGAAACTCTAATGGGTCACACCCATGGATTGCGCTGCATAGGAAACTCCTCTCAGGCCCTGGCCATCAAGGTACTCCTAGGGGCCCAAAAGAAAACATTAACTGTGCTATCTGTTTACATATCACCCAAGAAATCTGTCTCTGGCATTCATAACTTCATGGAATATATTCGGAGTGTGCCTTGGAACACTGAAACCATAATACTGAAAGATTTCAATGTAAAGTGGCTCTCATCTGACACTGGACACATTAAGGATGCCATCTCCGCCTTGTACCTCACCCAGCTAGTTAACACCATAACCAGATTTAACTATAGAACTGGATCAAGTACCTTACTGGATTGGGTTCTGTCTAGTCACTCAGAATGAATCACAAATGTCTCTGTACTCCCTGACACCCTAAGTGACTACTCCCCTATACTTTGTAGTTGGTCCAGCAAGTTCAGCAAATCTCCACCTAAGGTTATTCTCAGTATGGTCCTAACTCCAGGACACCTAGAACCACTCAGATCACACCTTCGAAGCCAGGATTGGTCACCACTGGACTCTACCAATGACACCTATGAGGCACTTAATTTCTTCATCGACCGCTGTAATGCTGCATGTGATATCCATGTCCTCCCCCAAATGTGGAACATTGCCTGTCAAAATGTGGAACAAATGGGCAAAATGTGGAACACTTAATCAAATCTTTACCTAAGAAGCCCAAAACACTGTTAACATGTTGCATTTATGTTCAGAAATTTGGTTATTAATTGAATAATATATTTTTTGCATCATTTACTATGGATTTTTGCTTTAAAATGTTGACTTTGAATGTGGAAAAAGTCCTCACAATGTGGAACAGAGAGCTTTTGTGAAGTAAAATGAGGAACATTCCTCCTAATGTGGTACAGTTGAGAGGTATGAGTTAAGGGGGTGTGCAACCCTTGGATAACACTTGAACTACTAGGACTTATGAAGACTAGGGACCACCTCTGGCACCGGGCCAAAGCCACAGGCAAGCAAGCAGATATTCATGCTTATAAAAAATGCAGAAATGTTTGTACCAGAGCCATACGTTTTGCAAAAAATCAATACTTTAGGGAGGCACTTTCCAACTCGTGGGGTGACAGTAAACATTTCTGGAGCAACATAAAGGAAGTCACTGGCAAAGACCTCAAGAGAGCACCCATCATGCTTAACATTGATGGAAGCCCGACTCTTGACCCAATGGCCATAGCCAATATTTTTAATGATGCCTTTACAGACCTCAGCAGTGTCCTCCCCCGATTTTTTTCATGGTCTCTGCCCCTGCCAGCCCCCCGTCTGAGATGCTTAGCAGCAGGCTTCTCCCCCTTTTTACTTCAAAGAGGTTACGAAGCATGAGGCTAGAAAGTGCATACACAAAGTACTCAGTAAAGCAAGATTCAGTGGGGACAATCTAGATCTCGAATTTCTTGCCCTCACCCTTGAGGAAACTCTTCCACCTCTTACCAAGATTCTGAATCTTTCTCTAAGGCTTGGGCAATTCCCCCCAAAATGGAAACAGGCCCTGGTAACCCCGGTGCACAAAGGTGGAGATAGGGCACAGCACACAAACTACAGGCCAATCTCCATTCTACTTCCTCTGTCGAAAGCACTAGAATGTATAATTGCAAATTAGCTTGTGGAATACCTGGACAAATACAATATCCAATGTCCCCAGTAGCATGTCTTTTGTAAAGGTCATAGTACTACCATTGCACTGTTAGAATTCACTGGTTTCATACATAACGCACTCGACCTAGGCCATCTGGTTGGGACTGCCTTTATTGACCTGACAAAGGCCTTTGATACTGTGAGCCATTCACTGCTACTCGGGCAATTATCGCTCGCAGGGGTGTTGAATGATGCTGTCAGCTGGTTCAAAAGTTACTTAGAAGACCGTTCACAGCAGGTCAAGATAACCAATATCCTCTCCAAAAGGAAGCCAGTCCATTCTGGAGTGCCTCAGGGATCTATACTGGGGCCCCTTCTCTTCAGTATCTACTTGAATAACCTCCCACGAGCCTGTCATGAACAGATTCTGCTTTACGCGGATGTTGCCATGATCTACTCTAGTAACTCTGACCCTAAGAGCCTCCAGGATAACCTTCAACACAGTTTCTCAGATGTGGAAAAGTAGTTCAGCACTCAAAAACTGGTGCTAAACTATAAAAAGACCAAAATAATGCTTTTCAACAACGCCCATAAGAAACACAAGTCCAAACCTTTGTTCATCACAAACTGCATTGGCACCCCACTTGAACAGATCCACTCCTTCAAATATCTAGGGTTCACTGTTGATAGCTCACTCACCTACTCGCAACGTATTGATAACATAGCTCGAGCTGTCAACATAAGGATTGGCCTTCTCCACAGGCACAAGCATAGCCTCACTCCCGAGACACTAAGAATAGCAATTTTCAGCTCTGTCATTACCATCATCGATTATGGGCTAGTTGTTTATGGCTCTGCCTCTGCTACATCCCTTCACAGGACCACTGTTGCTCTTAACAAAGCATGAAGACTCCTTACTAGGGCTATCTGCCTCACACACACATGTGACCAATATGCTCTAGACTGGGTGGCTTCAATTATTCAGCTGTATTCAATATCAAACCTGCTTACTTGCCAAGAAGGCACACCTTGGTTTGTTACCCCCTGGGGTCCAACAGCTCCTTAGCCCTTGTCACAGTACCCAACATACTCACAGCTTGGCAACTCAGGTCTTTACTGTTCCCAGATGCTGCACCACCTTAGGCCAGAGGTCTTTTGCTTACAGAGCTCCCTTCTGGCTCAACTCCCCGGGTAGGGACATCTCTGCTGAGTTAAAACTCGGCCCTTTCAAACACAAGTCCGACAACATCTATTAGCAAGTAGTATATGTGACTGCCGCCCTTAGCAGCCTTCTGCTTATTTTATCATTGTACTTATACCTTTCAGCACTTTTAACTCTTGGCACTTCATTTCGATCCTACCCTTGAGCCTTTTCCCCTCCACCCCTCATCCCTGCTTCTTCTTTGCTCACACATCTTCAAGTTCTTGCCTTGCTCCTCCTCACCTTCCCTCTTCCACCCTCCACCCTCCACCCATTCTCTTATCTCATGTCACCTCTTTTGCAACTTCTTCCCCTCTTTCTTCCTAAATTTCTCTCTCTAGCCTCTCTCCCACCCATATTACTCTCCATCTTGGGTTTTTGGTAAGGCCTGCTAGGCTGCCCCCTTTCCTGACTAAACACCACCTCTTCTCCTTATACTATTAATTTGTCTTCCTCCCCCTCACTTCACCAGCACTCCCCCTTTTCTCTGCACTCACCATAGTTCCTTCCTTCCACCTCCCCATCCTCTCATCTCTCTATCCCCATTACCTCCTTTGCAACTCCACTCCTTCCCTCTCCACCTCCTGTAACTCCACTCCTTCCCTCTCCACCTCCTGTGCAACTCCACTCCTTCCCTCTCCACCTCCTGTGCAACTCCACTCCTTCCCTCTCCACCTCCTGTGCAACTCCACTCCTTCCCTCTCCACCTCCTGTGCAACTCCACTCCTTCCCTCTCCACCTCCTGTGCAACTCCACTCCTTCCCTCTCCACCTCCTGTACAACTCCACTCCTTCCCTCTCCACCTCCTGTGCAACTGATCTCCTTCTCCATCTTGTTTCTCCCATCCCCCGCCTTAAATCCCATTACTTTCTCTCCTAGATTTTGACAAGGCCTCCCAGGCTCCCTCTCTTCTAGCCCACTCTACTGTTATATTGAGCAACATTCAGTTCTATTTTGAATGCTTTTGATGTATTAATTGTTTTAAGTATATTCTTGATATCTGCTATTTACTTATCTATTGTTTACCTTGTTTTATTTTTGTACTACTGATGTAAAACCTTTGTAAATGAGGTGTATTGCTCAAAGGTGTTGTAATCCAAGACTCAATAAATAAATAAATAATATTGAAAATGCAGTATGAAAATATTTAAAAACAACACAGTTATGAAGGTACATTGACATTTTCCTACACACACACTTATAACTTTGGTAATTTTTGACATGTGATGCTGCATAGAAGTGCAGGGTCAGCAGGGCCCTGCAGTTCCATAGGCATACAGAGTTGTCCCTTGGTGCATGGCCAAGATGATGATGTGCATCTGCATCTGTTTACGTAGGTCCCGAAGGAACCTGCGAGAATAAGAATATGATTCCACTATCTCAAAAAGAAAGGAAATTCCTTGCAATTTTTTCATTAGTGCACAAATTAGGCAACTCAATGCCACAAAACTAGGGAAATGTGGCGTTAGGGTTTCCAACCTTAACTCCCCACCCCTACCTCCCAAGCAGCAAAAGGAAAAAACACTAGGATTTTGTGTCTCTGGAGTCTTTGTGAATCAGTGGTGGGGTCTTCCTTAGAGTTGTCAGCCCTAATGCTCACCCCTCCCCACAGCCCATAGCCTCCAATCCAAAGAACAAGGTGCAGCTCCAAGCCACTGCCTCATAATGATACACTCTTCAAGGTGTGCCATCACTGCAGTGAAACCCCTATATCAATCATAGTATCATATCATAGTATCATAGTATATTACAAGCTCAGGAGGCATTGTCTTTATATGAGCTCACCGTCCTAGGGTGGAATTATTTTTATATGTATTCACATTTTGTATTACTCATATGTTGGTATAACTGATATTTAAATGTCTCCATAGTGTTACTCTCAACAATGGAACATGGAAGTGTGTTCCATTTGTTGAATGTTCATTGTGTATACCACTGGCTTATCTTTTTTGTTCTACAGTGATCACCTCTTAATTTAAGATTATGAGACCTGGTTTGAGTATTGTTAAAATTTGTTTCTAAGCCAAGTGTTTCTATGAGGACAGGCAGATGGCAGTGTCAGCTCTGCAACCCGATTGACAGTCATTCCATCAATCTGGATTTTGCAGCACCAGCCATCTTGCCACCCCAGGAGTTTTGCGCTTTTCCTCCCATACACTTCTGACCTCAAGGTGAATATATTATAGTCTGGGGGGTGCGTGGGGTGTAGCCCCCCATTAATTAGCGATCATTCTTCTTGTGGTGTTTCACTCCCATTGGCTGGCAGTGTACGGGCTGTTGGGGCAGAGTTGTTGATCTGATGTTCATTGCAGTTTTTGGTTTTGAACTGACTTTGTGGAAAGGTAGAGAAGTATGTCTTGACACATGTTGTTAACACAATTTGTTGTAGATTTGTTCATGCCGAGCCCGCAGGCGATCATGTGTCATTGTTTGCTGACAGACTGGGGAGAGCATGAGAGTTGACAACCCCAAAGAAGACCCCATTTCTGATTTGCCAAGACTTTGGAGACCCAAAACCCTAATTTTATTTTTCCTTTTGCTGCTTGGGGGATAAGAGGGGGGAGTTACTGCTGGAAACTCTAACGCCACATTTCCCTACTTTTGTGGCATTATGTTACTCTAACTGGTGCAATAACATAGGTTTATTACAGAGAATATATGTCTATATTAATTATACTGGTGCAGCAGCTCCAGCATAGTTAGGGTTGACTGAGAGTTGCTATGTTAATCCCCTAACTTTACACCTGAATAGCTTTGACAACATTCAACGAAACTGCCCTAAATTTGACATGCGTTATCTAGCAGGCAAGTTCTCAATATGTGGAATTTATTTATTGAAATGCTTCACCCAGAAAGGCACACTGAGGAACAAGTTGATTGTCTCCTGGTGCGACCTGGGGGAAGGGGGTTCAATGAGGATGGATCAGTCTTATATACATACATACATGTTGCATAAGTCGTCATTAACATCCATGTGAATCTGACAGAAACAGAAACATAGAAACATAGAATTTGATGGCACATAAGGACCACTTGGCCCACTTAGTCTGCCCATTCCCCTACATAATGGATAAACTGCAGATCCTAGTTAACTAACAGCCTACTTCCTCCTACCCCCCAACTTGAATTGTCTTATGTCTGTCCCATGCATTCTTGAATTCCTCCACTGTTTTTGACTCCATGACCTCCTCAAGAAGGCTGTTAGATTGCATCAGCAACCCTCCCCCTGAAAAAATACTTCCTCACATTACCTCTGAGCTGTCCCCACTCTGTCTTCAAATTGTGCCCCCTTGTTCGTGCACATCTCTTTTTCTGAAAGATGCTACCCTCTTGGACTTTGTTGATTTTCTTGAGGTACTTGAAAGTTTCTGTCATGTCCCCCCCCTTTCCTCAAGGGTATACATATTAAGCTCCTTTAGTCTCTCTTTGTATGTCTTCTGATGCAGACTCTCCACCATTTTGGTTGCCCTCCTCTCAACAGCCTCCACCCTGTCTATGTCTTTGCGGAGGTGGGGTCTCCAGAACTGCACACAGTACTCCAGATGGGATCTCACCAACTGTCTGTACAGAGGGATAGCAACTTCTTGTTTTCTAATGGTGATGCCTCTCCCTATGCATCCCAGTATCCCCCCAGCCCTCCTTACTGTCTTCTCACATTGCTTGCCCATCTTTAGGTCATCTGATATAACTACCCCCCCCAGGTCCCTTTCCATTTTATTGTTGTCAGTATCTCACCCCTCCCATTATGTACTCTTTCCTGGGTTTTTGTTTCCCAGGTGCATTATTTTGCAGGTGTTACATGCAGTGTTTTTGTTTCTCAGGTACATTACTTTGCAGGTGCTACATACAGTGGCCCATTGCAAATGGGACAGTTGAGAGAACATACATTTGTGTAGGGCAGGTGTTACAAAACATGCATTTGCATAAGCTGGATGGTACATACAGAGTTCCTTACAATAAGGTTAAATGAGCTGACAAATAATAAGTGCAAGGGGTGGAGGAGGGGTAAGAGGATAACACGGGTTAGGACAGACATAGAAAATAAGCAATGTGGGAGGAGCAGTGCTAATAAGTAGAGAAACAGGAGACTGAGCAGAATGAAATGACAATTAAAAAACAAACAGGGAAATGAAAAGGTAGAAGAAGTGCTAGAGGAATTGGTGGGTCGCGGCGTGAGTGGGCGAACAGTAGATAATTGAGCAAGTGGTGAGATAGAAGCATGTGTGAGCGAGAAGAAGAGTAAACAAGTGTATATATGAGGTGATGAGAAGGAGGAGAAGGCCAGTAGAGGTTGGGTAAAGGTAAGGGAAAGGGTAAGCCAAGTCCTAGGAGGACCCCTTCAGGATGCAGGGAACCCTGCAAGGGGACTGAGAAGGCAGGAGAAAGAAGGAGGGAGATAGGGAGGAAGAATTTTATGTCTAAGAGGGGAATAGGACCTAACCCAAAGGAACCCTTCAGGATGCTGAGAACCCTGCCAGGGGTCGGGGAAGACCAGTAGAGAGTGGGTAAAGTGAGAGAGAAGGAGTAAGCCGAGTACCAGAAGGACCCCTTCAGAATGCAACAAACCTTGCAAGGGGACTGAGAAGGCAGGGCGGTGAGGGAGAGAGGGAGGAGAATAATAAAGGAGAGGGAATAGGACCTAATCCAAAGGAACCCTTCAGGATGCTGAGAACCCTGCAAGGGATTGGGAAAGGCCAAAAGAGAGGGTGAAGGTGAGAGAGAAGAGAGACCAAATCCCAGAAGGACCCCTTCAGGATGCAGAGAAACCTGCAAGGGGACTGAGTTGGCCAGAGAGTAGGAGGGGAGAACTAGATTGTGGGGGTTACAATTTTGGATGTTGAGAATCACAGTAAGAGTACAAGGGAAGGCCAGTGGGGGAGGGAAAAGGGGGAAGAGAAGGAGTACTGGATCTTAGGGGAGAGGGAGGAGCAAGGGAAGACAAGTAGGGGAAGGAAAAGGGAGAAGAGAAGGAGTGCTGGTTCTTTGGTAAATGGGAGGTGGAGATGCATCAGGGTGAGGCAATGTGTGGGTGCTGAAGGTGGGTAGGATTTGTCAGGGGCTTAAGGAAGGAATTAGGGAGGCTCATAACTGGAACAGCTAGGGTGCTAGGTAGTTACTGAAGGCAGTACTGATGGAGTAGTAGGAGGATGAGTGGCAAATTTGGTGGGGGGAAGGAATTCCATATTTTAGGGAGGTTGTGTGAGTTGCCAGATTGGCCGATGAGGGTGGATCTGCAGGGGACAGCCAGAGTGTGGGAGTCAGTAGATCTAAGGGAGTGGGGGGGTGTTATAAATCAGGAGGGGAGGTAGGAAGGGAGTTCACCCAGCCAGTGCTTGGAGGTGAATTTAGCGCAGGAGAGTCACCTATTTGTAAGAAAGGGGAAGGATAGGGCATGAGAAAGATCGCAGTGATGGGTGCAAGAGGGAGCATCATGGGCAAAGTGGCAGAAGGAGTTGAAGAGGGTGTTCAATCTGGTCAGGGAAGACTTGGGTGCAGCACCATAGACTATGTCATAGTAGTCAAAAATGGGAAGGATCTTTTCCGAAAAGTTCACACCTAGCCATAGGAGGGATGCAAATATGGTTCCTGAACAGGGCACCAAGCTTGGGATGCAATTGTTTCTGGATGGTGCCAATATGTCCAGAGAAGTTTAGATGTTGGTCCAGCCAAACACTTAGATACCTGAAGGAGGATGTTTCCTCTAGTAAAGTCCTTTTGAGGGTGTGAAAAGTGGGCAGGGAGGGAAGCCTAGAGAGTCTCCGCCTTGTGCCAAAGGTCATGGAGACAGTCTTCTTGGCGCTGAGGAAAAGATGGTGGTTAGCAAACCAGAGCTGAACCTTGTCGAAGTCTTGCTGCAAGCTGGATGTAACCTCAGCTGGACATGAACCAGATGTATACAGGACAATATCATCAGCATACATGTGTATAGCAGAGGAGGGGGAGCAGACAGAGGGAAGGTTGTTTAGGAAGATGGAGGATAATAGAGGCCCTAGCACAGAACCCTGGGGATGTCAGTATTAATTGGGAGGGGAAGGGAAATGACGTCCGAGATCTTAACTGATTGGGTTTTGCTGGTAAGTTAGACCTTGAACCAGCTAGTGGCAGAGGTAGACAGACCCACTGCTGGAAGGGAGTCAAGGAGAATGGAGTGGGATACAGTGTCGAAGGCCTTGGCAAGGTTGAAAAAGATGGCTGAGGTAATTTGTCCATTGTCTGTCCTGGTAAGGAAGGAGTCAGTAAGCCATAGTAGAGAAGTGGTGGTGGAGTGGTTTTTCCTGAAACCAGACTGGAAAGGGGTGACGAAGGAGGTGTCAGATAGAAATGCAGTAAGCTGGGAGAGGACAATGTGTTCTTGTAGTTTAGCTAGGGTAGGGAGGAGAGAGAAAGAGAGATATGGGTCGATAGTTACCAGGGGATGAGGGATCACCCCCTTTAGGTAGAGGGAGGACTACAGCGTGCTTTCATGGGGATGGGACTGAGGCAGTTGAGAATGAGAAATTTAGAATCAAAGAGAGGGGATAGGCAATGGCTGGGGCTGAGAAAGAGTGGAGTTTAGGGTCAAGGCCATCAGGAGAGGCCCCTTTTGGAGGGTTGATGGTGAGGAGGGCTCTTAGAGCATCATTTGGGGTTACTGTAGTGAAGGAGAAGGGGGTGGGAGGATGATAGGAGGGTCACTCCATTAGAGGGTGGAGAGGTGGGGGGATAGGTAGGGAGGGACTTCAGTAGCTAAATGGCACAGGAGGTATAATAGGAGTTAAATTCCACAGCTATGGCAGGCGGATCGGCCACTAGAGAGTCATTTATTTTAAGCACCGGGAAGGGTTGGGGGATTAAGAGGGTGTGGACCACATTCCAGAACTTGGAAGGGGAATTTATGTTTGTGATGAAGGCTATTTTGAAGTATTTGGACTTGGCTAGCCTTGTTGCCCTGGTGCAAGTGTTTAGGAGCTTGAGGTAGATCGTGAGGTCACTAGGAAGCTGGGTTGCTTTTGTTGCTTCCAGGCTTGATCTCTAGCTCTGAGGCAGGCCAAATGTTCTGGGGTAATCCATGGTAGGTGGTTACCCTGACTCTGTTTTTTTTGAGAGGGGCAAAGGTGTTGCAATTTACAATAAATATCTCCTTAAAGTAAGCAAAGGCCTTATTAACTAAGGGGAAGGAAGTTGGGGGGCAGTCAGAAAAGGCAAAGTTGCTCTGGAGGGGTTCAAGGTCAAGGGATTTGAAACAGCACAGTTGCAAGGTCTTATGCAGTGATTTAGATCTGTGGACTTTCCTGACTATGAATATTGGGTTGTGGTCACAGAGCATCAGGGAGGATGCCAGAGTTGATGACGTGGTGTGGTTGAGGGGTAAGAGCCCAGCTGAGTAGGGAGTGTTGTTGTGTCTTATGGTTTGGTCAGGTGGGTCTGAGATCAGTTGGGAGAGGTTTAAGGCTCCAATTTCATTCTTGTTTTGGTAGTTTTAAGTGACAACCAATTTAAATTGATGTTTCATGATGGCAGCTTGTGTGGTTTTTACATTAATGTCTAATGAACAACAGACTAATTAGTTAGACATTTACAACTCATAGATAAGAAGGCTCTGCCTCATGGATTTGTAAACTGAAGCATACTGTATACCCTCAACCTGTATATGTTCCATGGTATTCTATTTTATGTACTGTTTACTTCCCGGGTTGCCCCTGAAAAAGGGACCTCCGGGGCCCAGTGGGCCTACCAGGTCATCAAAATTCAATAAATAAATAAATAAATATTTAATAAACTTATTTTTTTGCTCTTATCTACAGCCTACACAGAACAGAATTTTTTTCTGAAAATTTCAGAGTAGAAGAGGCCTGTGCCAAGGCAGTACCATTCAAATGTTTTTTTAGAAGACATATTAAACGGTTCTAGAGTTGTAAGGATTCAAATTTTTTTTCTAAGCATGCTCAATAGGGTTTTTGGATAACCCTCTGATATGACCCCAAAAATGTGGGGTCATGAGAACTTTTTCTTTCATATCATTTACTTGTCACAACCCAAAAAACAGTTCTTCAGGTCATGATGGCCACCTTCTTGCTTTGTTTCTTCTGAACTCTAAAACACAGAAAATACATAAAAATTATATATTATTAAAAAACAAACACCTGAACCTAGCTAAATGAGACGTGTTTAGCTAGAGTCTAGTGTTTGTTTTTTTAGTAATACAGCCAGAAATACATTTTCTTGGAACCCCAAAAGAACTGGTGTTTTCTGTATGAAAACAGTGGGACTTTCCTGATATCTGCAGCTGCAGATGGAGATGTGCTGCTGGCTTCAGTGTCAGCAGTGAGCCAGCAACTGATCTTTTTTCTCTCTCACTATCTCTGTTGTCTCTGTCTGTCTGTCTTTCTATCTATCTGTCTGTCTGTCTGTCTATCTGTCTGTCTTTCTGTCTGATGTATCTATCTATTCTCTATCTTTTTAGTTCTCTTCCCCCTCCCAGCTCGGCCAGCCATCCCTCCATTCCCCTATGCCAACCCTCCCTCCATTCCCCAATATATATTTTATAATAAACATGGACTGGGGTGGCCACCTCCAGTACCACTTGCCCAGCTTCCCTCCCTCCAGGTCACCCCCCCATCCATAGGTGGTGACACTGTGGTGACCACACCTCATGTCACCATACAGTAAAAACTGACAGTGGGGTGCCCACTCCCTTGTGTTGGATCCAGTAAAGCTGCAAAAAAGAAAACAGTCTCTTGTCATATTTTTTTGTTGTTTGTTAAATAACCCAGATAGCCCAATTAATTCTTGGCATCTGTTGTGCCCTTCTATAGGCAGATATAGACTTCCATTGGTGCACGGACTAGAGGGTCCTGTGCATCTGCATCTGTTCACATAGGTCACAAAGGGACCTGCATGAATGAGGATACAATGCCACTATCTGAAAAAGGAAGGGAATTCTTTGCAAAAACTGCATTCATGCACCAGTTAAGGTTCAGTTTAATGCCACAAAAGTAGGAAAATAAGGCGTTAGGGTTTCCAACTCTGGCTCCTCCCCCCACAAGCAGTGAAATGACAAGACCACACAAGCAACCACAGACCGCTATCATCAGGTAAGACACACAACGTACAGCTGTTTAGAGATTACACAAATGCAGTAGCACTGATGAGTGATGTGCTGCTTTATGCATTTGTATCTACGACATGCACACAGAAAGACATACACACTCACTTGTCACTGCAGATAAAAATTTGCAATACTCAAATCACAACACTGTTTCTGTGTAGAGAAGCACAGGTCCCTGCAGCTACAAAAACAAATCCACAACATCCAAGGTACAAGATTTCTTTTGTCACATTTCAAGAGTGCAGCTAAATTGTTGCAAATATTAGGGCTGAAGAACACAAAGTGGGCAAAGTAAGGAAATAAGAAACATTAGGGTTTGGAGTCTCAGGAGTCTTGCCAAATTGGTGGTGTGGGGCTTCATGTGGTTGTCAAACCTAAAGCCCACCCCTCCACCCAGCCCGTAGCCATCTGTCTGATGCACAAGGTACAGCTCAAAGTGATTGCCTCATAGCATATATTTTTTGGAGGTACAGAAGTATGTCAGGAGGCCAACAGAATCAGTTGTAGCTTTCTTCATGCAATGCTCTGAAGCAAGAAATCTAGTTTGCTTACTCAGAGGAGCTACTGTGCATTAGGGTTGACAACCCCCAGGAACCCCACACCACTAATTTACCAAGACTCCAAACCATAATGTTTTAATATCCTTACTTTGTCTACTTTGTGTTCTTCAACCCTAATGTCTGCATTAATGCAGGTTGTCTTACAGTGGAATTGTATTCTCATTCATGCAGGTTCCTTTGAAACCTATGTGAACAGATGCAGACCCGAAGGGCCCTCTGGGCCCTATGCCAAGGGAAGAGTCCATCTGTCTGTACAACAGATCAATACCCCCAAACCGAATTAATAGTCATTGTTTGTCAGGACCTCAAAGAAGTACAGCAGGAACTGTTCCAGCAAACCATCAAAATGAGTGATATCCCAAAACTCAATTTCACAATGTTTGGCTATCTCACAGTAAGTGACTGGGTTGATAACTATTTTGATGATAGCATAGACATTCCAGGAAAAATAAATCAAAAGCATCTTGAAACTGGTAAAACAAACCAAAGTGAGAGTCAGCATTTGGGGAAGTAAACCATTGCAGAGGACACACAAATTGTGCAAGCCCTTGAAACGATCTTTCAAATAAGGCATTAGGATTAACTTTAAGTGTCAGGAGTCCTGAGATATAAATATCTAAATCTGTAATTAACAACATGTAGCTTGCCCCTCAGTGACATCCTTTTCTGTTTCAAGATTCTAAGAAATGGCTGTTACCTTGATTTCATTTACTGATGATTTTGATTGACAGTCATACCCCAGGACACCTGACACCCGTAGGTAAGCCCAATACCTTGTTTAACAGATCCTTTCATGGGCTTTCACAATTTGAGTGGACCCTATAATGTTTACTTCCCTTTAAAAGCAACAGTAATAGAAAATATTACATTTCTCTAGTTACTTTTACTTACTTTGTTTAACATATTCATACACAAATAATTACCGTGCTCCACTATGAGGAACTAACTTTACTGAACTATTAAAGTTGAGGGCTACAGTAAATATTTTTTTCTTCAGCATAAAATGATTCATAAGGCATTCATTTTTTTAACATTTATCCATTTTATAAGTGCATTAATCCATGGCAGGTCACATGTGTATCAGGAATTAATGTGTGCCCTAGATGGTTGTTTTAGGGCACTCAGCCTTTGGCTTTGTGCCTTAAACCACCCGGAGTGTGCATTAATGCCTGATACTCCCATGCCCTGTCTTAGGTTAAAGTATACATCTCACATAGTTTAGGCACACAACTGCTCAGCTTCACTTTGTGATCCTCTCACCCAAAGTGCAGGAGATGACACTCATACCATAACAGACATATCACACAGCACGTATAAAGTGATATTAGAAATCATAACATGAGTCTTAGCCAGTCAGGATTTTTTATTTCTTCACATTCCAGCTACTCATATAACCATAAAAGTGTCTCACACAGACAGTTCTAAAATTTTGAAGTTCTAATTTAATTTGGCATAGTCCCTTTCCTTTTCCACACAGTTTTCTCTAAATTTCTGAAAAGTAAGACAGGTGATTTTAACTTTATTTTTTTCAATTTTTCAAAATGGAAATCTTCAACATGATTTATAATATGTTTGTATGTACAGTTTTTGTGTCTCTTATGGTTATAAGAGTTTCTTCTCAAGGCTTTTGTGTACTAGAACTGCTCAGCTTCCCTTTGTAGTTCCTTTACCCAAAGAGCTTAAGAATGCCCTCATAACCACAAGAGACACAGGAACTGTACATATAAACATATAGCAAAACGTGACTTTAAAGACCCTGCCAGAGTCCTTGCTGTGAAGGATACTACTAGCCTAGAAATGGCTGGTGGCAGGACACAGAGGGTGGTGGTAAATGGCTGTCATTCCACAGAGGGAAGCGTGACCAGTGTCATACCACAGGGATCAGTCCTATTCAACATCTTCATCAGTGGCATTGCACAGGACCAAGAAGGCAGAATTTCCCTGTTCGCTGATGACATGAAGCTCTGTAATAAAGTGGACACGCCAGAAGGTATAGACAAAATGAGGAAGGACCTGCAGAAGCCTGAAGAATGGTCAACAGTTTGGCAGCTGAAATTCAACGCAAAGAAGTGCAACTCTGCAAGATAATGCATATGGGGCACAAGAACCCTGAAACAACATATCAGTTGGGAGGTGAGGATATAGCATATACCAAGCTGGAAAGGGACCTTAAGGTTATCATCTCTGATAACCTCAAGGTAGGGAAATGGTTTGACAAGGCAGCAGGTAAAGCAAACAGAATGCTGGGATGCATAGGCAGGGGCATCACCAGTAGGAAAAGGGAGGTCATTATTCCACTATACAAGACACTACTGAGGCCCCACCTGGAGTACAGTGTACAGTTATGGAGACCTTACCTGCATAAGGACATAGACAGGGTAGAGAAGGTTCAGAGGAGGGCAACAAAGATGGTACAAGGATTGCATCACAAGTCCTATGAGGACAGGCTGAAGGACTTGAATATGTACTCCCTGGAGGAGAGGAGGGAGAGAGGGGATATGAGACATACAAGTACTTTACAAGGAGGAACAGGGTGCAGGAATACACTATTTTCCAGTGAAAAAGATGTTTCAGGACTAGAAGGCATGGGATGAAGTTGGAAGGAGGGCAATTCAGGGAAATGTGAGGATGAATTTCTTCACAGAAAGGGTAGTGGACTAGTGGAATACCCTGCCAGAGGAAGTGGTGGGGGCTGAAACAATCATGGGATTTAAGAATGCATGAGATAGACATCAGGGAATTCTGGAGGTCAGGGATAGGGGGCAACAAACTTCTAGAAAAATGTAAAGGGAACTTACAAGCTCAAATGGGCAGACTGGGTGGGCCATAGGCCCTTATCTGCTGACAGTGTCTGTGTACCTATGTATCTATGTTATTGTGAAATCAGCTGGATGATAGATTAATCAGAAGTTTCCTGTTGTGTGTGTCAGTCAGGAGCTGTACAGTAGCTAAAGAAAAACAGAAGATGCTTTGTTGTTAAGGAGATAAATCTCAACCTAGAGGTCTATGTTTGTGTTTGGTGACCCAAGTGGAAGGATGGCTATCATGTAATATACTGAATTCCACTGGGTAGCCCCTTCCCCTTCAACCTGTGCAGTTTCAGCCTATTGGAACACTGCAGTTACTGTGACTAGACTCAGCTGTCCATGTCTTCTTCATTTGCACTGCTAAATAACATGGGTGCTTCCACTTTAGGTACTTCTCAGTACAGAGGTACCCATCAGAGTGGCCCTACCTCAATTCATACTTCTTGTTTTTTCTATATTAAGCAGGAGGAAAAATTTTGTTATAAGCCATCTCCATGGGCTAGGCTGCATTGGGCTGTTTGGTCTGCTGGTGGCCTGGTTTCCAGTCCTGAGTCCAGGAAGACAAAAGTGGAAGCCAACAGGGAGAGAGTGAGCATTTTGCAAGGCTACCCTTCTCCTAGGAGTAGGTGACTGCATCCCATTGCCCCAGAAGCAATATACTGGGGAGGTGTACTTATGGTGCCACTGGCAGCATGGGTGACCACATGCCACCTGACATCCTCCTAGGTTGTCACAAGCATGTGTACTCATGAGGTAGATGGGTGGGAGTACACAGAGAAAAAAACAGAAGTAGCTTGGTCTGGTATGCTGGATGAAGGCCTCAGCAGCACATGATCCCCCTACTGCTCTAGGTTTGCTCCCTCAACCACCTTTGGAGTTGCAGGCTCATCTTCCCTCTGGTGGCTGCAGGAAAAAGTCCCCAGTGAAGGGACAGATCAGACCTTTTGGCTGTGGAAGCCCTGTTGTGCCTGACAGTGCACACTGAAGGCCAGTGAAGTAAGTCCAGTAAGTAGTGTATAACAGGAGGTTCTGAAGGAGGGGGTGTTAGGGGTTGTGGTAGCAAAAAAATAATGACGAATGACGATTGCCATGAACCCACTCCTGGGGGACAGGTCCACTGAGCTCACAGTGCCATCACTAAGGCTGACCAAGTTCATGACTGAACACTCGCCATGGGGTCCCAAAGCCTCCTCTCTATTCTATGTAAGGAAAAAATACAGTCTCAAGTCTGTAGCCAGGTGAGAACCCTCCTTGGTTGCTGTACTGGGGGGGCCCAGGTGTTATGAGGAATTTGGGATTTGCCCTCATACACCTGATTGTGTCCTCTCCCACGGGGTGTGCAGCACCTAGTTCCCCCTTACAGACTCCTCCCCAGACCTGTGTATTCTCCCCTACTTTAGGCATCCAGATCCCTAGTCTTTTGTAGTGATGGTGACACCTTGCATTTACCAGGTTGGTCTCAGAACTGAATAAACCTCTTACCTTTACACATACAAAATCACTCACAGGCAGCTTTAAAAGCAAATTGCTTTACTAAATTACTTAAATAATTATCATACAAAAGATTCAGAAATTTGGTTACAAGATAAAACAAAAGTTGGAAAATATACATAAAACAAACACACTGTAAACTTTTAATTGTCTAGTTTTCTACCTGGTTCATGGATGATCAAAATCCAGAAAAATTAATGAGTTTGCAAAGACACAGTTCTCTCTTGCATTCACTGGTCCTTAGTCTGTCTCTGTGGCAGTCTTGCTTGATGTGTGACAGGAAGAGTGTCCCATTAAAAAGTGTGCAATGTGCCCTGATCTGAGGGCTTTAAATACCTCTGGTACATGCAGTTTGTAACTCTTTGTTGGCCTTATATTTTTGAGCCAGCAGGGGTCTCTCTTGCTCTTGCCAGGATTTTCAAGTGAACCATATTATTGATTAGTTAGATTCTCTTACAGTTTCAATATCCTTTGCTCTTCCCTCATCCTTCCTGACTTCCAAATGAAGATAAATTATAACACCTGAAGTGTATTCACCTTAGACTTCCAGTGTAGGTATCCCTCTCCTTCCTGCCACCAAAAAATGAAATTATACCAGGACAGTTCCTGGAACCTAAAGCACTTTTCCTTTGAAGTGTAAGTTTATGATGGAGGGAGATGGCGTCTCAATTCCTGTCACTTTACGATACCCTGCCTTTGAAATGTAATTTTCAGCTCCCTGACAAGTAAGCCATTCTCAGATCACAGAATACCAATTTCCTCTGCATGTAACCATTTAAAAAAAACATGGGCATCTTTTGGCAACCCTTAGTTCTGGCCTCTTTGAAACTTTGAAGCATAACCAATTTCCTCTGCATGTAACCCTTTAAAAGCATAAACAAAATCACAGAAAAAAAAAAGTATTACAAGAATATATCGGCAATATTACACCGCAGTGTCCAAATCACCACATCCCTTCCTCCTTAGACTGAACTTACTGGAACACACCCCTATTGTATGGTAGAGTTTCCATAATTCTGTTCACTGTTCTAACTGGTGAGATAGGCCATCTGCATTTGCGTTGGACGACTCAGCCCGGTGCATAGTTGTCATATCACAGGCTTGTAGGGCAATACTCCATTGGAGTAGCCATCCATTTGTTTTACCTATCTGATTTAACCACACCATGGGGTTGTGATTTGCTTGTACCTTGAAGCGTCTCCTATAAAGGTACAGCTCTGATTTCTTCAGGGCCCATACCAGCACAAGGCATTCCTTTTCAACTGTGGAGTATGCCTGCTCTCAGGGAAGTAACTTCTTGCTAATGTACACTATTGGGTAGTCTTTTCCCTGATTAGATGTCAGGCTAAGGACTGCTCCAATCCCCACATCCAAGGCATTTGTCTGGACTACAAACTGCTAAGTGTAATCTGAACTGGCCAACACAGGGACACTGTGCAGGGCCGCTTTTAGGTGTGTGAAGGCTCGTTCACAGGCTGGTTCTCACTTTAATCTTTTGGGCTGTCTTTTCTTCAGCAAGCTAGATAGGGGAGCCTCTAGGGTACTGTACTTGGGCACAAACTTTTGGTAGTACCTGCGGTCCCTAGGAAGCTCCCAAGCTGCTTTTGGGTTACCAGTGTGGGCCATGCCTTTATTGCCGCAATCTTTGCATGACTGGAATGAAGCTGCCCCTGCCCCTCTACTTGGGCTAGATATGCCACCTCTGCCATAGCCATCTGGCACTTTTCAGCCTTGACAGTGAGCCCTGCCCTCTATATCCTGCCCAACACTCCCTTCAGGTGGGACAGGTGTTCCTTCCAGCTGATACTGAACATAGCAATATCATCCAGATAAGGCACTGCATACTCTTCAGTACCATGTAACACCTGGTTGATCAACCTTTGGAAGGTGGCAGGGGCGTTCTTCATTCCAAAAGGCATTACCTAGCACTTGAATAATCATATTGGAGTGATGAAGGCTGACTGCTCTCTAGCTCTGGCTGTTAACTCCACCTGCCAGTACCCTTTCATCAAGTCAATGGTGGTTAGGTATGTCGCCCCTCCCAACTTGTCCAGTATTTCATCCGTCTGTGGCATTGGGTGGGCATCAAACTTCATGACTGTGTTGAGTCCACGATAGTCCATGCAAAAGCAAGTAGAATCATCTGGCTTGGGCACTGGAACTACGGGTGAGGCCCAGGGACTGTGGGATTTCTGGATTACCTCTAAATCCAGCATTTACTCCACCTCCCTCCTAATGTCCTTTAGGAAAGCCTCAGACACCTGGTAGGATGTCCACCATAGGGATGCTTGCATCCCTGTGTCTACATCATGTGTCACTAAGGGGGTTCATACAGGCTTGGTCATAAACAAAGGGGCAAAGTCCTCTAAAACTTCTCTCACTTCCTGGGACTGTTCTGGGTTCAACTGGGGTGACAGTCTGATTACTTCCACAGGTGACTCCTGCTTGCTTTCCTCTAGCAAGTCCAGGAGGGGGTCTTCCTCATCCATCCCCTCCCCAGGACTATACACTGCAAATACCATGTCAGCCTTATTTGCATATGATTGCATATGGCTTCATCATGCTGACATGGTACATCCTATGGGTATGTCTCCTGTCAGGCAATTCTGTGCTATAATTTACGTCATTAACCTGTTGGACTATGGTCCCGCCCACTCGGCCTACAGCTTGTCCTTCCAGACCAGAATTAGGACCATGACTTCTTGCCTTGCACTGTATGTGTGAGTTCTGGCTCCACGGTCATACCAGTCTTTTTGCTTCTGCTGGGCAGCTGACAGGTTGCTTTGGGACACCTCCATAAGCTCCTTCAGGTTCTCCCTAAATGTCAGGACAAACTCCACTATGGGAGTTCCCTGGGTGGTGTGCTTCCCTTCCCAGTCTTCCTGGATCAAGTATAGGAGCCCATACACCCAATGTCCATATAAAAGTTTGAAGGGGGAACCTGTTGACTCTTGGGGCACCTCCCTGTATGCGAACAACAGGTGGGGAAGGCATTTCTCCCAGTCCCTCCCATACTGTTCAACAAATGCTTGGAGCATCAATTTAAGCGCACCATTAAACCTTTCCACAAGCCCATTGACTTATGGGTGATACGATGTCATGCATATCTGCATCACCCCACACTTCTCCCACAAACACTTCATCAGGTTCGACATGAAGCTACTCCCTTGATCAGAGATGACCTCCTGCAGAAACCTGACATGGGAGAAAATCCCTAGCAAGGAGTCTGCCACTTTGCCTGCCTGAAGTGAGGAGAGGGTGACCACCTCTGGGTACCTGGTGGCATAATTGACCACCAGCAGGATGAACATTTTCCCAAAGAAGCTTGGGTTACTCAAAGGTCCCACAATATCCATTCCTACCCTCTGGAATGACTCCTCCACAATGGGCAAGGGAATTAGGATAGCTTTGGTTTTACTACCCACCTTCTCTATCTGTTGGCACTGGTGACAAGACCTGCAATTTTCCTTCACATGCTGGGTGAAGCTGGGCCAATAGAAATTCTGGGGCAATCATTGTGTGGTGCAAGTGATGCCCAGATGTCTGGACATGTGGATGTCATGAGCAACCTTGAGCAATCACTCATGATACCCCTGGGGAATGACAAGCTACCTGCCCATCACTCCTCCCTCTGTCCTCATATCCTGTGTATACAACAGTCCACTGTCCCAAAATACCCGCTGTCTCATGTCACCTCCCTGCATCCCATCAGTTTCTGCACAAGCCCTCAGCCTCTCCAAACTAGGATCGGTCCTCTAAGCAGCTGCAAAATCTTCACATTTTCCCAAAGCATGGGATATGTTCCCCTCAGTTCCTAAACTGGGGTCCATAGCTCTAGCATCAGGGCATTCAGAGTCACTGCCATCCCTAACTTTCTGACCATTTGTTACCCCACCCTCTTCAGAGTAACCTTCTGCAGCTGTTTGGTGAACGGCTACCTGGGGAACTCGTACCTTCCTTTCACTACTCTCCATGTCAGGAGACACAGGCTGGGGAACCAGACTCCTATTTTTTCCACAGGGGCTTCTGTGGGGTTCAGGGAATCACAAGTGGCCTTAGCCATTTGGCTGTGGGTAACCACACACACCACCCCCTGCTGTAGATTATTCCCTATAATCACATCCAGGTCGAAGTTGTCTGCAACTGCCACTTTTTGCACCCCCTCTCCTGTCTCGCCCCAATCCAGGAGAACACTAGCTAGTGGCAGAGTTTTCTCCTCTCTAGTGAATCCCCTCACCATTACAAACTGATTAGATATAAGCTGTTCAGACCCAATCAAATCCCTTTTACCAGGGTAAGAGATGCCTCTGTGTCCCTTAACTCCTGGGTTTGGACCCCATTTACAGTAACTGGGTGTATGTGCTCTCTCATGTTTACAGGAGTGCTTTCAGGGATATACAGTGCACCCAACTCTGTTCGAGCACCACTTTGTCCACTCTGTGCCCTTTTTAGGACACTGTCTAGCAAGATGCCCTGACTGTTTACAAAACCAACAGTCATCATTTCTTTTATCCAAGACATCGATTTTTGGTAACTTGGGGCTTCCCCCTTTCTATAGAAGCAGTGAGGGTTTTAGCTGCCCTGAAGGTGTGCTTTTCCCTTTCTGCCCTGCCACACCTGCCTCATTTCCTTTCAGTGCAGGCCTGCTCCTGGCATAGCAATCTGAGAGCTCAGCAGCTTGCTATGCTGTTTTTGGCTGTCAATCCTCTAGCCAAGTTTTCAACTCTGCTGGGCCAAGCCCAAAAGAACTGCTCTTAAAGTACAGCCTCCTCAATTTTCCACACAGAATTTGCTTCCACCCCCTTCCACCAACGTTTTAAAAACTTGAAGTTGCTTTGTGGTGAGTTCCTCAAATCTCATGTCAGAGCTTTTTCAGAGTTTACAGAACTTAACCCTGTAGGCCTCAGGAGTTAATTCATACTTTTTAAGTAAAGCAGCTTTAAGTTTCTTATAGTCTTGGCTATCATCATTGTCTATTTGGCCTAGTGCCTCATGCCATTTACCAGTAAGTAGCAGGGATAGCTGAAAGCTCCAGGACTCCCTGGGTATTTTGGCCTGTATACAGACCTTTTCAAACGAATTCAAAAATGCATTCATATCCTCCCCCTCTTTAAATGCAGCTATTAATTTGGAATTTAACTTATACCCCAGCCCTGGAGTTTCAGGCTCGGCCATGCCTCTTACCTCCTCTGGCACTGGTCATTGGAGTCTTAGCTTCTCCAGTTCAAACTCTCTCTGGTACTACCTTTCTTTTTCCTTGGCCTCTCTCTCTCTGAAGCTACTTTTCTTTTTCCTTGGCCTCTCTTGGGCACTGTTTTCCTGCATCTCAAGTTCAAACCTCTTCTGCTGGAAGTCCCTCTGCTGCTAGGCTTTGAATTTTCTCTGTTCCAGCTCCAATTTCTTTAGCTCAAATTGTAGCCTGATCCCTTACAGCTCCAGCTCTATGGTGACCTTCCCCTGGTGCTGTGGCCCTGGGTTATCTCTGGCCTTGCTGTCCTCCTGCCTGGGACTGGACACTGTGACATTCTTTGGCACCCCCACACCCAAGGTCTGGTACCTTTAAGTCACTTGCTGTGACTCAAGGTTTGGGGCAACTGCTTGCTCATCAGCTGACATGAGAGCCTCCACGATGTTCTATTTGGATCGCCCCTCATACCGGACCCCTCTTTCCTGACACAACTGCCTTAGGTGGTCTGCAGTGTATTCTCTGTAGTTGGAAGCCATCTTCTTCCCTAACTACTGCTTCACTTACACTGAAAAAACAACAAAAACCAGGGTAGGGAACTTTATACTGAAACCAAATAGGTTTTTTTTTCTCCAAATCTCTGCCCTGTTTGTGTGTGTATTGTTTTCAGTTTATCAATCTGATACACTAGCCTCAAATCCAACCTCTATGCCTGTGCCACCAATATCTCCTGGATCCCACCACTATGCTACCAGATCTGCCACAAACCCACCCCTGGGGGACAGGTCCACTGACCTCACAGTGCCCACCCCTAAGTGCAATCCATGACAGGGGGAACAGAAATACCCTCCAAGTGTCCATCCAGAGTACTCACTGAGTTCACAACTGAGCATGCACCACAGGGCTTCCTTTCTATTCTGGATAAGGGAAAAATACAGTTTCAAGTCTGTAGCCAGGTGAGAACCCTCCTCGGTTGCTGTACTGGGGGGGGCAGGTGTTACAAGCACTTCGGGATTTGCCCTCGTAAACCTGATTGTGTCCTCTCCAATGGGGTGTGCAGCACCTAGTTCCTCCTTACAGACTCCTCCCAAGACCTGTGTATTCTCCCCTACTTTAGGCACCCAGATCCCCTTGTAGGATCCCTAGTCTTTTGTAGCAATTGTGGCACTTTGCATTTACCAGGTTGGTCTCAGAGTTGAATAAATCTCTTACTTTAACACACACACAATCACTCACAGTCAGCTTTAAAAGTAAAGTGCTTTACTAAATTACTTAAATAATTATCATACAAAAGATTCAGAAATTTGGTTACAAGATACCAAAACAAAAGTTGGAAATATACATAAAACAAACACACTGTAAACTGTTAACTGTTTAGTTTTCTACCTGGTTCATGGATGATTAAAGTCCAGAAAAATAAATGAGTTTGCAAAGACCCAGTTCTCTCTTGCATTCACTTGTCCTTAGTCTGTCCCTATGGCAGTCTTGCTTGGTGTGTGACAGGAAGAGTGTCCCATTAAAAAGTGTGCAACATGCCCTGATCTGAGGGCTTTAAATACCTTTGGTCCATGCAGTCTGTAACTCTTTGTTGGCCTTATCCTTTTGGGCCAGCAGGGGTCTTTCTTGCTCTGTCCAAGATGTTTAAGTGAACCATATTATTGATTAGTTAGATTCTCTTACAGTTCCAATATCCTTTGATCTTCTCTCATCCTTCCTGACTTCTTTTAAATGGAGATGAATTATAACACCTGAAGTGTATTTACACTAGACTTTCAGTGTAGATATCCCTCTCCTTCCTGCCACCAAATAATGAAATTATATCAGGACAGTTCCTGGAACCTAAAGCACTTTTCCTTTGATGTGCAAGTTTATGTTAGGGGGAGATGGCATCTCCATTCCTGTCACTTTACGATATCCTGCCTTTGAAATGTAATTTTCAGCTTCCTGGCAAGTAAGCCTTCCTCAGATCTTAGAATACCAATTTTCTCTGCATGTAACCGTTAAAAAAAAAACATAGGCATCTTTTGGTAACCCTTAGTTCTGGCCTGTTTGAAACTTTGAAACATAACCAAGTTCCTCTGCATGTAACCCTTTAAAAGCATAAACAAAACTCACAGAAACAAAATATTACAAAAATATATCTGCACTATTACACCGCAGGGGCCAAATCACTGCAATAATAATTATTAAGATATTGTTTTCTCTATTATAAAAACAAGACTATAAAAAACACAGCTTGTTAGGCTACATGGATACTGCTTTTAGCATTTGACAAGACTCCATACAGAGTTTCTTAAAAGTCAAGAAACTGGATGTTAAGTGGGAAGTTAGACAGAAAATTGGCTTAAAAGCAGGAGGCAATGTGTTGTCATTAATATAAGTTTCTGTAGAAGGGAAGGATTATGAGTGATGTGCTCAGAGTTCAGTAATGGGCCACCTGATGTTTCAGATACATATATATATATAAATATATATATATATATATATATATATGTGTGTGTGTGTGAACAATAATAAAAATATATATATATATATATATTCTTTGCAAAAAAATGTTAATGCACTAGTTAGAATTAAAGTGACAAAGTAGGAAATGTGGTGATAGGGTTTTCAGCCTTAACACCCCACACCCACCCACCAGGCAGCAATAGGAAAACCATTACAGTTTCACCTGTCTTTAGTCTTTGCATCTAGATGGGATGTGCCTTGGTGTTGTCAGCATTAACGCTCACCCCATTAGATTATGAAAGAAGCTGAGATATGTAGAGCATAAGGAGAATGGGGCATGCTAGGGCTGACAAACCCCAAGGCACATCCCAAGCCTGATTAGCGAAGATGCGGGACAGGTGAAACTGTAATGTTTTTTTTCTGTTGCTGCCTGGTGGAGAGGGGGGGAGGTGTTAAGGTTGGAAACCCTAATGCCACATTTCTCTACTTTTGTCACTTTAACCCTAACTAGTGCATTAACAAAGGTTTTTGCAAAGAATGTCCTTACTTTTTGAGGTAGTATAATTGTGGAGCCGTTGGGCTCCAGAAAGCCGGATCGAGCCCTGAATGGACCAGCCATGTGCCTCATATGCGCGGCTACGGTCTCCTCAAACCACCACCTCAGACACCTCCACTAGCCACCGTTGGGCTCCAGAAAGCCAGATCGAGCCCCAAATGGGCCAGCTGTGTGCCTCATAGGTGCAGCTACGGTCTCCTCAAACTGCCACCCCAGATGCCTCCACTAGCCGCCGTTGGGCTCCAGAAAGCTGGGTAAGGACATCCCTGGCCTGGGGAAGCTGTGATTGGCTGCTATTGGCCGACCGCTCTCCACGCCACTCACCAATTGCCTCCAGCTCCGGCCACTGCCTCCTGATTGGTCTATTCACTGACTCTGCTTTACTGGGCTGTGCGCCCATTCAGTTGCATTGCACAGTGCCGAAATTTTACTTCTGGACTTGCTGCCTGAAATATTTCCTAAATGTCTGCTTTGTTTTTTCCTGTATCTGCAGTGTTGATATGAATGTCATGCTATGCTAGTGTTAGTTACCGAATCCGATGTTGCACAAGCCCTGTAAAAATAGTTGTAACTCTTTTTTTATGAATGCTCTGTCTATTCCCTAGTACTGATTTTTGTGCAGTGATTTTTCACCAATGTAGAGTATAGCCTACACTGCACCTAACTGTGTTTAACTCTGTCTCTCTTTTGCTCTCTCTCTCTCTCTCTCTCTCTCCCTCTCTGCCCTGCCTGCTTGCTCTGCCTATCTTCTGCCTCTTGTTCTTTCTTTTTTTTTATCTCTCTCTCTCTCCCCCAGCACAATTACCCAGCCATTTTTTGCGCCCTCCTGCTGGTGCCAGGTCAAGTTGTTGATCCAATTATTTCTGGCTGCTACTCCTCCCCCACCCCCATCTAATTTACATCTTAAATAGTTGTAATTATTTTCTGTCTCTCCCGCTCACTGCCATTCTCTGGTTTATTCCCCTGCCCTACTCTTTAGATGCTACATCACGACCTTTTGTTCCTGATAGCTTATTGCTCGCTCAGTCTGTTCTTTTTCCCCTCTCTAGATCGTGTCCCGAATGGGCCAGCCATGTGCCTCATAGGTGCGGCTACAGTCTCCTTGAACTGCCACCCCAGACACCTCCACTAGCTGCCATTGGGCTCCAGAAAGCCGGGTAAGGACATCCCTGGGCTGGGGAAGCTGTGATCGGCTGCTATTGGCCAACCGCTCTCCGCACCACTCACCGATTGGCCTCTGGCTCCAGCCACTGCCTCCTGATTGGTCTATATACTAACTCTGCTTTACTGGGCTCTGCGCCCATTCAGTTGCATTGCACAGTGCCCAGATTTTATGCCCACCCCTCCCCCCTCTGACCTTAATTAAATAGTCTCTGGTTCCGCCCCCTGCCGTCAGGATTCACCCCGATCCTTTTCTCCTCTTATCCCCTAGCTAAATCTCCTTCCACCTGCATTCCTTTTTTTCTTTTCGTTAGGTGACTCATTCAGACTACTAAGTGCACCTGCTATTTTTTCGCCCTGCAGTGGTCCACAGCTCTCAGTGCTCTCCATTCTATTTCCCTTTCTGCACCTCACCACCTACTAAAACGCACCTCTGTTTTTAGACTTTTCCTCTTTCTCCTCCTATTGCCATCCCTGACCTTGCCTCTCCCCAACCTCTTCCTCTTGCCTCTTCTTGCCCTCTCTTTTTTTTCTCCCCTCTGCTAGCTTCCTGGTGCCTGCTACCCCTCTCCACCCTCCACCCTACTTGTACCCACCCACTACCGTCAACTTGGTACTATGGCCCTTCCTCCCTGCCCACCTTTGTGGCACCCCCCTGCAAAGGACTGGCCACTTACGACAAATCATGCAGATGGAACTTGAGGAAACCGACCCTTGCTACTAGCCATTGCTCTGCACTGGGATCCTCGATACCTACGCTGCATTCAGGCAAGCAAGTACTGGACACGAAATTTCACCTACTATAAGCAACATCAGATGGCTCTAAAACTCCTGCTTCTTCTCCTCCTGATGTCAGGAAGTGTTCATCCGAACCCGGGACCTGCTCACTCCAGTTCAACAAATCTTGCCAAAATGGAGGGAGGTCTTACCATTGCTACCCTCAACATTTGCAGCTTCCTTCCAAAGCTGGCCTCCCTTCAAATCTTTGCCAACCAATATAACCCCAACATCCTAGCCATTGTTGAAAGCTGGCTGACACACAGTACTCCAGACCATGCCATCTCGCTTCAAGGCTACAGCGTCTTCAGACTTGATAGGATTACTAAAAGAGGGGGGTTGTGCAATTTACTTAAAAGACAACATCACTGATCACCCTGTCTGCACTACCTCCTCAAACACCCCAGTGCAATTCCTTCCTGTCAAGCTACTCCTTGGTGCCCAAAATAAAGTTCTCACTGTAGTTGCTGTCTACATCCCACCAAAAGACCGAGGGACTGGTCTTGAAACTGTGCTTGAATTTGTAAGATCACAACCTCCTGGCACCAAGATCCTCCTCCTAGGTGGTTTTAATATCAACTGGCTTGCACCTGATGTAGGGTCCCACAAGGATGCTATCTTGTCAGCTAATGTAACGCAGATGGTCAACTCCCCTACTAGGAAGAATTACAAATCGGGCACTAGCACCCTTCTAGACTGGGTCTTTGTCAGCCACCCAACCTGCATAAATAACACCTCCATCCTCCCGGACTCCCTCAGTAACCAGTCCCCTGTTATCTGCACCTGGACAAGTAAGTTTCGCAAGCCACCTCCAAAAACCATCTCAAGCATGGTACTACCACATGGCAATCTGACCCATCTCAAGTCCTGCCTCAGTCAGCAAGACTGGTCACCAATTTACAAGTCACAAGATGTTGACTCAGCCCTTGATTACTTCATCACCACTTTCAATGCCGCCTGTGACTCTTACACACCAGTAAAAAAGCGTAAAGTCAAAAGTTTCTCTAATCCCTGGCTCACTGCTAAGCTTTTGGCCCAACTAAAAACAAGGGACCACCTCTGGGCAATAGCTAGAGCCTCAGGCTCCCTGACGGACATCCAAAGGTACAAACAGTCTCATAACTACTGCACTAAACAAATCCAAATGATGAAGAGTTCCTACTTCAAGGAAGCCCTTACCAACACCTGGGGTGACAGTAGAGCCTTCTGGGACAATATCAGAAATATCACAGGAAAGCAGTCCAAATCTTCCCCTACTCTACTGACTGTTGACGGAGCCACTACCCTAGACCCAATGGTCATGGCAAATACCCTCAATGCAACTTTCAACAACCTTAGTGGGGTCCTCCCCCCGGACTTCTTTTCGGATGTAGACCCCTCGGAACCAACATCGCCTCCTGCCACACCAAATAAACTGCCTTTCCATTTCTAAAAAGTTTGGGCACATGAAGTCTGCAAATACATAAAAAAGGCTATCTCTAAGTCCAGAGCAAGTAGCGATACTATAGACCTCAAACTACTATCCCTTACCCTGGAAGAGATACTGCTCCCACTCACCAGAATTTTCAATCTCTCCCTCTGCCTTAGTCAATTCCCCAGCAAATGGAAATTTGCAGTTGTTACTCTGGTGTTCAAAAGTGGTGACAAGTCTTTACCTGGGAACTATCGGCCAATATCAATACTACCACCCTCTCCAAGACCCTTGAGTGCATTGTTGCGGACCAACTCACAGACTACCTGCGAAAGTATAACATCCTCTGTGCACAGCAACACAGTTTCAGGCAAGGGCACAGCACATCGACCGCCCTCCTGGAATTCACTGGAGTCATCCATAATGCAATGGACAAAGGACACCTGTATTCATTGACCTAACAAAGGCTTTTGACACTGTTCACCATGGCCTGCTTGTCAAACAGCTACTGACTAATGTGCTCTCACAGGACTCTAGTGCTTGGTTAAAAAGTTACCTGGCCCAACGCTCACAAAGAGTAAAAATCTCAGGAGTTCTCTCAGACTCAAATCTGGTTCTCTCAGGCATCCCCCAGGGATTCATACTGTGCCCTCTTCTCTTCAGCATATTTCTAAACTCCCTTCCTCAGTCTTGCCCAGAACAAATAACCCTCTATGCTGATGATGCCATGATTCTCTCCACCCATAAGGACCCCAAACCCTTACTTCTCAGCCTGCAACTTGCTTTCACCAAGGTTGAGAACTGGTTCTCAGAACACAAACTGGTCCTAAACCACAAAAAAAACTAAATCCATGCTCTTCTCCAGCTTGCAAAACAAGAAAAGACAAAATCCGCTTGCTATCAATACCTACGCAGGAAATACCCTCGAACAAGTGTCATCATTTAAATACCTTGGAATCTCTCTCGATCTCTGCCTATCCTTTGGGACACACATTGATAGTATTGCAAAAATTGTGAACCAACTCATTGGTATCCTATACTGAAACAGACAGTACCTTACCCAATCTGCGCTGAATATTGCTATCCAAAGCTCTGTCATCTCTGTCAAAGACTATGGCCTAATTATCTATGGCTCTGCCTCAACTACCGCCCTCAGGTGCATAACAACCTCCCCTAACAAGGCCTGTCGGTTGCTCACTGGTGCCCTAAGATGCAGTCATACATGTGAGCTCTATGCTCAAATGGGGGGGTTACAACTCTCCAATCGCATAAAGTACCTTTCCTGTTTGATGGCAAAAAAATCTACCCTGGGCCTCACTCCATCTTGTATCCAAAACCTACTATGCCCTAATACCAACCCCCGTTTCACCAGAAGTTTGGATCATCAGCTTCTACAGATCCCCCGATGCTGCACCACTCAGGGCCAAAGATTCTTTGCCCACCGTGTACCCAGCTGGTATAATGCCCTCAGCGCTTACATCACCGCCTCCGCCTCCCTAGGAGTATTCAGATCTAGGCTCCACCTTCACCTCACAGCCTCCAGCTCTTGTGACTGCTTCAATTAATTTCTGCCCTTGACTTTTTTGCTTAGCCTCCCATCCCTGTCACTTTGACAAAGACGTGAGTCGCACTAGTCTCCCTACATCTGCCACCCCTTGCTCCTCTCTCCCCCTCCCTTGTTTTCTATGTTGAATTCTTCCAATCAGCCAGTATGTGTTACTCAAGTATTTTTATTCCATGATGCCATAACTGAACTGCTTAATACTGTTTAATGCTGCTTCATAATTTGTTGCTTTTTTTGTTTAATTTTGTTTTGTTTGTACCCTACTGACGTGGAACCTTTGTAAAAGAGCCATGGCTCAAAAGTATTAATTCTTAGATTTTAATAAATAAATAAAAAATGTGTCTATGGGAGCTGCACTTGCATTTGTAGTAAAACTGGAAGGAAATTGTCAGCATAGCCTTCTTATTACCCCCACCTTACGAATCCAGTAATGTAAATTTTGAAATCCCTGCCAAAACGTGATTCTGCACCACCGCATTGCCATTGCTTGCCACAGATGCGAAAACACAATTTGGCCAGGGTTTGAAAAATGACAGCTATCACATTCATGAGGTGGTATAAAAAGATGGTTATGCTGAAAATTTGGAGTTAAAATATGTAAAATTGCCAAACTTATGAGTGAGCATAGCAAAATTTCAATGTATGTGCATATGTTTTCCATTTCTACATATTTTTTCCCAAAATTTTCAACATAGCCTTCTTATGATGCCACCTCATGAACAAGGGTGGTGAAATGTTTCAAATCCTACCTGAAAGGCGATTTCACCAACCAACCACAAAATCACCTTTCGGGACAGATTTGTGAAACTCCACCAACATTGTTAATGAGGTGGGGTCTCAACAAGGCAGTGCTGAAAATCTGGTGTACAAATATGAAAAAATGACAAAGTTATGCACCAAAGCTAAAAACCGCACTACAATTCACCAAACTGCACTTACCTTACTTTCTCATATAGCAATCAATGTTTCCAGCAGCAAGACATGTCTATGATCAGAGAGTGGATCTTCACCCTGGGACCTGTTCAGATGAGTGAGGGTGTGTGGGGGTGGTGTGGGGACATGGGGTGGTAGGTGCTGAGTGGGAGGATGGGGTGGGCAGGGGTCATATCTGTGAGGACCTTTTATTAAACAGATTAAAAAAAGACATTGAGGGACCGTTTTGTTTATTACAGGGTATTTGAAAATGGGGACAGTGATTGGAGGGGGAGGACACTAGACACCAGGGATATATATCTATATTACAGGGATTTGACAGTCAGAGTGTGTGTGGGGGGGTGCCACTAGACACCAGGGAAATACATTTCTTTAACAGTGACAGTGATCAGAGGGGGGGCACTAGATACCAAGGAAATGCATTTCTTTTATGAGGACAGCCGTCAAAGAGGGAGGTGCCACTATACACCAGGGAAGAATATTATAACTATGGGGAGGGTGATTGGAGGGTGGGGGATGCTACTAGACACCAGGAAAAACATGCCAGGAAGCAAAAAAAGGATTTTCCTCTCAGGAAAAAAATAATATTTTTTTGTGACTCATGATACAAAGAAAGAATCTTCTTTCATATCTCACAATGCAAAAAAAAGATGGATAGTGTTAAAAAAAACACTTCAAGGCCATTTCTCCAACAGTTAAGTGCAGAATCCGGCTAAAGGGATCCATAAGCAAACTACTTGTGTTGTTCCTCTCCTCAATGTCATTTTTGCGGTTTTCTAAATTTTAATATTTGGGGGTAAATGGAAAACAAGATGGTGGCAAATGAAAAAGGATTTTCCCCTCACAGAAAAGGATGACATCAATAACAAAAAAAAAATATTTTTTTTTGTCTTATACAGCTATCTTTAAGTGCTTACTGAGCATGCTCAGAACCAATTATTCAAAATTTCAAAATTAAATAACTTTGGAACAGATTAATATTTTTTCACCAAACAAGCAAAAGAAACATTTGTGGGTCAGACCTTTTCTACCCTGAACATTTTTAGGCCAAAATTCCAAACCAGCCAGGCACTAGCCAAGTTGACAGAAATCCAAGTAAAACATGTGGAAAAAATCCAGAAAAAATTTATTTTTGCACTCTCTGTATCTCAGAATCTGCACATCTGACTGGAACAAAATTTGGCATGCCAAGAGATATATCCCATGAGACTGCATGTGAAAAATTTAATGCAAATCCATTGAACAGTTGTGAAGTTACTAAACTGCAAAAATTGGGGTTTAACATTAACGTGCCTACTCAACCCTATCTATAGGGGCACAACCACACCCCTATAATAAATATAGATAGATAGATAGATAGATAGATAGATAGATAGATAGATAGATATACACATATACGTAACATGTATGTATATATTCATCGCAAAAACTACATTAATGGACACATTAAGGTTACAACACAAAAGGAGGGAAATGTGGAGTTAGGGTTTTTTTCAATCCTAATGCCCTCCCCTCTCCAGCCCTTAGCCTGATGACCCAAGGCCAAGCTACATGTGCAAGGCTATTCCTTAGTGGTCCACTGCTTTGAGATATAGGTCTGGGTCCATGTCCCACAGGTCTGCTGCTTCATGCAGGCACTGCAGGACCAGTTATAACTTTCTTTGCACCCGATGTGAAGCATGAGATCAGTCATAGCTTTCTTCTGCAGTGCCCCAGACATGTAGCTTGAAGCAGCAGACCCATAAGAGCATAGATCTGGATCAAGTTTGGGCTTGGATCATGAGGCTAGGAGACAGAGGAGGGGGTGGGTGTCAGGGCTGAAAACATTCTTGTAGCTTTGTAACACTAACATATGGATTAACTTAACTTTGACTGCATACGCCCTTGGCCCTTTTTGTGCCTGGACCCAGACCTGTAGTCTGAAGAGGCAGAGTCATGGGACGTGGCCCTGGTCCTGCAGCTTGGTTGTGGCTCATGAGGCTAGGGGCTAGAAGAGGTGGTTGGGCATTAGGGTTGAAAAAAACATAATACCACATTTTATTCCTTTTGTGGCTTGTAACCCATTAAAGTAGTTTTTCTTTTGTAATGAATATACAGTATATGTAATATGTGCAAATAGACACAGATAGATTGACAGGCAGACAGACAGACAGACCGACAGACAGGTCATTTGGAAGAGGATAACATAACGAAAGCAGGATTTCCACATTTACGGATGATACTGAGGTTGGAAACCTTAGTGTATCCAGTAATGTAGAACTTTGTGCTAAATTCAAAGTGATAAGAAACTGAGCCAGAAAGTGGCATGTACAGAGGATAATTCCCATTTCCTGGTACTCCAGGAAACTAACAAAGTTAAAAAGGCAAAATACAGTGTAAACTGGCATGTTTTTACTTGTCGATTATGGTTCAGTTAAGCTCCATGGAAGTATTCAGCTGGAATGTTAAGGGGGTCAATCACCCTATCAAGAGAAAGAACAGTCTCATTTTTTAGGGAAGGAAAAAGTTCACACTGTGCAGTTCCAAGAAATCCATCTCACAGATCTTGAGCAAAGGAAACAGGGGAGACAGGATGGGGCAGACTTCATTATTCTTTTCTCAATGTTAAATATGGCAAGTCGTACTGACTGTGACGCCCTTAGGAAGAAAACCTACGTGGCGCTAACCCCCTGACTAACTTGCAACAACCCACCAAGATGTATTGTTGCAGCCCCCCTTGGCCATTGAGCCCTGACCCCCAGCACTCAATGATAACTAAGCCAAGGGGCAGACGCCTTGTTTGCCTTGCACTAATGCTCACTCTGATTCTAAATAAGTTGGAAGCAATTATATAATGTGAATACCATTAATTATTTATTGTTTATTTCTTTGAATTTTGCACACCAGGATAGCTTCATTTACATGAAACACCTATTTTCAAGATGGTTCTAGGGAACTTAACAACAGTAGAGTTGTCACACGACAGTTACAAGACATTTAGTCAAGGGCAACATTGAACAAAACATTATTATAACATTTTATATCAACATATTTACATGGATCTTGGCTCCTTGGTCTCCACTTAAATGAAGCAAGCACCCTTAGCTGTGTCCAGGATAAATATTTTGGGCCTAATTCTTAAAGCCCCAAGTGTGGCACAAGGTGTCTGCGCCAAACATAAATAGTGCAAGTGGCACCTTGAGTCAGACATTACCCCCGGAACCATTCTCAAAGGCAGCCTGCATCAACTGCAGGCTACCTGCCCCAAACAGGGCTTGTGCTGCCCATGTACCCACAAATGGGCTGTGACATGGTGCAAGGGGGCATGTGGCAGACACAAGCTGCCACAGCCCCCAATTGGGATTCTCATAACTCACCCAGTAGAATAATTTTTAAGTACCCTTAGACCAGCCAGGGCTGGCCTAATGGTACTTAACTATGTCTCCCCTGGGAGAACTGACCTAAATGCAGCATTGTGACAATGTCCTGGTGCCCTATCGGTCCCTCCTTAATGTCCCTATACCAGTGACATATGCCAACCCCTGTACTTGGTGGTCTAGTGGTCCGTTCCACTGCCCGCATATGCCACATGTGTATAAATGCATTATCCTGGTGGAGTAGTGGCTCCTCCCCCACCCACATATGACCCATTTTTAAATGATTTATCCTGGTGGTATAGTGTCTTGCTCCCCTTCCTGACAAGATGTGCCCACCACCTCAACCCTCACCTTCCAACTGTACCCCAAGCTGGGACCGGCACAACCCTCCTCACACCACCTCAGCCGGCCCTGACTGAACTGTCACTGAGCACATAAAATGTTACACTAGGTGCTCACTGAGCATGTACTGTAATGTTTTATGCATTCAGTGACAGTTCAGTTGGGCTGGCTGAGGTAGTGTGTGGAGGATTGTGCAGGTCCCAGCTCGGTGTACAAGTAGGGGGTGCGAGTATTCCACCTGGCATATGGGGGGGCCAAAGCCACTGAGGGCACTGCTGGACTGGTGCACAGCTGCCTTACAGCTTGCAGCAAGCCCTCCTGCTGCATCATGCATTCAGCACCCTTTCTGGCTTGCTGCAAACACAGGGACTTAGCCGCTGGGATCCTACCTGTTAGAGAATCAGGTGCAGGGTCCCTAGTGTACTGGGCTTCGGTGCAAGCTGCTGTTTGCCACAGCTTGTGCAAGTCCAAGTCTGCTTTGAGAATTGGGCCCTTCATTGTGAAAGCAGCAGTGGCAACAGATGAATGGACTGCATTTCTCTCAGAGAAATGTTTTCGTATCTCACAAAGCATTTTCTCAAAGCTGACAGGTGCAAGGTGAGTGAGCATTTAAAAAGCTCCCATTTAAATCACATATCAAGGAACATATACCTGATCACCTGAAAAAACTCACACATTGCACCCTATACCCAGGCCAACCAAATACACATAATTAGTAAATCTGAAACATGTAAAAACAATTTAAATACATATAAATAACAGCGTGACAATATAACAATATTTTAAATTACAGAAATACAAATATACAAAATTCAGAGGCCATACAGTGCAAATTAATTTCTATCTCATTAATTATTACAATCATTTTGGCAAATGAATTTATTATTCCATTTTTAAATTTTCCTTTTTTCAAAATGGGAGTCAATTAAAAGTGATCATTTAAACCTGTTTCAGATGTACTAATTATGTGTATTTGGTTGGCCTAGGTATAGGGTGTAATGTGTCAGTTTTTTTTTCAGGTGTGTGTTCTTTGATATGTGACCCCCACCTTACCCTTACCTATTTATTTCCCCGCTGCCGCACTATTTCCCCTCTGCCTCACCCCCTCTCCACCCTCACCTCTCTGCCTAAGCAAACTTCATTCTCCCTTCCTCAACCCTCGCCTATCCTGCTCCCCCACGTTGCACTTATTTCACCCTCACCCTCATTTCCCTACCCCCCCCACTACAACTCCTGACAAGGCTCAATATCTGACTGCTTCATTTATGTTTGTTTAAATATGTATCTACCTGTATGTTTAATTATACTCTGTAACACTGCACTGATACTGTGTCCATTGTTCCATTTCTAAATGCACTGTGCTTCTTCTTGCTTGACTTGATGTGGAACCTTTGAAAATGAGCTTCCAGCTCAAAGGTGTTATTCCAAGAATTCAAATAAATAAATAAAAACAAAGTGATTTAAGCACTGTCACTTTAAATGAGAGATTTTGAAATGCTCACTTACCTTGCACCTGTCTGCTTTGAGAAAATGATTGGTGGAGCACGAAAATATTTGGTTGAGGGAAGGAGCAGTCCATTCATTTGTTGCTGCTGCTGTTTAAACAATAAAATATCTATCTTGGACACAACTATGTGTGCTTGCTATGTTTAAGTGGAGACCAAGGAGTCGAGCTTCTAAGAGACTGTGAGTTTACCTATTTTGCTTTTGCCACTGGTCCTTGCCATTTCGGAGCAACCTGTTTGTGACTGACATATTTACATGAATACAAACTGTAAAACTACTCACATTTTTTGAGAAGAAAGAAAAAAAAAGCAGAATTAGATCTAATATAACATGAAAATACTTTATGGCATACATTGTGGTTTAACACAGTTTAATAAATACTGGATTGCGAGAAATGGTTTTCATCCATAGTGCACCAGGATAGAGAAAGTAAACAAGCAAATTAAAATTAATGTTGTAGAAAGTTATGGGTTTGTTGTATAAATAGAGTCCCAAGGTGGATATCTAGTGACTACATGGTCTGTTGAGGTGGTTGAACAAGGCTCTTCCAAAGGCACTCAGGTTAGCAAATGGTTTAATATTATCTGGAAGTGTATTCCAGATAGCCAGGTAGCAGTGGCAAAGGCATTTTCACAAAAGGATTTACTGGTCCTTAGTTCATGAAAGAGGGTCCTGTTCTAGAAGTGTAATTGATACCGTAGAGTGGGTATGATAATATTGTAGATTGTTTAGATGAATGTATTTTCCACATTTATATTTACACTGACATTTTTAATCTAAATCTGTAATGGGCCATATTCCCAAAGTGCTGAAAAAAATCCAAAATAGTCCCTATTTTTAAGGGAGGAGAGAGACTTAATCCAATAAATTATCAACCAATTGCATTACTTTCCACTGTTTTGAAATTGTTTGAAAAGCAGCTGTATAAAGCTTTTTGAATATTTGAAAAATATGATCTTTTATCCCTGTGCCAGGCTGGTTTTAGGGCAGGGAGGTCGATGGTTACTCTGCTAGCAGATTTTATGGAATACCATATTTCATCAACTAGAAGCTGCCTCAAATAGAAGCCACCCTCAAATACAAGCCGCAGGTCATAATGAATACTTTTAATAAAAAACACCCTCAAATAGAAGCAATGGCTTCTAATCAGGGTTTAAGTCATGTGAGATAAAACTCTGTAGGTGGGACTCTTTATGATTTTTATCTCTATAAATATGATTATTATTATATTGTTTTTTTTTTTTATTTTTGATCTTAGTGCATGTTTGTTATGCTTGTTTTGCTATGAGGTAGATCAGTAACAATATATCTGACCATATTCAGGATGTGTGATATTTACTTTTTCACACTTAGTAAGTAAGTAAAAATGTATTTCTTGAGCACCCAATCCCGAGGATCTGGACACTTCACAAAGAGGTGCAACAGTTTACAGCAATTTACAACAGTTTAAAATCAGAGTCAATTAGCATTAAAATATATAACAAATAAAACTCAAAAACTCTTTTAAAATTCAGTGGACATCAAATGCCTGCTTAAATAGGTGTGTCTTAAGGTCCCGCTTAAAAGACTCCACAGAAGACCTTCCATGAGTGATCATGGTAAGGAGTTCCAAAGAATGGGCCCCACAACCTCAAAGGCGTGGTTATCTGATGTCCTAAGCCACGCCCTTGGAATCATCAGGAGGCCCTCCATGAAGGAACAGAGTGAGTGTACCAGACAGACAGGTATCAGAAGGTCAATCAGATAGCTAGGGCCAGTATAGGGCCTTATAGGTGAGCAAGCCCACCTTGAAGGCAATCCTTCACCTCACAGGCGGCCAGTGCAGTTAGCGCAAGACCATGGTTATATGAGTGGACCTTGAAAGGCCTATCAACAACCTGGTCACCGCATTCTGCACCAGCTGCAGTTGATGGAGGTTACCTCCACTGACCTCGAAGTATAGACCATTACAGTAATAGAGTCTGGATGTAACAAAAGCATATACCAGTGAGGGCAGGTCATCAGGCAAGATTAAGGGTTTAATCCGGGTGACATTTCTTAAGTGGTAAAAAACACTCTGGATGACAGAAAACACCTGAGCATCATGCGTCAAATCGTCATCAAGAATGACACCCAGATTTCTCACCTTAGTGGCCGCCACCAGTGAGGTGGCACCCACGAACAACTCTGTTCCTAATCCGGTGGTGACCTCATCCTGCCAACGACCAGGCTCAATCACCAGTACCTCCATCTTGTCTGAGTTAAGCCTCAGCCAGTTAGAGGACATCCAGTCCTGGATCTCAGATAGGCATTTATTGAGTACCTCTACAGCGTCAGATGTCTGGGGGCAAAAGACATATACAACTGGATAGCATCTGCATAGCAGTGAAAACCCAGACTGTAACACCTAATGATGTCACCCAGGGGCAGCATGTACACTGCAAACAATATGGGCAACAAGATCGAACCCTGTGGAACTCTGCAGGTCAGGGGCTCCGAGCATAAGGAGAAATTCCGCATCACTACCTGTGGCATCCTACCTGTCAGAAAGGACTTAAACCAGCTGTTGACTTTGCCAGTGAGTCCACAAAGCTCTCTAAGGAGATCAGCAGCACCATGTGGTCTACAGTGTCAAATGCTGAAGAGAGAGAGATCCAGGAGAATGAGAAATGACCATTCTTCTCTGTATCTTGCCCTGAGGAGATCATTTTGCACCCTGACTAATGCTGTTTCAGTGCTATGCTTTCTCCTAAATCAGGACTGGAGTGGCTCATAGATGTCAAAGGTCATCAGGTGAGCCTTGTGCTGCAAAGCCATCACTTTCTCCACTACCTTACCCAAGAAAGGAATTTTGAAGACAGGCTGATAATTCTCCAAGATGTCAGGGTTGAGAGATGGTTTCTTCAGTAGGGGCCTCACCAATGCCTCCTTCAAGGTGTCGGGGGGGGGAAGCACCTCCAAGAATGAGCACCAGACAATCTTGGCAAACACTGCACCAATGGACTCAGCACATCCCACTAGCATGTGTTGGGCCCAGGTCTAGTTCACAAAAAAGTGGGTCACAGCTTCGAGATTACCTCGATGACGTCTTCCACCCCCACCATCCGAAACTCATCCCAGACAACTGGAATGCTTCTGTACATACCAGGCTCTATACTGCAGGACTGATTTTGTCCCACTGGATAGATCCCGGTCCTAATGGAGGACACCCTGTCAGAAAAGAACTGAGCGAACACCTCGCACTGTACGATTAAAACTGCTCTTTTCGGCTGCAGACAGGCTGGATGTAGCATCCTGTCTGCAGTCTGACAGAGCAGACTCCATCTGTTCCTTCCAGCAGCCATCTCCCTGGACAGGAACTTTGCCTTCTTACAGTTGATTGCCCTTTGTTATTCACCATAGTAAATTCTCAAAGCCAGTTTGTCATCCAAGGACCTGGTCCTCCTCCAGCAGTGCTCCAAATTCCAACCCCTGGTCTTCATCTCCTTGAGAGCCCCATCAAACCACGAGGATCTCAAGTGAGAAGACCTGGGTCATATGTGGATCAGTGCGATTGCATTGAGTGCCTTGGTGACAGCATTATTATATGCTGCCACAGCCTCATCCAACCCCGCCACACAAGCAGCACTCACAACAGAACAATCCATTACAGCCAACAGTCCCTCGGGAGACAATCCCTTCAAAGTGCAATAGTGGACCATCTCAACAGGGGAGGAATAACGGGGGAGGCCCCGAACAAGAATTCTACCATGCAGTGATCTGACCAAGAGACAGGATCAATCTTGAGATCCATGATCTTAAACTCTGTGAGAATACTAGGTCCAAGGCATGGTCATGGCAGTGGGTTGCAGAAGCAACGGCTTGTGCGAGACCCAGTGATGTCATCATCTAGAGGAAGTCCTTCCCAAAATGTGAGAGTTCATCATCAACCCAGGCACTGAAGTCCCCCAGAATCAACCATCTGGGTGACTCCAATACCCTGTTGGTGACGAAGTCCATGACCTCCTACAGGAAATCCCTCTAATGCCCCAGGGGATGGTAAATAAGGAGGATTCTGCAACCTGTACCTGGACCCCCATGGTCAGCCACACATTCAAATGATGAAGTAGATCCCACTGGGTACACAAAGAAATTCAAGTCAGATCTTAAACAGATGGCCACATTCCCACAGCTGCATTTCCTGCTTAGGCAGTGCACTACAGAGTATCCAGATGGAATGGATGCCTCCAAAACTGGACCTGCATCATTCCCCCTAAACAGGTCTCCATAATGCATACCAGGCTGACCGAAGAAATTATGTCCATAATAATAGCAGTCTTGTTTCTCATTGACCTAGCATTGCATAGCACCATCCAAAGAAGGCCAGTGGAGGCTGCGGGTCCATCAGCTACCTGCCCACTTGGTCCAGTGGGAACCTTGGTCCCATTTTGCCCCAGGGCACCTCCTGGACCTGACCACCTTGATGCTACTCACCCCAGCCATATCCCCAGCATACTGCCACTTTGCCCACCCACCCCTTTGCAATTCCTACCTCTCTACAGCATCTCACTGCTATTACTGGCATGGGGAGGTCAGCGAAGGGACGGAAGTCATGCAGCAGAAATGCTGAATATGTAATACGGCCACAGCTCATACCATGGAACATCTTATTTATTCTCTGTCACCCCTTCAAATCTTAAAAAACTCACTTAAATTCCCACCCAAAATAAATAATTCCCAGCACACAATCACTCTCCCCTCAGACACCTAACTATCTATACAGTCACTCAACAACATTCACTCACTTATATATCAGAATACACCATATAACCACAGTCATACACTAAGTACCTACAACTTAAGATGGGAGATGTATCAAAGAAGTCCTGGCAAGGAGGAAGGTAAGAGGGGGAATTGAGGAGCAGTGGGAAGACCTAAGAGGAGCCATAGAGGAGGTGATGAACCAATGCATCAGGTTGGTACACAAAGGTAAGAGAAGGAAAAAAACAGTATTGTTCTTGAAAGATGTGACAGACAAAGTTAAGGGCCAAAAGGGTGGGTTTCAGGTAATATAAGGAGACTCAAAAGTAGGAAGACAGGGAGGTGTACCTAAAGTGTCTAAGAGAAGTGTGGAAGGCTGTTAGGAGCATAATGGTGTGAACTGAGAAAAAATTAGTACAGATGGTGAAGAAAGGGGACAAGACATTCTATAGGTACATCAGCCAAATATGGAAAGCTTGGGGGGGGGGGATTGTAAGGCTCAGACTGGATGAAGGGGAGTGTAAGGAGGGGGACCAGGAAAAGGCAGAAACACTGAATAAATACTTCTGTTCAGCATTCACTGAAGAGGGGGAGAGTCAGGGACCACAGTTGGGCGAGAGATACAAAGGGGGATGAAGGGCAAGGTGAACTCCAGTCCCTTTATTGTGTCGAGAGTCCTGGAGGAGCTCACAAACTGAAGGTGGACAAAGCAATGGGGCCAGATGGCTTACACCAGAGCCCCACGGGACTTGATATTGGGACTGCTGCTGTTTTCTCTTTTTGTTAACTCACTTTCTGATTTATTTAAACATTCAGAATTAATCTTACACACAGAGGATGCAGTTCTTTTTTGTTCCGATCACAGCCTATCTTCACTGCAAAAAATATTGCAATCTGAATTTCGTCTTCCTCATTCCTGGTTTGAATTACAAAAATTAGCATTAAATTCAGTTAAAACTAAATCAATGTTTTTTTCAAGTGTTAAGCAATATCCGGCTACAGAGTTACTCTTATGTGATAATTTTGGCAATCAAATTGAGCAAGGGACAGTCTTTAAGTATCTCAGCCTGCTATTGGACTCACATTTTTCATATGAGCATCATATTACTGAGTTAATCAATAAGCTGCATAAGAGGTTGGGTTACCTTTTTAGAATATGGAAAAATCTTACAGTAGAAGTCAGACACATGTTAACCCATAGATTATTTCAGTGTTGGATTACGGCTCAGTTATATATTCTTATATTTCTGAAGGAGTGCTAGCTAAATTAAGGTCAGTTTATCACAGTATTATTCGATTTGCCACAGGTTACCTTAAGTCCACACATCACTGTTTATTATATGATTCATTTAATTGTTTATCTATGACTGCCCTTTTTAATTTTTGCTCTTTGTTTTTTTTTTTTAACACAGCTGCTGGTTCTACACCTCCCCCCCCCGACAGCCCCCTTCTGCCTGACTGCCGAAACTCCATCCCCGGAATTACTGGAGCTTACCTTATGCCCGGCCAGGGAGCAGTGCCTGTGGGGAGTTGGGTGTCTCCTGCCACGGGGATTTTCCTCCTTCTTTTTTCACCCCTTGCCCACACACCGTGCAATGATGGTGCAGCAGTCTCCACCACCATGAGGCAACAAGCACCCATGGCACAGGCAAGCCCCCCTAGCTGTGCCATTCACAGCAAAGAACCCCCACCTTGAGGAAGGAGAGCTGTGATGCTCAATCCTTGCCTCTCCCGCCAGCCCCCGAGTGACCTGAGTCTGTTCCTGAACTGGGGTCACCAGCATGGCATGAGGTGTGGCATCCAGCGCCTCAACCATCAGTGCCACCGGGCTGGACTCATTGTTTTTACATAAAATTCACCTGGGTATGTTTCCTAACAGCATTACTACCTTCTTTCCTAGAAATGACCACTCAGTACAACGTACAGTATTACAAGAATGCAAAACAAACCTTCGTTTATGGTCACTTTATATCATACTAAGTTTGCCCAGAATTCTTTAACCTTCTCTGCTATCATTTTCTATAACAAACTCCCCAGTGCTGTTGTTAGTTGTTCTAAAAATGTCCAGTTTTAAGATAACAACTAAGGAGTTATATGCTGACAGATTCTGTGTGTAAGTGCTATAATTGACTTTTTTTTAGATGATTGTATTTATTTGTCCTCTGTATTTTGTTCAATGTCTGTATTTTGTATACTGTATCTATTTGTTACACTGGACATCTGTGAAAATGTTTTAGCCCACAGAATTTTCAGTATAAAATAAAAATGAAATGAAATAGTAAGGGAACTGCAGAGAGAGCTAGCAGCACCTCTGGGAGCCATGTTCACCAAGTCACTTAACACTGGAGTGGTTCCACAGGACTGGAGGAGGGTACATGTAGTTCTGCTTCACAAAAGTGGTAGCAGGGAGGAGGCAGGGAACTATAGGCCAGTCAGTCTCACCTCAGTAGTACAGAAGATCATGGAGGCACTGCTTAAAGAATGAATAGTGGGACACTTGGAATCCAGCGGTGCCCAAGATCCAAGGCAACATGGATTCACAGCAGGAAGTCATGTCAAATTAATCTGATAGATTTTTTTGACTGGGTTACAAAGGAGGTAAATCAGAGGGGAGTGGTGGACGTTGCCTACCTTGATTTCAGCAAGGCCTTCAACACCGTCTCACATAAAAGGCTGGTTAGCAAGATGAGTAGTCTGGGCATGGGCCACAAGGTGGTAAACTGGGGTTAGAAACTGGTTAATGGACAGGAGGCAGAGGATGGTGGTAAATGGGATCCAGTCCGGGGAGAAGGGGGTGACCGCTGTGGTGCTTCAGGGATTAGTCCTTGGGCCAGTCCTGTTTAATATCTTCATCAGTGATATAGCAGAAGGGCTAGAGGGGAAAGGTCTGTCTGTTTACAGATGACACCAAGATCTGAAAAAGAGTTGATACTCCAGGTGGGGTGCAGAAAATGAGGAGGGACCTGGAGAAGCCTGAAGAGTGGGCTGAGGTGTGGCAGCTGAGGTTCAATTCAAAGAAGTGCAAAATAATGCACTTAGGACAAGGGAATCCTAAAGAGAGCTACAGGATGGGGGATGAGTTACTGACAGTCACTAAGGAAGAAAGGGATCTGGGAGTTACCATTTCAGATAACCTAAGGGTGTCTAAGCAGAGTACAAAGGCTGCAGGGAGGGCCGTTGGCATGCTGGGGTGCATAGGCTGAGGTGTCACTAGCAGAAGGAGGGAGGTGGTGATTCCATTGTATAAAGCACTAGTGAGGCCTCACCTAGAGTACTATGTATAATTCTGGAGGCCGCATCTTCATAATGACATTGACAGGTGGGGGCAGTATAGTGAAGGGCGACAAAGATGGTACGGGCTTGTACCAGAAAACATATGAGGAGAGATTAAAGGATCTCAATATGTATTCGCAGGAAGAGAGGAGGGAGCAGGGAGACATGACAGAAATCTTCAAGTACCTTAAAGGCATAAACAAGGTGCAGGGGGTGACATCTTCCACTATAGGAGGAGTACAAGAATGAGGGGTCATGATATGAAATTGGAAGATGGTAGGATAAGGGGAAATGTGAGGATGTTGTTCTTAATGGAAAGGGTGGTAGACACATGGAACAGTCTGCCACAGGAGGTGGTAGCAGCGAGCACAATGGAAGGATTTTAACATTCATGGGACAGGCATAAGGGAACTCTAGAAGTGGGAAGGAGATAAGAAATCCATTGATCAAGTAGAATCAGAGGCCGAAAACAAAGGTAGGACTTAAGGGCAGATTGGATGAGCCTCACAGTTCTTATCTGCTGACAATTTCTGTTTTATGTAACCTACAATCCGCCATCCTAATATTACCCGCCAATTAATCTAACATCCTAACATATTAAAATGCCAGCAGAATAGGCCTAACGGTCTTTCGTGTCTGCTCGTTTGGTCAGCCCCCACCCTGGGTGCTGACCTTGCTGCCCCCTCGCCTTCTCTGGCTTCTCCCTTCCCAGTTCTGGATATTCTTGCTGCATTGGATTTTGCTTCCAGAACCCTTCCCCTGTACCTGTCCCACCCCTCTTGAACCCCTCCACTGTCTCTGCCTCCACCAGCCCCTAGGCAGCGCATTCCATGGCTCCACCACCCTCTCAGTGAAGTAGCACCTCCTTCTTTCTCCCTGAATCTTCCCCTCCAGCTTCCACCCATGCCCTAGTGGCCCCTCCTCCTTCCTTCAAGCACCCTGACTGTTCCTCCCCTATTTACCCTCTTCATGTACCTGAAGACCTCTATCATGTCCCCCCGGTCCCTCTCTCTTCCAATGTGTACATATTTAGCTCTTCTAGCTCTCCTCATAGGTCCTGTTCCCAAGCTCAAATCATTTTGTTGCCCTCCTCTGGACACGCCTCCAGGAGGTTAATGTCCCTCTTTAAGTGTGGCCTCCAAACTGCACGCAGTACTCAAGGTGCAGCCTCACCAAGCAGTTATACAGAGGGAGTATCACTTCCCTCCTTCTGGAGGTGATTCCCCTAGCGATGCATCCCAGCATCCTGTTGGCCTTAGCTGCTGCCCTCCTACAAGTCTCAGAGTTGTTCATCTTGACATCCACCACCACCCCCAGGTCCCTCTCAGCCATCGAGACTTGTAGCATTTCCCCCCCCCAAGGGGAATTTAAATTAAATTCACTCAGATTAGCAATATTAAATAAAATAATATTGAAATGGAGAATCCAACAGTGGACAGCAGAGGAGTAAATCAGTGTTATTTCAAGGTTTATAAATGAAACTCTATGATTTAGAGCAATGTCCAAGTCTGAAGCCAACACTGCAGTGCTCACACCACTGCTGGATTGTATATGCAGCAACCAGCACTGTAGGAAAACTTTATGGTAGCAGAAGGGTGCTCTCACCACAACAATTCAGAGGTTTAAACTCACAATGGAAACCCCTTTGCCTGCTGCAAATGCACTCAGTCAATCTTTCCAGCAAAGAGTCAGCTTGCATACACAGAAAGAGCTCTTACCACCTATTCTGTGTGTAACCCAGCCCCCACTTAAACTGGTAGCTTGTCGTACCACAACAACCAAGGCTATCACCCATGGCATTAGGGCAACACCTGGCTTAGGCTTCTAGGAGGTGGAGGAGAGGTACAAAGCAACATTTCTATTTCTACCCAGGTGCGAGGGACAGGTGCCAGGGCTATGGTGTATCTCCTATCTGTGGAAGCCCCAAAAACTCAAACAAGTCACTCAGAGATGGACTGTCCACAACCAGAAAATGTGGATTGTACTGCATGGCTTTTTTTTCCTGAACAGATGTGGTAACATAAAAATGGTGGTGCCCCCAGGGCTTGGTCACTGTCTAAACAGATGGTACACTTGTAGCAGGCAGACACATTTTTTACAAACTCCTTCTTGCAGTACTGAGACTTTCACAGAAACTCTTCCCATGGATGTCCACCCCTTTTATTAGGGATATCTGGACTTTAACAGTGCATTTATGTGGGTGATGCCACAGCAATCACTTCGAGCAAACTCTGGGTGAACCTAGTTACCACCCCTTGGAGCCCATTGAACTCCACACTTTGCTCTTTGCTTCTCTATGGAGGATCTTCGTCTCTCCCGCATGTACACATCTCCCAGCTGGAAGACTGTGTTAACTTCCACAGCTAGCACTGTTGAAAAAACTGTGTTAACTTTCACATCTAGTACACATGAAAGAACTGTGTTAACTTTAACTACTATCACACTTGAAAGAACTGTGTTAACTTTCAGCTGAATCTCTTTAGGGGGCACATGTTGCCTCTCCATCTTTAAATTCTAAACATTCTGCAGAACCTTTCAGGACTACTCAGGCTACAAGCTTTTGTACCTCTTACCTGAAATCTAACATTGCTTCAAGAAATCTTTAGCCTACCTGGCTAGAGACTTTGACACTGTTAAAACTCTTTAAATTTGAATCTGGGTAGCACTGTTAATTCTCACAGTCATTTGGGAATTGCCCCAACACTACTCACTGAAACCTTCAGTCCCATTTCTCCTGCTGAGAAATCTTTGGCCCTTCAGGCGTCACAGGATCTGGTAGCCCTGATCTGGTAGATCTGATGTCTCACAAAACCGGCTGAAGTTTACTGTACTAGGGTGAAAAAATAGCAAACCAAGGGTCCTTCCCCCTGACATGTGGCCTTGGCAAAGCACCACTTGCCTGAAGAACTCTCAACTGCAACTCCAAACTCCAACTCAGTTTTCAAAAATAGCAGAGCACTGTGACCCATGCTGCTGCGAGAGTTCTAAGTTCCATTAAAGCATCTCCTGCCTCACCAGAGCTAAGCAGGTGATGATGTAATGTTCTGCAGAGTTTTACACCCTCTGGACTGCCCAGGCTCCCTACCTGATCTAAAACCAATGGGATCCTAGTAACCCCAGGGACTGACTGATTACACTCATCACCACCAGATATACTTGCTGTCCGCAAAAAGTGCTTTGGACTGCTGCACAGGCCATCCAACCCCTGGGCACTCTATGGGGAGGGGTGGCCAGTCCTTCCCCTACCTATGACTTAACAAAGGCAGTTTATCACAGGGAACATGGAGGCATGCTGAAACATCTTTAGCCACCATTAACAAATTAGCTAAGGTGTTCCTCCACCAGGGCCAAATGGGACCTTCCAGGAGCCTTTACTGACAGGACAGGATTGACCACCCACTACCATGGATGGGGCCATCAGTCTATACACTATCATGTACTCGCCCAGCCCCACTACTAGGTGCATACTAAGGAAACTAGCTATCTACTACACTACCCTGGGGGCAGCCTATACCATTTTCACACTTTACTCTGTGCAAGCTTTAGAACATACAAAGGTTATGTAATGCATTTCCAAAAACCATTACTATTACTGTACACCTCTAATTAAAACATGCTTAAACATTTCTAAATTACACACTTTAAAAGACCCAGAAACCACCAGAGCTCCGTCTGAGTCCCAAATCCTCTTCTTTTTTCTTTTCTTCTTCCAGGAGCACCTGTAAAAGAAAAACCTGCAAAAGAAAACATCAGGAAACACCCCCACTAGCAGGACACAGCACAATCTCAAAAACTTTTAAGGGTTTTTCTACAAAAGGCATTATAAAAGTACAAAAATAATACACACAAAATACTTTTGGGGGGCCGGGAACCCTTATTGTCCATCTAAGGATGTAATGTCCTCCGTGCACAAGCCCTCACACTCAAGAATGGTCTTTCAGAATATGACCTTAGCCAGTCCCAAAACAGTTCTTGCAAGCAGACATGGGGCCTACTGGAATTGCCCAGATCAGATGTCCACTGGACCAAGGAAGTATGGGCATCACAACATTAGGAAACAGTTATTCAAACAGAAAAATAAGAGACACTTTGCCCTACCAGTTTAGAAGTGCAGGCTGACTTATCTGCATCATCTCTGTCACTGTCCGGGACCTCTTCTCTCTTCCAGCCGAAGACAAGTCTTCGGACCAAACTCTTTCATGACACCTCTGGCTCTGGTTTCTACTGGCCAAAAATGAGACTACAGCCACGACATCCCTCATTGCTCCCAGGGGGGAAGATGCACTTTGATGTTCTGAGTCTTCTTTCTTTGGATGATTGACTGCTGCTGTGGCCTGCCGACCATGGTTTACAGTCTCCACTGGATTACACTTTTTGCTGGATCTTCCAGGTACTTTTTGGGGGTAGTACCACAGAGGATGAGGATCACAAATAATTGTCCCATCTTGCTGGGTCATCCTTACTGAGTGCACAGTCTCATTTCCAGCTGTATCAGTCACAAGTACAGAGTTCAGATGGAGGGTGCAGCCCATTTCCATTAGTTAACTTTGTCTTTACAAACTTTTTCTTTGTCAGACTAATAAATTCCTTTCATCCAGCACCAAAGTAAACTTGTAGATGCCCTGGCTTCCTCCAGCAAACACTCTTCTCCCCGGTCCTTGATCTCTTCCCACATCCACCTTGGCATGAATAGGTACTTTAATCTGAATTCCTTCTCAGCTCTCCTCCGGATCACTCTATCCTCTTTACTGCTCTTGGGCAGATAAGAGGCCCTCAGCCTGGCCTGGGGGTGGCCAAGTCTAATGCAACAATGCATCTCTGTCCCACAGAGGGAAAATACAGTCCATTGCTGATTTCTCCTCCACCACTTGCACACTGAAGTCCCTCTCTTCTGCTGAGGGCTCCAAAATTTCAACTGCTGCATCTGGTGATCCAGTCTCACCACCAGATGCCTACTCCAGTGCCTCCATATGGGCTGCCCAGGAGCCGATTACTGGTTCGACCCCTATGAACACCCATTCTTCACTGCTGCCAGAGACATTTGCCTCCCATGTGATGAGGTCCTCCAGCTCCTCATCCTCCCTGAATACACTCAGACTTGGGCCCTCTGCCCAATGGTCCACATGTTCTAGTCCTGTCACTGCCAAACCCCTCATAGCCTCTTCCTTGGCCGATGGGCTACTTGCTGCTTGCACCTCCTTGTTGTACTCAGTCAAACCTTAAAAAATTTAACTGAGAAAATCCTCTGCTTCCCCCTGCTCACATTTGGCACCATTCTATATTCTACAGCTAGGCTCTGCACTTAAAGTCCAAGTAGGGGCCAACCAGACACATCGGACAGTCTCTCTGGGAGGGCCACTAGCCATACACATGCCAACATTTTTTCTGCAGTCCTGGCAGTGGGGGATGGCTATGGCAGCTTGTCTAATGTTTATGCATACTATGCATACTACTAACTGGATAACCAGGGAGTACTATGTTGAGGGAAGCTCCCACACATCCATACTCTTCTTCAAATGTCTTTATCTCTTGCTCATTCTATGCCACCCATGTTTTGACATTCAAGGGGCATTGCTTGCTTCCACTGGTTATTTTTGCTCTCTGCAAAGCACATTTTCAGAAAAGGTTGATGTTACTATTTGCACAATTCTCTCTTTTTTTGCCATTTACAAAGTCTTTCCTGTAGCCTACCCACTTAATCTGGTGACCTGCAGTTTGCTTTACTTTTGGCTGTTACTTTTGAGTCTGTCCCCTGCCCTAGCATAGCATGCTGCATTTGTTACTGTACCACTACAGACTTCACACTTTGTTCCATATTGCTCTCTTTACTTGCACACAGTTACACAGGCCAAACTAACCTGATCGACGTCTTCGACTGTGTCATTAGGATGGTTGATGAAGGCTACACTGTGGATGTCCTGTACCTGGGCTTCAGCAAGGCTTTCAACTCGGTGCCCCATGGGAGCTTAATGAGCAAGCTGAGGGCATGAGGGTGGGGGAGAAACTGGTGTGGTGGGTTGAGAGCTGGTTGTAGGGCAGACAACAGAGGGTAGTTGTAAGGGGGAAGACATCCAAGTCAAGGCCAGTAACAAGTGGGGTACCACAGGGTTCAGTGCTGGGCCTTGTTTTGTTCAATGTCTTCATTGGAGACATTGCAGAGGGGGGTTAAGAGCAAGATCAGCCTGTTCACAGATGACACTAAGATTTGTGCAAAAGTGGACGATGAAGAAAAGAGGCAGGCACTCAGGGAGGATCTAGCTAAACTCGAACACTGGTCTAGGGAGTGGTAGTTGGGGTTTAATGTTAAGAACTGCAAGGTCATGTACCTTGGAGCCAGAAATCCCAGGACCAGCTACTGGCTGGGGGAAGTGCAGGTAACAGCTTTAGTGGAGGAAAGGGACCTTGGGATAATAGTCACAGGGGACATAAAGGTATTAGCACAGTGTAGGAGGGCAGCAGCAAGGGCAAATAGGATGCTGGGGTGCATTGCCAGAGGGAACACCTCTAGAATGGAGGAGGTTATTCTGCCCCTGTATAGATCACTGTGAGGCCACACTTGGAGTATTGTGTGCAGTACTGGTGACCATACCTCAAAAAGAATGTGAGATTACTGGAGGGTGTACAGCGCAAGGATACAAAAATTATCATGGGATCAGGGGAGTTGCCATATGAGGAAAGATTGAGGGAGCTCAATATGTATTCGCTGGAAGAGAGAAGGGAGAGAGGGGACATGATAGAGACCTTTAAATACTTGAAAGGCATAAACAAAGTCAGAGAGGGAGGATTGTTCCACTTAAAGGGGGGAAGGGTCACTGGGGGCACAGTCTGAAGCTGGAAGGGGAAGGTTTAGGAGGGAAATGAGGAGGCACTACTTTACATGGAGAGTGGTGGTGAGATGGAATGCACTGCTGGAAGAGTTAATCGAACTGCGAACAGAGGATAGCTTTAAGTGGGGTTGGTATAGAATCAAGGGCAGGATTAGTGCATACAAGAACACAAAGGGGAAAAGACCAAGAATGGGGAGGAAGGGAAGGGTTTGGGTGGGGCTGGGGCAGCTGTAGTAATATGAAACTAAGAAATGCACAATTAGGCAACCTTGATAGACCTATGGGCCTTTTCCTGCTGGCAATTTCATATGTTCGTACATTTACTCTTCAGCTGCCCAGAATACAATTTTACTTTGCACAGTAGGTTTAGTCAGTACTTATAAACCTGTTTCTTTCACATTTGGTTATGCAGCCTTCGCAAGAGACTACAGCAAATCGCACTCACACCACCGACGGTCCTGGCCAATGACCGACATGGGAAATGCTGGGGTGGCTACTGGAATGAATGATTCCACTGCCAAATAGGAAACACCCAACTTTTTCCTATTTTTTGGACTTTCTGCTCTTAAACCACAAGTCCTCCAATGAAGCACTTCTGCTAGGCCTTTGCTGCCTCTCATGCTTCTGTTCTCTCTCACCTTGAACTCTGCACCAGTCCACAGGAAGTCTAGCCAGGGGGTGGAGCTTCACAAAAAGAGCTAGTTACCCAATGCTATGCAAATGAGCTAGTGGCACACTCTCACTCTCTCTCTCTCTCTCTCTCCCCTGTGGTGATCCTCGAGCCGTAGGAACCAATTTCAAAGTGCAAAATGACTTTTTTCTCTGCAGTTTCTGTTTATAGTCCACAACAGTGACTCTACTGCTTTTCTGTCCCAAAACACAGTTCTTTACAGCCAATCCATCTCTTTCTCCACAGGAAGTGGTAAAATTGTATTTTTACAGCAGACAAACATCTCTTTGTTCAGAATCACTCGGCAACTGGTAATTTTGACAGTTTAACAGTTTTCAGCAGGGTTTCACACAGTTCACCAAAGCAGTCCTTTTCCATAGAATCTCACACTGCAATACACTCTGTTAACCCTGTACATATGCAGATGGCATTTTTTTCTCAGCAGTTTGCAACCTTTTCTTCACAAAAACAGTCTTTTGGTGGGTGCACCACCACCAGACAAAAAGACCACAACCATACCCTCTGCATGGCAACCTTTGCTCTCTCCCAAAATCCTGGACGAGCCCCCATCTTTGTAACCCAGACCCCCCTTAAACTGGCAGCTTGTTGGCAAGGCATCTACCTCAACAACAAAGGTTATCACCCCTGGCATTAGGGCAACACCTGTCTTGGGCTTCTAGGAGGTGGGGAGTGGTGCAAAGCAACATTTCTATTTCTACCAAGGTCTTGGGGAGAGGTGCTAGGGCTATGGTGTGTCTCCTATCTGTAAGGGCCCCAAAAACTCACACAGATCACTCAGAGATGGAATGTCCACAACTGAAAATTGGGATTGTACTGTATGGCTTTTATTCCCAAACAGATGGTAACAGAAAAATGGTAATGCCCCCAGGGCTTGGTCACTGTCTAAACAGATGGTACACTTGTAGCAGGCAGACACATTTTTTTACAAACTCTTTCTTGAAGTACTGAGACTTTCACAAAAAACACTTCCCATGGATGTCCACCCCTTTTATTAGGGATATCTGAACTTTACCAGTGCATTTATATGGGTGATGCCACAGCAATCACTTCGAGCACACATTCTGTGAACCTAGTTACCACCCCTTGAACTCCACACTTTGCTTCTCTATGGAGAGTCTTCACCTCTCCCCCATATACACTTCTATTAGCTGGAAGACTATGTTAACGTTCACAGCTAGCTCTCTTGAAAGAATTGTGTTAACTTGCACAACTAGCACACTTGACAGAACTGTGCTAACTTTCAACCTTAGCACACTTGAAAGAACTGTGTTAACTTTCACCTGAATCTCTTAAGGGGGCACATATTAGAAACTTAAAAACAAAGACTTTGACAGCAGATAAGGACCGCTTGGCCCACCCAGTCTGCCCACTTCCCTACCTATTGGATAAGCTACAGATCCTAGTTAACCAACTGCCTACTTCCTCCTACCACCCACTATAACTGCCTTATGTCTATCCTATGCATTTTTGAATTCCCCCACTGTTTTTGACCCCACAGCCTCCTCATGAAGGCCATTCCATGCATCCAACACCCTCTCTGTGGACAAATACTTCCTTGTGTTGCCTCTGAGCTGTCCCCCCATCTTTAAACTGTGCCCCCTTGTTCTTGCACATCTCTTTTTCTGAAAGATGCTACCATCTTGGACTATGTTGAGTCTCTTGAGGTACTTGAAAGTTTCTATCATGTCCCCTCTTCTTTCTTTGAGGTATACATATTAAGCTTCTTTAGCCCCTCTTTGTATGGTTTCTGGTGCAGACCCTGCACCATTTTATTTGCCATCTTCTGGACTGCCTCCATCCTGTCTATGTCCTTGCATAGATGGGGTCTCCAGAACTGCAAGCAGTACTCCAGATGGGGTCTCACCAACTGTCTGTACAGAGGGATGAAAATTTACTGTTTTTTACTGGTGATGCCCCTCCCTATGCATTCCAGTATCCCCCAGCCCTCCTTACTGCCTTCTCGCATTGTCCACCTACCTTTAGGTTGTCTGATATGACTACCCCAAGGCCCCTTTCCATTTTTATGTTTGCTTGCATGCATGTGCAAGAAACATAGTGCCATCATCTGAGTTTTTTGGAGGTGTGTCAGTGTCTTCCAGTTCAGTCAGTGTGCTTGCAGGCGCGGTCGCAATTCTCCAATCACTGCTGGAGCTGTCTATGACAGCAGTTGAAAATGCAGTGCCATACAGTTGAAAGAGGGAACTTCGCTTCAGTGAGCAGCGATAAGATATCGCCTGCTCACGTGTGCTCCCCCTTACACACACATGCGCACGATACTGCCTCACACATGCACACGCATACTGTGTGCTTGCCCCCCCATGCACACACTGTATAGCCGACGGGGTGCCCAATCCCCCATCGGCTGTGCTGTGCTTCCCCCCCAAACAGAGTTCCAGATGCCATGCTGGGTGCCTACCCCAGCATGGCAACACATCCGTATGAGCAACGGGGGGTGCCCAATCTCCCTTCTGCTCCAGACCCACCCAAACAGCCTTACAGCTGCCATGCTGGGAGCCAACCCCAGCATGGCACAAGTCTGAATGGCCAACAGTGGTGCCCAATCCCCTGTCGGCTCCAGCCCCCCCAAACAGCCTTACAACTGCCATGCTGGGAGCCCACCCCTGTGTGGCACAAGTCCGTATGACTGACAGGTGTGCCCAATCCCCCATCGTCTCTAGCCCCCCAAACAGGCCTTCTAGCTGCCACACTGGGAGCCCAGCCCAGTGTGGCAAATGTCCCGCGTTGTCTTCCTGTTAAAAAAAACCTGTAAACAAGAAAATGTTCCCTCGGCATTCACCCAGCCCACCGCACCCACCTACTGCACACCCTGCCTCCCCACCCCCCACCCCATACTTACCTCCGGACTCGTGCGATGATCTTCTGTGGACCGGGAACACATCTGCACTCTTCAAAGCCGACCGTGAACTGAGAAAATGCCGGTAAGCTGTATAATGGGATAGATAGGGTTTTTCCAACTTTGCTGCATATCTCAGGCATTTTTTGGAATTTTTGCACCAAATTTTCAACATGGGGTTTTTGGGACTCCTTCTCATGAATGCTCTCACTGTCATGGTGTCAATTGGGCCCGAAGGGTGATTTTGCAGTCAGTGCATGAAATCACCTTTCAGGACCGAGTAACAAAATTACACTGCCACTGTTCATAAGGTGAGCTCTCAAAAAGCCAATGTTGAAAATTTGGTGGAAAAATTCCTACAAAAAAACTGTTTTACGAGCGTGCACTGCACAGTTCCTATGCAAGCTTGTAAGTTCGCAAATTTTCAATATTTTCACTCCAGATTTTCAACATTGCCATTTTACCACACCTCCTTATAATCGGTACAGCTGTCATTTTTCACATCTTGCCCAAAACATGTTTCCGCCCATGTAGCGCACAGTGGCACACTCAGTGTGTGAAATCAATGTATGGGACACATTAAGAAAATCACAGTGACACTGTTCATGAGCAGAGGTCTTAAAATGGCTATGTTGAAAATTTGGTGAAAAAATTCCTAAAAATGACTGTTTTACGAGCATGCATTGCGCAGTTCCTACGCACACTTGTAAGTTTGCGAATTTTCAATATTTTCACTCTTTCAACATTGCCATTTTATTACACTTCCTTATGAACAGTACATCTGCCATTTTTCACATGTCACCCAAAATGTGTTTCCGCACATATAGCGCACAATAGTGCAGTCGGTGTAAAGCAATGTTTGGGACAGATTAAGAAAATCACAGTTACACTGTTCATGAGCAGAGGTCTTAAATGGCTATGTTGAAAATTTGGTGACAAAAGTCCATAAATGACTGTGTTACAAGTGAGCATTGCGCAGTTTCCACGCACCCTCGTAAGTTCATGACTTTGTAATATTTTCAGTCCAGATTTTTACCAGTGGTATTTTTCCACACTTCCTTATGAACAGTACAGCTGTCCTTTTTCACAACATGGCCGAAATGTGTTTTCACACTTTCAGTGCAGAGATGCGTGGTAGCTGTGGGAAATCATTGTTTGGGACAGATAAAGAAAATCACAGTGACATTGTTCATGATCGGAGGTCCCAAAATGCCTGTGTTGACAATCTGCTGTAAAAAATCCCCAAACTAATTACATTACGGGTATGTGTTGCACAGTTTCTATGCACACTCGTGACTTCACCAGTTTTTTTAATATTTTTACTGCCGATTTTCAACATTGCCATTTTTTACACCTCCCCATGAACAGTACAGCTGTCATTTTTCACATCCTGTTTGGAATGTGTTTTTGCACCTGTGGTGCTAAATGTCGTAGTTACTGTGCATAAGCAGCTTGGCTAACAAACTGATACTGCCACTGTTCATGAGGTGGGGGGGTCACAAAAAAACCATGTTGAAAATTTGGAGTGAAAATACCAATGACTGCCTGAGGTGTTAGGGTTTCCAACCATAACACCCCACCCTGTAGAGAATGACAGACATCAGGGGTGTGACTTGGGATTCTTGCCTGTAATGCTCATACCATTCCACACCCTGCAGCCAATGACAGGCATCGAGGTATGCCTTGGACTCTTTGGCCCCAAAGTTCACCCCATTGTCCTATTCTGCACCCATCTCACCATATTTCCTGATGGGATGGGGTGCGCATAAGGGCCAAAGACCCCAAGGCACACCGTGACACTTGTCAGTGTCTGCAGGGTAGGGTGTGGTGAAATGACATGTCCGTTATGCCTGATGACCCAAAGGCACACCTCAATGCCTGTCACTCTCTGCAGGGTGGTGGTGGGGTTGGCTTCAGTTCAATACTTCACTGCCATTCCTATTATGCAGCTCTGTAACTTCTACACTACCAATGCCAATGCCAGCAAGCAAACCTTTGGCATTGACAAATGCTTGTTGTTGTTGTTGGTACCCTTCCCCATTGTGTACTCGTCCCCTAGGTTTTTGTTTCCCAGGTGCATTATTTGGCACTTATTTGCATTGAATCTAAGCTGCCATACTTTTGACCATTCCTCCAACTTTGCCAAGTCCCTTCTCATCCTTTCCACCCCCCCCGTGTATTAACCCTGTTAGAGATCTTTGTGTCATCTGCAAAGAGGCATACTTTTCCTTCCAGTCCGTCTGCAATGTCACTTATAAAAACACTGAAGAGGACTGGCCCCAGTACTGAACCCTATGGTACCCCACTAGTAATCCCCCTTTCTTTGGAGTGGATTCCGTTTACTATTACCCTCTGCATCTTGTTGTCCATACAATTTTTTACCAAGAATACCACCTTGGGACCCACTCCTAGGCTGGCTAACTTGTTTATTAATCTTTTGTGTGGGACTGTGTCAAATGCCTTGCTAAAGTCTTGGTAGGCCATGTCCACAACCCCTCCCTGGTCTACTACTTTGGTCACCCAGTCAAAGAAATCTATTAGATTCATCTAATATGACCTTCCCACTGTGAATCCATGCTGCCTTGGGTCCTGTGCCCTGCTGGCATCCAGCTACTCAACAGTTCTTTCTTTCAGAAGTGATTCCATCATTTTCCCTACCACTGAGGTCAAACTAACAGGTCTGTAGTTTCCAATCCTGCCTCTGCCTTGCTTTCACTTTTGTGAAGGGGAATCACATCCACTTTCTCCAGTCCTCAGGTGCCACATCATCCTCCCATGATTTGTTAAAAAGGGTAGTCAGTGGTGTCCCTAGTTCTCCCCTTAGTTCTTTTAGAATTCTGGGATGAATCCCATCATGTCCCATTGCCTTGTCCACCCTGAGTTTTAGGAGTTCTTTCAGGACCCTTTCTTCTATGAATGGACTGGTAATGACCCCCCTATCCAGAGTGCTTTTATTGTTTGGTTTAGGTACGTCCCCCCCTCCTCTTCTTTTGTGAATACTGAACAAAAGTATTCATTCAGTATCTCTGCCTTTTTACTGCCACCCTCTGGCCACCCCCTTCCCTTATTAGTATCACTATCCCGCCCTTGGTCTTTCTTCGCTCACTTATGTACCTATAAACAGTTTTATTCCCCTTCTTAACTGAGTTGGCTATCTTTTACTAGGTTTGGGCCTTTGCTATTCTGACTGCCTTCCCCACTTCCTTCTGCTTTAAATGATAGAGTTCTCTGTCCTGCTCCTTCTGTGATTCCTTATACTTTCTGAATGCTGTCTTTTTCTCCCTAACCTTCCTCACCACCTCTTTTGAGAGCCATGGTGTTTTTTTCCTTTGTTTTATTTTATTTGCTTCACACAAAGGCTTGTTGCCCCTGTGATGGCAGTTTTGATTTTGTTCTCATTGTTCCTCCACCCCTCCTTTCTTCCCGTTTGTTAGTGCATCCCTTAGGCACTCTCCCATTCTGCCAAAGTCAACCCTCCAAAAGTTCAGTACCCTTGCTTTTGTATGGCTTGACTCTATGGCTTTGTTTATTGTGAACCACACTATCTGGTAGTTGCTTATTCCCAGATGGCTACCCACTTCTAAATCCAAAATCCTCTCACCGTCCCCATTTGAGAGTACCAGGTCTAAGACTGCTCACTCCTGAGTGGGTTCCAACATTAGCTGCCTGAGGCATGCCCCCTGTAGGACATTGAGAATGACTCTGCTCTTGGATGTGGCTGCAGAAAATGTGCTCCAGTTAACATCCGGCATATTCAGGTCCCCTATCAATAATATCTCCCCTTTTTCTGCCATTCTAAGGATGCCTCCTATCATTTCCTTGTCCATTTCCTCCCCTGAGACGTGGGTCTGTATACAACCCCTGTGCAGATTATGGTGTCATTTCCTGTTTCCAAGGTGACCCGCAGTGCCTCCTGTCCTCTCTGTTTACCCATTAGTTCCATTGCTTTGATCCCTTCCCTTATGTAGAGAGCTACTTCTCCTCCTCTTTTACCCTCCCTGTCCCTCCTGTAGATTGTGTATCCTGGTATGTTGACATCCCAGTCATGTTTCTCTGTGTACCAGGTTTCTGTGACTGCCACGATATCCAGGTGTCCCTCTTCCATCCAGGCCACTTGTTCAGGATGCTTGTTACCCAGACTACGGGCATTGGTACTCATCACCCTCCATTTTTTGATGCTCTTATCCCTTTTAGCCCCATCCCTGTACTAACTGCCTTTGCCTTTTTCTCCATTTACCCTTGCCTCCTATTGAACTCTCTAACTTGGTGGTAACCTCGCTAATTACCTTGTTTTGTGGGGGGAGGCTGGAAATTCCCTTCTTCTTTTCAGTGCCACCCCCCCGGCTAGTCTAAAAGCTTGCCAATGAAACATTTAAACCAATCACCTAGGATCCTGGTTCCCCTCCTGGACAGATGCAGACCATCGTGCCAGTATAGGCCTGTATCCCTCCAGATGGACCCCTAGTCCACAATAAATCCTAAACCCTGTGCTCCACACCAGTTGTTCAACCTTTCATTGAATCCCAGGGTGCAGAGAACACTAGCCTCACCCATGCCATAAATAGACAGCACCTCTGAGAAGTTTACCATGCATGCTATTTGTCTAAGGCCCCACCTCCAACTCCACAAACTCCTCCTGCACAGCTCTGATCACATTCCCAGCTAGGTCATTTGTCCCAAGGTGGACAATGACATCCCGCTCCCTCTCCCATGCAGCTGCTCCTCCGATCCTGAGGATTTGCTTCCTGTCCCTCCATGCCATGGCTCCAGGCAGGTACTTTACCTCCCTCTCACCTCCCTCTCCCAGTTTTACCCCTTAACAACTGAGTCCCCCACCAGGAGTTGTTTCCTTCCCCTGTGGAATTGCATGCCATCCTCCTGTGGGTCTCCTTTTTGGAGGTTCCTATCATCCTCCTTGGTCTCCACTGTGGGTGCCTCCATAGAGGAACAATGCTCTGCCAGAAAGGCGTATGAATTGTGGAGAGGTACAACTGGAGGGATGCGCCTCTGTTCCACCACCCTCACCCTTCCTGAGTCCACCGTAATCCAACCACTCCTTATTCTTGGCAACCTCTGAGGCAGCAGCAGCGACCCTGGAGGTCCCTGGATGGGGGAGGAGATTTGCCAGTCCTCTGCCAGGTCCTGGGTGGGGAAGGAGGCTTCCCTATTCCTTGCCAGATCATCCTGGAGATGGGCAACCTCCTCCCTCAGATCAGAGAGGTGTCTGCAAATAGGGCAGCATCGCAGCCTCCAGAATGTCTCCCAGAACACTGCCGCCCCACAGCCAGTGCATTGCACCACTCCTCATATGTCTCTCTCTCTCCTTCCCTGTTGAAATTGTGTATGCTTTTTTTTGTTTTGCTTTTTGCTATTAGGGAACCTCACTTCCCCTAAGTAGTGTATCCCTTTTCCTAGGGACTATGTACTAGAACCACCAAGTGTTTTTTTCTTTTTCTTTTTTTCTTACAATAGCAATCACAAGAAGATATCCTCCAAGCTTATGCAACACTGCCTGGCTGCCTTCTGTGGCACACCTCACCCTGTTTTGTGCCTGAGCATGAAGTTGTCACACCTTCCTACCTAAGCCATAAAGCTAGGTAAGTCGGGGGGATGGGGAGGGTTTGAGCAATCCACCTGTTCTGTGCTGTGAGGATGATCAGAACAATCCAGTCTGAACCTTCTGAGGCTTTGTCTGGCTCTAATACATACTTGACTAACTGCAGGAATGAAAGAAGTCACCAGTGAAAACTTAAATGTCTGTTGCAAAAAGTCACCAAAATACTATCACATTTCAAATAAGGCACCAGATTCACAGAAAAAGAAAAAAAAAATCAGCAGTATTTTAATCCCTCTGTATGTAAAATAGCAATCTACAAACAAGACCAGCAGTCTTGCAAACCTCTTCTTGATTCAAAAAAGCAAAAAACAGTGAAAAAAATTAAATGTAAGGCCCACGCCCCTTAGAATACAAGCAAGATAGTGCCTTCCTCTAGTTTCCTAGCTCCTAGTCCAAGGTTGTGCGTCCTTCCCAGCTCCAAGTTTAGTTTTGCAAAAGTAGCCTTTGCCTTCAAAAGATAAGGCCTTTCTCCCCATCTTTAAAATCTAAGCACTCTGCAGAATTTTTCAGGACTACTTAGGCTACAAGCTTTTGTACCTCTTTCCTGAAATCTAACATTGCTTCAAGAAATCTTTAACCTCCCTGGCTAGAGACTTTCACATTGTTAAAACTCTTTAAATCTGAATCTGGGCAGCACTGTTAGTTCTCATTGTCTTTTGTGGATTGCCCCAACACTACTCACTGAAACCTTCAGTCCCATTTCTCCTGCTGAGAAATCTTCAGCCCCTCAGACTTCACAGGATCTGGTAGCCACCATGTCCTGCAAAACCAGCCACTGTTTACTGTACTAGGGTGAAAAAATAACAAACAGAGGGTCCTTCCCTTTGACAAGTGGCCTTGACGAAGCACCATTTGCCAGTAGAACTCTCAACTGCAACTCTCAGTTCCAACTCACAGTTTTCAAAAACAGCAAAGCAATGTGGCCCATGCTGCTGCGAGAGTTCTAAATTCCATTAAAGCATCTCCTGCCTCAGCAGAGCTAAGCAGGTGATGAAGTAATGTACTGCAGAGAGTTTTACATCATCTGGACTGCTCAGGCTCCCTGACTGATTTAAAACTGATAGGATGCTAGTAACCCCAGGGACTGGCTGGTTGCATGTGCAACAGCAGAACTTTCAGACAATCTTGCTGAGCAGTTTAAACAAAGTACTCACAAGGGAAAGACCGTTCCAGAGGAACTTAGGAATTTGATTATGTAATACAAGCCACCGTCAAATACAAGCTGCCCTCAAATACAAGCTGCAGATCAAAACAAAAAATTCTAATAGAAGCCACGGTTTCTATTTGATGAAATATGGTAGCAACCAAGGATTGGAAGGAGGTTAGTCTATTGGTGCAGTGTTCGTCAATCTCTTTAAGGCCCTGTCCACATTGAACACAATTCAGTGGTAATGTTTTTAAAAATGTTTTAGAATGTACTGTGTTTGGGAGCGGTGACACATTATGCTCACACTTGAAGGCAAACCCATAACAGATAAACATGATTTCTGATCCATGTTCCATAACATCTTGCCAGCTGTTCTGTGATGCATTGTGGGACATACTGACAGTGCCATGCGAGTACCAGCATGCAGCTGGGCATTGCCATACAATGGATGTCTAAACATTGCTGTGCCCACTGCTACTGAAGTGGGGACAGTGGCAGTGGGGGTCATTGCACTGGAAAGCTGGGGCTGAGAGGAGGCACCAGGCAGCCCAGCAGAGAGCAGAAACTCATCACCACCACCCACGAGAAAGGTGGGAGGAGGAGAAAGGCAACCTATTCTGAGATCTGCCAATTACTGTTGGTTTACTGGCACTGTTCCAGTTACTGGGTTTAGGAATGTACTGGTAACTTGTGTAAAATGCAGCAAATACTTAATGCACACCATTTACAGGACTGTGAATGGCAAAGGAATGGGAGAAAAGAGGTCGGTGGTAGTTGAAGGGTCGAGGGAGCAGTGAATTATGGCTCCTTAGAGGACTGCAGTGGCAGCAGAGGCTACAACATGGTGCAGATGCCTGTCCACACTGATGAGGTAACCGGTTTTGTTTTCAAACCATGTTGGAAACCATGCTAACACCCTGATCCTATCAAGGTTTAAACATGGTTGTCAAATACGGTTTGAAAACGTTGCCAGTGTGGACGCAAACTGTGTTTAGGAGTGCCTGTTATGTTTTACAGTGCATGTAACATTATAGGAGTCCTAGTGTGGACAGGGCCTAAGGCCTTGACCTGGTTGACTGACACATTTTCTTAAAGCAACTTTCTCAGATTGTTATGTACAACATTATGACTGACTGGTTGCAATCTTATCTTACCAATAGAACACAGCAGCTGTCTCCTGGAAACTTCTTCTCTGACAAAGAGCAGTTTTATGAGGTAGGGTACCCCAAGGGTCCATCTTGGGGTCCCTCTTATTTATAGTATATGTAAATCCCCTTCCTCATTTGATTACTGTCATACATGGTTATATGCAGATGACACAGATCTTATTGGTAGAGCCAGGAGTAAATTAAAACTGCAGTCAAAATTACAAATTGATTTTGACATCCTACAGTATTTGTTTTTTGACTCAAAGATCATTTTGAGCAATAAAAAACTCAAGTTATATGTTTCGAAACTAAAAATACCAAACTGACATCTGATATGGGACTGAAGATCTACTTACAACGTGGAAAAAAATTGGTAACCATGGATACTTACAAGTACCTGGGGGTTGATGCAGACAATAGACTTATATTTTGCGATCATATTAATGAAACTATTAATAAAAGTAAAGAGCTGACACCTCTGGAAAATCTTAGGAACATGTAATATTAGACACAATTCAGCTTGTATGTCACATATCTTTTATAGACTCTCCCTCCCAAATATTTATTACTGAAGAAATTTGCATAGAAACAAGGGGCCCAATTCCAGCAGGGCATACGCTAGCGTAAGGTGAGATACAACAAACTCCATGGCGTATCTCACTACATACACCGGGTGATACACCAGCCCCTATTACAAGAGGTGAGTTGTACCTTGGCATCTGCAGGCTGTGACAAACGCAGGTTGTGCCAACACTTACGTGGCAGCTTACAACGCCTGGCGCAACTGCGGGTTATGACAGCAACCTAGCCCAATTCCAGTAGGGTGGCTGTCGTATCCCACAAGCACAATTATGGAAGCCACAGTGGCATGGCTAACTTAGAACAGCCCCAAGCTGCTCTAAGTGCCAACCGATGGTGCCATCTGTTGGCTGCTTGCCTCCTGGCACTGCACTAATGGCGCAAATGTGTCTCCTGTGTCCTCAAAAGCATACCTCTGCCCCCACTCCCAACTCTCAGGGACCCCCAGGGGTCCATTCTCTGGCACACCTCCCAACACCTGTGCCTCCTGTCCTGCCCCTCCATGCCCCTTGTGTGTCTGGTGGTGTTCCGGGTGGGGGTGCTTCGAGGCTGCCGTGACTGGCCACGATTTGTGACATGGGTTGGTTACACCATGCCCGTAAGGCCACCCACTGCATGGCTGCAACCAGCATAAAACAGAAGTGCCGGGACCCTGCTGCTTCTGGAATGCGCACAGGCTCTCGCATAGAGGCCACCGTGTAACTCTGCAACTGCGTGCGAGTTACACTGGCCATCTTGAATCAGGCCCAAGGTCTTTATCACCCAAGTTCATCTACATATAGAGCTGATCCCTCACTTGAAGTCATAATCCTCTGTTGTGATGTCACTGTTTGTTGTCATGGTCATAACTGTGATGTAATAATTGGTAACCCCCTGTAATTGCTGGATATGCATTCTTGATACGCCATAATAACTCAGTATTGTGTTATTACATTTTCTTCCTTGCACCCTCACTTCACTATATTTGTACAGGTACAGTGGCTTCTCAGGGACATGCTCACTTCCACAAATGCAGCTTAGTTTTTCTCTCTGTTGAAACCTTGCACCAGTTATTATAAAAAAATAATACCCATGCAAAGTTTGTTTAATGAGGATTTTTCACACACCCTCGGTGTGTGATAACTTCATAAACCCCTCGAGCTTCGCTCTCAGGGTTTATGGATTATCACATACCTCAGGTGTGCGAAAAATCCTCATAACACACACCTGCACAGGCATTATTCTCTATGTAACAAGCAGAGTATTATGACTTTAGGTGGGGCCTAAGCAATAGGAGCTGATGAACTTACAAGGGGCAAAGTTACTGTTTTCATGTATGTTACCTCAGTAATAAATAATAGGGAGGAGATATACAGAACTAATGTAAAATATATGCTGAACTGGGTCCAAATATTATATTTTACAAAGTTCTTCTGCAGGTGTCAGTTGCTGTTTAACATCAGATTGGGAGTCTTGCATAGGAACACTTTTCTTTCACCAAAGGAGTCAAGAAACAGGATTGCATTGCACCTATTGCCTATATTGAGTATGGCAGTATAACCTATCAGCCTGCAAATTCGACCTATTGCATAAGTTAGATCAAACCTACAACAGAATGATTAGTTTTGTGTTGAGATGCTGCTTCGATTGCTACCACTGCAAAATGTTTGTTATGTTGGGTTGGGATTGCTTGATAAGAAGAAAACAAAAAACAACTTTCAGTGATGGCATTCAAAAAGTATAGATGCACTGGAGATGATCAAGGCCTCTGATTTACAGTGAATAAAACAATGAAATTCCATTTTCAAGACTTCAGATTCCAGAATTGTACTGGAGATTGTTGCTCTAGTTTCCGGATTTTACAGGGATTCTGCTATCATTCTTTTAGTATGTGCATAAAGAATCAGAATTAAAGAAGGCTTAATATACAGAGCCTTATATAAAGCAAACTGAAACTAGTACAGGAAGGAATTATAAGAAAAATACAAGTTTTGTAGATTTACTGATCTGATATAAAATGCCAGATTCCATGAAATCTTTGTTTTTATCGGTTTTCAGGCAGCCCTAATTCCGGAATTTTACCAGGTTTTCCGGTTAAAACCGAAACACAGTGGCCTTGGAGATGATAAAATAAATTCCATCAAGTATTCATAAACAACTAACCATGGGCATAATTTCAGGGCATTAAAAAACATTGGTTTAAAGAGCCGCTGACAGCATTAGCAAAACTTTGAAAAAAGTAAGATTTATATTCAGCTCAGTCCCATATTCTTTAGTACTTCATATATTTTCAGTAATTAATTCCCCAATTTTTTATTACTGAAAGCAGTTGCATGAAAACAAGATCCCTGTTCCCTAGACTCTATCTACTCTGACTGCTTCTCTACACATGACAACACAACCGCCTGTTTATGATATTATAACTATCTCCACAGCAACATATTTTGATGTCATAAACAGAATTATGATGGTTGGTGTAGGCAGGCAGCCAGAGCTCAAAGACCAGAGATACTGTATTGACGCAAATGCCCCTAGAATAACAAAATAAGGGTGAGAATTACAGAATAAAATACAAAATATAAGCTACAGTTATGTCTGAATATTACAGTTTTTCAAAGTTGTCTCAACTGTGTCAGTAAATAAACACATACATGGCGATAAATACATAATAGTAAAATGCAATCAAAAGTGTACTTACTGTAAATTTGGAACTATGTGGGACTCAAGGTAAGAGTAGAAAAATTGCCAAGTTTTAAATAAGCCATCATGCAAGAAATAAGTGAAATTTGCATGTGTGTTTAATATCCAATTTAGGGGTTAGAAGACTTGGTTATAAGGAGGAGATTATCATGCTTTGAGAGTTAGTAACCAAGCTGTTCAGCTATGAAATTCTTACTATAATTGTTGTTTATGTCTTATTTGGTGTAGGACATGTATTGTGTACATGTATTAGAATCTCTTGTTGTTTGTACAATGTACTAAGTGTTGTAAATGATCTAAAGTTTTGAATAAATAATTACTGTGACTTTAATTTCATGCAATTTTTGCACTTTTGTAACCATAGTCAAGGAGGACAACTTTAAAAAATAGTGCCTTCTATCCCAAAGTTTATCTCCTGATAAAAATAAATACAAGTTTCTATCTGCCTGTCTGTCTATCTATCTATCCATCTATCTATTTCTCTCTATCTCTCTAGCTATCTCTCTATCTCTCTAGCTATCTCTCTCTCTCTCTGTGTCTCTCTCTAGCTATCTCTCTCTATCTATCTCTTTATCTCTCTATCAATCTATCTCTCTATCTATATATCTATCTACCTCTCTCTCTCTACCTATTTCTCTCTCTTTCTCTCTCTCTATCTATCTGTATATCTCTATCTATCTGTATATCTCTCTAGCTCTCTATTTCTTTATCTATCTCTATGTATCTCTCTAGCTAGCTATCTATCTCTCTAGCTATCTCTCTATCTTTCTCTCTATATCTCTAGCTGTCTCTCTCTCTTTCTATCTCTCCATCTCTCTAGTTATCTCTCTCTCTCTCTATCTCTCCAGCTATCTCCCCATCTCTATCTCTCTAGCTATCTCTCTATCTCTGTCTCTATCTGTCTATCTCTAGCTATCTTTCTCTCTATCTCTATCACAATCTCTCTGTCTCTCAGGTTATCTCTAACTCTCTATCCATCTATCTCTATCTCTAGCTGTCTCTCTCTATCTCTCTATATCTCTCATACTCTTTATATCTCTCTATCTATCTATCTATATCTCTAGTTATCTCTATCTCTCTCTATCTCTCTCTCTTTCTTTCTATCTCTCTCTCTTATCTCTCTAGCTACCTCTCTATCTCTCTAGCTATCTATCTCTCTGTATCACTCTCTATCTATCTATCTGTCTGTTTCTGTCTCTATTTCTTTAGTTATCTCTCTGTCTCTCTAGCTATCTATCTCTTTATCTCTCTATCTATCTATCTATTTATCTATCTATCTCTCTAGCTATCTCTCTATCTATCTATCTCTATCTATATATGCATCTATCTATCTATCTATCTATCTATCTATCTATCTATCTATCTATCTATCTATCTATCTATCTATCTGTCTCTTCAAGCTGGATGGGAAGAGTCCTAGACTGGAATGCAGAAGGCATTGGTGAGTTCTCCTAACACAACTTATTGCAAATCTATGCTGGTTCTTAAATGTACAGTACCTATGACTTTGAAATCTGCTGTGGAATTCACAGTCTGCTGAATTTTGCTCTGACACACATGATTAGTTAATAGTGGATGCCGATGGAGGTTTTTCCTGTTATTAAGTTTTAAGCAATTTTGTGATGAGAAGACATTCCAAGTTTTTGATTTGTGCTATGGACAGCCCCAGTGATGTGCTCAGAGAAGGATAGCTTAGGATCTATCCATATAGATATTTGGAGTATTGTGCATTCTCCAGAGGTGGTCCTGATGATGTAAGGATCTGCAAAGTGTTGTGGTGACCTGGGCATCCACCTCTGTTCTTCTGCCCAACAAAAGGCAACACAGTACAGCATTCCAGAACAGCTGGAAAAGCAACTGATAGCAGAGTAGGGGATATGTTTAGTTTAGTTAGTTTTGTTGACTGGGAAAGGAGGGCTAGATGGAGAGGTTTGCTGTAACATATGTTCATATAAAAAGATGCTTTTTATTCCCTAAATTGCAAATACATCAGTTCTAAGTGAATACAAAACTACCGATACCTCAGTAGTGCAAAGCATCATGGAATGTATGTGCAAACCATCATGGATGGATTCAGACTGGTTTTGCGTTAAGTAGGAGTCTATGGTACCAAATGTCCTCTCACACAATCTGCAAAGTCTGAAAACAGAAGATACAGACTCGTGCTTTGCATATACTTCCCATGATGCTTTGCTGTACTGGGGTATATGTAATATTTTATTTTGAAACCTGGGGCCTGATTCAGAAAGCCCCTCGTAGACTAATGCAAGTTGTGGCAAACTGCAGCTTGCATTGATCCCTGATGTACCAGGGATCCTGTGCCTAATTCACTATCAGGAGGGGTCCTGGCATCAAACCCCTGCAGCTTGTGGCATATGTTGCCATGCACCAAAGTCAAGGTGCACAGGAGAGATTTGCTATAAGCCATGGGGTGGTTGGGTGGCATTAGTGCCCATTACTGAAGACCCACCTGGAGGCTGGCAGTGTTGTGTAGGACAGAACAGGGGATGAGGAGGGCAGGCAGGGCACAGATGGGTGACAGGTGGTGGCAACAGGTCCCTGATGAAGACATTGCCTAGCCGCTGCTGTTTCTGTGCTGTCCATGGGTGGGAGGGGTGGCTGCCACATGCCTGGCACCATGGGGGACCCTGCAGGCAACATACCACTGACTTCTCTGGGTGCTGTGGGGGCGTGGGATACCATGGGGAGGTGGCGGCACAGGTTTCCTCCCACCCATTGACAGCTCCAGAGGTGGTGTATGGTTCATTAGACCATCTCTGGGCTTCTCTAACTGTCATGGACCACGCATCCTGTGTAGAGGATTCCTGACTCCTACCATAGGGGTTACTTCAGCTTGAGTCCACTGCAAGCCCCCCAGTGCCATGGTGCACCTCCCAATCAGATGCAGGGCTGGCACAGGACCTGTTGGCTGCAAGGGGTACTGAGGTTGCTGTAGCCTGTGTTCATGAATCACAGTCAGCGCAATTTTTGACAGAGGTGCTCCTTGCATCAAATCTGATTGGCACAGGCACCTTGCATCAAATTTTCGGCTTTGTGAATCAGGCCCCTCATTTTATTGCCAGTGCCTGTCCCATGTAACCCTTGTCGCAGTGTTTTTGAGCAGAGGGTTTTTTGGCTTTTAGACTGTTTTACTATTTTGGGATCATCATGTCCAGAACCTGTAAGACTATCATAGGGCTGATTCCTCCTTCCACATTGCTGAGATACCAATGAGGCACACTGATGAGCCCTGAGGTAGAAGAAACTTGTAACTCTGTCTTCTGTTTTCAACCTCTGGCAAATGTGCGAGAAGCCATTTGGCACCATACATTCCTGTTTAAAGCAGTACCAGTCTAATGTTGTCCCTGACTCTGAACCCTTTAAAAATAGGCACCTGCCTAAAGGATTCTTTGTGAAATAAAAATGAAATGAAATGAAAATTCTATCATGGAAATTTTCAGAATGTTCCAGTGATGCTCTGCATTACTGGGGCATGTGTATTTTTGTATTTCTTTGAAATCTGGCTTTATTGCCAGTGGCCTTCCATGGTAACCCTTTCCTCTATGCTTTTGTGCTGAGTTTATTTGTCTTTCAGTATTACTAGCAAAGTAGCACATATTGTGTGAAAAATTGGAAGATATAGGCCCTAAAGTTAGAAGGTTTGCGCTGAGTCCAACTTGTTTCTGTGGGCAAAAATGGTCAATTGTGCTGGATTGCAATATTCAGTCATTCATGTGCCATGCACTGGGCAGATGTGCTAGAGCCTGAGTGGAAACATAATGTATTTAGCACAGGAAAAGGGGGCAGTGACGTGAATATGCTGCACAGGAGGATAGCCAGTGGGTTTGCCCTGTGCAAGTGGCATTTAGTGTGGCACTGAATGGCTCACATTGTGTACCTCTTGCAGACTGTCATGGAGGATGAGGAGCAGCCAAATATCCCCCCTGGACTCCTGCGCAGGCTCCTGAGGTGCTATGCTGCAAACAGATAATACTGTCCATTAGTCACATTCAAAGTCCTCAGTGATGAACATATCATGGATTGGTACCGGCTCAACAGACCGATGCTCATGCAGCTGTACAAGCTGCTGCATCCCCATCTCTGGATAGACACCCACTGCAGCCATGCAATGTCCATAGAGCTCAAGGTGACAGCAGCACTGTGCTTCCTGGCCACTGGCACATTCCAGATACTGATGGGCAACACCTCCAGTGTAACACAGTCTGCCACCTCATGCCTTTTGGAGCTAGTTCCTAGATACCTTGCTGGCCCATGCTGGGGAGTTCATCTTATTCCCCACCACACTGGCAGAGTGAGCAGCAAACATGCAGCAATTCTATTGGGTTCTGCACCTACTGGCCATACTAGGTGCCATTGACTGCATCCATGTTGCCATCTGTGCACCCCAAGGGGAAGGGGTGGAGGCCTACATGAACAGAAAGGGCTTCCACTCCAGCAACTTCTGGGTTGTGTGCGATGCAACAGGGTGCATCACCAATGTCCTGAAACAGTATCCCATCAGTGCCCACAATGCCTTCATCTGATGCAACTGCATTCTATGCAAGAGGTTTGAAGGCAGGAGATATATCTAGTGGGCACCTCATTGGTGACTACAAGACCACCCCATAGCTGCCATTGATGTCACCAAGCTATACCATTTTCTTACACAGGGAAGAGTGCATACCCCTTGCATCCCTAGCTGCTAACATCTGTCCTACAACCTGCATCCGTTGAAGAGGACAGGTAAAATGTGGCACACATCACTGAACACAATGTCATTGAGCAAGTGTTTAGCATGGTCAAGATGCAGTTCAGATGCCTCGACCATCTGGTGGTACCCTAGAATACAGTCCTCAGAAGGCCTGTGCCATATTCCTCATCTGTTGCATATTACACAATATCACACTCAACCGTAGAATATGTCTGCTGGTCCTAGAGGGAAACATTGCAGTGGATGCTGAACCAGAAGATCAGAAGATGCAGGAGCAGCTCAACAGATATGACCAGGAGGTCCAGGGAGTACAGAAACCACCTCATTGCAGACATCTACGGACCCAGACAGTGAGTGCAGATCACACAGGAAACAGTAATGCTATAACAAAATGTATTATGAAGTTAACAGAAACATGTTGAACAAAAAGGTGTGAAAAATAAAACAGCCATCCAAGTGGGAGGGGGGAAGAGGAAGCAAAATAAGAGCCATCCCTGAAGTAGGGGGGTGTGGACAAAATAAAATAAGAGCCATCTCAGCGGAGGTGGGGGGGCCAAACAAAATAGGAGCCATCCCCCATGGGGGGAGAGGAATGCAAATTAACCATAGGCCATTCAGGCCAGGAGAAGAGTAATGTAAATTAACTATCAGCCATCTGGGCTGGGGGAAAGGGGGGGTACAAAGTAATTACAAGCCACACCGGTGGCGGGAATGAATATAAAGTAATGATAGGCCATCGAGGCAGGGGAGAAATGGGATGCAAAGTAAAACAAACCATCTGGAGGGTAGGAAACATAGTTTGAGGGAAGGGGGCATGAGGTGGCAAAGCTAAGGGAGGACAACGGTGTCACAAGCACCTTAAGTGTGGCCCACACCCCCATCATGAATATAGGGCTGGTGCTGTGATGTGTCCTGGGTGGCAGCACAGCTGACATTGTACATGCAGGAGCAGGTGTGAGGATGGCATGAGCTGCCCAAGGTCATGGTCCCACATGGTAGTGACCCCTCCGAGGTGCAGGCCATGGCCAGGGGCACTCAGCATCTGTCTGTCATGTGCCAGTGCCTGAGGTGTATTGGGTGCCCTGAGCATCCATGTGCCTGCACAACGGGTGTAGCCAGATGCCAAAGTGTCTGCCAAGGGGTGACACTCCCCCACTGGAATGGCCAGCTCTGTGGTCAGAACCTGCACTGCAGGAGACCATGACTGCAGCCTCCAGCATGGCAGCAGCCATCCAGCCCAAGCAACTAGCTTACAAACTGGTCAACGTGGACTGATCCAGTCCATCCAAGGCTGCCATGTTGTGCACATGGTCCATCTCATCTTGTAGGCCCTCCTAAGCCCCCACAGTGGACTTCAGCAACTGCCTGTTGGCTACTGCCTGCTGCTTGTGCAGATTGTCAAGATGGACAGGGTTGGGCTGCACCCTGGGTCATTGTGTGGACTGGGGTTGCACCACAGTCAGTGCCGTGCCTGGAACATGAGTCCTGAGTGGCACAGCAGTGGCTGGTCTGAAGGGATTGGCCTGGGATGGCAAGGCAGTAGCCTGTTCAGGGGTATGGACCAGTGATGGCACACTGGTGGCCTGGCTGGGGGCAGCAGCCTAGGGTGGCACAGTGGTGGCTGGCTTAAGGGCATTGGCTGAGGGTGGCACAGTGAAGGCTGGTTCTGGGAGGGGTGTTGTGTGGGTCCCACAAATAGAGGGGCCAGCAAAGATGGCTAACTCTTCAGGGTCTGAGCTGGACCCAAGGATCTCTTCTCTTTGCTACTCCTCCACACAGGTCTCAATGTTACTGACTCTCATTGGCCCCCAGCAGGGGTTGGCCACAGGAGCAGCAACCATCTGGATGCTCCCATCCATTCCTCCTCCACTGTCACCAACACCATGGATTGGACTTTTGACAAAAGAGAGTGACATTGCTGAGTAATGCACATACCTGTGGCCAGACCATGGCAACATGCAGGCCCAGTGTACTTTGTATCGTCACACTCATACTGCCCATGCAGCGCACTGACCATATATCCCCAGTGCTGTACACATCATACAACTCCCATCACCAGTGATCATGCAGTATAAAACACCAAGTGGCACAGTAGTGGATTGCCCTTCAGATGTCCACACCACCAGGATACCTGGATAATACCACATGGCCCACATCCATTGTGTAATCCATCCAACAGGTACACCATTACTGACAGCACATGCAGCAGTGAAGGCCCATGCAGGATGCATGCATAGGGCTGCAGTAGAACATGTACACAGAAAACAGACCTGTGCAGTACATCCTATGCTTGCCTCTGTGCTTGGCCAGCTGTGGCCCATGTCACATGGCATGCCCCCCATCACAAGCATGCAATCACCAACACCACTCGTGCATGGGCACATATGAGCTTAATGTGATGAGGCTACTGCAGTCACTCACATGACTGTGTTGGTCCAACCTGACTATCATAGCCACCTCCCAGGATGCCCAATATCACCATAGGATGCATGGCATCAGCCATGACTTGTTCTGTAGGGATTAGGATCTCTTCAGTCTTCAGTCCACTGTCTGTGGCCTAGAGGTCTGCCCAGGCCCTGGCAATGACCTCCTTCATCCTTCTCTTGAGATCGGTAGCCATTTTCTTGGCCTCCTCCCACATCCGGAGCCTTCCTCTGACAACATTCACTGTCTCTGTGATGTCATCCCAGGCCTGTCGGATCTCGGGCCTTGACCCCTGGCATCTGCCAACCAGGTCCTCCATTGTTACATAAGCATGGGCCAGGGCCAACATCTCCTCGGATGAGCAATACCTCTTCCTCTGTCTATCTTCCTCCATCATGGTACCTGTTGGAAGTAAGGAGGACAAACAACATTGAGCACTGTATACACACAGCAAGGCACAGAGCAAAGGTACAGTGAAGTGCAGGCCACAGTGTGCCCTGGTCAGACATGTACGTGTCCCTGCAGTGCAGGGTCCAACAAATAACAAGCTGCTTGCCTATCACTGACATGAGGGCATGCGCAGATACAGCAGAAATACAGTCCTGATACAGCATAAGCATACTGCTATGATCTGTTCTGTCCCTATTATAGTTTTTTTCACAATACTCTTACCTCTAGCCACCCGCAGTGCTTCTGTGGAATCTGTGTGGTGCTGTTTGCTCCTTTTATATGCTCAAGATGCAATTGAGTATGCAAATGAGTGAATATATTCTGGTAAAGACATGCCAATGTGAAGTTAGGGCTTAGACTGCAAAATTTGCTCATCTGCATACATGATTTGAATATTGCAGGTTTGTGCATGGCGTTATTGTATTTGCACTGTGCTTGCACTAGCAGTAGGTGCAATGCGGCGTGAACCTGTCACATATCATCTGCTGACATCATAATGCTACAGGGGTGTACACACTATGATGCTGCATTATGGTATTGTGCATCTGCAGCACAGTACAGTACAGCATATGTGCACAATGTACTTGGGAATCACAATGCCATTTGCATGCAGGCAGCCGTTCCCTACCCGGTAACACATATAGCAATGCGCAATTTGACATCAGCTGGCCTACTCAACAGAGCCAGAGCAGTCTGGACAGCAGCTGAAGGAGTGTGAGGGACTAGAAATAGCAATAAAGAATGATGGTGGACAGGTGCTCAAGGGTCGGGGTTAAAGAAGATGGACATCAGGTTGTCGGTCATTGAACTTGATCAACCTGATCAACCTGGTTGTCAACAGGGAGGAAGTGCTGCTGGGTGATGGGGTGAAACACCAGACAGGCACAGATGTGACATATGGACATCTGTAGGGCAGCAACCTGTCCACAGGAGGGGCATTGCACTTTACAGGTGACAAGTGCCACTGCAGATTTAATTATCTGTCCCAGAGGGAACCACACAGTCTGCAGCAGCTATGGACAATGGTGAATAGTGGCACGGTTCCATGCTCAGGTGAATACATCCAGGTGTATATCTGGTTGCTGTGGTGTGCGGCATGTAATAGTGTTATAGTGCTTGAAGACTGCTTTGTTACTTTCTTTAAGACTCCAGGGCAATGTACCCATGTTTACCTGTTGGGTGCACAATTTCCTATGGAAATCTCTTTGCTGTTTGTCCTATATAGCCAGTGCAGGTCTATGGGACCACTGTTCCTATAGATGTCCACATTGCCCTGTATGATAATAGATTTGCTGTGGATCGGGGTGCCCTGTTGCTTGCCATAATGCAAGGGTGCGTGACATCACATTGACGTGTGATCACTGTGTATGTTCCTAGGCACTGTATCTGGTTACACGTATATGTCATGTGACCTGGGGGTATTGATAGCCAGGATGTTACGTGTATAGAACAGCATGCAACAGACAATGTCTGTTCCATGTACACTGTCTGTGGTATGTAGCATGGGTGCAAGCATGTATGCACCACATAATGCATGGATTACAATTGTATTGAGTGGGTGTGCTAGTCTATTATGTTGGGTCACTCCTATGGTATGATATCCATCCCTACTGTTATAAAGTGATAATTGTGCCCTTGTTGTATGCAACCTTAGGCTACATGTATACTATTAAGTAATACAAGGTGTACATGGCGTATAGCTAACATGTATGGGTATGTTGGACAAGAGTGGCAAGGATGGTGGAACGGGGCAACACATGGGCTTTGCACACCTAGTGCTAGGTCATAGCTACAACACTGTAGTGTGGAGGCTGTGTCCAGTCCATAGTCACACCTGTCTGTGTGGCACATCTTTGCTGTGCATACTGATAAGATGTGTCCCTGCACAGTCATGTCCATCCCTGCCATGCACATGTAGCTGCTGTGACACAGTACTGGTATATAGGTGTGTGTACCGGTTAGTGTGCATGGTAATGTGCCATGTGTTCCACTGCATGTCACTGATAATGTCATCTCTGTCGCCCCCCCCCCCACACATACACACACAGACAATGAGATCCAGCAGGGGCAACATGGGACCAGTCTAGTGAAGCAGAGCCACCAGGACAGCTGATAGAGGGAGGGCACTCGGTTGTGATGGGATCCTGAGAGGCTCGAGGGAGGCATGACAGTCCTTGGACACATGTCCGCATAAGTACCTTTCATTGTGTGTTTCGCAATGTGGTGTGCATATCTACACTATGCCGCATGTTTCTGCTGTTAGGTGAGATATCCAGTGTATGTCTCAAAAGGTTGCATGCATGCCTGTAGGGGCAGCAACTAGGCAGTTGGTGTTCTGTCCCCTCACCTGGCCCATGGGGTATTGTCTACCACTGACACTGTGGTGTGTCAAATGATGTGCCATCTACTAATCTGAACATCATTGCAACAGGCATGCTGCCCTGTGTATTTACTGTGCCATGGCGTGCATTTCACCATGTGGTGGCATGTCCCCTCTGCCACAGACCTGGTACACCGGAGTATTGGTGGTAATGCTCACAGCCCCTTGTGGCACACCTGTCATTGTCAGTCAGGTCTGCTGTGCCACATGGTGGGGCCTAGGTATGAGTATCTGTCTTGTGGTGATAGACATGGGCCTCTGTTGTACCAATACACCCCTGTAACATGCCATGTGCATCATACCACCCCATGGCAGTCCATCCACATCGCTGTCTTCTGTAGTGCTGTATGCACTTTGTGTCCCACTACTTCATCTCACCAATATCGGCCTTATGTGGCATGGAGTCAATGGCAGGTGTAGTCATTGATGGATCTTGAATGTACCTTACCATGTATTTGACATTGCAGTGCATAGTCAGTAGAGTCTACCCAACACAGTGATATGCATAGTGTGATCATTCCATTGTACATGGGCTGTACCATGCATACGTTGCAACATAATCAACTCATCGCAGGACTAATGACCTGCACAGCCTCTGTATGTGCCCTGTAATTAGGGTAGGACTGGCATCTACTGGGGTAGAGGGGGCTTAAAGGTGGCTCTGCATTTCATACCATTATCATGGTGACCATGGTACAGTGTGTCGGGTGCTCACTCACCCACCACACTGCTGCACTCGTGTGTTACCCTGCCTGCTGCACACAGTGTTGCATGACGGCTCTATCCATATACAGCTGTGCTGTTTGTACCACTGTTGTGTGTGCATGTTCCACGCGCCTCCTGTTTACTGGGGTGGCTCATGGATGACTGTTTTTCTGCACATCTGTGGACCTGTGTGCGGATGCCTAGTCTGCAGGGTGCTACGTGTGTGGGTGAAACTCCTAGCCACTTAGGCCATTACACTGCCTGTTGTGCTCTGGCTTTGTGCTGCTGTGGCATGTGCAGTGTTTTCACATCTGACATGCTTGCAGGTGTCATGTGCCCCTTGCATGACTTGGTCCTGCTCTGTTGCAGCACAGCACACTCATTGTATGTGCAGTCTTTGACTGTTTGGGTGCACAATGCTGTCTCTGGTATGCCACGTATATTCCACTGCTGCTGTGTGGCTCCATCGACCTATGTGTGGCATGTTAGCCCATGTGTAGTCTGGTTGTACATCTGTTATGCACAGTATGCCATTGCTGTGTGCACAGCTTGCTGAGTTCAATGTACATCTTTCCATAGGTGCCCAGAGGGGCACAGGTGGCATATGGGAGGCCATGTTCCTTGAAGGCCAGGGCAACATGCTGTTAAGGCAGATCTGCCTGCAGTGAATCTTAATATGCAGGGTGGAGGAGAAAATGTGGGCCATATCAGGCCTGGCCACAGTGATATAGCAGCAGCAGCAGCCACCACTACCACCACCACCTGCTGCAGCAGCCCCTTCAGAGGATGGACCTTATTTTGACAGCTGCTTTCCCCCATGTTTTTGGTCCCCCCCTTTCAACAGGGCGGTTGCACATATTTATTTGGTTTCTTTCTGCAACCCCATTTTTCTACAGGAGGTTGCCCATATTCTTTTGCGCCCCCCATTTCTGCAGAAAGTTGCCAATATTCTTTTGTTTACCCCTTTTTTTCCTACCGACAGTTGTCCTTTGTATTTTGTCCCCCACCCATTTTTGTATGGGCAGTTACACATATTGTTTTGTCACCCCACATTTTTCTACAGGAGGTTGTCCTTCTTTTGTTTCTTCCCCCTTTATGTGGGTGGTTGCCCTTTTTAATTTGTTTCTCCTCCCTTATAAGGATGGTTGCCCATCAGCTTTTGTTTTTCCCCTCCTTGATGTGGGCAGTTGCCCTTCTTTTGTTTCACCCCGTTTATACGGGCAGGTGCCCATGTTTTTGCTTATACTTTTATTTTGCTATTGACATGCCATTGGTGATTGTGTGTAGTAAAGTTTATTTTTGATATCCATGCAGCTGTGTCGTGAGTCTTTACTTGGTGGCTACCTATCCCATCCCCTGCCCCCCTGCACTGTTCTCTGCACTACGTGCGCTGCATCTGTGTGCAGCACTATATTCAGTACTGCGCTTACGCCCTGCACTGTGCTGTTGTGCTAGCTCTACACTGTTGCACTGCGTACGTGCACTGCTCTGTGGCCCAATATTCAGAAGTGTAAGTGCGCATATGCGCTGCTTCTGAATATCTCTGTTGCAATGTGCAGGTACTAGCGCAAACACAGCGCAAGTGAAGCTTGCTGAATATGGGGCTTATACTGTGCAAACAAAGTGCATTTAGCACATAAGTATTTTGTGGACTTCATGACAAATGACTTGGTCCCTCATCAGGGGACCAAGAGAAAAGGAAACAAGCACTTTAGCTGGGATTTGAACTCAGGCTGCTCAGAATTCTGCTCAGCTCTGCTACCAGCAGTGCAACCATGGCAACTGGAAACCTGGGACTCCCGGAAGCATAATACTCTTTCTCAAATGCACAGCCTGGTGCTGCACTTATTTTTTTCTCAGCACAACCTTGTGAATACAAAACGTAATCCATTTGTGCAGCACCAGCTTGTGCATATTAGAAAGAGTAAGATGGTTCTGGGATTACCAGGTTTCCAGTTGTCTTGGTGGTGTAGCTGGTAGCACAGCTGAATGATATTCTGCGTGAGTAAGAAGAGTCAGTGTAGATGACTTGCTGTTCCCTGTAGAGGCAAAAGCCAGGAGGAATCTGTTGCAATAAGGTCAAATCCAAGTCAGAAAATGACTGAAAAACAGGCTCACTTACCAGATACAAAAATATTTTTGCATTTTAAACTCAGCTTTTTTATCGGAGTAACATCACATCACCGTGGTGACAGTACTCTCCATGTTCACCTAGTTTTTTGGGAGTCATGAGTTTCCATTTGCCTTTGAGGTGCACCTAAAAGCTCAGCAGAATGGCATTCTGAGAGGCCTGGGTTCAAATTCTAGCTAAGGTATTTATTTCTTTATCTCTTTTGTTTGTGCTCCAGACATCTGCACACCGCACTCTCATGAATGAAATGTAATTAATCTGTGCAGCACCAGGTTACATAGAAACAGAGATGCATAGAATTTGTTGACAGAAAAGGACCACTTGGCCCATCCAGCCAGCCCAAGTGTTCCCACCTATTCTACCTCTGCAGACCCTATCTGGTCTCCAGTGACCCTCCCACCTCCATCCCTCTTTTCTAATGTTCCCATCTGTTTATCCCATGCATGCTTAAATTCACCCACCATACTTTCCTCCACTCCATCTTCTGGTGCTCTGTTTCAGGTATCTACTGCCCTTTCAGTGAAGAAGTATTTCCTCACATCTCTGTTAAACATCCCCCTTTTCCAGCTGCATCACATGGCCCCTATTCCTGGTGCTCGTTCTCATTTGAAAGAGACTCCCCACCTGCACCCTGTTTACCCTTGTGAGGGACTTGTAGGTCGTGATAATGTCACCTCCCTCCATCTCCTCTCTTTCAGGGTGTACATGTTGAGATCCCTCAGTCTCCCTTCATAGGGCTTCCCACACACACCATGCACTATTTTAATTCTCCTTTGGACAACCTCCACCCTATGTCCTTTCTGAGGTGTGGTCTTCAAAACTGAATGTGGTACTCCCGGTGGGATTGCACCAGTGAATGATACAGTGTCACCATCTCCTCCCTTCTCCTGCTAGACACTCCCGTCCCTATGCACCCACAACATCACACTAGCCCTGCCCACTGTCTTATCACACTACCCTGCCTCCTTGAGGTCCCCTGATATAATAATCACAAGATCCCTCTTCTGTGTAGTGAGTGTCAGTACCTCTCCCCCATCCTATACTCAGCACCGGGATTCCTATAGCCTAGGTGCACGATTTTGCACTTTTTGGCCTTGAACCCAGACTGCCATGTCTTTACTGCTCCTCGAGTTTCCCAAGATCCCTACACATTTTCTCCACCCACTTCCCAGTGTTCACCCTATTACAGATTTTGGTATCATCTGCAGAAAGGCATCCCTCCCCCTCTAGTTATTCTGCAATGTGCCTATGAAGACATTGTAGAGGACTGGTCCCAGAACTGAGCTCTGTGGTACCCTGCTGATCACACTCCCATCATTAGACTGAGTGCCATTAACCACCACACTCTGTCTCCTATCTGTTAATCAGTTTCCAATTTGGAGCCCACTCCTAGGCTGGTCAACTTTGTAATAATCATGCAGACCCCAACATGAAGTGAGCTGGTAGGTTTACTGTACTGTATAACACTTAGAATAAACTGCAGAAAGCACGGGCTACTGCCCACCAGATAAGGGTTTATATATATATATATATATATATATATATATATATGTGTATCTATAGGCTAGTGCATGCGCATTAGCAAGGCATATGCAAATCATATATGCTAATTAACTTCTTTATGTCTCCCTTCTCAATTAAACTTTTTCCCCCAAACATAAAATGTTTAAAGTTCTATGTAGTCACAATGCCAGATGGGCCTTCAGAGCTCCCTTCCATTAACACGGCTAATTCTCGGGCTGGAGCTGGTGCCAGTCAGTTGGTCCCAACTGCTCAGGGGTGGGGCCGACTCCACAGGCTCACTTTGTAACTGCCCCGGCATCACTTACAGAGGGACCTCCATTGCAGGCACCTCTGGGATCCTATCATCCTTTATCATGTCATCCTGCTCTCTTCTCTCTTCTTCTTCCTCAGATATGCAAGTTTTGTGGGCCACAGGAATGGCGCAGCTCAGGGTTAACAAAAGTTCCCTCCTGTTTCTTAGATACAATTTCCCATTTGCTTGGACCACATACAGTAGGAGCATCGCTCATCAGCATGGTGTTCCACAATTGCAGGGGTTCAGGTATTCTTAGGTGTTCGTAAGTAAACAGGCTGTCCTTATCTGGTGAACAGTAGCCCATGCTTTCTGCAGTTTGTTCTAACTGTTATACAGTACAGTAAACCTACCAGATCACTCCACAGACAACAGAGGGTAGTTGTAAGGGTGAAGACATCCAAGCCAAGGCCAGTAACGAGTGGGGTACCACAGGGTTCAATGCCCTGTTTTGTCCGATGTCTTCATTGGAGACATTGCAGAGGGGATCAAGAGTAACAACAGCTTGTTTGTGGATGACACTAAGATTTGTGCAAAAGTGGACAATGAGGAACAGTGGCAGGCATTTAGAGAGGATCTAGCTAAATTCAAACACTGGTCTAGGGAGTGGCAGTTGTGGTGTAATACTAAGAAGTGCAAGGTCATGCACCTTAGAGCCAGAAATCCCAGGAACAGCTACTGGCGGGGGTGAGTGCAGGTAACAGCTTCAGAGGAGGAAAGGGATCTGAGGGTAATAGTCACAGGGGACTTGAAGGTATCTGCACAGTGTAGGAGGGCGGCAGCAAGGGCAAATAGGATGCTGGGGTGCATTGCCAGAGGGATCACCTCTCAAAAGGGGGAGGTCATCCTGCCATTGTGTAGATCACTAGTGAGGCCACACTTGGAATACTGTATACAGTACTGGTGCCCATACCTCAAAAAGGATGTGAGATTACTGGGGGGGGGGGGCTACAAAAATGATCATGGGACTAGGGAAGTTGCCTTACTTGGAAAGATTGAAGGAGCTCAACATGCACTCGCTGGAAGACAGAAGAGTAAGAGAGGACATGATAGAGACCTTTAAGTACTTGAAAGGCATAAACAAAGTCAGGGAGGGAGGATTGTTCTGCTTAAAGGGGGAAAGGGTCACTATGGGGCACAGTCTGAAGTTGGAAGGGGGAAGGTTTACGAGGGAGATGAGGAGGCACTACTTCACAGAGAGAGTGGTGGTGGGTTGGAATGCACTGCCAGAGGAGTTAATCGCTCAAAGGACGGTAGATAGCTTTAAGTGGGGTTGGGATAGAGTCAAGGGCAGGGTTAGTACAGACAAGAACACAAAGCAGGGAAAGACTGGGAAAGAGGAGGAAGGAGGGGTTTGGGTGGGGGTGGGACAGCTGTAGTGATATGAAACTAAGAGCTGCACAATAGGGCAAACTTAATAGACCTGTGGGCCTTTTTCTGCCTGAAATTTCATATATTTGCATGTTTGTATGTCCTGTCTCTGAGGCTGGGAGTGGTCGGGCATGCAAATTGTAATAAGATTTGTTTTTTCTTGAGTCCTTCGCAATGTAGCTCGCAAATTAACTTCTGGCACTTCTGGTTTAAGTAGCTCCGATCTGATAGGCATTAAAGTTCTGGTTCTGCAGCCCATAAGCAGCTGTGCTGGAGATCATAGCCCCTCCAGTGTGGTATTTCTCAATTTCAACAATGCTAAGTAAGGATCTTGACTGTCCACTTGTGCTTTCTTTAACAGTCTCTTTATTTTTCGAATGTCTCGTTCATTCATGCCATTGCTCTGGGAGTATCTTGGTGAAGACGTTACATGTTTAAACTCATACTTTTTTGGAAAGTCTCTGAATTCAATCGAGGCAAATCGTAGGCCGTTATCTGTTACAAGTATTTCTGGGATACCATGTCTTGCACATTGTGATTTAATATGATAAATCACCATTTCATTTGTATTTTGCAACTTGTATATCTCAATGTATTTGGAGTAGTAATCAACCATTGCCAGATAATTTTCCCTTTCAAATTAAAATAGGTCCGCCCTAACCTTTTGCCAAGGTCTCTCTCTGGTGTCTCATGTCTCTTCAGCAGCTCTCTAGATTGTGCTTTCCTGAACTGGTTAAAAATGCCACACTGAGCCACCATATTACTAATCTGACTGTTCATACCTGGCCAGAATAAAAGATCTCTGGCAATGCGTTTGCATTTTTCAATGCCCAAGTGGCTGCCGTGTAATCTGGTTAGCATGTCTGGTCTTAGTGATGTGGGGACTATCAGTCTCTCCCCCTTCAGCAAAAGTCAATTTTCTGTTGCGATTTCATCTCTGAACTGCCTTATCTCAGGGTGCACTGATGTTTTCTCCTGGGGCCACCCATTCAAAACAGTGTCTCTCAACTTGACCAATGCTGAATCTTTGTCAGTCTCTTGCTGAAACAATTTTAGTTTTTCGTCACTGATAGGCATATAGTCCACGATGTGAACCTTATATTTGTCTAGTTCAGTTGCTGGCACAGTATTTTCTCCTACAGCCCTACTCAGGGCATCTGCTATATGAAGTTCTTTACCCATTTTGTACTGTACTCATAAATCATACCTTTGCAGTTTTAGAATCAGCATCGTGCGTTGAATTCTTGGTGGGGCTGTGGCCAATGGTATTTGAAAAGGCCTTCTAGGGGCTTATGGTCCGATTCAACATTGACCCTTGGTCTGCCATAGATATATTGGTGGAATTCTGAACAGCCAAACACAATAGCTAGTGTTTCTTTTTCAATTTGTACATAATTTCTCTCAGCTTTATTAAGTGATCTGGAAGCAAAAGCAATAGGCTCGCCTTCTTGCAGCAGACAAGCTCCCAGCCTTACTGAAGATGGTCAACAGATAAGTCAACAGGTTTCCTTAGATCATAGTAGGCCAGCACCGGGGGATTTGTGACAACTGTTTTCAGTTCTTGAAAGGCAAGGCCTGTTGGTGGTGCTCCTCCCAGTGCCATGCTAATTCTTTCTCTAGTAACTCTCGCAACAGCTTATTTACAGTTGATAGGTTTGAAATGAACTTTGCAAGACAGTTTACCATGCCCATAAATCTCTGTAAGTCAGTCTTATTGTGGGGAACAGGCATCTGGGTAATTGCTTTTATCTTCTCGGGGTCTGCCAAAAACTCATTGTTTCTTAACTTGTGTCCAATATATTGGACCTCTGGCATTTTGATTTTTGATTTTTTTAGGTTTAAAGACAGATGCTTATCTCTGGCTCTTTGTAGAACATGCCGTAGCCTCTCATTGTGCTCTTGTACATTTGCGTCCCATACTAGGATGTCATCCATAATGACCTCTGTGCCCTTGAGCCCCTCAAGACTGTGTGAAATTTTCTTATGGAAGACTTCTGGTGCTGAGCAAATCCCAAAGGGGAGATGCTTGAACTTGTGCCTCCCAAAAGGTGTATTAAAAGTCACTAGATCAGAGCTGGGCAAATCCAGTTTAATCTGCCAGAAGACATGCCCAGCATCTAACACTGAATAATTTGGCCCCTGCTAGCTTGGCTGCAACCTCTTCAACTGTTTTCATTGGGTGATGTTCCCTTTTAATTGCTCTATTAAGATCTCTGGGACCTATAAAAATTTGTACTTTGTTTGGTTTTTCTACAACCACCATCGAGTTTGCCCAGCTTGTGAGTTTCTCCACCTTCTCAATAACCCCCAAACTTTCCATATTCTCTAGCTCAGTTTTCACTTTGTCTTGTAATGCAAAAGGTATTTTTCTAGGGGGGGTGGATCACAGGGCTGACTGTTTTATCTATTTTAATGTTGTATTCACCTTCTAAGCGTCCCAATTCCTCAAAATCATCAGCAAATTCAGCCAGTATTCCTTCTGTGGTTTCCTCTGCACTTCCATTTGCAGCATCTACTGAAAATAGCTTCTTTATAAGCTTCATTTCCAAACAAGTAGACAGGTTCAACACTGGGGTCACATTACATTAAACACTTGAAATGGCAACAGGTAATACTTTTGTTTAAAACATGTTAGCAACATCACTTTGCTTTTCACATCCAGTTTATGCTCAGAATAGGAAACCAATCTAGCTGATGACCTTTGAACATCTTCTCCAGACAATGTCTTATACATCTGACAAGGTATCACATTACACTGTGCTTTAGTGTCTAATTTGAACGTCACCATTTTCCTCTTTATGTTCAGATTTACTTTCCAATCCATCTCGGGTTTATAGGTAGTCACAGTCTCAATACTAAAAGTACTTTCATTTTCATGGGAATCTTCTCTAACAACATGCATCTCACTGCATTTAGCCACACGACATACTCTAGCAAAGTGATTTTTGTGGGCACAGTCTGCAATACTGTCCATAAGCTGGGCATTTGTTTATCTCATGCTCATGACAACACTTTTCACATTTGACTTTATTCGCTCGAGGTACATAACTCCCTTTGCTCACTTGCTTTTACTCTTTCTTTCTGCACAGCTGCTGCTTGCACTGAGCTTTCATGCTGAGCATTTCCACTGAAGCGTTTAACATGTGTTTCACTCAGTTCAGCGGCCATGCCTATATCTATGGCATCATCTAATGTTAAGTCTACCTTTCTCAACAATCTGCATCTCACATGCTCACTCTGTATGCTGCATACAATTCTAGCTCTGATCAACTATTTAATTAAATTTCCAAATTCACAAGATTTAGCCTTTAGCCTCAGTTCAGTTACAAATAAATCAATGGACTCACCCAAATTCTGGCTCCTAGTATTGAACAAATGTCTCTCATGTCATAAGTCACATTCTTTCTTGGGTTACAATACCTCTCAAATTGTCCCCTAATTTTATTCAGTTGCTCCTTCTCTTCCTCTTTTTCTCAAACAAAAGTATTGAATACCTCCAATGCATCAGTGCCAGCCTCGTGCAAGAGGGTCATGGCCTGTATTTTCTGTGATTTTTAAGTGAGTCCACTGGCAACTGAGAAAATTTCATATTGCTGCTTAAATCTTCTCCAGTTTTCATGTATATTGAGAGCTGTGGGAGGCTGCGGGTGGTCCATTCTGACACCATGTAATAATCACGCAGACACCAACATGGAGTGAGCTGCTAGGTTTACTGTACTGCATAACACTTAGAACAAACTGCAGAAAGTGTGGGCTACTGCCTGCCAGATAAGGGTTTATATATATAGGCTAACGCATATGCATTAGTGAGGCAGAAGCAAATCATGTATGCTAGATAACTTCCTTACAAACTTCTTAATCAGCCTTATGTTCGGCACAATGTTGAACAGCTTCCTATAATCTAAATAGGCCATGTCCACTACCCTCCCCTCATCTAATTCCCCAGTCAGCCAGTCAAAAAAAAACCAATCAGGTTAATTTAGTATGACCTTCTCCCCCAACCCCATGAACCAGTGATGGCTGTGGTCCTGCAGCCCACTAGATTCTAGATGCTCAACCGATCTTTCCTTCAGTGGGGTTTCCATAAATGTCCCCACCACTCAAGTAAGACTGATAGGCCTATAGTTGCTAGCCTCCTCCCTGTTGCTGCTCTTATGTAGATGGGACCATGTCAGGCCTTCTCCAGTCCTCTAGAACCATGCCTGTTTCTGGTGAGCTGTTGAATAAGGCTGACAGTGGGGCAGCTAGCACCTCTCTGGGTTCTTTTAGAATATCCCATCCAGTCCCATATTCTTATCCACCTTCAGGGCTGCAAGACAGTTCAGTTCTCTTTCCTTTGAAACTAGACTTTCTGTTCACTGTCCCTCCCAATCCTGCTTCTCCCTGGTTGTCCATCCCCTCCTTCCTCTGTGAAGACTAGCTGAAGTACCTATTTAAGATGTCAACGTTTTCAGTCACCTTCTGCACAATCTCCCAAGACTTTCCCATCTCCCAGGTTGTGCATTTGAAAAAGAGTAAGTTGATTATGGGAGTCCCAAGTTTCTAGTTTTCTCTGTGGCTCAGCTGGTAATGCAGCAGCATGGTATTTTTAGCAGCCTGGGTTCAAATCCCAGAAAAGCTTGTATTCCTTCCCTTCTCACGCCTGTCTACGCAGGGTTTCAGTTAATTTATTTTTAGTGGAAGTCTAAAACATCAAAATCTGGAAGTCGTTCCAATTTTTTGGAAGTCAAAAAATTTCCTGGATACCACTTTCGCAAGCCAATATTTTGGGAAGGGACCAGTTTATGAATGTTGGTATGATATATTAGTGAAATTTGCAGTTTCTTTCAGAAAAAATCTGTCATTTCTGACTTCCATGCCTTCAGTTTTGGAAGTCGTCTAATTTTTGGTTTTATGTCCGAAGTCAATGACTTCTTCCCCCTTTATTTTGGAAGTTTTTGCCTTATTTTTGGAAGTCAAATACTCCAAAAAATGGAGTTAACTGAATCCCTGTGTCTGTGTGACATACACACACCACACCCTGGTGGATAAAAAACATTAATCTGTGCACTAGCAGGTTACGCATTTGAAAAGAGTAAGGCACTTCTGGGAAACCCACATTTCCAGTTGTTTTGTAAGGCTCTTCTGGGAGTCCCAAGTTTCCAGTTGCTTTAGTAGTGCAGCTGGTAGTGCAACAGAACAGTGTTCTCAGTGGCATACGTTCAAATCCCAGTTAAGACACTTATTTCTTTCTCTTATCTGTCTGTGTTCCATGTACATGCACACCACACCTTTGTGAATAAAAATAGGTTGCCTTGAGGCTGGTGTCAGGGTCCTGGGTGAGTGAGACACCCATTGGGTAAATCCCGTATTATCAGTGTTGTGATGTGGTAGGCATGGATCCTGAGTTTAATATAGATGATCATGGGGTAAATCCTCTAAACTATATCAGAGAGCTATCCCTCATAGAGCATCTAAATACCAAACACCCATGGGGAGTAAATGTGTGAACCAAGGATATGGGAAGGTGCTGGGCACCGATGGTTCCACATCAAGGTACTCCCACTGTAGAAAAGGGTGTTGTGCAGTTACATGCAGATACTCTATGGATGTACAGGAAAAGCATAACATTATCTGGGGTGTGAGATAGATGGTGTCCTAAATCCTTGAATGGGTACACACAGACAGCTGTCCTGAATCCCCTGAACAAAAACAGACAAGAAGATGTTTGTGTAATTCAGGCTCCTGACTGGCGAGAATATAGAATAGCTTGAGCAAATTATTAGGGATCTAACCCAACAGGGACTTTTAGCTTTGCAAAGGAAACTGCAAGCTGTTGCTTTTCATGTTGTGTGAGGATTCTAAGTTTCTCAATCTAGACATATGAAAAGAGAAAGGGTTCTGCAGTATGTCTGTATTGAGCCATTAATAGAGGTTTTGGCAGGGATATCTGTAGTCATCAAGTCTAAACTTGGCATGGCCTACAAACTTTAACACTACCTCTCTCTCAAGACCCACCTCTTTATTGCTCAATATGTGTCCTGCTAGCAATCCTCATGTACAACCTTCTGGCCTACCTTTGCACTGCTAAAACAACCCTAACCAAGTGGGGTGTGGCTTACAATAATATGTGCCATTTTAGCCATGCCACCCTCTGACTCACCTGCTATTACAAACCATTCTCAGGGCTCGGCTGGCTGGCTTGGCTGGACTCTACTTGTACCTCTTGACTGTTTCACTGACAAACTGCTCAACTCTAGATGCCCTGTTGCCTAGCTGACTTCCTGCAGTATTCTGCAGCATCTTACAGCACTGCAGTCTCCAGAATCTTCAGCTGTCATATAGCCCAGATGTGCCATGAATCTTGGCCAATTTGCCTTTGCCCACTGTGCTCCCAAGACTTGTAATTCCCTGTCTGTTCTGTGCAGAATGCCGACAGTCATCCCCAGTGCCACAAAGTATTAAATGCATACTTACTGCTGTTGAGCGCCTACTTTTGCACATGACCTATGCTCCTTATGCCTATATTTACTCTATTTTCCCAGCTGATCCCTTGCTATTTATCTGTTGCCTCTTGCCCACAATTGATGTTGATACCATAGTTATTTGCACTACTTGATGTGTTGCTGATTCCGTAATGCTGGTACCCTGTAAGGACTATTTAGAAATATAGAAACAAGGAAGTTTGACAGCAGATAAGGACTGCATGGCCCACCCAGTCTGCCCATTTTGTCTACCCATTTCGAACCACAGATCCTAGTTGATCTGCAGCTCACCCTCTTTTTCCTGTCCCTAGGGTACCCTTATGCCTATCCCATGCAGTCTTAAATTCCCTGACTGTTTTTGCCTCCACCACCTCCTTTGGGAGGTTGTTCCAAGCATCCACCACTCTTTCAGTGGAAACGTAATTTCTCATGTTGCCTCTGAACCTCCCCCCAACTTCATTTCGCGACCCCTAGTTCTTGCAAATCTTTTTTGAAAGATGCTGCCCTCTTGTACCTTGTTTATATCCCTGAGGTACTTGAATGTTTCTATCATGTTTCTGTCATGCCCACCCCCCTTCTCCTCTCCCCCAGTTAATACATACTGAGCTCCCCCAGCCTTTCTTTGTAAGGCTTCTCATGCATGCCATGTTTGATTTTATTTGTTTTGTCTTGCACTGTTGTAACTTGTAATCCCTTATTAGCTGATTTATCTTGCACTGTTTAACATGTAATACCTAACTGTTTTTATGTGTGATCTTCTCTATTTACATGCTTGTGGCTTTTTGTAACCGCTTATCTGTACTGTTACATATAAAGGATGGGGAAGTGTGTGATATGAGAATTTAATGCACACCCGAGGTGTGGAATGCTACATAAACCCTGATGGTGAAGCCCGAGGGGTTTGTCAGAGCATTTCAATACGTATCTTAGTTAGCAAGGAACCGCTATGGAACCACCACAGTAAGATCCTATTCCTTCCCTTTTCCTAATCTTTTTATATATATCGTAGACCCTACCTTAAATGTAATTTTTTAAACTATCTGGTTGATCCTGCGATTCACCAGCTTCAAGTGACACACACTGTCAGCAGGAACAGGTCTGTAGCTGCTTAGCAGAGGTAAGTGTGATTGTAATCATGATCGTGATTTCAGCTGCAGGTTTAAAAAAAAAAAATAAATTGGGAGCAGAGTATGCTGTGGGACAAGAGGGAGAAGGGCTGGGGATGGCTGCACAGCTCAGGATTCTGGAGTGGGAGGCTGGGAACATGGGGAGCTGTGCAAGCTGCTGCTGCTGCATTTGGTGCTCCTAGGTACCGCAGTAGGATTTCTGGGATGGAAAGACAAAGATGTGTGTGTGTGTGTTTGTGTGTGTGTGTGTGTGTGTGTGTGTGTGTGTGTGCATGTGTGTGCGTGTGTGCGTGTGTGTGCGTGCATGCGTGTGCGTGCGTGCGTGCGTCTGTGTGCATGTGTGTGCGCGCGTGTGTGTGTGCATGTGTGTGTGTGTGTGTGTGTGTGTGTGGAGAAAGAGAGACCGTGTCTCTGTGGAGAAAGAGAGACTATGCATGTGAGTGTGATGTGTGTGTGGGGGGGGAATAGCACTTCAGCTGGAAAAAAATTGCTCGCCAGTATATTATATAAAATAAAAGATGAGGACATGTGCATATGAGAATTTAATGCACACCCTCGGAGTGGAATGCTTTGATAAACTCCTTGGGGTTTATGTAGCATCTCACACCTCAAGTGTGCATTAAATTCTCATATCACACACACTTCCCCATCCTTTATATTTTTATCTCAAAGGAGAGTGGAGATCTCTTAGTGTTCATTTTAGTTTTTTTTTTTTTATTTAGTTGTTTAACCAGGTATAGCACACTAAGCTGAAAGCTTTTTTACAGGAGCAACAGGAGGTTAAATGACTTGCTCAGGGTCATACAGTATGCAAGTGAAAGTTGTGAGATTCAAACCCAGGTCTGGTCTGCTGGATGTCACCAGATTTGCAGCTCAGAGACTTAGACCACTGCGCTATACTGCCTCCTTACTTTGGAAACTGTCTTTCTGATGCGAATCATCAGCCCAGCCACCAAATGTCATGGTGGACTGCCCATTGTCGGGGTCCCCATTCTAAATAAGTTGGCTCCTTTTAAATAAGTTGGAAATTCCAAACAGTACGTGTTCCTACACTCAAGGTTTGAGGGTGGTATGCTGCAACAGGGCGGCAAGCCCAGAAAGACAGTTTCCAAAACACAGCACTCCAAAGAACCACAAAGAGTCAAAAATATCAACTGATTGTTGCTTTAATCTCCACCAGCGTGAGAGCCCCTAGTGCCTTGGCTACAAGCCTTCAAGGGGGCTTTAACCATACGGGATTTGCACTTCACATTTTATGTGTTCAAAAAATCATGACATCACAGTGACATGCAAGTTAAATACATCAATCAACATTTAAATGAAAATTACACAAAGTTTAAGTATATGAAGGGAATTAACATAGCACAGAAGGAAAACCTGTTTCAGCTGAAATCAGAGAGTCATACAAGAGGCCACAATCTGCCACTGGCAGGAGGTAAATTTAGGGGAAACATCAGGAAGTACTTTTTCAGAGAGGGTTGTCAACCTTCGGACTAGCCTACTGCAAGAGGTAGTAGACTCAAAAAATATAAGGGAATTCAAACTTGCGTGGAATAAACAGTATGCGAAAAAAGGGAAATAGTTTAAGAGGAGGGGGTAGGTATTTTGTGCAGACTAGATGGATCAAGAGGTCCCCTTCTGCCAGCAAATTCTTATGTTCTTATAAGAAAAACAACTGAATATTCCTGCAGTGATTTCATACATTTTAATCAGTACTGTCATAACTTTGATTTAATTAGTTTATAATAAGGGTCTTCAATACTCAAAACAGGAAAGAAAATCTGCCTGCAAACCAGAAAAGGGAGCTGCAACAGACTGGGCTATTATGTTAAGCTTAGCACTGTTAATAATTAATCTGTTAATGGGATCTCCGAAACTGGATACACTGTTATAACTAATATTTCTGTATATTTAAAGTGCCATGTTAAACAGCCAGAAAAACTTGTTTCTATAGAAAAAAACATACCAAAACAGAGGCAGCTGTTTCAAGACAAAACACAAAGAGAGAAAGCAAGCATGAGGTGAATCCATGGAAAAGATTTCCAGGCCATGTGTACTGGTATCAATGAAAAAGATTTCAAGGCCATGTGTACTGGAAATAAGAGAAGAGACCACTGTATCCTGGAAAAGAGGAAACAAGAGAGACAGAATCAATTAGTAAAAAGTTATAATTTCAAAAAAGCATACAAAGGATAACAATTAATATCTCTCTGTGTTTTGTCTTAAACGGCTGCTTCTGTTTTGCTTTGTTTTTTTTTTCTACAGAAACAAGTTTTTCTGGCTGTTTAGCATGGTACTTTAATGTACCCCCCCCCCCCCGTCTAGGGGCATAAATCATCATTGCAGTTGTTTCAGAGGGCAAAAGGGAGGACTACATGAAGGGCAACACCAGAGCCTGTGCACCCAAATAAGACAGGAAAATATATATCTGTCCTACCTCTTGTTGACTTAATTTCCAAGTGAACTCTCAATCTCACCTCCAATTCTGGATCTGTTTGTACCCCCAAACACTGACCACCAGACCAGGATCTCCATACTGCAACCTCCTGTCTTTTCTGAGCCCCAGAGTCCCTCGATTCCGATGCAGACTGATGGATGCCTTCTGGAATTACAACTTATGAAATAAATTAGACACAAGGGAAGGGGCCTTCCATTTCATTTATCCCCCTTCCTAACTTAAATAAAGAAAGAGTCATTGCCATATTTCTTCTCAACTAGCCTTTTTGTTTAGCTCTTGCATCCCAAATGATTCCAGGAATGCAAGGGTCACATCCTTCAGCAAACAAATAAAGCAGCTCCATGGGGCTATCTGAACATTTTTACAAAATATTCCGGCTAGACATTCTGAGCAACAAAAGTGGTTTACAGGCAGAACAAGCACGGCTTCTTCACTCTAATCTCTTGGATGATTTACCCAAGGAACCTCCCTACTTAGAAAACCCACAGGCTTCTGACTCACTGACTCTGGTAAGCCCAATCTTTTTTTCTTTCTATTCTGGGTTACCCATTCTCTGTCTGGTCTGGCACTGGTCGCTGCCCTATCTCCAGCACAGGAAAGCGTGCTGCTTCCCCCACCTGGTCCCTGAACCTTGGCCCAAGTCTCAAGAGGTACCAGGATGTTTTCCTCTGACCCAGGCCCTGTAACCCTCTCTTTCTCACTTTACAGGGAACCTAAACCTGCTGGTCCTCCCAACCTCAACGGCACCCATTTCCTCACTCACAGCTCAGCCTTTCCTTTTGCTCCACTCTCCACTGGTGCAGCAGCCCTCAAACCAGCCTTGCTCCAGAACCTGAGCCACCCTGTAATGTACTGCCCAGCCATGGGACAGCCCCTAGGCCCTGCCCCTGCCCAGGCCCCTACGAGAAGCCCACCTCTGCAGATAGCACCCCAAATCCTCTTTTCTGCTCCCTGCTGACCCTTTGGGAGGACCCAGCCCCAGGCCCACATCCCTGTCATGCATCCTGGGCTTGCGGTAAGCTCCAGCCAGAGGCCGCCCTCCAAAGCCTGTTCTAAGACCTGTGACCTGCCCGTCCCTTTAATGCCGGTGCCCCAGGACCTGCCCCTCCAAGTAGGTCCCCTAAATTGGGTGACGGGCTCCCTGGCTCCCTCTGCACTCAGGCCACCCTGCCACACCGGGTATGGAGAAGAGCCACTGCCACCGGCCTCCCCCCTGTGGGGACCCTGCCACAGTCCCTAGAGCCATGGCAGCTTGGGCAAACTACTTCCTGGGATCTAAAAGGGCTCCTGCCTATCCTGGCCTAACTACTGCCACCTGTACCTCCCTTACCCCAATGACGCAGGCACCTGGTTGACCATCCCCCCTAAGGAGCTTCCTTCCTGGCTCCTCGATGCCATGTCACCGCAGAGGCCATCCCTAACTGCCACTTTGGGGGGGGGTTGCCCCCCACAGACCCACCTAAACTGCTGAGCTCCATTCTTGACTGCCTACTCTGCTCCTCCAGCCTAACACCCGGGCTGGAAAAGGACCCGAAACTTCCTGTCTCCAGCCTTATATACCTTCCCATACCTGCCATCTGCTGCCCACCTTGAGGTGTCCAGCAGGTATTGACCCCCCGAACACTAATAAATTCCCTAGCTCTGGGGGGGGTAGGAGGGGGAAAGGGGTTCCTACATGGGAGCAGGAGCCCCTCCCACAAGGGGGGCTTAAATTAAATATACAGAAATATTAGTTATAATGATATATCCTTTTTCTGAGATCCCATTAACAGACAAATTATTAACAGTAATAAGCTTAACATAATAACCCAGTCTGTTGCAGCCCCTTTTTTGGTTTGCAGCTGGATCTTCTTTCCTGTTTTGAGTTTTGAAGACGCTTAGTATAAAGTAATTAAATCAAAGTTATGACAGTACTGATTAAAATGTATGAAATCACTGCAGGAATATTCAGTTGTTTTTTGTAATTTTCATTTAAATGTTGATTGATGTATTTAACTTGCATATCACTGTGATGTGTTGATTTCTGGAACACATAAAATGTGAAGTGCAAACCCTGTATGGTTAAAGCCCCCTTGAAGGCTTGTAGCCGAGGCACTAGGTGCTGTCACGCTGGTGGAGATTAAAGGAACAATCAGTTAATATTTTTGACTCTTTGTGATTCTTTGGAGCACTGTGTTTTGGAAACTCTTTTAAATACGGTGTACTGCCTAACTGGCTTACTTTAAATAAGGTACAGTCCCCAGTCAATGTGCTGGTGATTGGTGGGGAGTCCGCTGAGAAAAGTGTTTAAAGTTTGTGAATAAGCAAGATCTGAGGTGCTAATTCTGGGTTAGTTTAATGTTTAGGAGATGCATGACTGCCTCCATTAGCTGGCTCACTACCAGTCTCTGTCACATTGGCTGGGGGCTGCACCTTGTTTAAAGTAAGCCAATTAGGCAGTAAACCTTATTTAAAAAGAGCCAACTAAGGAAGTTACATTGTAGAACAGGGTCTCATCCAATGGGTGGTCCACCGTGATGCTGGTGGCTGGGCTGACAATTCATATCAGAGCTCTAAATTTAATACTATGAGACCCCCTCTCCACTCCATGATAAAGTAAGTGAGTAGCCATTTGAGGCAAAAAGTAAATTGTAATATATGACTGATTTGCCATGTGGGGGGGGGGTGGAGTTGTGTACTGGGTTCTCTGCTTTAACTGATTTGTACCATAACCAGTTACACTCTTAATGAAAAAAGCAGTTCAAAGTCTGTGAATAAGAAAGGGTTGAGCTGCTAATTCTGGTTTAGCTTTGTCAAGCAACCTCTTGACAAAGCATCTGCATTCAAAACATTGAGACAGAGTCAGTAGTTTTGCCTGTACACCTGTGTGTTGCTGTGGACAATAAATCAGCACTTTATCAGCACCTTGAGTATCCAGTTTGGTGCTGTAGGGTGCATTAAAATTTGAAGGTCAAATGAGAACTGTTATGAAATTAAGTTTAAAGCCAATCAACATAAGGGAGAAAGTGTGCCCAGCCAGGTCAAATTCATTGTAGCTGTCAAGCCTGTGGCAGGACACCTATCTCAAGGGTAACATGCCAAGAACTATCAGTACATTTCTTGAGATTGCTTTGTTTCTAGTGACTTCCAAGAAAAGGAGCCACCTTGAGTAGAGGCATCACACACCATTTAAACTTGGGAACGTATGCATTGTACTTGGTAATTTATTTGTTTGACCAGGATAAATTCCACTGAGCACAGGTGACGGTCATTTTCAGGGAAGTCCTGGGTAGTCAGCTCACTGGTGCAGTGATAGCACTACTTCTTGAGGTGCTGATGACTCAGGTTTGGGTGCAAACTCTGGGTGTTGGAGGGTCAATCAGTGGGAGGAGGATCTATCATCCAAAGGACTGCTCTTCTCCGGGGTGGTTGGCTTTGGAGCTTGGTGAGTGCCTGGTCCCTAGATGAGGTTAAGGGATAGGCAGCTCAAGACTGCCAAGAATGCAGGGAGGTGTGGCAGTCATTAATCCATTTCACATGGGAGTGCATGGCGTGTGTCATGTTGACATTGCATACCACGTCTCCCGGGGCTGGGGAACAAGTGAAAATCCCAGCTTGTAGTATGACACCAGACCTCCGAAGGCCCTGCAAGCAACTATCCAGGCCTTGCCAGTGGAACTGTTTCCATTTCTTCATTGGAGGTTGAGGAACCCTGTCGGTCTTGTGAGGGGGGAAAGCACTGGGAAAGAAATTGACAAGGTAAGTCCTGGAGGACGTCGGAGTGTCAGGGTGATGGGACCACTCGGATTTAGGAGGAAAAAAAAAGTCCTGAGTACAAGCAAGCAATTACAGTGATGTTTTATTTATTTATTTATTGAAATGTTTCACCAGGAAAGCACACTGAGCAACAAGTCACTTGTCTCCCGGTGCGACCTGCAGGGAAGGGGTACAATAGGAATGAGACATTAAACATTCAAGTTACAAGATTAACATTAACATTGACATACAGTTGTAAGGCAGGTGTTACAAACAGTGTTACAAACAGTGTTACAACAGTGTTGCACATAATATGTAGAAAGAGTGGACAATAATAAGTGCTGGGTTAATAAGTAAACAAGTGCTTACGTGAAAGAAAAGGGGGAAGGGGAGGGAAGGGTGAGGTGTGGGGAGGGGGAAGAGTTGTGTCCCTGGAGACCCCTCAGGATGTGAGGAACCCTGCAAGGGGGCAGGGGGACCAGAGAGAAGGGGATAAGACAGTGTTCCAGAGATACCCCTTTAGGATGGTGGGGGAAGGGAGTAGATGAGAGATACAAGCCCCTTGGTGGGGGTAGGAGAGGGACCCATGGAGAGCATTCAGGGTCCTTTGCATTCTGTGAGAGGTCAAGGGAGGCCAATAAGGGGGAGAAATTTGGGGGAAGGGGAGGAGGGCTAGAAATTTGGGGCGTGGGTGTGCACAGGGTAAAACAAAGGTGACAGGAGAGGGGTAGGGTTTGTCCAGGGCTTAGAGGAGGGAATTAGGGAGGGAAATGGCAGGAGCAGCTAGGTGCAAGGTAATTATTGAGAGCAGAGCTGATGGAGTAGGTGGAGGATGAGTGCCAGAGTTGAGGGGGGAAGGAATTCCAGATTTTTGGGAGGTGGTGAGAGTAACCGGATTGGTCGATTTGGGTGGATCCGCGGGGGATGACCAGGGTACAGAAGTCGGGTTGACCTAAGGAATATGGGAGGGTGGGTGGGGTGTTATGAAGCAGGAGGTGAGGTAGGAAGGGAGCTCACCCAACCAGTGCTTAGAGGCGAATTTAGCACAGTGGGAGAGTCACCTATTTGCAAGAGATGGGAAGGATAGGGCATGATAAAGATCCCAGTGATGGGTGCAAGGGAGGGCATCCAGGGCAAAGTGGCAGAAGGAATTAAAGAGGGTGTCCAGCCTGGACAGGGAGGACTTAGTGGTAGCACCATAGACTACATCACAGTAGTTGAAAATGGGCAGTATCATCTTCTGAACAAGTTCACGCCTAGCCGAAGGAGGGATGCAACTTGGTTCCTAAACAGGGCACCAAGCTTGGGACGCATTTTTTTCTGGATGGCGTCAATATGTCCAGAGATGTTTAGGTGTTGTTCCAACAAAACACCTAAGTACCTGAAGGAGGATGTGTCCTCAAGTAAAGTCCCATCAAGGGTGTGGAAAGTGGGTAGGGAGGGAAGCCTAGAGAGTCTCTGCCTTGTGCCAAAGGTCATGGAGACCGTCTTTTTGGCATTGAGGAAAAGTTGATGGTTAGCAAACCAGAGCTGAACCTTATTGAAGTAATGCTGTAAGCTGGTTGTAACCTCATCAGGACAGGAGCCAGATGCATACAGGACTGTATCATTGGTATACATATGTATAGCGGAGGATGGGGAGCAAACAGAGGGAAGGTCGTTTAAGAAGATGGAGAATAGGAGGGGCCCTAATACAGATCCCTGGGGGACTCTAGTGCTAATTGGGAGGGGAAGAGAAGTGGCATCCAAGATCTTAACTGATTGGGTTCTGCCAATAAGGTAGGCCTTGAACCAGTTTGTGGTGAAGGGAGATAGGTCAGCTGCTGGGAGTGAGTCGAGGAGAAGGGAGTGAGAGACTGTGTTGAAGGCCTTGGCCAGGTCGACAAAAATGGCAGAGGTAATTTGGCCATTGTCCATCCCAGTTAGGATGGAGTCTGTGAGCCGTAGGAGAGAGGTGGTGGTTGTGTTTTTTTCCTGAAACCAGACTGGAAAGGGGTGAAAAAGGAGCTGTCAGATAGAAAAGAGGTGAGTTGGGAGAGGACAATGTGTTCTTGAAGTTTGGCAAGTTTGCCAGGGGATGAGGGGTCACCCCAATTTGTGTAGAAGGACGACCACAGCATATTTCCATGAAGAGGGGACCGATGCAGTAGAGAATGAGAGATTTAGGATTATTGAGAGGGGGTATGCAATGGCCGAAGCAGAGAGGGAGAGGAGTTTTGGGTCAAGGCCATCGGGTAGGCACCTTTAGAGGGGTTGATGGTGGGGAGGGCACTTAGGGCATCATTTGGGGTTACAGTAGCGAAAAAGAAGGGAAGGTGGGAGGGTTGTGGAGGGGGCACACCGGTAGAGGGTGGGGAGGGGAAGGGTAGGATGGGAGGGATTTCAGTAGCTCAGTGGCGTAGGAGGTATAGTAGGAGATAAATTCCATGATTCGGCTGGTGGGAGTCAGTACATAGTGAGCTATTTACCTTAAAGGTAACAGCTCACTTAGTGTAACACCCGGGGGTGAGATGAGGGATAAATAGGGCATGGGCCACCTTCCAGAACTTTGAAGGGGAATTTATGTTGGTGATTAAGGCAGATTTGAAATATTCAAACTTGGCTAACCTTGTAGCCCTGTTGCAAGCATTTTGGAGCATGCGGTACTTCACGCGGTCACTAGGATGCTGGGTAGCATTATGATGCTTCCAGGCTCAATCTCTAGCCCTGAGGCAGGCCAGAAGTTCAGGGGTTATCCAAGGTAGATTGTGCCCCCTTGTTCTTGCACATCTCTTTTTCTTAAAGATACTACCCTCTTGGACTTTGTTGATTCCCTTGAGGTACTTGAATGTTTCTATCATGTCCCCCCTCCCTTCTTTCCTTGAGGGTATACATATTAAGCTCCTTTAGTCTCTCTTCGTATGTCTTCAGGTGCAGACCCTGCACCATTTTGGTTGCCCTCCTCTGGATAGCCTCCACTCTGTCTATGTCTTTGTAGAGAGATGGGGTCTCCAGAACTGTACACAATACTCCAGATGGGGTCTTGCCAACTGTCTGTACAGCGGGATAACAACTTCCTGTTTTCTACTTAGGAGGTCTAATGAGACTGAAGGATGGACATTTGGGTGGCAGTATATGCCGGCTACGAAGATTGGGAGAGTGAAGGGGAGGGTCACATGGATAGCTAATGCATCATGGGTCTCAGGATTGGAGGATGAGCAGATGATGGAATATTGGATAGAGGCTGGGACATAAATGGCCACACCACCACCCCTGTCAGCATAGTCTTGCCTTAGCAGTGAGTAGCCAGGAATGGAGACTGAGTGGTCAGGGATAGTGCTCTTTAGCCAAGTTTCTGAGATGATTAGAATGTCTGGTTTTAGAGTGCACACCATGGTCTGAATCTGGTCTATTTTTTGCAACAAGCTGCAGGTGTTTAGATGTAGAATCTTTAAGCCCTTTGGGAGGGCTGAGAGAAGAGAGTGGGAGGAGGTAGTAGAGGAGGAAGCACCAGAGGAGCAAGGGGCAACAGGGCCTGGGTTGTGGTGGATATCCCAGACGGAGAGCAAGAGGAGGGCAAGTATGTGAAAGTGGAGCTTAGGGAATTTTGAAGGGGCTGGTGAGGAGGTTGGGAGTTTTGAGGAAAAGGGAGTGGATGAGTGAGGAACAAGAAGGTGGAGCACCACAGTGAAAGTGGACACCGTTATCAAAGCCACATGAGGAATAGTGGTAGAGTGAGACCATATTTCAAATGGTGGGGAGGGAGTGATAGAATGGATGTGGGTAGGGGATTGGAGATAGAAACTGATGGGGTTGGGATAGTTATTAGGAGTAGGTGAGTAGAGAGCAAGTGGAGGTGGTAAAGAGAGGGATATGAGCAGAACAAGGGGGAGAGAGAGGAGAGTAGGGGATGCATTGTTCATAAAGGCAGAGAAACTAGTGAATAATTGATTCAGGAACAGAAAGAATTTGTAAGCAGGGAGTGTGGGGGGGGGCTGGTCAGATGGAGGAGGGGCTGTAGTTTAGAAAGGTATCTATATGCACAACAGGCAGGGATCGCTTTAGATAAAGATTATGTACCTCTAGTGGCAGTACAATATGACTTGCTAATGGGAAAATAGACACAAAAAACAAACAAAAAAAACACAAATCTTGAGCTGTAATTTCTAGCTTAACCAGTCTGGCATTTAGTAATTACCAAAAGCCAGCCTGGGAAAGAGAAGTAAGGAGAAAGAGATAGAAAAGGTAGAGGGAAAAACAAAATATTCTTTTCAGGTTAACTTAAACAAAATTATTCTAAAGTGAGCTGTAATTTCCTTGCATTATATAGTCAAGCACTTGCAATATACAGTGATTCAAATGGTAACAACACAGTTACAGCAAGGTACACACAATACAATTAGGCAGAGGGGTGAAACTGTTATAATTTGAAAATGTTGTGCCCAGAAGCTAAGACTTGGGCTGGGGGGCATACAGCAAAAGATCAGCAGTGGAATAGGAAGAGAGCCAATCAGAAGCCCGGTTCACCAGCGCTGACCAATCAGGAGCCAGAGTAGGTGCTGGGGAGAGAGCAAGGCAATGCTGCCAGGAAGGACATACCTGCACAGCTGGAGGGTGGAATGAAGATGCGAGGATTGCGGCAGAGCAAAGCCGACTCCAGGTGTAGTTCCTTGGAGGACCGAGAAAACGGCGGGCGGGCAGTTGACAAAACTGTTAGCAGAAATTATAATGCACAGAATAGATCTACAATACAAGTAATATCAGACATATCTGATTTTGATAGACAATGGTGAATACTATAGCAGTTACTGCCAAGGATATACAGTATTGTTTACAGCCAACAGTTCTCAGTACAAATCTTAATCAGGGCTTTGAAATTAAAGTATTTTAAAAAACTGGAATTCCGTGTTGATCACACTGTATTTTTGGATTTCACTGATGTTTAAGAATTTAATGTTAGGGCTTTACCTGTACTCTGAAACTGAATATCTTATACAATGACAGCCATTCTAATCTTTTATCGAAAGCTACAGGCGAGTAAGCATTAGCCTTTTAACACTTACCTTTTCTCCATGGTAATACTGTTATTCTTCTTTGCATTAAATGCTTGTCCAGCATATTTTTGAATGTATGCATGGTGTTACATGTGATCACATATTCTGGTAGTCCATTTCTGATCAATATTACTCTCTGGCTTAACCACACCCCACATTTATTTGTCTTGCATAGGTCTCCGTTTAATTGTAAATTATCTTGTCTGCTGCCTCGTTCATGTTCTCTGTTTTCTGGGCCAATACATTCCCATATATCTTTATCCTTGTGAGCTTTGTAAACTAGACATAGGTTCCCCCTTAGCCTTCTAAATTCCAAGGAGTAGATGTCTAGCTGTTCCCTTCTCTGTTCATATGGTATGTCTGCCAATAAGTTGGTAGCTCTTCATTGCACCCCCTCCAGTCATCTTATACTTCCCTTTTTGTGCGGGGCCCAAAATTGCCCACAATAGTCCAGGTGAGGCCTAGCCAAGGCCTCATACAGTGGCATTATTACCTTCCTTGACCTGCTGTTTATGTTGTGGCTTATACATCCTAAAATTATGTTACATTTCTTTGTAACTTCATGGGAGTAATTATTGAAGTTCATAGTGTTTGCTGTAACAACCTCCAGATCCTTTTCTTTGTCTGTTTTCTGTATCTCTTTCCCATTTAAGTAGTAACTTGCTCTTTTATTTTTAACACTGAAATGCATCACCTTACATTTTTTAGTATTAAAAGCAAGTTAATTTTTGTTTTGGTCCCTATTTCAAGTTTTGTTAGTTTCTGCTGAAAGTTATTACTTGCATCTTCATGTTTGACTACAGCCCCTGTCTTTGTGTCATCTGCAGACTTGCATAGCCAGGCATTGTTGGTACATTGCATAGATGACACAAAAATATTAAAGAGCATAGGTCCCAGCATTGAACCCTGCGGTACCCCACTGGTCACTCTGCCCCACTCAGAAAAGTCTCCACTGATACACACGCTTGGCTTACGCTCATGTAGCCATGACACTATCCAACCTACTATGTTTTTAATAGTATATGGTTACTTCTTATTGTCCACATAAATCAGAGGCTCACAAAATGCTGTTGTAGGACAGTTCAAAGGTCAAACAAGTTGTTGTACTATTGTTCTGACTTCACATCGATAGTACAACAACTTTTTAGCCTTGAGCTGCCACCTGATTGGTTCACATGACGGAGCTCTTCAGAGAAAACTAGGACAAACATGGCTTCACAATTTAGTGAGCGCTGAGCAGTGGACATAGAGTGGGTCAACGTAGTTTTTCAGTTGGGACACAAAGAGCAGCACACGGCTCTGTGTGACAAAAGTAAATCTTTCCTTTGTTTTTGTAGTTTTAAAAAGAAATGGTGCAGCCACAGAGAGCTAGAAGCCAGTGCGAGCTGCAACGGGAGTGACACCAGAGCGAACAACAGTGGGAGAGGCACCAGTCTAATACATCAGTCAGCAGCTAACTACTTAATATATTCTGTGAGCCTCTGATTTTCATGGACAATAAGGGGTAACCATATATTACATAAAACAGATAGGTGACCATCCACAGCCAAGGCTATGTTTCCAGCGAGGGAGTTGATGACATGCATCATGGAGCCCTCGAGAGTGAAGCTCTCGATGGAAACACAGCCTTGTTGCTGATGGTCACCCATCCACTATTCTGCACTTTATATCCATTTCCAATAACCTACCGATCAATTCCAAGTGAGGTGCAGTGTCGAGTGCTTTAGAGTAGTCTAAATAAACTGCATCAAGGGGCATGGAACCATCCAGTGCCCTACTAATTGGTCTGAAGAAATAAAGCAAATTTGTCTGGCATGATCTTCCCTTCTTCAGTTGATGCTGGGAAGGGTCCACCAGTCCTTCGTTCTTTATGCCTTTCTATTTCCTCCTGTACACCTCACCTATAAGGCCCTATATAGATTGGGTCCTGGCTGCCTGAGTGACCTCTTGACTCCTGTCCGCCTTGTACGCTCGCTCCACTCCTCCACTGAGGGCCTCCTGGTGGTTCTCAGGGCCTGGCTGAAGGCTTCCTGAGATCACTCTTTTGAGGTGGCTGGCCCGGCCCTGTAGACTCTTCCAGAATATTTGAGGGGGGCCCCATTGGTGGAGGTGTTTAAGCAGGGTCTAAATTCTCATCTTTTTTGAGAGGCATTTGCAAACTGCTGATGTAGATCAGAAATAGCAGACTGCTATATAGTTTAATGTATTTAAGGATTTTATTTATTTATTGAGTGTGTCTTTGTTGATGTTTCTGATATATGTTATGTTCTGTTCTGTTATGTAATGTATTTTTTTTTAATTCCTTGTTTACCTGTACAGCGGCCAGAGCCTCTGGGATAGGGCGTTAGATAAATAAACTTTTACTTACTTACTTTATAAGACTTTCAAGGATTTTCTCAACCATAGATGGGAGACTCGCTGGTTTGTAATTCATATATTTTGATCTAGATCTCTTTTTGAAAATGGAGGTTATTGTTGCCTCCCTCCATGCTTACACTACTCTCCTGTCATCTATCTGTAACCCTGGCGCCTTATGCCAGTGGGCTACCTCCCTTGCCTGCTGTCCCTGGTACTGAGCAAGGGACCTGGGTCCTGCTATGGTAACAATTGGGGGTTCGTTCCCAGAAATATTAATAATAGTACGGTGCCTCCACCCAGAATAAAGTATCAGTGGGCCTGGTATCCACCTTGTACAGCCCCCTGGGATACTGTGCCTACCCACCTCCCCAACCAACCACTTTGCACACTGTGTCCTCAAATACCTTGTTCCACCATAAACCATATATCTCAGCAATAAGTGCATGCAGTGAAGTTCGCCACCACAGCAGTTTCAACAAACAAATTCACAGCTATATTCAGGGGTTAAGGACTAGGGAAGGGGATACCTGGACATAGGGTAGCTGTGAAGGCAAAAAATAAGGTTAGTGCAATCTGCAACTTCAACATGTGGGCCCACAGACCAAGCCCTTCCCCAATGGTACCAGTGTTCCCAGATTGTCTCTAGGGGTACCCACTAGGTGCAAGCCTGATCGGTGCCACGGGTTGACCGGCTGTTGGGGCCCTGAAATATTTTTAGAAAACTTGTAGAATGAATAACAAGCAGTTCCCATTTTCCCTCTCAGGAGCCAGGTCCTGGGTACTCATGGTTTGTAGATCTCAGCACCAGGGGAAATGGAGCTCCCTGAATCAGTGTAGCAAAGCAGAACAGGCTGGCCAGGATCCCTCCATCAGGGTGGAACTTGCTCGAGGATCTTGGATCTGGTCATCTTGATTATAGTTCTGGCTGCTTTTCACCTTCAGCTGCTTCTGGCCCATTGCGGAGCACTGTGGCAGGACAACACCAGCCCCAGAAGGCCCAGACCCAGGAGATGCTCCGCAGTCCAGCTCCCATGATGGGTCGCAGGTGCCCTAGCACCTCAGCAAGTGCTGGTGACTTTCTGAGACAGTGAATCCCACTTGGAAGGGGTTAGCAAGTTCCCTCCCTGGCTCTGGGTGAAGACTCCCTAATGGTTAGGGTCTTCCAGCAGTCTCTGCACTGAGTCCTCAGCAAAGAAGATTTTCAGGCAGTCACTCCAATAAAGCCTAATGCTGGCTTGAGTGGGTTTTAGCCTTTATTTCATTAAGTACAAGTGTAATTCAGCAGGGGACTCAGCAACAACAACCCTCTGCACACCAGTTCACACTGTCCAGTTAACTCGTGTCCAAAACCTTTTCTTTGGCTGCAGCTATGACTCAGCTCTCAGTCACTTTTGCCAGTTCACTCTGGACACACACAGCTCCTAGTTAGCACCTCAACGACCAGAGATGCTTGGCCTCTTCAGATATTCAGTTACAGTCCACACAAGAAAATGACTTCTCAGCAGCAATTGTAGCACTCAGATAATCTGCTCAGTCCTCTCATCCCATTTAACTTCTCAGTGCAGGGTTTCTGCAAAATTTAGTTTTCTCCCAACAACAGCAAGGCAACTTCTTATTACAGTATGCACCAATTTTAATGGATATGGTTGTAGTGGATGTCCGCTTCTAATGGACAAACCGCATTGCCAAAAGCCATTCACTATATTATGCAGTATGATTAAGCAGATCTTTAATTTTGTATTTAGCGGCTGCCGGAAACCACATTCACACCTCCTGATCGATGTCAATTTGTGGTTTTTCAGCTGCTGCTAATGCGCTAATGCACGCCTGTTAAACTGCAATTATCAATCATTTAGGCCAGTTCCTGAAACAGATAGCACAGCACAGAATTTAATGCCTCCCTTACCCCAGGCAATACATTGCTGAACGTTGCTGTGCTTCTGTACTGCTGCTGTGTAGTGGAGGTCGATGACCTCGACATCGATGAAGCTGTGGCAGGGGTGCAAGCAGAGATGACAGAAACGGGACACCAGTGGATGTACGGCAAGCACTCCTGACTCTCCACTGTGCTGTGAAAAAGAGGGATGATACTGTCCCTCGTTGGGAGCAACTAGCATTCATGGAGACAGCATGGATGAAGCTGTGGCAGGGGTGCGTACAGAGATGACAGAAATAATGGGAGACGATGGGGAAGAGGTAGAGACCAAACAGATGAGGCAGCGGTTCCACTGACACCTGTCAGCAGTAAGGATGCCCTACAGTACAGTACAGCTTTTATTTTGTTATTCTTTTCTATTTTGATCAATAAAATTAAACAGTTTTAGTGTTGCCAGCAGCAATAATCACTAAAAGGGCTGTAATCACATCTCTGTATCTATGTTGTGCTGTGTGTCTCAAAGTTGCTATCTGTTTATCCTCGGCAAGATCCCCAGTAGCAGCCACATTGATGTATAGGACTCTGCTTGTAATGGATGTGATCCCACACGTCAAACTTGTCCATTACAAGTGGCGCATACTGTACCTGGAGAAACAGGATCACAGGTCAGTCTCTTTCTCTGTTTCCCTTTCTCAGTTCAGCCTTGCAACAAGCACCGGGGAAATCAGAATCATAGTTCTGTCGCTTTCCTCTCTCGATCCAATTCTGGCAGCAGCAGTCCTCAGATGAGGGCTTGGACAAGCCTCTGAAGCTCAAGGTCCACTCTCACAGCACAGTCCTGACTTGTACAGAGCCTCGGAACAGACTGACTCAGTCCCAGAAAGACCACACTGTTTCAGTCGAAAATCCTGCATTCTGATTGGCCATTGAAGCCTTTCAATAATCAATAACTATAGTGATCAATATTCCCTGCTTGTTTATTGGAACATGCTCTAGGCACCAGAATTAGTCCCCTCCTTTTCCCAGGAGTCCCTTTTTGTCCAGTTTGGCTGCCTTGATCAGTGATTGGCTGCATCACTGAGGTTAAGTGTCACAAATATGTCAGCTCCCATTTGCTTACCAGGGAGTCCATTCAGTTCAACACAGTGTCTCCCATTTCGAATTCTGTTGTAGCCCAACACATTACTGGATCCACACCAACACCCCACCGAATCATAGCCCCGACTGCCCTCTATTAAACGAGCTCACTCTTATGACTGTAGCCCTAATAGTTTAGCTGTCACTGCCACCGTAACTCTGTCCCCCAGGCAGCAGGCAGCAGGCAGCAGGCAGCATCCTCATTCATATTCATGGGGCCACTTATTAATATTCATGAGTCCCCCCGAGTGGCCCCGCTATCTAACATCCCAATCTGGACAGCCACAGGCTTCTTCCCGACTCTCTTCAGGTCTACGGTTCCCCAGGGCATCAGGAGGGGCACCAGGACCACAGACAATCTCCCCATTGGTGGACCGCATCGGTGGTCGGCAACAACAAAGTGCCAGGAGTGCATACGCGAGCGCTGGCCGAATTTGTCATGCCAGCAGCTCGCAATTGAGGAATTACACCCTGAAGGGGCCAAAGACAGCACACTGGTGGGGGAAAAGAGTGGGGACAAATCAGGAGCACCAGCAAACTGGGGACTAATGGGGGCAAATACAGGTAAGCCCCCAGAGGGGGGTTACATAAAACCTTTTGAAGTTTCTTGGTTATGGGACCTGCTATTTCCTCTGCCACCTTCCCTGCTTTACTGCAGAACAGTTTACGATATTAAGGTACTGCATAATAACACTTCCCCCTTACCCCAGTATCCTCGAGGTGACTGTTACCTTCTTGTGCTGATTAAGCACAGTATGGTAACACTTGAGCTCATGCGGCACTGTGAGGATACTGTGGTAAGCGGGAACTGCTGTTATGTAGTACCTTAATAAGGTAAACTGTCTCTGTGCTAAAGCAGAATTATTAGCATGGCTGCCACTGTATATTAACTAATCAAGTAGTCTGTCACAATATTTTATTATAATTTATGCAGCTTTGAGCTACGTAGGAACAGTGCAACAAAACTGAATCTAATATTGTATGAACTAACACAGAAACATAGAAATTGTCACAGAAAAGGATTGCTTGGCCCACCCAGTCTGCTCAGATTTTCTCTGCCTATTTTATCTCTGTAGACCCTACCTGGTCTCTGTCAACCCCCCTCCCCATCTATTTACAGATATGCCCATATGCGTATCCCGTGCATGTTTGAAGCCCCCCACTGTTTTTGCTCCCACCACTTCTGCTGGCTGGCTGTTCCAGGATTCCACCACTGTTTCAGTGAAGCAGTACTTCCTCTCATCTCTCTTAAACTTTCCCCCTTCCAGTTTCATTGCATGTCCACTTGTCATGGTGCACTTCCTCATTTGAAATGGACTCCCTTCCTGTACCTTGTTCATCACCATGAGGTACTTGAAGTTCTCTAGTATGTCCCGTCTCTTCCTCCTTTCTTCAAAGGTGAACATGTTGAGATCCCTCAGTTTCTCCTCATAGGGCTTTTGATGTAACCCCTGCACCATTTTAGTTGCCCTCCTCTGGACTGCCTCCACACTGACTATGCCCTTTCTGAGATGTGGCCTCAAGAACTGGGCACAGTACAGTACTTCGGGGGGGGTCTCACACGCAACTAATACAGTGGGAACACCTCCCTCTACCTGCTGGTGATACCTTTCCCTATGCACCCCAGTGGCACTGCCCATTGCTTTGTGATGATGCACAGCTACTTTGAGGTCATCACGATTAATAACCCCAAGGTCTCTTTCCTGCTTAGTGACATAGTGACCTTCAGTACCTCCCCCCATTTTATGATTTTTTTTACACACCCGAGGTGAGTGATAAGCCATAAACCTTGAGAGCGAAGCTCAAGAGGTTTATGAGCTGATCACTCACAGAGGGTGTGTAAAAAAAACAAAAACAAAAACCAAAAACATCATGCACACACACACCAACCTAACCTTTATTTTTTATAATTGCTGGTGCAAAGTGGTTACACCTTTGGGTCCCTTAGCGTAGCGTGACCGAGGCGTTCGCTAGTGTAGAAAAAAATACTGAAATGCAGGCAAACTGTAATGCTGTGCTTAAAACTCCTATGCTTAAAAAAGTTCACCTAATTTTGCTTATTTTGAAGCCCCAGAGTGCAGACTGAGGCGAGCGAGTGACTCGGCGGCTTCAGAAAACAAGATTCAAGCGCAAGTGACCGTTGCTATGGCAACACCCGCTCACACTTGAATGTCGTTTTCTAAAGCCACTGAGTCACTCGCTCTCCTCAGTCTATACTCAGCAGCTTTAACATAAAGAAAGATAAGCAAATTTAGGAGAACTGCTAACAGGAGAAGGATTTTTAAGCACAGCATTGCATGTTTATCTGATTGTACTTTTTTTATCCGGACGATAACGCTTCTCGGTCACGCTTACAACTGGCAAGTTGAAAGAAGGTGAAAGTGAGTTGCTTTCTGAACGCCTTATTAACTGGTTCTACCAGTTATTATAGCATTTGAAACATGGTTCTAGACTGTGTATTAAAGGGGGTCACTAGTAATTATATATAGGATAAAGTATGGGGTGCAGTGTGTTATGAGAATTTAATACACACCCGAGTTGTTGGATGGCACATAAACCCCGAGGGCGAAGCCCGAGGGTTTAATGTAGCACGTGATGAGCATCTGGCCAATGGTGATACTGCCTACTCACTGCCCCGGCCCGGGGTGAAGTTAGAGGACAATGAGGCAAGAGATGCTGGCTGGTGAGGGGCGCTGGAGACAGGCAGTAGGAGGGATGACTTGGGGGCCTTGCTGCTGTCAATGCCCCTGTCTCATCTGGCCTGACAGAGAGTGTGAGATTGACAATGAGGGACCAAAGCTATTTTTAAAATAGAAAGAAAATGGGGAACCTTAGCAAACAGCACGGATCAGGACCAATTGTTCTTCTCAGGTACCGCTGACAGTCTGACATAATTCACATATCTGGACTGAGTAGTACTGTATGGTCTGCATGCCCATTGGCCCATGCTGTGGACCAGTGGGCGTACAGCCGTACTGTACGTAGTCAGTAGGCAGGCGGCTTGCAGGTGGGGAGCTGCCACCCAACGCTGACCAGGGAGGCGGGGTGGCGGGGCTCAGTGGGTGGGTGGGGAGGGGGTACCGCTGGACCACCAGGGATGAAGTGATTTGTTTTAAATATACTAATACCCATGATCGGGTTGCAAGTGGTCCACTGAACTACCAGAGATATTGGATGTGTGTTCAAATATACTAATGCCCACGATCGGGCGTGGGGTGGGCACGACGCCAACAGACCATGGCCCTGGAGCTGGGGTAGCCAGCCATAGCTGGCGGCTGCCATGTTGCGCCCTGCAATACGGCAGCTCACCTGTGGGTAGCCAGCCCCTGCTCCTAATTCCTTCTGGCTCAACTTTGAGCACCAGTGTGCAGCGCAAGTAGGGGTTGCACCAGCATATGCACTGCATATCCCAGGCTGAATATTGGGATGTCCGGAATATGCATGGGCACGCCCCCGCACTTGCACTGCATGCAGTACTGGTGCGCCCTGGCACATCGGGATCTGCGTGGTGCAACATCCCCTTTTGAATATCACGCCGGGGCACATCAGTGGCTTACGCATGGTGCAACACTGTTGCACCATGCACAACCCCTTTGAATATCCCACCCTATATGTTGAAATATTCTGTATAACTTGTCTATTCCCCCGTATCTGTAAGTAACCCTCCCTACTGACGTGGAACCTTTGTAAATGAGCTGACTGGTGTTCAAAGGTATTTGTAATTCTAGAATGAATAAATAAAATAAATAAATAAAAAAGTAGGGTTTCTTCAACCTTGGTGCATATCTCGGGCATTTTTTGGATTTTTTTCACCAAATTTTTAACATAGGCTTTTTGAGAGCCAACCTCATGAACAGTGGCACTGTCATTTCATTAATCAGTCCCAAAAGGTGATTTTGCGGTCACTGAGAGGAATCACATTTTGGGACCGGTTAACTAAAACAACAGTGTCACTGTTCATGAGTAAACTCGAAAAAGCGCCTATGTTAATTGGTGGCATCAAACAAACATTTCTGACGTGCAGTTGCGCAGTTTCCACGCACCTACTTAACTTTTGTGAATTTGTAATATTTTCACTCCAAATTTTCCACATTGGCATTTTTACACCTCCTTATGAATAGTATAGCTGTTATTTTTCACATCCTGGCCGAAATGTGTTTTTGTACTTCCAGTGCAGAATAGCGCCAGTCGCTGTGGGAAATCAATGTTTGGGACAGAGTACGAAAACCACAGTGACACTGTTCATGAGCAGAGGTCTCAAAATACCTATGTTGACATTTTGGTGACAAAGGTCCATATAATGACTGTGTTACGAGTGTGCGTTGCGCAGTTTCCACACACACACGTAACTTAGTGAATTTGTAATATTTTTACTCCAGATTTTCAACACTGGCATTTTTTTGCACCTCCTTATGAACAGTACAGCTGTCATTTTTCAAATCCTGGCTGAAATGTGTTTTTGCGCTTCCGGAGCAGAATAGAGTGGTTGCTGTGAAAATCAGTGTTTGGGACAGATTAGGAAAATCACAGTGACACTGTTCATGAGCAGAGGTCTCAAAATACCTATGTTGAAAATTTGGTGACAAAAGTCCATAAAATGACTGTTTTAGGAGCGTGCATTGTGCAGTTTCCATGTACACTCATAACGTCGAGGATTTGTAATATTTTCACTCAAGAGTTTCAACATTGTCAGTTTTGCACACCTCCTTATGAACAGTACAGCTGTCATTGTTCACATCCTGCCCGAAATATGTTTTCGCACAATGGCGCAGTCACTGTGGGAAATCAACATTCAGGACAGAGTAAGAAATTTATAGTGACAGTGTTCATGAGTAGAGGTCACAAAATGCCTATGTTGAAATTTTGGTAAAATTATTCCACTAAATGACTGTTATGAGCATGTGTTGTACAGTTTTCACGTGTGCTAGTACATTCATGCATTTTTAATATTTTCACTCCAGATGTTCAATGCTGCCTTCTCTTCACACCTCCCTATGAATGGTACAGCTGTAATTTTCACATCCTGTCTGAACTGTGTTTTCACACATCTGGTGCAGAATGATGCAGTCGCTGTGAGAAATCAATGTTCGGGACTGATTAACAAAATCACAGTGCCACTATTCATGAGCAGAGGTCCCAAATGCTTTCATGAGGTGGGGGTCACAAAAGACCATGTTGAAAATTTGTAGTGCAAATACCAACAAACACCCTGGCATTAGGGTTTCTAACCATACCATCCCTCCCCAACCCAACCCATGGTGGGGCTCCAGTGCTCTCATCTTCTCTGAACCACAGACACATCTTCACTCTCCAAAGCCAGATCACGAATTAAGGAAACAGGTATGCACTTCACTGCACTGTAACGGGAATGTGAACTTGGTGGCATAACTTATTCTTTCTGCTGGGAACTGCAGTCCTACCAATCTGTGTGTGACAACATCAGTTCTAAACAATGAACTTTGGCATTGACAAAAGTGTGTTTATTACAATGAAGGAACTTTGTTATTGCACAAGGAAATATGTTTTATTGCACAGGGGAGCACAATTTTATTATAGAGGGGAACACCCCTTTATTGCACAGGCAAGCACTGTTTTTATTATACAATAGATCACCATTTTTATTTCACAGTGGAGTACCTTCTTGTTGCATAGAGAAGCACCATATGTTGTTGTACTGCACAGTGGGAACTTTATTTATTATGCAAGCAAGGTCGGGAGATAGTAAGCCTACTTATTAATAGCAGAACTGAACTCAATTTTAAATAGTCCATAGTCAGGCTTCCCTGTTGGTCAGTTAGGACTTGCCCATATGCAGAAAATAATCCCTCCACAGCAGTACTGGATACTGGGGCCCAGATGACCTGAAGGGCAGTCTGAGCTAGTGCCAATACCTGTGATGATATCAAAAGTGAGTACTAATGTTGATCAATTGAGCCCATCTCTAGTAGTTCTTGTGCATCCTGCCATGTATAACTCTTTCAGTCCTTCAGAAGTGCAGCCCTATTATACATGCTGAACAGAGGGATACTGGGTAAATACAATGTTAAGTTCTTACTGAGGTTTGAGAGGCTCAGCTTGTTGAAAACCTGGCAGGCCTTTAGAAAAGGATGAGACTGGTTCAAGAACAGGTGCTTTGACAATTTCTGCAAACTGACATTGAAAGCATTTTTGAAAAGTTTTGTTGTGTTCGTCCTTGACCATATTCCTAAATTAGGAGAGGTACATATTGGTCTTCCCACCAAAGCTGTCAGTTTTTGTTATTCTTGCCTCAAACAGGTTCTAAACTGAAATAGGTGCATCATAAGTGCATATGTGGATGCCACAAGAGGCTTGTCCTTAGTCAGCACATGAGTTCTGTGACTGCAAGGATATCAGCTAAATATTCTTCAACTGAAACTCTGGCTGGAAGCTGCAATACTGAACATAGGATTTGCAAGAAAGCGAGTTGTGCTCACAACAGAGGGAGGTGAACCTTACAATTGTCTTTGGTTTGTAGCAGATATTCTGCAGGTGGAGGCTACTTGTAACTGAAAGGTGAAACAAGGAACTTGGAATTATCAGGAAAAGACAGTCTTTCAAGCAACAGAGGAGGTGGATCTAGCTTTCGTTTGTTACAATTCTTAAGATTTTCAGTGCAGGAAGAGTTTAAAGCACAGCTGACTTATTTTTGGGCTGACTGCTTTCAGAGCACAAACCACCAGGCTGTTTTGGGGCTTGGGGGGTTTACCTGTATCTGTCTTGGATGTCTGGATTTTTCTCTGTTTGATTAGCAGGATATTTTCTCTGTCAAATTGTTGTGTAGGGAATCTTGCTGACAGGAAGGCACTCATCGCTGCGGTGGGTCAGAGCTCTTAGCTGATTGTTTTGGTGAGGGCACAGTTTAGGGCCCAACCTCACCACCCTCACCCCACCCACCCCTGGAAATAGTTCCTTTATACCTGGGGTTCTGACATCATTTCCTCAAGAGTGCAAGGTGCATATCACTGTCATATCCTCTCTAGCACACTGCACTGACAATATAAGCATACATATTGTATAATATATATATTTCTATATAACAAACCAATCACACACACACACACACACAAAAAGTAGATAAACATGTGGGGAGTAGTGCAATGTAATGGCTGTGGGGCAGCAGTCTTCCGGGAGTCTTTCTGGAGGCTGAGATGCTGCCCTATTTGCAGACAACTCTCTGCCCTGAGGAAGGAAGTTGCCCGACTTCAGGCCACACTGGACAGTAGTAAGGGAACCTTCCCCCAGGCCACACTGGACGGTAGGAAGGGAACCTCCCCCATCCAGGGAGCACCAGAGCCACCATCACTATCTCAGAGGTTGCAAAGAAAGCACAGCAGTTGGACCACAGTAGGCTCAGGGAGGGTGAGGATGGTGGAACAGAGGCACACCCAGTCAGTTGTTCCACCCACAATCCATACACCATTCTGAGGGACATGCTCCCTATGGATGCACCCACAGAGGAGACTAAGGAGGCTGAGGACAACTGTCACAAGGGAGGCCCACAGGAAGGAGGCAGAGGACACCACAGGAAAGGAAGCAGCTCCTGTGTGGGGACCCAATTATTAGGGGGATAGGAACTGGGGAGCAGGGAAACTAGCAAGGTGCCTGCCTGGTGCCATGGGCTTGGAGGGACAGGAAGCTATCCCTCAGGATCACGAACAGCTGCATCGGGAGTCTGAGCTGGACGTTATTGTCCACCTAGGGAGAAAATGACTGGCTCAACATGAGATTACAGCAGTGCAGAAGACTTTGTAGAATTGGGAGGGCCTAAGACAAGTAGCACATACAGTATCCTTCTCAGAGGTGCTGCCTGTCAATGGCATGAGTGAGGCAAGGGTTGAAAAAATGGTGTGGAGCACAGGGGTTTGGCTTCATTGGGGATTGGGGTTCCACCTGGAGGGACACCAGTCTATACTGGCAGGATGGTCTGCGTCTGTCCAGGAAGGGAACAAGTCTTTTGAGCAATCGGTTTAAATGCTTCATTGGCAAGCTTTTAAACTAGTCAAGGGGGGAGGCACTGATAGGCAGCAGGAAAATCCCAGCCTCTCCCTACAAAACAGGGTACTAAATGAGAAAAAGACCGAGGTAGAAAGGTCAGTGGGGGATGCTGCAACAGAAGGTAAAGCCATCAAAAAATGGAGAGCAATGAGTACCAATGCCCATTGTCTGAGTAACAAGCTTCCTGAATTAGTGGCCTTGATGGAGGAGGAACATCTGGATATCATGGCAGTCACAGAAACATGGTACACACAAAACCATGACTGGGACGTAAACATACCAGGATACACTATCTACAGGAGGGACAGGGAGGATAAAGAGGGAGGAGGAGTAGCTCTTTACATGAGGAAGGAATCAAAGCAACAGAAACAAAAGGGAAAACAAGGAGGAGAAGAAGCACTGTGGGTAAATTTGAGACCGCAATGGCACCACAATACGCACAGGTTGTATACAGACTCCTTCTCAGGGGAGGAAATGGACAAGGAAATGATAGAAAGTATACTATAAAATGGCAGAAAAGAGGAGATATTGCTGATGGGTGATCTGAATATGCCAGATGTTAACTGGAGTGCAGTTGCAGCAGCCACTTCAAGAGTGGGGTTATTCTAGATACCCTACAGGGGCATGCCTTAGACAACTAGTATTGGAGCCCACTCGAGAGGGAGCAATCTTAGACCTGGTTCTCTCAAATGGAGATGAAGAGAGGATCACAGATGTAAGTGGGTAGCCATCTGGGAACCAGCGACCATCGAACAGTATGGTTCACAATAAACACAGCAATAGAGTCAAGCCATACAACGCATAAGTACTGGACTTTAGGAGGCTGACTTTGCCAAAATGGATGAGTGCCTAAGGAATGCACTAGCAAATGGGTAGGAAGGAGGGTGGAAGAACAATGGAGAATAATAAAACTGCGATCACAGAGGTAACAATCTTTTGTGAAGCAAATAAACAAATGAAACGATGTAAGAAACCACTATGGTTCTCAAAGGAAGTGGCAGTGAAGGTTCAAAAGAAAAGAAAGTATTTAGGAAGTACAAGGAATCACAGAAGGAGCAGGACAGAAAACTGTATCAGTTAAAGCAAAAGGAAGCTGGGAAGGCAGTCAGAACAGCAAAGGCCCAAACCGAGGAAAAGATAGCCAACTCAATTAAGAAGGGGGATAAAACCTTTTATAGGTACATCAGGGAGCAAAGAAAAACCAAGGGAGGGATAGTGAGGCTTAATAAAGGGGAGGGAGGGTGCGCAGAGGGTGACTGTGAAAAGGCAGAGATACTAAACAAATATTTTTGCTCAGTATTTACAAAGGAAGAGGGGAGGTACCTAAAACAAACAGTGGAAACACTCTGGATACAGAAGTTGATACCAGCCCATTTACAGAAGAAATGGTTCTGAAAGAACTCTTAAAACTGAAGGTGGACAAAGCAATGGGGCCTGATGGGATTCATCCCAGAATTCTAAAAGAACTAAGGGTAGAACTAGTGACACCACTGACTACCCTCTTTAACAAATCATGGGAGGATGGGGTGGTACCCGAGGACTGGAGGAGGGCAGATGTGATTCCCCTTCACAAAAGTGGGAGCAAGGCAGAAGCAGGAAACTACAGACCTGTTAGTTTAACCTCCGTGGTAGGGAAAATGATGGAATCAATTCTGAAGGAAAGAACTGTCGAGTATCTAGAGGACAGAGGGGCACAGGACCCAAGGCAGCATGGATTCACAGCGGGAAGGTCATGCCAGACAAATCTAATAGATTTCTTTGACTGGGTGACCAAAGTAGTAGATCAGGGAGGGGCTGTGGACATGGCCTACCTAGACTTTAGCAAGGCATTTGACACAGTCCCACACAAAAGATTAATATACAAGTTAGCCAGCCTGGGAGTGGGTCCCAAGATGACAGCCTGGGTAAAGAATTGGCTGGAGAATAGGACACAGAGAGTAATAGTAAATGGAGTCCACTCTGAAGAAAGGGGGGTTACTAGTGGGGTACCACAGGGTTCAGCATTAGGACCGGTCCTCTTCAATGTCTTTACAAGTGACATTGCAGAGGGACTGGAAGGAAAAGTATGTCTCTCTGCAGATGACACAAAGATCTTCAACAGAGTTGATGAACAAGGTGGAGTGGAAAGGATGAGAAGGGACTTGGCAAGGATAGAGGAATGGTCAAATGTATGGCAGCTTAGATTCAATGCTAAGAAGTGCAAGGTAATGCACCTGGGAAACAAAAACCCAGGGGAAGAGTACACAATGGGGGGTGAGATACTAACAACAACAAAAATGTAAAGGGACCTGGTAGTTCATATCAGATGACCTAAAGGTGGGCAAGCAATGTGAGAGGGCAGTAAGGAGGGCTGGGGATACTGGGATGCATAGAGAGGCATCACCAGTAGAAAACAAGAGTTATTATCCCTCTGTACAGACAGCTGGTGAGACCCCATCTGGAGTACTGCGTGCAGTTCTGGAGACCAATCTCCATAAGACATAGACAGAATGGAAGCTGTCTTGGGAGGGCAACTAAAATGGTGCAGGGTCTGCACGGAAGAATATGAGAGAGACTTAAGGAGCTTAATATGTATAGTCGAGAAAGGGAGGGGAGGGGGACATGGTAGAAACTTTCAAGTACCTCAAGGGAATCAACAAAGTCCAAGAGGGTAGCATCTTTCAAAAAGAGTGTGCAAGAACAAGGGGCACAATTTGAAGATAGAGGGGGCAGCTCAGAGGTAATTTAAGAGTATTTTTCACAGAGGTTATGGATGCGGGCAGCTTCGGGAGGAGGTTGTGGAGTCAAAACAGTGGTGGAATTCAAGCATGCATAGGACAGTCGTAGAGCAATTCCCAGGGTGGGGTAGGAAGAAGTAGGCTGCTGGTTAACTAGGATCTGCAGCTTATCCATTAGGTAGGGAAATGGGCAGACTGGGTGGGCCAAGCGGTCCTTATCTGCCATCAAATTCTATGTTTCTATGTAAATTCTCTGCAATAAATCCCAGCTGAGTCTGGAGCTCTGCACCAGTTATCCATTAATGTCCACAGGTTGTTCATTGAGGCAGCATCACTGCCATCTTCCTGGAAAAATTATTTTAAGTATTGCAAGTGTACAGAATGGTACAGTATGTCACTGTCACAAACTTATGATTTCCTTTTGGTTAAAATTGGAACTGGCAGGAAGTGGACATTGTTCAGATTTACATACGAGATACTTTTACATATGTATTACCATGTTGTATGGTTCATTGGAATGCCAAATGCCTATATGAATGTAATGCTCTCCTCTCTTCACTTGAATAAAGCTGAGTTTAAAAAAAAAAAAAACTGGAACTGGAACTGGAGGCAAAGTTATTAGCTCCCTTGGCATACCTTGATCCTCCCAAAAATGTAAGATGCCCTCTCTTATGTTTTGGTGATTGCTGGAAGGCATACTTTACAAGGGAAACAAGTAGGACTGAGCTACAATTTCAGATTCCTCTTCCTTGAAACTTTCATAAAATTCTATGATTTTTGAGTAATTTCTCTAGTTACCAAATTCCGCAGAATTTCACTTTGTTTGGTGGAATAATCACATGAACTGCAGAACTTCACTTATGACCCATGAATGCCTTCATTAGCATTAAAGCAGCAGTGCAATGACTCTGGAGAAAAAAAATTGACCCTACAGTTTTTTCATTGTAAAAGATTCCAGGCATCTTTCAGTTTTATTTGGTGGTAACAGTTTCTGGTTCCACAAAAATCTGAGTACTTTATACATGTTTTAATTCAGTATTTTTTCAAGAACAAGGATGGCCACCAAATCTGATTTAGAAATAGCATTGTAGACCTGGCAAGAGTTCAGACTGACAAAATAAAAATATATCTTATGGTGCACAGAACAGGAGATAACTAGGAAAGTAGAGTTGACAGGCATGGTAAATTTTTTTATTAACTGTAGCTGAAACTAATTTTTTGGAAACACATTTTTCAGCATACTGTTGTTTCAAACCATTCTGCAGTTCACAGTAAAATTCCACCATTCTCAGATATCCACAGAAACATACTTTGTGAGCATGGTAGTCATGTTATTGTTTTCATTTAGGTTGGAATGTAAGGGTCAAAGAGTTATTTACAATACAATTCTCTCTCCAGGAGAGTCACGTGATGCAAGTGACCTAGAAGCAGCAGAGATTTGGGGCTCCCATCTCTCTCCTCTTACCACTGCTATTTATATTATTTTATGGCCGCTTTTTTGCTGAAATAGTTACAACACCACAGAGTACCTGCCTTCAACACTTGATCTGTGCTCAAAACCCACATCGCAATTGGAAAATGATTCCACAATGGACATTGATATGAGGCAGGCCCAGCTGAAGCATATGCTGCCTCCCTCTCCTGAAAGGATGCCGAAAAAAATCCAAGGCCCACGGAGGGACGGCTGGTAAGAGTGGATCGTCACTAAATTACCCGGTCCAGCTCACAGAAGATCACTTTTTGAAAGAATTAGAGCCTTTCAAAGAAACACTTTCCGAAATCTCCTCCGAATTAAAATCCATTAGAGAGGACCTGGCTGATCTCAACCAGAGGGTAGGGGATTCGGAGGTTTGTGTTAAATCAGTAGAAAACTGGAAAGCCAAGCTGGATCCTGAAATAGTGCTGTTGCGTCAACAAATCAGAAAGTTACAAATGAAAACTGAAGACCTTGAGAGAAGGAGCAGGAGGAATAATATTCTAACTATGGACCTTCCAGAGAAGGAAGAAGGCCCCAACACTGTTCTCTTTGTCCAGAAATTCCTGGAGAGGGTAGCGGGACCTTCACCACTTAATGCCAGCTACCAAACTGAGAGAGCCCACTGGTCACTCCGACCCAGACCTCAACCAGGGGCACCTCCCAGGCCTATCTTTTTAAAATTATTGAGCTAAACAGAGAAGCAACATGTTCTTTCAAAAGTTCAGGAACTGAAAGCAGTAATGTGGGAAGGAGTGAAGCTTCACATTTCCCAGGATCTGCCATATGAGACCTGGCAAAAGCGTGTAGCATTTCACCTCATAGTTAGCAAGCTGGTGGCTGCTGGCATCCCCTTCAAAATGTTATACCCTGCTAAGCTACAGGTTTCCATCTCAGGTGTCAGGATATCCTATGAGTCACTTCTGCAAGCATCGACCGACCTAACAAGCAAGCTTCCAGAACTCTATAAGCTAGGATGAACAATCCCTTACAATGGTCTCTGGAGCCTATTTGTTGGCGAGCATATCCTCCCATTTGCAATTTAATTTGCAGGACTTCTGAAGAGTTTTTACATTTGTATATCGGCTTTCCATGGTTCTGAGGCCCTCTGAAATGTGGTAGTGTGACAAGGCGGCATTCTCTGTTAATTTCCAGTTTTCAACATTGGAGGCAGTCGCACAGGTTTCAGTCTTGCACAGTTAGGTTGGAACTATTGTTGTGGGATTGCCTTTCAGGGGACAGAATTCTAGCAGGACCGCTCTTGGTCCTGGACCCATCTCCCTCCCTCAGGCATTTCCCCCATCATGGAACCATCAGACATTTTGGACATTTACCTTTGGCAAGTAAAGCCTGCATCATAGAACACTGTTATAACTGGTTTCTTGCAAGTTCAGTATTTGTTGTTAGTGCTCAAAGCTTGGGCTTTTTTCTAAATTGATGTTTACCAATATGTGCAGGCTGGGGGGGGATGGTCTCCTTCACTTCTGGGGTGAAATGCATGAGGCTCTGCTCCCATGATTAACCCTGGTAACCTAGTTCTGCAGTTTTTTAGTGTCCTGATAGGGACCTGCCATCATTTTTTCCATGCCTTGTCAAGCACCATGTCTTCTGGACATACATTATGACCCCACTCTGCTTCCAGATGGTAATCCTTTTCCATGCGAGCATAACAGAGTAATGTCTGGACATATTTAGGCTGCTCCATCCTAACTTGGAGTGACCACATAACTGGTATGTTTGGTGGTGCCAAAGTTTGACTTTAAAGAAGGGCCACATTATTTTCCTGGGGTAGGCAGTGGGGGGGGAGTGGGATGCTCCAGATTGAGCAGGCTCAAGGTACAGCTGCATAGCATACCAGATTATGGGGGGTTCGGTTTCCTAGTGCTTCTCCTGACCCTAGCCTGTAAGGACTGGGATTCCTATAAGTGCTACCATAGGTCAGGTTTAATTTTTCACCCTCGTTCTGTGTCTCTGGCTTTGGTTTCAGATAAAGTGATTTTAGGAACCATAGTGGGTTGGTATCCCCTTACTGCAATATTCCCTTCCAGTTCTGGCACCCTAACCAGGGGTGGGGACCATTGTATATAGTTAGGTTTTAGGGAGGGTGGAGGGAGCTCATTGGTGGGTGGAGGGCATTTGTTAATGGGTTTCTTAGGGAGGGAGGGGAGGTTTAAGTACTCCAGAACTGTGTCTACTGCATGAGCCTTATATAGTGTTTGGCATTTTTTTTCCTTATGACTGTCAAGCTAGATCCTTTCCATATATAAAACATTTTGGTACATAGCTGTCGACAAATAGGTTCTTTGGTGAGGTCATGCGGACTAATGTGTACTGGGCGAGGGTTTGGGGAGAGGGAAAAGAGATGCATACTGAAAGTTCTGCTTCTATGATTTTTATTCTCAAGTACTATGAATATGGTTAGTACTACAACAAAATTTCTTACATGGAATGTTAGAGGCACCCGTGATTGTCCCAAAAGATACCAAATCTTTAAGCTCATTTCACTCTTACAGGCTAATATCTCATTTATCCAAGAGACCCACTTGCTTCCATCTGAAGCCACTACTCTCTGCAGGCAAAATATTGGCCATGTTTTTGCCTCTGGGATGTCCACTGCCAGTAGGGGTGTTGCCATCCTGGTAAACCGCTTGGTACTCTTTCAGGTGGACCAGTCCATTGCTGACCCACAGGGGAGATACATTCTGGTAAAAGGTATGATTGACCATATCGAATTAGTGTTGGGAAGTATTTATGGCCTGGTGGTTGGTGATCCTGCTTTTTGTATGGATCTTGTTGACAAACTGTCTCCTTATTTGTCACTTCCAATAATCCTAGGAGGGGATTGGACCCTTCCTACAACTCAGGATCTAGACTGATTCAATTGCCCTCTCAGACCACTGTCGGCAACCCAAAGAGCCTTACAAGAGTTCTTAGCCTCTTTGGGGTTATATGACCCATGGAGAGTATTGAATCCACTGTCTCGCACTTTTTCCTTTTATTCCACAGTCCATCATTCCTCATCCCGTCTGGATTATGTTGTGATCAGTCGCTCTCTACTTCATGGTCTCTGTAATGCAGGGGTAGGACCTATTGTCTTATCCAATCACACAGTGGCTTGGGTTTCTCTGGTACTGGAATCCAATTGTCAGAGACACATCTTGGAGGTTGAATATCCAGCTCCTCAAGGATGAGTATGTAGTCTCCAGGGTCCCCACTCTTACTCACACTTTCGTAGACGCCAGTCATAAATCCGTTCCGAGAGTGGACCATGAATGGTGTGCCCTAAAGTGATTCCTCAGAGGGGAACTCATATGGCTTGCATCCACTAATAAGCAGCGAAGGGAGGCAGAAGCCCTCTCTTTACTAGCCCAGATCTGTACGCTGGAACAGTCTCTTTCTACCTCTTCTCCCCCTGATTCCCTGCGGGTCCAGATATCCTTGCTGAATAAGTACTCCACCCTCCTGCAGGAAAAAATGGAATTTGCTATACTAAGAACCCAGGCAAAGTACATAGAAACATTAAAACCACTTGGCCCACCCAGTCTGCCCATTTCCCTACCTAATGGATAAGCTGCAAATCCTAGTTAACCAACAGCCTAATTCTTCCTACCCCCACCCCCTAGAATTGCCTTATGACTGTCCCATGCATTCTTGAAATCCACAACTGTTTTTGACTCCACAACCTCCTCAGGAAGGCTGTTCCATGCATCCACAACCCTCTCTGTGAAAAAATACTTCCTTACATTACTTCTGAGTCATCCCCCCCATAATCTTCAAATTGTGCCCCCTTGTTCTTGCACACTTCTTTTTCTGAAAGATGCTACCCTCTTGGACTTTGTTGATTCCCTTGAGGTACTTGAAAGTTTCTATCATGTCTCCCCTCTCCCTCCTTTCCTTGAGGCTATACATATTAAGCTCCTTAAGTCTCTCTTCATATGTCTTCTGGTGCAGACCCTGCACCATTTTAGTTGCCCTCCTCTGGACTGCCTCCATCCTGTCTATGTCTTTGCAGAGATTGGGTTCCAGAACTGCGCAAGTACTCCAGATGGGGTCTCACCAGCTGTCTGTACAGAGGAGATAACAACTTCCTGTTTTCTACTTGTGATGCCTCTCCCTATGCATCCCAGTATCCCCCAGCCCTTCTTACTGCCCTCTCACATTGCTTGCCCACCTTTAGGTCATCTGATATGACTACCCCAGGTCCCTTTCCATTTTGTTGTTGTTAGTATCTCACCCCCATTATGTACTCTTCCCTGGTTTTATTTCCCAGGTGCATTACTTTGCACTTCTTAGCATTGAATCTAAGCTGCCATACATTTAACCATTCCTCCAACCTTGCCAAGTCCCTTCTCATCCTTTCCACCCCACCTTGGAGTATCAACTCTGTTGCAGATCTTTGTGTAGTCTGCAAAAGAGACATACTTTTCCTTCCAATCCCTCTGCAATGTCACTTATAAAGACATTAAAGAGGACCGGTCCTAGTACTGAACCCTGCGTTACCCCACTAGTAACCCCCCTTTCTTCAGAGTGGACTCTGTTTACTGTTACCCTCTCTGTCCTATTCTCCAGCCAATTTTTTACCCAGGCTACCATCTTGGAATCCACTCCCAGGCTGGCCAGCTTGTATATTAATCTTTTGTGTGGGACTGTGTCAAATGCCTTGCTAAAGTCTAGGTAGGCCATGCCCACAGCCCCTCCTTGATCTATTACTTTGGTCACCCAGTCAAAGAAATCTATTAGATTCGTCTGACATGACCTTCCCATTGTGAATCCATGCTGCCTTGGGTCCTGTGCCCCTCTGACCTCTAGGTACTCAATAATTCTTTCCTTCAGAAGTGATTCCATCATTTTCCCAATCACTGAGTTTAAACTAACAGGTCTGTAGTGTCCTGCTTTTGCGCTGCTCCCACTTTTGTGAAGTGGAATAACATCTGCCCTCCTCCAGTCCTCAGGTACCACCCCATCCTCCCATGATTTGTTAAAGAGGGTAGTCAGTGGTGTCACTAGTTCTACCCTTAGTTCTTTTAGAATTCTGGGATGAATCCCATCAGGCCCCATTGCTTTGTCCACCTTTAGTTTAAAGAGTTCTTTCAGAACCCTTTCTTCTGTAAATGGGCTGGTATCAATATCCATATCTAGAGTATTTCTATTGTTTGGTTTTGGTATTTCCCCCTCTTCATTTGTGAATGCTGAGCAAAAATATTTGTTTAGGATCTCTGCTTTTTCACAGTCAATCTCTGTCCACCCCCTCCCCTTCATTAAGTCTCACTATCCCTCCCTCCCTTGGTCTTCCTTTGCTCCCTGAAGTACCTATAAAAGGTTTTATCTCCCTTCTTAACTGAGTTGGCTATCTTTTCCTCGGTTTTGGCCTTTACTGTTCTGACTGCCTTCCCTGCTTCCTTTTGCTTTAATTAATACAATTCTCTGTCCTGCTCCTTCTGTGATTCCTTGTACTTCCTGAATGCTTTCTTTTTCTCCCTAACCTTCCCTGCCACCTCCTTTGAGAACCATAGTGGTTTCTTACATTGTTTTGTTTTGTTTATTTGCTTCACACAAAGTACATAGAACATGGGGGAAAAGGCTGGTCACTTGCTGGCCTTACGTCTTAGGAAATTAGAAGCCTCCAGAAATATACCTGCGATTAGTGCCCCTGATGGCTCAGTTAAAACCCACTCAAGGGAAATAGTCACTATCCTTGAGCAATTCTATTATTCCCTCTATAGCCAATGCACATCCCTCCCATCTAAAGAAGATCTTGCAACATATATAGATTCTGTAGCATTACTCTCTTTACCAGCCCCATATCATTCCTTCTTATCTACCCCACTCTCCCAGCAGGAAGTGGAATTGGCTATCAATACTCTGGTAATGGATAAGGCTCCAGGTCCTGATGGCCTTCCCTCAAACTTCTACAAGGTTTGTGTCAAAGACCTGGCTCCTATTCTTCTCCATTTTTACTGCTACATGCTCTCTGGTGAAGCCCTGGACCCCTCCCTATTAGAGGCTACCATTATTCTCCTTCTTAAACCGGATAAACCTCCCTCCTGTCCAGCTAGTTACTGGCCTATATCTCTCTTAAACTGTGACATCAAAATTCTGGCAAATATTCTTGCCACTAGAATAGAGAAGATCTGGTCCTGTCTTCTCAGCCTGGAGCAAGTAGGTTTTGTTTCAGGTAGATCCTCATCAGATCATATTCGTAAACTTTCTTATATTTTTCAAGCAGCAAATTCCTCTCTTCTGTCAATGGCATTAATCTCTCTTGATGCAGAGAAAGCTTTTGACAGAGTGGACTTGGACTTTCTGTGGGTGACCTTACATAAAATGGGTTTTCCCTCTGAGTTTATTAAATGGATCCAGATGTTATATACCCTTCCATCCGCTAGAATTCACTGTAATGGGGTTTACTCTTCTCCCTTCTCTCTTCATATTGGCACATGCCAAGGATGTCCATTGTCCCCTTTCCTCTTTAATCTCTATCTGGAACCATTAATCGGACATATAAAATCTTCTCCTATTCTCACTAGAGTCGCCATTGGAAATCATGCTCCGCAGCTCTCAGTTTATGCCGATGACATCCTACTACATCTGTCAAACCCCGCTTCTTCTTTAACAGAAGTTTTGAGAATAATTGACACCTTTGGCAAGTATTCAATTTATACGTTGAATTTAAGTAAGATGGAAATCCATCCCCTTAATCATCTTTCACACAGTCAGGCCTTTGCTCAATTTGGTATGAAGTGATCCCCTTCGTACATTAAATATTTGGGTATTTTTTTTACCTCTCACCCTTCTCTTATGCAGAAGCTTAATTTCATAGACCTCTGGATTACTATCCAGCAGGATCTGTCTTATTGGATAAGCGTTCCACTTTCGCTGTAGGGTAGGGTTAATATTATTAAAATGAACGTCCTCCCCAGGCTATTCTATCCTATCAATATGCTTAATGTTTGGTTACCCCTGTCCTTCTTCAAATGTATTCACGTGGATATCACTTCTTTTATCTGGTTAGATAAAGCCGCTAGGAGATCCTATCTTAAACTAAGCCTGCCTAATGAGCTCAGAGGGATTCAACTTCCTAACTTTTTGCTCTATTATTGGGCAAGTCACCTTTATAAATGTGGGAAATGGCTGTCCATATCCCAAATCCAACAGCAACCAGATTACATTCCTATCTGGTTACAAATTGAAGCTGATTTACTCTCTAGCCACAAACTGAGTCCCACTGGGATCCTCTTTTCTCCTGCGAAAGCCCTGCCAAAACCTTTGTACTCATCCCCAATTGGTATCTCACTTAAAGTGTTATCCCAACTTTGTAGATATCTTAAAGTGTCCCCTTCTAAAGACTTCTCTCAACCCATCCTCTTCAATTTAAATATCAAAATTGAGGGGGCATCCTATTCCCATGTCCTGTCTCCAGATACCCCAAGAATATAGAGTTTCAGACTTTTACTCCCATACTTCCATTTTCACTTCTCAAGAAATACTAATAAAGCATGGGCTGGTGTCGGCATCTATTTTCAAGGTATATCAACTTCAACAACTGTTGATCCAATTGTTTGGGCACCTGCCGCAATCTCCTATTTTTGGTGATTTCCTACAGCAGATTTCTAGTCCAGCCTTCAGGCCCCATGAAGTCTGTATTGTATAAATATCTACTCATTAGACCCCAACCCTCCTCACCTGTTGGTTCTAAGGTATGGGATACTCTTCTACCTGATATGGAAATCAGTTGGGCCCAACTCTGGAAAGATCTGTATACCTATATCTCGCAGGACAGGTTCAGATTAACTCAATATCGGATTTTAAATAACATGTATTACATCCCAGTTAAATTAGCTAAAATGGGGCGTCTCTTCTCAACTTCATGTTCCAGATGTGATAAAGAGGAGGGCTCCCTCATACACATCTTCTGGTCCTGCGAGAAGGTATCTCCCCTGTGGGCACAAATAGAACTTTAGTTGGACCTGCTTTTAAGCTTTCAAGGCCTATTTTCCCTGGCTATTTGTATCATTGGGGAATTTTCTCAGATTCAAGTAAAAGAAAGCTCTTATCTCTCCGGCGGTTAAAAAGTGCTTGCTTAGGCACTGGATGGATCAGGCAGCCATCACCTACTTGGAATGGCTGCATGAAATATCCTTCACACTTAGAGCAGAGCAGTTAATCATTAGTGTTCAACATCGTAACTCCTCATTTACTAAAAAATGGTGACAACTGTATGCTTTATATTTGTCCTGATCTCCCTTTGTTGGCTACCCTGGGCACCTCTGAAGCTTCTTAATGGTCAGTATCCAGGATGCATTTTGTCTCTCTCTTCAGTTATGTATGATCTTTTGTACTACTGCACCTTACTTGGGGTGGGGGGAAGTCAGGGTAGGAGGAGGGGAGGAGGGGATGAGGGGGTGTTTACTTTATCCAGTTCAGCATACTGGTCTACTTGCTTAATGCTGTGTTGGGTATTATGTTCTAGTTGTAAAATGAATAAAACTTCTTTGATTTAAAAGAAAAAATAATTCTCTATCCAGCAAGCCCGCCCCTCTTACCAAACATGACTCCTAGAAAAGTGATACCAATTTTTTTATGTATTTTTAAAATGTTGTGGTTTGTAAAACATTTCCACAGTTCTCTGTCGAATTCCATGGAACACTCAAAAACTATTCTGTAGGCCGGCCCAGTGGTGCTGAGAGTTGAGGCGCTGGACACCACACCTTGCATCACGCCAGCAACCCGGGTTTGGAAATGAGCCTGAGTTGTCGGGGGTCAGTAGGGGAGGTAGAGGATTGAGCATCCTAGGGACAGCGCTCCTCTCCCGGAAGGGAGTGGGGCATTCACTCAGTGCTTGACTGGCCTCTGGCGGAGGCCAGAGGAACAGCAAGTGCAGGAGCATGTACAAGAGAGGGCTGGGAGTGGCGGTCATCTGCATAATGCCTTGATGTCAGGGCGCTGGCCATTTCCTCAGAAAGAGGGTAAAACACCGCCGGAGCATGAGTAGACAGAGCTCCAGAACACCGACCCTAATGGCAACTGCATGCCTGATCACCAGGAGACTCTGATGAGATTTTGAAGCATCGAGACGTCCGGGACCCATCCTGTACCCGCCTGAGGGGTATAACCATGGCTCCATGGGGGGGAGCTCCTGGGGAATCAGGTAAGGCAAGTTGTGGGGTGGTGGCTGGTGTCTCCCGAAGAAGCATAGCTCCGGGGTGAGAAGGGGGATAAATAGAAAGTTAAAAAAAAAAAAACTATTCTGCAAGCAATGAGGTCATATGGTAGTCTTCTACTAGGCAGGTATATAACGGGCAAAGGGTTTTTTGCTATAGCAACTTTCTCTTTCTCTCTGCGTGCAGTTTTACAATGTGTTGTGAATGAGACAGATCTGCTGCTATTTCTGATTGACTTTTGTAAGTCAAAAAGCAACATTTTAAGCACTTGGAGGCATTTCTTTTTTGTGCAAGTTTTTGGTGACGTCCCTATCAATTTGTTTGGTGTTTTTCAGCAATATAATTCTTAGTTAATTGACTTTAGTTGTTGTGAAGCACTTATTTGTTTGCTTAATGGTGGGTGACAATAGAAGAAATCGGCCTTGTAGCTGAGGTAAAGCAGGGACTGTGATGTACGCATCTAGCAGTGGTCTTGATGGGCATGAAGGTGCTGCTGGCATCATTTGTTTAGTGTCAAATAGTCCCACAAAAGGGGGGGTGCTCAAGTGGCTAGAGCTGGCAATAGTATTGCTAGTTTTTTGGGGAGACAGGATGTAATACTAAACCAAAAGGTAGTGATGTCTATGTCAAATATGAATAACACAGGCAGACCTGTGGTACATGTGACAGCAATAATGCTGGATGTAGGAGCTGTTGGGTGCTTGCAGAGGTGAACACATATTCCAACTGCTACAGTGCCAGAAGTATGAGTCATCCCCAGAACAATGAACGTGGAATCCACAGTTAGTGGGATATTTTGAGGTTCACATGGGCCACTGCTTTTTAAACCATGGAAAAGTCTCCCAGCATGTTTATACTTGCCATGGAGTTCTGCAAAGAAGACTTTTAGCAGTGTCTCATCTCTTATAGCAATGTCTTACCTGATTTATACCAGTGACTCCACCCAGTTGTTGTAGTAGTGTACTGTTTGCAACAGTGTCTCCTTCGTGTTACAGCAGTGTCTTTTTTCTGTTATAACAATGTTTCAGATATGGTGCTGACTCCTCCCAGATAGTCTAGTGACTCTTCTCAGTTCTTTTATTTTCATGATAGATTTTTACACTTGCTCAGGCGTCCCTTCCCCGTTATTAGCCAGTGGCAGGAGCCAGTGTCTCAGGGGGCGTGGGAGCTGACGGCACCAGAAGGCGGGGAAACAATGTTTAATTATCCAGCAGCCTTAGTGACTCTCCACAGTGCAGCTGTCTGCGTGAGTGGCTCCCGCAGGAGTGGAGGGAGTCACCAGTGGGAATCTACAGTGGGAGGCTGCAGGGAGGCTGCTTTGTAATTTTTGTAGTTTTACTAGGTATTTTAAAATGTTTTTACACTTTATTATTTGTGTTCTGCAACTGGTAGTGAAAGATAATCATGAATGCTTTTGTCACTCTACTATACAATCAGGTGTACCTTTTGAGTGAAAATGTATACACAGATACATTAAGTGGTCTCTTCTGCACAGCTCTTGCTCATTCTCTGAAACCTAACCACATCACCAACATAATCGTTAGTTCTGATTCTGAGTTGGGGAGTGCTGAGGTGAGAAGGCTTTGTGATTTACAATCATGTCTAGAGGTGGTTAGGACTAGTTATACGGTGAATTACACTGTTAAAAACCTTTCCCTCATTAAAAAGTTTGGCACTAGTGAATCCAGGCACAGACGCCAGTTGTTAATAATGTTATTATTATCAGGTACAGTTCATTCAAATCCTGGTCCTGTCATGGGTCACAATGTGTCAAATAGTGTTTGTTTGGATTCTCGACCAACCTTAAAAATTGTTCATTTGAATATTCAGAGCCTTTGGGCAAAAAAAAAGAACAACCTGAATGTTGGCTAATTGTTTATTTATTTATTCTTTTTTGAAAGTCAGATTTACAACCTTTGAGTCAGGGATTCATTCACAAAGGCACCTCGTTGCAGGGAGGGTAGACATGGTTACAGTGTGAGATACAACAGTGGTAACATACAGGTGCAATACAGATAAAAGAACACACTATAACAGTGGTTTACAGAATAAAGTTACATGCAGTAAATAGCAATCTTATGAAGTATAACAATAGAAGAAGTCACAACCCTGGTCTTACCGGGGAAATACCTATGTGGGGGGACAGGGGTGAGGAAAAGAAAGAAAAAAGGGGGGAGCAGTCCAACGGACATTGTCAAGGCTATGGGCCAGAAACAGGGAGGGACCCCAACATTAGGCTGATTAAGGGCAACTACCTTTTGATGTTTTGGCTCTTACAGAGACATGGCTCTCTGATAAAGTTTTAAATAATGAAGTATACCTTGATGGCTACTCAGTTTTTAGGACAGATAGAATAGGAGAGATGGGAGAGGGTTGTTTAATTTATGATAATAATTGCTTTCCAGTTTCAGAGAATCAGGATAGTTTAGATGGTCCTTATTATGAATCACTGTCAATAAATCTGGTTTTAGGAGGTGATAAGATTTTGACGATCATTGATGTTTATGTTCCTCCAGGATATGCTAAATTGGATATCGATCCTTGTTTTCACAGCATGTCTTTTTCATGCTACCAGAGAGCTCTTAGTAGTTGGAGACTATAATTTAAAATGGTCCTCAGTTCAAACAGTAGATGCAAGAAATTTAATATCAGGTCTTGGTATGTCTCAGTTAATAGTTGATACTACTTGATTTCATTATTGAACAGGTTATGAATCAACTATTGACTGGGTCATAACTAACTGTCCTGGGCACGTGGTCTCATCAGGCATTCTTTCAGATAGTCTGAGTGACCACTGTGCTGTATATTGTGGGTGGTCAGTGAAAGGTTGTAAATCACTGCGAAAGGTAGTTAGCTACCGTAGACTACAGGATCTACAACTGCAGAGTTTCTCAGAAGAGATTTATTTAATTGGTTGGTCCTTTCTGGACTATATCGATGATTTGGGACTGTGCTTTTTAGAAATTTTGCTCTTACTTCACTAAAGGGACACTGTCAACCTGTTTTTCATCATATTATTTCTAGTTGAAACCCCACATTTTATGATTGTTTAACCGCTCTAAAATTCATTGATGTTGCTGTTTGTTTTGTCTGTAGCCTTGCTTAGTAGAACTGAAATGCATGGCAAAGTATATTTATAAACGATCTTGTTTTTGTTTACAGTCATGGGCCTGTTTTTACTGCATATGTCCTGAGTATTAGAAACACACACAGACAGTGCAGCCACTCATAAGACAGTAGCCTCCTAATCTCCCAATGCATCATGAGGAGCTAGACTGTTTTGTGGGTGTTCCCAAGTCCAGGAAAGATGCATTTTGAGTTGATCAAGGAATGTAAACAAACCCGTTTTGGTGTGATAACACCAGTATATTGGGCAGTCTGTTTTTATCTTTTTTAAAGAATATAAGAGTCAGAATCAAACTACCAGCTACATCAACAATCTTTACAGAATTTTGGCAATCATAAAATATATTTTCTAAACTAGGGACACTTTGAGACCTAAGGTGGTTGACAGTGTCCCTTAACATTTGTGATAAGCTAGTACCATTTAGGGTAGCCACGGTTAGAGCAGAAAGTAAACAGTGGATTACCTCAGAGTTGGTTAAACTTATGAAAGCTAGAAACAAATCATGGGTTAGCTTTCAGAAGTACAAAACACCAGCTTTTCAACTAGATTACAAAGACTTTGTAATAAGTGTAAGTCAGAAATAAGAAAAGCTAAAGCTGACTATTTTAAAAGGAAATTACTTTTGTAAAAGGGTAACTCCAAAGCTATTTGGAGTACCTTAAATTCTCAAATGGGGAAATCAAATAAGTCTGATAATATTTCCATGGAAATTGCTGTTCACTTGGTTAATGACCCTGATAAGGTTGCAAATATATTTAACTCACACTTTGTAAATCTTGAAAAGTACAGAGCTATAGATCGTGCTTTAAACATAGACCTGAAACAGGTGCTCACAGAGGAAAGAGCCAAAATACAGTGCTTAGGGATTCCCAATTTTTATTTTCGTGCTATATCTCCTAATGAGATTCTCTCATATTTTAACAAGACGGATCAGAAACCAATTATTGGGATGGACAATATAGATTTTTGCATCTTGAAAAAAGTCAGTCCATTGTTGGTAGCTCAGTTAACTAAAGTATTCCATTTCTCCTTATGCAATAATATTTTTACCATTAAGTGGAAATGTGGAGTTGTAAGGCAAATTCACAAATCAGGGGCCTTAACAAATGTAAATAAGTATCGTCCAATTACACTCTTAGCCCCTATTTCAAAAATCTTAGAAAAGATAGTGGCAGAACAAATAACAGAACATCTTGACAAATATGGATTTCATTCTGATCATGATACTGAGACTGCCTTGGTGAGGTTCACAACCAGGTACACAGTGTCCTAGATAAGGGCAAACTTGTTGCCTTGGCTTTTGTAGACCTCACCAAGGCATTCAACATGGTTGACCATCAGGAGTTATTAAAAAGTTTACTGAAGGTTAATTTTTCTGATGATGTGATTCATCGGTTAAATAATTATTTGTCTGGTAGAGAGCAGAAAACACTTATAAGGGGTTCCTTATCTGTAGAGGATACATTAGGTTGTGGTATTCTACAGGGGTCCATTCTTGGATCCCTGTTGTTCTCCTTAATTTTTAACACTTTATCTAAAGTATTCTCTACTACAGAATTAATATTATATGTGGAAGGCACAGTTTTAACCTGTTTGGGGTCTGCTCTTTCTCTGGTAGAGCATGACTTACAACGAGACTTTGGCCTTATGCATACCTGGTTTATGGAACATAAATTAGTCCTAAATTCTAGTAAAACAAAATTGATGGTTTTTACTAACCCCACGAAAAGAAATGTTGGTGAAATTTTATTATATGACAATAACGGGACCAAAATTGAAAATGTTACTGAATTTAAATATTTATGTTTAATCATTGATTCTTATTTTTCTTTTGAATCTCATATTACAAAACTTATAAGCACAATTCATCAAAGATTGTGCATGTTGTACTGGATAAATAGACATTTAACATATGAAGCAAGACTCATTCTTGCACATAGTTTTTTGTTTTCATTAATTGATTATGGATTTATTATTTATTATTTCTCAACAGATAGAATACTTCAGAACTAAATACAACTAATGATATTATTTGTTTTGTTACCAGGCAAGGAAAAAGGACGTGTCACTGTCAGCTATATACTATGCTGGGGTGCTTCTCCCTACAAGATAGATTGAGGTTCCAGTTGTCTATTTTTCTTCAAAAGGTTCATTTGGGTTTCTCACCAAAGTCTATTGTTGATTTATTTCTGATACAGTATAATATTATTTCAACAAAGTCACAAAGTGGGTATATGTTTCAGGTCCCATTTTTCCATTCTGTTACGGCACAAAATTCTACAGAGTTAAGGCTGTAAAATTATATAATGCACTGCCTAAATGAGTTACAAATAGTATTAACATTTTCACTTTCGAAAGAGCTTTAAAAAATTGTTTTGTTCTCTGCAGCCGTTTGTAAATGTTTTAACGATCTTATGAGATGTACATGTATGTGTATTGTACTGGTTTGTTATTTATGTTGTTGTATTAATATGACTGGACACCAATGAAAATGGGCATTATTTTGGTCACTGGTTACTCAGTATAGAACATAAACAAACACTGGAGACCACATACAGGCAGCTCCTTGCTAAGGACTGTGCCAAAGATTAAAAAAACATCAACTACTCAGCAAAAAACTCCGGCATCAAGCACTGCATTTATAAATCAGGAACTTTATTAGAGATCACATACCACAGCCCTCAGGATACTTCATAGTCCACCAACTTTTCATGCTAGAACATGGTGCTTTCTCAAGGCACCTTGAGTTCCGGCGTGAAACATTGGTGGACTATGGAGGATCCTGAGGCTGTGGTATGTGATCTTTAATAAAGTTTCTGATTTATAAATGCAGTGCTTGGTGCCAGCTTTTGTTGCTGAGTATTTTTACACTGGTCAACTGTCATCCTCCAGGAGATATACCCCTGATACAGTGATATACCTTTGTCAGGCCTGAGGTAACCTTTAGCTTTTATGCAGCTAGTGGCTGGATTTTCTCCTATCTTTTCCCCTTTTTATTTCTGCCCTCCTCTCCTTGGTGTGTGAGCAGTAGCTTTGTACTGACCTCACACACACTGCCTATGCAGTAGGAGAAAACTGATTGGCCTTGCAACAGGGGTCACTGTTGTGCTGTAGTCCACTGAGGTTGCTCTCCAATTGAGGCACATTGCCATATGGTAGCTGCCCCAGCCTCGTCTGCCTCTCAGCGTAATAACCCCAGCCCACTCCCAAACTCAGGTTGTCTTCATGCTGCATGATGCTTTGCCACTGGCCATCAGGGTGGCTGACTCTTTTCAGTTCTAATATTGTCTTCTCCCACTTGTAATGTACCAGTGTCTCAATTACTGCAGTGTTTCCATCCAGTTACAGCAGTGTCTCTGTCCAGTTATGGCAGTGTCTCTTTCTAGTTATGGCAGGGTCTTATCCCAGTTCTACCAATGTCTTCTCGCAGTGACATCAGTTTTTTCAGTATCTCCTCCCAGTTACAATTGAGACATACCAGTTCTACCAGTGTCCTCTGACAGTTATACCAACGTCTCAGTATCTCATTAGCAGCAGTGTCTACTCCCAGGTATACCAGTGTCTCTTCTCAGTTCTACCAGAGTTTCATACTGTATCAGTTATGGCAGTTTCTCAGTTACAGCAGTGTCTCTACACAGTTATACCAGTGTCTCCTCCCAGTTACAGTAGTGCCTCCTTGCAGTTGCAGTTTTAATTTCATTTAATATATGGATACCCCCTAATAATAGTATTGAAAAGCATACAAAACTTTTTTGGTAATACCACCATTCCCAAAGTGGTAATACCACACTTCACAAGTGATAATACTGTTGTTCAGGTGCTGTAATACTATCGTTTGGAACCTGAACAATAGTATTATCAGCAAAAGACAAAAGCACAAGTGCTAGTCTGCCTTCTGACTTCTTCCAAAGCATGCCTTCTGATTGGCCACTTTTCCTGTGTGGGTGGGGCAGAACAGCTTTGGAAACATGGCAACTCTCTCTCTCTCTCTCTCTCTCTCTCACTTAGCGAGAGAAATATCCTCAGCACTAGGAGCAGTGTTTTTAAACTTACAATTTTACTATAATGTTAACTTAATCCTGCTTTCGCTCATCTTGCTACTAAAGTCATCTTGCCACTAAAGGTAAGAATCGAACCAAATGACTCGCCAGTGCAGTGCTCCTGTCTCCAGTAAAGAGTCTGCAGAGTAGACGTGGGGTGCCCATAGTGAGTGTTAGAGTGAAGTAGTTGGGTGCCCATTTTCGATTCAATAAAATTTTCAAATTGGATCTATATATTAAAGCAAATAATGGATAGGTTGTGTGTGTTACTGGGGAGTCCTACCATCTGGAGGTTCCTATGTGTCCAGAACCTCTCGATTGTATTACTCCCCGGTAATGCACACTAACCTATCCATTATTCTGTTATAATAACTAGGGAGCATTTTCTCCCATATGGAAATCCAGTTATAATTTGCCGTTATAACCCTCGGGTTATAACGGCGAACACATGCCGGGTTTCCAGTGCTCCATGCATGCGCCTGTCTCTGCTCTCTCCTGGCACTGGACACTTCACCAGTCGACCGGACACAGCCAGGATTACTCAGCGGTAAGTAAAAAAAAAAAAAAAAACTTGCCTCTCAGATTTTTGATTCCTCAATCCTAAACTGTAAAAAAAAAAAAAAAAAAGAGTTTCAGCAGCCATCCTCCTCCTCCTCCTCCACACCAGACCATTTATTTATTTATTTATTAAATTTTGGTGACCGGGTAGGCCCACTGAGCCCCGAAGATCCCATTTTCAGGGGCGACCCGGGATAACAATACAAGTTATAAGAATGAACAAGGACATAAGGAACATTTGAGGCATTGTGAGTTACATCATGAGGTGGTTACAGTAAAGAAAAATAGTGGATACAGGCATGGTAAAAGAAAAGCAGTGGATACAGGCGGCTCAGCTGTTTTAGTGTTATATAATTGCTGTGGCAAGAAAATGCTCCCCAGCAATTATATAAATTAAAACATGGGGTGGGGTGTTTTTAATAAGATTACACACCCCTTCCTCGGTGCTGGATGCTTAAATAAACCCCTCGAGCTTCACTCTTGAGGTTTATGTAGCATCTAACTCCTCAGGGTGTGTGTAAAATCTTGTAAAACACACCACCACATACATTATTCTATATTTTATTTAGTTTGTTTAACCAGATAGTGGATGGCATTTAAAATGAAAATTACTTTCAGCCATGCCTGGCAAGCAATACAGAATAAAACAAGTAAATACAACAATGCATTTAATTAATTTGTTATACAGTTCTTTAAAGCTAATCAATATGTATGGCCACAACTTGTAAACTTGTTATTTTGACATGTCTGTCTCAGTTACAGTAATGTCTTGCCTCCCATTTGCAGTACTCTAATGTCTCCCCAATTACAATAATTTCTCTTTCCAGTTATAGCAAAGTTTCATTTGTAGTAGTAGCTTCTCCCAGTTATGACAGTTTCTACTACAAGTTATACCAGTCTCAGTTACAGCAGTGCCTCCTTCCAATTATGCCAGTGGCTCAGTTATATCGAAGTCTGTTCCCAGTTACAGAAATGTCTCCTCTAATTACAAAGTTCCAAAGGTGGCCCTTGAAAGGGATTTGAACAAAATGAATGCCCTCTAATGAAAACCTAGCTGGTTGAAGCACTGGAGCTACCTCTTCAGTGTTTTTTGTTGAGGTAACGGCTCGCATAAAAAGTGTATTAATTGCAACAGTAATTTTATTATTGGTTTCAGTTTCTTCCAATCCCTTTTAAGTGCTACATTTGCAAACTGTGTTGTGTGTATTAGGGCTGGCAGCTCTTGTCTGCACTGGCTTGGTGTCATTGAGTGCCCTTTTTCTCTCTTGGAGTTACTCCTCCCATTATACCAGTGTCTTCTGCCAGTTAAGCCAGTGTCGCAGTTACAATAGTGTATCCTCCAAGTTATGGCACAGCCTGCTTCAAAAGTTTGTCTCATATTAAGGCATTGTCTCCTGCAGTTTATGCCAATATCTCATGTATACATCGTAACATAGTTTAAAATCAAAAGGGACTAAAGGACCATCATATCAACTAGTGGTGCTGCGAAATAAAACTTTGTTCAAGACTTCTCATTTTGTGAAGCAACACAGACATCCCTGAATTTTCTCCAACTCTGAGCCACATTTCTTTAAATGAAAGACTTTAAAAGACATAAAACTACCTCCACCCACATAGAAGTACTATCCATCCACCTTCCCTTACCATTACAGTTGATTCCCCATTTCTCTCCTCTCTGTAGCACCCACACTCCCACTACCAGCCCCAGTAGCATTCAATGAGTAGTAGAGAGTATTAAAAACTCATGGTAGGAATAATCTCATCCTGTAGCTCAGTGTTCATATGTATCCCCGAAAACCACCCTCCTTCACCTGCCCAGCCCAGTTAAATTCACCATACCCCCCAATCACCCTCTGGCACCAACCACCCTCCTAACACCCAAACTCACCTCAGAAAGGATATTGTTCTATCCCTAGGTGGATTACCAGCACAGCCCTTCCTCTACCTTGACCAGCTGCTGTCTACTGAATTGAATGGGGAGCACTCTCATAGTGGTTATTGTTAACAGAATGTTTCTGGTTCCACTCAGTAGATGACAGCTGTCCAAGGTGGAGGGAGGGCTGTGCCAGTCACCTACTCGGGGTGAAACAATATCCTATTTTGGGGTGAGTGGGGTGGGAGGCAGGTGGATGGGTGCAAGAGTATAGTGGGGGGTATGATGAATTTCACTGGGTTAAGTGGGGGTGGATAGTAGGTTTGGGGTGACTTAAGGACATTGGGCCCTATGCACCATTGGAGCAGAGTGGCTACGCGCACGTATCTGGGGCATGCAGCCACTCCGCACCCCCCCAGTGTGGGATGCACCAAGGGGGCACACAGCACCTACACACCTGGTCCCCTGGCCACTTGAAGAGCAATGTGTTGGGGCAGGCAAGGGGAGTGCCAGCACTATGCACCATGCACCAAGGCATGTAGAGCTGGCCACAGGGGTACATAAGGGGTGCAAGTTAAGCCAGGGAGAACCCTGCTGCAAGCTTCCTATGCACCCTGTGAATACAGTGGGGAGTTGCCTGACAACAGGGCGAGTAGCCCATCCACACTCCAGGCCCACTGCTTACAGCCACCCGGTGCCTCCCACTCGCTCCAGCACACATTGGTCCCCTTCCCAGGACACCCACCACACAGGGGCACAGGACATGGATGCTGCCCCTGCCCCTCCTGAATGGCACTGCCTGCCCACCCCCCCGTTAACAGCAGGGTACAATGCCTCCCCCGCATTGCTGACTGCCATCCCCCCAGCCCATCCCTGTGCACCTCTCTGGTGCCATCAGATGGCCAGTGGCATTGCCCACTGCACACCACCACAGCTGCTGGCCCTTGGACATCTGTGGGGTGCGCTGCCAATGCACACCCCACCGCGTATGGGATCCACTGTGAGTCCTGGTTCAGCCATCTGATTGGATGTCTGTCCAGGTCCATGACTCTGCCACCAGCTGCCCTGCAGAGTCCTGTGTGCCTGGGGGGGCAGGGCCTTGGACAGGTGGCAGCCAGTGGTGAATACTGTTGGTGCACACCTGTCCATGGGTGCGGACCTCCGCAGGTGGGTTACGTGTCCCCGGCATGTATTACGCACCCCATAGTGAATAGGGCCTACTATGCAGAGGGATGGCATTTGTACTACCTTGATTTTGTATTACTGCTGCCTATTATTCACTGAACTTTGCTGGGACTGGGGGGAGGAGGATGGTGAGTGTGCTACAAAGGGTTGGGAGATGGAGGGAATTGTTTTTAATGGTGAGAGTGAGAGAGGTTGATGGGCACCATTACTTTGTGGGAAGGGATTGACTTCACGTCTTTTAAAGCCTTTGTTAAAGAACTATGCCTAGTAATAGCTCACCAGCCTGCACTGCATACTCTAGACTGCCTCAGTGTCCTTTATGCTTGAGGAGACCAGAACTACATGCAGTATGTCAGAAAGTTGTGGCATAGTGACCAGGATCTTTTAATTAAAATATGATGGTAATTCTGCTGTCCATAAAACAACAATGGAATTCATAGACAAATTCTCCATAAACTTATTTCACAAGCAATCCATATGGAATATGACAAGGAAGAACAGTAGCTGGTGATGAGAGTGGAACTCAATGTAGATCTCAGGGCACCCCAAAGCTAGATTATTTATTTATCAAAAATTGGTCAAACTATATCAGAAAACATAACTGTCATGGAAAGGAAGTTGGAAGGGCAGTTAACTGTGTAAAATAATTTTCTGTCTTCTTTAAGGTCTACATCCTTCTTTTCTTACAACTTGGGAACACAGATCTGCCTCAGATTGTCTTCTGTTTGGCAGTGCTCAAATTTCCTTCACATATTTTCCCATTAATTCCCTTAGCTCCAAATGATCCAGCTTCTCCAACAGGAAATTTACTATACACCATGTGTTCATTTTGCCTATGACAAGCTCATTTATATTAATGGACAATTCAGTTGCAGATTTGAAACTGTCGTTTAAGGACACCTGCTTGTCTTACCTGCCTTCCTTAACAATTTGCTCCTAATTTTTATGTTCGTCATGCGCACACATTTTGTTATGAGAGTGGATTTTGAGGGATGTAACACTGTCGGTCCAATGCAGAGCAGTCTGTAAGGGACTTGTCAGTGTTACACCAATCATTAGCCAGGCTGATCATGACACTGTTCTGGCTTGCTGAGTGGAAACTTTGTGTAGTTCAAAGGAGTGAGCCGACCCAATCATAGGGCGGCTCTTTCCTTTGATCTACATAATGCCACCCAGCAAGCAAAGTTGATTTGTCATGATCAGCCTGATGTGGTTCCTCCCCCCCTACATAATATCTGGTGCCAGAACCCACCCCCCTGTGCCACTACCCATAATGAAAACCCTTCCTCAATATCTCCCACCCCTTCCATGTTATTATTCTGGCATGGGGGTGCCCAATCCCCCATATCAGCTTCTATCCCCTACCCTGCCCATTTTGACTGTGTGGCCCCCTTCCCCACATAATGCCTGGTGCAGCTGCAATCCCCCTCAGCTCACCCATTTTCATTCTTTGACACTAGGGAGCCCAACCCTGGCACCGCTAGACATAAAGAAAACCCTCCCTCAGTGTGTATTGTGGCACAGGGATGCCCAATCCCCCATCTTGGCTGCTACCCCCTCCCTGGCCATTTTAATTTGTGACACCGGGGAGCCCAACCCTAGTGCCACCAAACATAACACTGACACTGGGGTGCCAAATGCCCAGTGTCCGTACGTGAAATAAAGAAAACCGTCCCATATAGTTTTTTATAACACCATGTAAAGAAGAAATTTGTTCATCTATATCTGTTGCCACTGCAATTGCTGTCTCCCCACCCAACCCTCCCACTCAGCACCCACCACCTCATGGCCCCCTAAGTCCTTACTTACCTACTGGGAATCCAATGCTGTAATCTTCTCTGGGCCAAAGATGCGTCTTCACTCTTCAATGCCCGACTGCAAACTGAGGAAATCATGTATTTCAATGGGGTTTTGAACTTATCGGCATAACTTGGTCATTTGTGAATATTTTTGCCCCAAATTTTTAATATGGCTTTTCTGGGACCCCATCTCATAAACAAAGACAGTGAATTAGGCAATCTGCCCCAAATGCGATTTTGCAGTCACCTTTTGGGCAGGATTTGAAAATTTTCTACCCCTGTTCATAAGACGGGGTCATAAAAATGCTATGTTGAAAATTTGGGTCAAAATATTGAAAAAAACAAACTTATGAGCCTACTCTGAAATTCATGAACACAGGCTCATAACTTTGGTAACTGTCAATATTTTGACCCCAAATTTTCAACATAGCCATTTCTTTATAGCACCTCATGAATGTGACAGCTGTCATTTTTCTGGCCAAAATGTGTTGCACTTGTGGTGCAAAATCATCTTTTGGGCAGAATTTGAAAAATGTCTCCACCCTTCTTCATGAGAAGGCTATGTTGAAAGTATGTGGTAAAAATATGAGAAAACAACAAAGTAATGCGCCTACAGTGAAAATTTTCAATACACACTCGTAACTGTGGTCATTTTCAATATGTTCACCCCAACTTTTCAACAGTCATTTTTTCACACCACCTCATGAATGTAACAGCTGTCAGTTTTCAAATCCTGGCCAAAATGTGTTTTTAGACTTGTGGCACAAAATCACCTTTTGGGCATGATTTGAAAATGTTTTCCACCCTTGTTCATGAGGTGGAGTCATCATTAGGCTATGTGAGGTCATAAGAAGGCTAGATTGAAAATGTGGGTAAAAAATAACAAGGTTATGAGTGTATGCTGACATTTTTCAATGTACACTCATTACTGTGGTTATTTTCAGTATTTTGACCCCTGATTTTTAACATAGCCATTTTTTCACACCACCTCACGAATGTGACTGCTGTCATTTTTCAAATCCTGGCCAAAATGTGTTGTCACACTTGTGGCATGAAATCACCTTTTGGGTATGATTCGGAAATTTTCTCCACCTTTGTTCGTGAGGTGGGGTCATAAGAAGGCTATGTTGGGTCGTAAGAAGGCTATTTGAAAATGTGTGGTAAAAATATTAAAAATCAACAAAGTTATGAGTGTGCATTGACATTTTTCAGTGCACGCACATAATTGTGGTCATTGTCAGTATTTTGATCCCAGATTTTTAACATACTCATTTTTTTCACACCGCCTCATGAATCATCATGAACATCAGCCTAAAATTGACTTAATTAAATGTGTTTATTGTTACATTTACCCCTTTTTTTGGGGGGGGTGAGGGTGTGCACTGACTTGTTTTTGCTGATGTATGCCATATGCAGTAACACCCCTAATTTAGAATCCCATTTATAGTCTGTGAATGAGCAAGGGTGAGCAGCTAATTCTTTCCGATTACATGAAAAACCAGAAAACCAAAGGCTTTGACTATGACTTGAATCATTTCTTACCTTTAATGTAGTTTGTAATTTATTCCAAAGTGTGGGAAAATTACAGCCAAATATAATTTTTCCAAACTGGATGAAGTATATTGGAGTTTCAAAAAGCAGGAGTGGGGTGCTTCTGGGAGCATATGCAGAGCCTACATTCCTAAATAGATTTGCAAAGTATTTGAGAAGATCACCTTTTATGTCCTTAAACATCCAGAGGTATGGGGTCTTTAGCCTCTTGGTGGCCAAGGAGGTCCAATTTAGAGTAGCATATAGTGAGCAATGGTGTGTTCTGTTGTGCTGTGCAGTTATGAAATGTAGGCCTCTGTGATACAGCACATCTAGTTTCTACAGATGAGAATGGGCTCTATTTGTATACATAAAGCCATTATAATCCAGCTGTGGTGAGAAAGCGGCCTGCACTAGTCACCCGGCCTTGTAGAAGAAATTATCTTTATGTCTGCAAAAGTACCCCAACCTCAGCCTGAGTTTTTTTTAACACTTCTTTAATGCATTTAAATTGTCAGACATATGCCAAGTTACTAGCAGGAGCATGCCACCTCCAGTATATTATCCCACAAGGTAGTGCTAGGGAATTTAGATGGATTGCAAAATTTCATTTCTCTTTAAGTGAACAACATTATGCTTGTTTTGGAGGCGTTAAGGAGCAGCCTGTTTTTTATCAAGTTGCCTTGAAGGACAAAAGGCAGATTGTGGTTTGTGGTTTACTTGGGAGACAGTTTGGCTACTTACATAAAGAATAGTGTCATCTGCATAGAAATATAGCTTAGAATCATTACTGCAGTCTTCAAGATCATTTATATACACCATAAAGAGTAAGGGGCCTAGCACCGAGCTTTGAGGGAATCCCTCATAAACTAAGGAGTGAGAAGAGATTATACCATTGATTTCAATCTGATGAGGTCTGCTAGTTATATAGCTAGTGAACCAGGCTAGAGTGCAGAGGTTAATCTCTATTTTATTTCATTTACAGGGCAGTACCTTTACATCCAGGAACTCATGGCCTTCTGCCTAAAGGCCAGAACAGCTAAGTCCTTTTTAAAGACTAGTGTGCAAGGGTTTAGTGCCAACTTAACAGACAGGTGAGGAATTACATAAATTTTGTCTAAAAAGGCACACTGACATAAGGCTTACATCTAGGTAAGGGGGGGATACAAAAGTTGAGTGAAGATTATATACAATCAATGCTTTATTCAAATAAATACAGCACGTTCTATAAGCAGTAAGATGAGAAAACAATACAACCATACATATATAAGATATTAGAGCAACTGTACTATATTGGGCCAGTTACACTGCTGGGAACACATGCACTGCCAAAAGATTAAGTGCCCAAGTCACAAAGATAGCTAAATAAGGAGATGTGGGGGCAAGAAGCAGGTATTAGAAGATCCGAGGGAGTAGGAGGAGGGAGGGACTGAAGAATGGAGTGAAGGAAGGTTGCAGGGGAGGGAGTTGACCAAACAGTTAGAGAAGAAATAGGCATAATGGTAGACATCCCAGCCTTTCAAGGAAGGGAGACAGAGTTTGGTATACAGTATGAGGGTAGCAGTAGTGAGTGTGTGGAGGGCAATTTAAAGTAAACAGGCAGGATGAGTAAAAGAAGAAGTCCAGTCTGGCTAGAGAGGACTTGCAGCAGCCCTGCAGACTAAATCTGTATAATAAAACAGCAGGAGGACCCTTTTAGAATGATCTAGTGGCAGACTGGGTGGGCATACAAAACTGCTTGTTGTAGGGCTCCAAGCATGGGAGAGGAGTTTCTTATAGCTGGCATCAAGGTGACAAGAGAAGTTGAGATGATGGTCCAGTCAGACATCTAGATATTTAAAGGAGAGGGCTTCATCCAGGGTTGAGCCCTCTAATGTCCTGAACACTGCAGTAGTGTGAAGTCTGAAGTCTATGACTGTTACCAGAGCTTATGGGGTCCCTTGTTTAGCATTTAGAGTGTGTTGGTTAGAGAGGAACTGTAATGTAGTCTATTTCTGATTGCATGGGCACAATATAGTGGCCAAATGTTATATTCATTCTGTACTACATTTGTTTGTTTTTTGTAAGACTTCCCAGAATTCCTCTTGGTATAAACCTCAGACTGCATAAGGAACTGAACAATAAAGAGGTTTCAATTTTTCATCTTGTGAGTCTGAGAGTTTTTCTTAAGAAGGGACATGACGTCACACTTTTGGTGACTGATGTGAATTTCATCCTCAGCCCCTTTGTCCTGTAGCTGCAGGGACTGGGTCAGCAGGATAGCAGGATGACACAGGGGGAAGGTTGTGCATGGTGCACCAGTGCCTTTGAAGCTTGAGCTGCCAGGCTTGTGGAGAATGGGTTCTGCTACTGTCAACAGGACTGTGAATCAGCAGAGTGTAGAAGTGGTTCCTTTCCTCAGGACCAGGATTTTTGTGAACACCTCAGGCTGTTAATAAAACTAATAAGAAGCTAGGAGTGCTTTACAACCTGAAACAAATTATGTCAACTGAAGTGCGTTTAAGGATTGTCAACTCAATGATAGCCCCAGCATTGGAATATGGTGACTTATTGTATGCAGGCGCCTCGGTGATGCAGCTTGCCAAGCTGGATACTATGTACAGCAGATTGGCTCACTGACTCATTGTTGTGAGTTGTATAGTAAATTGAATTGGCTTCAACCCTGGGACAGAAGGAATTTTCACCTCCTGCAGTTTATGATCAAAGTTTGGAAGGGGAAATTTCCAGGTTACATTTTAGAACTGTTTCAGACTAGGGCTCGTAGGCAAGGTCTTAGATTTGCATCGGGACTGGAATATTATGTTCAAAGCTTTAATTTGGAGATTGGTAGGGCTTCACTTCCATATACAGGGGCAATACTTGGGAACTCCATCCCTGCAGTTTTGAGGCAGCAACATTCCCTAAATAAACCATGCTACTTAAAAAAATGGATGTTGGAGCAGATGACTGCTCCAGTACCCTGCTGCTCAGGCGAGATTACATGACTTGGGAGACGGAGGTCTGAGGCAGTTATATTTAATTGGAACTAGCTGGCTACTGCTATATATGCTTCAATATACACAGTTACAGGAGGGACACTGATGAAAGTTATAATTTGTGAATAGTATCCAGTTTGTTAGTGTAGATTCCTGATATGCATATTACGTGTATATTTATTTATATATTTGTCAATTGTGTAATTGATTAAACTTTAATTATTTGTATAAGTGTAATGTATTTAAGTTAAGGCTTTTTGTTCTCCCTGTCTGTAGTGCTTGAATGAAAATGTAATGTATTTTTATGAAACATTGTATGTATGGCAAGGGACCTCCTTGGAAATGAGCTGTGCTCAATGGAGTATTTTATCCCTGTTCATGATTTTTATAAATAAAATTTACTATTACTACTTCTACATGGTACTACTAGAAATCACTGCTAGAGAGGAAACAAACATAGAACCACAATGTAAACAAGCATGATGGCACCCATGTCATTTGGCCCGTTTGAATAGGGTCAGTAAACCTGATATAATATCACCAACGAAGACCTGGCTAACCCCCAAAATTTCAGATGTCACTGTTTCCCTACTTTGTTTCAATCTCCTAAGATAGGATAGATGATGAAAAAGGGACGGGGATGCATCATTTGCTTTAGGGCTGATTTAAAAGTCTCAAAACTTACTATAAAAGGGTTTAGAGCTTTAGAGCTAAGAAACAACTTCAAAAAGAGAGTTTGAACTCGTATGTCTGAAATCTGTAAGAACCAACAAACCTTGGACAGGAACAATGGGAAAACATTGTTCTTGTTGCTTGAACACCTCAAGGCTCATCTCAAGCAATCTGACAGGTCACCCATTGACTCGGCTCAAAATTTGGACCAAGCACTTGAGTTCTTTATCTCTAAGTTTTAATGCGGCCTTCGACATCCACACCCCCATAAGAAAGTGCAAGATTAAGGGCGTAAATAATTCCTAGATTACTCCTTCCCTACTTAACCTCATGGCCACTAGGGATAATTTGTGGCATTGAGCTCAAGCCACCGGTAAACAGGCAGACATTCAGCTCTACAAAGCGACTAGGAATGCCTGTACTCGATAAGTCTGCCTCGCAAAAACCTGACACTTCAAGGATGAGCTCTCAAACTCCTGGGGGGATGGCAGGAAATTTTGAGACAATCTTAAGAACCTCACAGGTAAAACTAGTAAAACTTCACCCTCCATGTTGGATGTCAATGGTAAAAGTACCCAGGACCCCAAGCAAATTGCTACTACTTTCAATGCTGCCCTCTCAGACCTTAGCGGCGTACTTCCCCCTGGCTTCTTTGAGGCACCAGCTCATAATGTTGAGGACAGTGGAGCTGGTCCCCCTCAACACCCCCCCCCATTCTATTTCAGGACAGTCACTCTGTCAGAGGCCAAAATATATCTGCTTCGGGTGCTTGGAAAATCAGGATACAGCTGTGATTCTATTGACCTTAAACTTATCTCCCTTACTCTTGATGCAATCATATCTCTGTTTACAGAACTACTAAATCTATTTCTTTGCCTTGGACAGTTCCCCCAGAGGTGGAAAGCAGCTGTGGTTACACCTATCCACAAAAGTGGTGATCGAACCCAACACTCAAATTACCACCCTATTTCAATCCTCCCCCCCGAAGGCATTGGAACGCATTGTGTCAGATCAACAAACCGAGTACCTTGAGATATACCAGATCCAATGTCTGCAACAGCATGGATTTTGCAAGACCCACAGTGCCACCACAGTGCTGCTAGACTTTACTGGATTCCTACATAGTGCACTTGACTGGGGCCACATAGTGGGGGCGATATACATCGACCACACTGAAGCCTTTGACATGGTCAACCACACCATACTGCTAAACACACTTTCTACCTCTGGACTATCCAATGATGTGGTAGGATGGTTTAAAAGCTACCTCAGCTGCAGAACCCAACAGGTCAAAATAAATGGCATACTCTCAGACAGCAGACAAGTGCACTCCGTGTCCCACAAGGCTCAGTCCTGGGTCCCTTACTACTTAGTCTCTTCCTCAACAACCTCCCCCTGGCCTGCACCAATAACATATTATTCTATGCAGATGATGCCGTCATCTTCACTAGTCAACCCTATCCCCATTCCCTTGAATTGCAAATCCAGCAAAACTTCTCGGCTGTTGAGGTCTGGCTTGCTGTGCACAAACTCCTTATGAATAACAAAAAGATGAAAGCCATGCTATTCACAAACTCTCACAACAAACATAAAACACAATGATTAACCATTCTAAACAGCCATGGTGCACCGCTCGAACAGGTCCAGTCCTTCAAATATCTTGTAATAACCCTTGATGCTCCCTATCCTATGCCATCCACGTGGATAATGTCGCAAAAGTGGTCAATACAGTACTAGGATTGGTCTTTTGTATAGGCACAGACACTGTTTGAGCCCAGACATGCTACAACTTGCTGTCGATAGTTCTATAATATCCATTATCGACTACAGGTTAATCATCTACAGTACAGCCACTGAAACGACTGTCAAAAGGATCAGCACTGCCTGAAATAAGCCTTGTATGCTCATCACAGGAGCCCACAGACTCACCCATACATGTTACCTGCACATGTAGACTAATTGGCTTCACCTTAAGGGTAGGATAAAGTACCAGACCTGTCTCCTAGTGAAACAAAACTGCCTCGGCCTAACCCCCAATCATCCAGAAACTCCTTAATCTGGCAACTAACCCACATCGGACTCATGGCATGGTGAGACAGACTTATCAAGTCCCCGTTCTGCCGTACATCCCGGGGCAGCATTCATTCACATACTGGGCACCCAGCTGGCTAAATGACCACCCCTCTGAAACTGTGGCTGAGACAAAGGTCGGCCCTTTTAAATGCAAACTCTGCCAGCACCTTTCTGCATTTAGCAGCTGCAACTGCCATCCCTATGTTTGTCTCACCCCCAAACCCTGCTATGCCCTCCCTCTGCCCATCCTCCCTCCTTCCCCTCCCCATCTACACCCCCCTTTCCTTCTGCAATCTCGTACCCCTCACTCTACCAGAGTAGTTTGTGGCTGCCATCTTGGTTACCTCACCACGAATAACACCCCCTCCTCTGCTCTCAGAGCTCAAACGCACTCACTATCAACCCCTTGCCCCTTCATCACCTACCATCGCTCTCCTTCTTCTCACCCCCCCATCCCTTCCTCCACTACGACACCCTCATCACTAACAAAGCCAACCTCTGGCTTCTCTATGTCTACTTTCTGCTCTGCAAATTGCTACTTCATCAGTATCTAATTCTCCAACTCTGTTATTGAATGTCTCTGTCTGGTTGTTTAATTAAACTGTTATTTATACTTGCTATGTATACTGTTATGTCTACTTCCTGGCATGGAACCTTTGTAAAAGAGCCTTTACTCAACGGTATTGTAATCTGAGACATAAATAAAAAAATATATAAGAAGTCTCCATTATACTAACTATTGATGGCAAAGATGTTCCTGGCCCCACTGAAATTGCAAACAGATTAAATTAGGCTTTTATAGACCTAAGTTAATTCATCCCCTCTGGCTCACCATCCCTCAACTATCAGGGCTTAGGGTCTGATCTGACTCTGCAGAGAAAATCTGACACTGCCCACCCAAAATATTATTTTAGGACCATTTTCAAAAGTAAGACTCTAAAATATATCAAACAAAATTGCTTGGAAGAACAAAGATGGGGAAGGGGCCATAACATTGACAATAAGTTGTTATCCTTGGCTTTGTATGAACTAACATACCCAATCATAAAAATATTTTGTTTCTCCCTGCAGTACTCCCAGTTCCCCAAAAAATGGAAATCAGCACTGGTAATGACTGTTTTCAAGAGTGGTGATGGAACAAATAGGGCGACCTGCAGGCTGATCTCGATTGTCCAAGGTGCTCAAAAAGCTGTGAATTACCAACTCAATGCCTACCTATATAAATATGGCATTCAATGTATCCAACAACATGGATTCAGGAAATTACATAGTACCAATATGGCTTTGGTTGAATATATCAACTTACTTCACAAGGCTTTGGACAGCTTGGACAGCAGAGATACATTAGGGGCAATCTATGTACATTGACCTGATGAAGGCATTTGATCTTGTCAACCATAAACTCCTGCTTGAAAAATTATTGAACCTGGGCCTGTCTATGGACATGGTCTCCGGGTTTAAAAGCTGCATAACCAAGCGAACTCAGAAGGTTAGAATCAAGGGTCTGACTTCCGTGGACAGGGCTGTCTCTGTTGGGGTGCCTTAAGGCTCCATTTTGGGCCCATTATTATCTGACCTGTTTATAAATCAATCGCCTGAAGCCTTACAGTCTGCCAAAGTTCTTTTGCACACAGACAACGCAGTAGTTTTTAGACACCCTGGCAAAGACAGTCTGTTGCAGCTCTTGCAACATAACTTTGAATCCGTGGAAAAATGGTTCTCCAGTATTAGTCTAATAATTAACTACAAGAAAGCCAAGACTATGCTTTTCAGCAGCTCTTCTCAGAAGAGGAGAGTCTCACCTTTAGTCAGCCACAATGCCATGGGCTCAAAATTGGAGCAAGTAGAAGTCATTAAATAACTTGGGTTCTACTTGGATGATACACTCTCCTTTGTCCCCTCATGTAGAAAACCTGGTAAAAACAGTTAGCTGTAGGTTTGGCACACTGTTCCAAAACCAGAATACTGTAACTCCACCCCAGAGGCAATGCACCTAATTGTGTCACATTCTATTCTATTGCTTATTGACTATGGCCTTGTTGTCTACTCTGCAGCATGTGATTCACTACTGGACAGTGTCAAGGTAATTTGTAACAAAACCACAAACTAAAGGGTGCTCAGGATGGTTGTGCTGGTGCTTTCTATTGATGCTTGGATCCCAATAGCTCCATCAAAGCGCGCAGAAAAATTGCACTTGAGTTTGAAAAAATAAAAATGCTCGATTTCAAAATAGGCGAGATTATTCAGGAACTCATGAAGACACTGAACTAAAGGCAAAGCAAGGCAAGGCAAATTTTATTTTTCTGGCGCCCAATCCCAGAGGCTCTGGGTGCCGTACAAGCACACAGGAATTTAAAAAATATCATCTCACAATATAATAAATAATCACATGCCAGAATAGGCAATGTCCTGCATATAAATAATCACCCTATTTACTTTAAAAAGGGACTGATAATCTATGTTCTCATCCAGTATCCGAGAAAGCCTGGCTAAACAGATAACACTTATGGCAGGCTTTAAGTGCCTCCACAGAAGGGGCCTCCCTCACCAATGGCAGAAGTGAATTCCATAGGACGGGACTGGCGATACTAAAAACTCTATTGCCAGCAGTTTTCTACCTCATCCTGGGAATCACCGAGAGGCCCCTCGAGGAGGATCGCAGGGAGCGGACCGAGGCAGCGGATGTAAAAAGGTCCACCAGGTAGCAAGGGCCCAGTCCATGTAGGGCCTTAAAGGTGAGCAAGCCCACCTTAAAAAGCACCCTCCATCGAACTGGCAGCCAGTGCAATTCCCGCAGCACTGGGGTGACGTGACAGTATTTCGACTGTCCAGTCAACAACCTGGCAGCTGCGTTCTGCACCAGCTGCAGTTGATGGAGAGTGCCTCCAGAGACCCAGAGGTAGAGTGCATTACAGTAGTCAAGCCTAGATGTTACAAATGCATGCACCAGGGTGGGGAGGTTCAGGGACGGAATCAGGTGCTTAATCCTGGCAGTGTTTCTCAGATGGAAGAAACTAACCTGACAACAGATGACACTTGATGTTCCATTGTCAAACCGCTGTCTAGAACCACGCCAAGATTGTGCACCTTAGAGGAGGCCATCAATGGGACAGAGCCTAGAACTAGTCCAGTATCTGCCCCAGAGGCCATCCAATTATTGATCTTGGCCAGACAGTTGTTTAATACTTCCACTGCATTGGATGTCCCAGGGTCAAAGGATAAGTACAACTGAGTATCATTGACATAACAATGAAATCCCAAGCTGTACTTCCTAATGATCTCACCCAGAGGTAGCATATACACAGCAAACAACATCAGTGACAAGACTAAACCCTGAGGTACCCCACAAGACAGAAGGCTCGGGGAGGAGGAGAAATTCTCTATCACCACCCTTTGCCTTCTGTTTGTCAAAAAGGACTCAAACCAGCATATGACAGTGCCAGTGAGTCCACTAAAGTCCCTCAGGTGGTTGAGCAACACACGATGGTCCACCGTGTCAAAAGCTGAGGAGAGATTGAGTAGAATGAGAAAGATATCAAAGCTGGAGATCAAATAGGGTATGTGGTTTATGCTGCAGGTAGATAAAAATGGGCAGACTGGGTGGGTGTAGTGGTCCTTATCTGCCATCAGTTTATATGTTTCTATATGGAGCTCACAGACTGGATGCATAAGTACACTGAACAATGCCAAAATAAGTGACATTTCATAAAAACAAATATTTGAAATCCAAAGACCTAAACAATGTTAGTATATGGACAGAAACATGGAGTATGAATTTAAAAAAGATAAATGTGCTATCATACATGTGGGTTACAGTAACAGTAAGGGAAATACACAAGGTAAGCAGATTTAGGAATCATAGGAAGAAAGGTGTCTAAGAGTAATAGTAACCAGCTATCACATACAAGGCAATGTGAACATTTAGTTGCGAAGGCTAATAGGGTTCTTGGCTATATTAAAAACATTTTGTTACCAAACAGTTCTAGCACCTCTAAATAGATCATTAGCCAGACCACATCTGAACAACTGTAGCCAGTTCTGGATTCCCTTTCTGAGATGTGATGTAGAAAAGGTGGAGAGGGTAGCAGCATACCATGAAGATATGTTGGGGTTTAGAGCATCTTAGCTACCAGAATAGGTTGAAATAACTCAATCTAGTCAGCCTGGAGTCTAGGTATATTAGAGGAGAGTTGCTGCTGATGTACAAAATCAATAAAGATTAATCATTAAGAATTCAGCTGGGGTTTGAACTAATACAGGAGGAGCAGAATCCTAGAGGCCCAATGTAACTACTTCTATACGCAGAGGGGTGTGAATATGGAAAGGTTTCCCAAATCACGTCATCAAAATGGAAACCATAGATGAGTTCAAAAAGACACTGGATTCAAACTGTACATAGACCTCCACTACCATTTAGTTATGGGGACAGTCCTGTTGGGATACATGGCCTTCTGCCTTATAGACCTTAGTAACCTTAGAGAAGGAGAGTGCCAAATGATCACTGTCCTGTCCTGCATCCAGGTGAAAAAGGTTTGTTCCCAACTTGCTGTGTGAGCCCATTGGGAAGTGTAAACTTTATAGTAAGAATTTTAGCTTGCAATTTTCTGTTCTCTGTAAACCTGCAATCTAAAACATTATTATTTTGATTTTCTAGGGTATACTGTATACTACCCATTTGTTGTTTCAATGGCCTATGCAGCCAATATGATGTTATGCTTGTGCAACTGTGTTACTTGGTTTTGGCCGTTCATGCTCTGTATTCCAGAGGAATTATCACCCTCTAGGGGTACCAAAGGCAAGGAACCCTCAAAGAGGTTTCACCCCTTGAGGTGCTGCAGGATGATTCCTTTCGCTAAAGGTACCTTAGGAAGCATCCCAAGGAGACAAACAATGCCACTAGAGGAGGAGGGGAGGATGGTGGGGCAAAGAAAAAGTGCTTGAGAGAGAGGCTCAGAGGAACTGCTTATGTAGCACAGTAAGGGGGAGTGATTGGCTGCTTGTCCATTGAACCCCAGGCATAGCCTTCCAATTCAATGGCCTACGCAGCCAGTATAATGTAATGCTTGTGCAACTGTGTTACTTGGTTTTGGCTGTTCACACTCTCTATTCTAGAGGAATTACTACCCTGTAGGAGTACCAAAGGCAAGGAACCCTCAAAGGGGGTTCCACCCCTAGAGGTACAATGAGACAATTCCCTTGGCTAAAGGTACCTTAGGAAGCATCCCCAAAAAGAAATGTAGTAGTACAAAAGCACATTAGCAATCAGTAGCTGTGAGGCATAGTAGTAGATTAGGCAGCAGGCAGCTTGATAATGTAATGAGATGTGCAGGTTAGCAATGGCATGAGTAAGATGGATTACATTAGAGACTGAGGGGGCCTCCTAAGGAGAAAGAGAACAGCAAATAGGGACACCATCCACCTCCATCCAACAATGAAACATACCTAAAGAAACTAGGGAACACTAACTATGGCTAACTAATGTTTATGACCTGAGGCACAGAAGACAGGAAAAAAACCCTTTGAGGGGGAAACCTCTGGGGATCCAAGACCTAGGTCACCTTCCCTCCAGGCTTGGGATGTTTTGTTTAGTGATGGCTCTGCTGCTGCAATTTAGACACCCAATTAAAGGGGGGTGAAAAATATTCCAATTTGGAGGAAAGCTCTCGCTCGATCCCTCTTAATCGAAATGCCGTGGAAGGTTGCAAGAGTGCTCTGCAACATCGGGACAACCAAGGTGAGAGGAGGAGAGTAATGACTGCTGAGGCACTCATCTGGCCTACCCACCCTAAAAACTAGCCAGGTGAACCAGAGGCAGTTGTATGGAGAATGCGGTGAAGGTGCCTTGCTAGTAGAATACTAGAGCCAAAGGAGATCGCTGTAACCACCCTTCATGGCTAGTCTTAAATTCTGCACCAGGAGCTGCCATTGAGTCTTGAATGGCTAAAGCCAGGCCTGGAGCGAGGACATTCCCAGCTATGGGCCAAGTGAGAAGGACCCCGCCCCAAGTCATGCATGCTCAAGATGCGGACTTCATAGGTGAAGAGCAAGACCGTCAGCTGCAGGGAGGCCCTGCACCATGGAATAGTTATGGCTCACATGCCCCAGAAAACAATTGAGGAGGAGCTTAATGAAGCATTGAGTGCTGGGACCCTCACATAGGTCAGACATGGTAGTAGTGAGCATTGAGCAAATGAATTGTGTAAGCAATGAATGGACTTGCACGTAGGTCAGTAAGCAGAGTAAGCAGAGTAAGCAAATGGTTGGACCGGCACGGAGGTCGAAGGAACAGCAAATATGAATAGCAGAGCAAGCCAGTCAGGCCATCAAGAAAGCCAATGAAAGGTGACAAAATACTCAGAGGATTTTAGTAGTGAAAGCAGGATTCGAACAGGAGTTAGTATGCCACACAGGGCCATGGCTCCTCAACAACACCTCCAGTCCCCATAGGAAAGCAAGAAAGTGATGGAAAGGCACCATGACCCACATGTAGATATTAAAACTAGTTTACAGCATCAACGGTAGCTTAGCTGACCTACTGAGTATAGCAGTATGCAAACGTAATACAGCAGCATCAGTATTGCGTAACTATGGGTTATGGGGTAGCAATTTGAATGAACATAGACTGTAGGGAGGCAACGCTCTGAAAGCATCAAATTGGCTAGACAGTGCAGTGAAAACAGCAGCAATGATGTACGTGGTATGAGTTCAGAAAGCAGGATTGAGCTGCATGGGCTAGGGTTCAGAGTGAGCCTGAACCAGGTGAAAATAATTAAGGTGCATAGCACGGAGAGCAGCAGCAGGGAAACAGTTTGAGCTGAAACACACAGATAATGATTGCAGTTGCATTGTGAGTTAATGGGAGCAAGCAGCATGAGCTTTGGATTAGCAAAATACAAGGAGTTTAAAAAAAGAAGCCCCCAAAAAGAAAGCAAAACAAAAGACACAGAAACACAAAACAGGGAACAAGCAACACAAAGAAGCACACAGCTGGAGGCAAACAATACAAACCAAAGGCAGGAGAACAGACAACAGAAATCCAGCAGAAACAAGCAGAGCCAAAACACAGCAAGGCAGGGGGCAGGCCCAGGACAGACTGACAGAACCGCTGGCTGCAAAGAAAAAGTGCTTGAGAGTGGCTCAGAGGAACTCCTTATGTAGCACAGGAAGGGGAAGTGGCTGGCTGCTTGTCCGTTGAACCACAGGCCTAGCCTTCCAATTGTATATCATAAACATTTTGTAGATGTTAAATATTTTATATTTAAGTTGTCTGTGACCATGCAGTGTTTTTAAATGGTACAGAAAAGTTATTTTACTGGTAGTTCTGTGTTTTATGTCGGAGAGCATGTACAGAGTCAAAATGAGACTGCTTCTAAAACATGGGCATTTTCAAGAGTTCCTGACATGAACTGGGAGTCCTGTGTCCAGGTTCATGGATGATGTGAGCAAGAGCATATAAGCTGTGATGAGAACAGAAGAGCACAGTAGAAGTACATTAACATGTAGCAGGCTGGTGGCAGCATTTTTGAAATGTACTAAACCAGTTGTCAGCTAGTAGCTCATGGCAAACTGGTGGTGAAGGTGGAATCAGGAAGCATACCTCATGCATAGAAAGGAAAGCATCTACCTGGCATGGAAAGGAAAGGAGAACTAGTAAAAATACCTGACCAGTCACACAGCAAAATAAATAAGGGGAGACTTATACTGCTGCTTTCTTTTCTTTTCCAAATTATTTTCCTCCTTCAGCAATGTGGCCTACTTCTGTTATGTCATCCTCCCAACCTGTCCTTCCCTTCCCTTCTCTTCCTTTCCCTTCCCTAGCACTTATCTCTCTCAAGCAATCCGCAGCACAGCTCCTGCTACAGTGGTGGGCTCCATTCGGGGGTGGGGGACAGGCAGCAATTTCACCTGTCCAGTCTGTTTAATTTAAGATCAGTGTGGCTAGTCAGGTTGGCAGGGCCTGAAGGGTGCTAGCATCATACTGCTTAGAACTGGGGCATTTTCTTTTCAGCTTCATTCTGGGCTGTTAGTGCACTTGGCATCAAGAAGCACAAATCCACCAGGCATGCTTACACTCTGATACAGCCAGTGACCCCTACCCTTCACAGCACCAACTGCACTGGCATCTGTGGTTATCCATTTGGCAGTGTTGCAGCACAGCCTACATTGCAGCCTTCCTAGAGAAAGAGAGCATCCTGTGGGAGGCCAAGTCCCTCTCCCCCCCCTTGGCTCCTGGAAGTCCAAGCTCATTTCTAAACCCAGATCACTAGTGTTGTGAGCAGCAGGGCTACCACTGTGCAGGTGGGTGGTCCCACTCTTCTGTTTCTGTACCTTTTTTATGTTCTACTAAGAACATCATAGTGAGTAGGTGCTATACTTATATGATATAAAATGTTTATCCTTGCACAACAGTAGGACATGTGCCAGAGGGGAGGACTTGCCTATGAAAAGCAGGCATGGTTACAGCTCATACAGTCCCTTAAGAAATGTGATCAGCAGAATGGTTTGAAGCCAGAGGAGGCTGGCCAGAGTTATATAAGTGAGGATGGACAAGCGATCAGAACTGGGGCAGCTAACAAACCAGACTGGATAGCTTTAGAGAGGATGAGACTGGAGCTCACCCAGATAAAAGCAAAGGCTGAAGCAGAACTACAAAATGCAGAGTTGGAGGTGGAGCTGTAAAAGGCAAAGATAGCTACTGAGACATGAGCTCAAGGACCCCAGTGCAAGATTCAGACTGAGAGATGTGAGAGCAGCAGTACCCAGAGAAAGAAAGAATAAGAACATGAGAGCCAGCAACATGAGCATGGGAACAACATGGAGTTTCTGCATCAATAGGCACCTCCAGCAACCTTAAGTACTGGTATACACTGGCAGCCAGTGACAAGATGCACTATGTACAGAATCTGAATAGATCAGTATATAACACAGAAATCTAACTGGAATGAATATGAATTTCTTGTGATACCATGACATGTCTGAATATTCTACGTCATGTCACTGGATACCACTGTAAGATGGCCTCCACATGAAGCAAGGGCTTATTGTAAAACATTTCCATATTTTATTTATTTAATCAATCGACATTAAACCTTTGAGCTGTAAACTCATTTACAAAGGTTCCTCATCAGATAAGGTTATTACATATTATATAATGAGTACAAACGAGTAGAGTGCATTCAGCAGAACCTGTGGATCCTTGTCATCAAGGTTACTAGGGGTACAGCAATGGATAATGACAAACCAGGCAAAATGACTTTGAGTGGACACCCTGCAAAGTTAGATTGCAGTCACAACTAAGGCCTTCTAAGAGTGCTTTTTGTAGTCCTGACTTGAACTGTGCTAGGATTGACAAGCTCAACAGGGGTTCAGGCAGTTCATTAAGTTGGAGTGGTGCTCTGTATGAGAATAAGCACTGGGCTGGGCTGGTTTTCCTAAAAGGTACCATCAACACCTTTCTTGCCATACTCCTGGTTGGGTGCTGATTACTGGAGGGCTGCAGAAGGTTGTGGAGCACAGGGGGTTAGAGACCTTAGAGCGCCTTCATGCCAAGCAGGCAAACCTGGCATTTAAGCTTGCTCTGCAATGGGAGCAAGCCTGCTTGGGAATATAGTGCACAAGTATGCATAAGCCTATCTTCTCCTAGTACAAACCAACAGGCTTTACTTAGGACCATTTTGACCCTATGGAGCACTGTGCCCGTAGCTGCATCATACACTGTCAGGCTGTAGTCCAGCACTGGGAAAAAGGAGCTGGATACTATGACGTGCCTAGCTGCCAGTATGAGGTAGTAACTATGTCAGAAAAGGGCACCTAGTTTTATGTGGGCCTGCTTTACAAGAGAGTCTATGTGTGGGGCAAATGAGAGGAACTCGTCCAGGGTCACAGTTAGGTACTTGAAGGTATAGACTTGTTCCAAGATCTCTCCTTTCCTGTTTGAGATGACTTGACTTGACTGAGGACCAGCAGAAAGCATAGTTTTGGTCTTTAATAGTTCAGTAAGAGCAAATTCCGACTGAACCACCTTTCCATTGCTTTGAAACTGCATTGTAGTTCTAGTGTGAGTGCACTGGCATAGATTACCACATCATCTACTTAAAGAAGAACTTTAGAGGGGCAGGCTGAGGGGAGGTTGTTTATGAACAGCCCAAATAAGAGGGGACCCAGTATGGATCCCTGTGATACTCCAATGGAGACTTTTCTAATGCCAGATAGTGTGCTGTTGATCCACACCCACTGGGACCGGTTGGAGAGGTAACTGTGAAACCAAGTCACAGTGCTGGCAGAGAGGCCAAGTATGTGAAGTTTGTTGAGCAGAAGCGAGTGGTTAACCATGTCAAAAGATATTGTGTGACCTATACAAATGGACCCAGCTAGATAGCCACTATCTAGGATGTCATGCAGGAAGCTTGTGTATTCTGTCAATGCAGTGCCAGTGCTGTGCAGCTTCCTGAAGCCATGTTGTTGGGGGAACTGTATATTGTATTTCCAAAGGTAGTCTACCAGTTGGTTAGACACAAGTCTCGCCAGGGCCGTGGATAATGGGGAGGGTATGGATATTGGTCTGTAATTGAATACCTGTGCATGACATGGGCATGGTCTGTAGTTGAATACCTCATAATACAGGGAGGGTGGCATCATCTGAACCTATTTCTGAGATCTTTTGAATGGTTATATGGCCAATATAAATAGGTAGGTGTCTTCTTGGACAACTCACCTGAGGCCATTACTCAGAGGCAAAGCCTCAGAAGCATTCATCTGAATGGATAATGCTGGTTGCACAGAAAAAAAAAAGACTTTATCAAAATGTTTTAAACTGACTCCAGAAGCATATAATCAAACATTTAGAAGTTTAAAGAAAGCACTGGAGAGATCTATTCTTTAATGGGTGTTCAGCTGTGCAATATGGTAGCATAATGGCTTGACAGTACAAAAGGGGTTACACTTGATAAAATAAATGTTCGGCTGCTGGATACAGACCTCAGTATTGATAAATGAAAATAGCAGAAAGGACCGATCAGTTTGTGTACAGCAGGTGATACATCCAGCACAAACACAATGTGGGAGGGGCAGCAGGAAGTTTTAAAGGTACACCTGGGGGGTAGCCCAAGGTATACCAGGCTCAATCCTGAGAGGACAAACACCATGCCAGCCAATACTAAAGAGACAGGGAGTATGGATATTACAGTATGTGTGCTAGAAACTTCGGTACTTATTAGAAGATTGCCCAAAGAATAGATACAATTGCAGCGAATACTTCCAAATATTTCATTATGTTTCTAAAGAGATTCTTTCTGAAGGCCCTACAGTGGTATTGCAGTCAGGCAGTGAATTTCTCTACAGAGATCAGAAATTTCAGCAAATATCTGACCATGACAATTGCTGCAACTGTATAAGTGGCACAGTGCTATGAAAGGAAGTAACTTTATGAGTGAATAGCAGTTAGTTGTCTATGCATGGACTGCAGTCCCCACTGACTCAACTGATCATGTATGCCCTGTGTTCATGAATGATAAAATTCACACAATGTTGGAGCGACACATGGGCTTTCATTTCAATTGCTAGCAGGATTTGATAAATGAGGACAAGATTATGCCAGGCCAGTTCTCCAAAATTCACCCAATGTTGGAACGACACATGGGCTTTCATTTCAATTGTTAGCAGGATTTGGTAAATGAGGACAAGATTATGCCAGGCCAGTTCTCCAAAATTCGGGGAATGATAGGCTCTGTAATCTCAGTGCCAGTGCCACAGGTCTTCTTGAGCTGGGAAGCTGGACATGGGGTACAATTGGTGAGAGTGATACTTAATCTCTCCTTTAATGTGATTATAGGGAATGATTTTGAAAGTAAGAACATTGTTGTCTCTATTACATATGAACATACAAAATAGTCAGCAGAAGAAGGCTTTATGGTCTGCCGAGCCTACCTGATTATGGTGCTCCTGACCCAGAGATTTCAGTGGACCATACCCCTCCCCTTCACTCTGACCCTCCCCTTCACCCTGACCCACTCTGTCTTGAAACCCTCCACTGTCTTTTGACTGACAACCTCAGATGGGAGTTCTTTCCACCCCGACACCACACTCATTGTAAAAAAGTGTCTACTGACCTCCCTCTTGAACCTTCCTCTTGCCAGCTTACAACAGTGCCCCTTTGTGGTCTTGTTTTCACTGAGACAGAAAAGTGATATCCACTTTGTTTATACCTCTCAGGCACTTGAAGGTTTCAGTCATGTCCCCTCTCTCCCTCCTCTCCTTGAGTTATTATTACCACAACCTGTAGTCAGACAAGAAGAAAGCTACCGATGAGAGAGAGAGAGAGAGAGAGAGAGAGAGAAAGAGAGAGACAGGGCAGTGGAATCAGAGGCACTCCCTACATCAACAGCTGAAGAAGCAGTCAGTATTGCTGATGGACTAATCAGGAGCTGCCGTTTATTGCTCCATCTACATGCAGTAGAAACACCAGCTGTGAGCAGGTTTCCCAGTGAGGGAGAGATTACTTAAGGTGGGTTAAGCATGTAAGCCCCCGGATCCATGACAGGAGTCCGACAGAAATTTTGTCGAACGCCCTGTCAGCGACATGGGCAGGTCGACCGCATTCTGCAGTCGGCTGCTGGTTCACTATTGATTTCTTTGTTTTCTTCGGAGGGCTTCGCCCCCTGAACCCCCCACGAGGGGGGCTGCACCCCCCCACACACACCCCACTTAAAGATTCTCAACTCCAGTCGGAGCTGATTGGGGGGGTGCAGGACCCCCGACAGGCAGCACCGGGTTCCAGTGGGTCTCCCACCACGGCTAGGCGCTGTAGTCGCTGTGGGGGACCTCACTGGTGAAATGTCACTGTGAGGGGGTAAACGTAAGCCCCCTTCCCCACTGTCTAGGGGTACCTGGTGTTAAGAAGGGGAAGGGGGCCCAGACCACAAGTGCCATCTAAATTCATCCTATGGCAGTCAAGCCTGAATCATGGAATAAAAACCAGAGCAGCATCTTACCTTTAGATGTCTCCCCCAAGTAGAACTGCTTCAAATGCCCTCTGAAGCTTCTTAGGCCCCCAGCAGGAACACCACCGGAGACAGGAGCTGATATCCCTACCACTCGTCGCTCCAGGACTCAGCAGGCCAGGAATGGAAAATAATCTCCAGAACCAACCTTAGGACTGTGGGGAAAGTTCATTAAAAATAGGATGAGTAACAGCCAATTCATTAAATAGATCAGAGGAAATCACTGACTCAGACTCCATCATAAGAAACAAAGCAAGTTTTTTCCCTGGCCCAGAAATGATTAGAGGGTACAGGAGAAACTCACTGAAAACTTTGCCAAACAGCCCCATGGGGCTAACTTCAAACATGTAGAGAGAATGGCAGTACTTAGGCACAGATATTTCATGTTAGCATACAGTAGATGACCAAACAGTATCTTTAGGACTAAATGATAGTGCCTGCACCTGGTATGTACCTTAGCTTCTTCCACAAAAACCCTTGTTAGACTTGCCTCAAACCTTTTCCTGTTCTCAAATTCCTCTGCAGGGAGTGATTTACTCCTCCAAGTGCCTCTGAGTGAAAAAAAAATATACCTCCTGGCAACGAGCAGCCTAGCCTCTATGGCTGCTCCCAATAGTGTCAATTCCCTTGATCCTTTCCAGAAACTGCCCACATGGTGCCAAAGATTGCTGCTGCCTTCAAGCTCAAACTCTCACCACAGAGCTGAGCAACCCAACTACAGAACAGTGGCTCCCTTCCTTTCAATTATTGCCTCCCTTAAGGTACCATGGCCCCTATTGGCCTAAAGACCCATCCCAGACATGGGCATGGTGGGTAATGGGACCTGCCCCAGGCATGGGCATGGCAGGCCCCTACAAGTCCCAGGTTGCAGTCCTCCCTTCCAGCCTTGCCCCTAGGCCAATGTACCCTGAGGAAAATTGAGACAATGGAGCTGCCACCAACCAGCGACCCCTGCTGTGGCCCTGCCACAACCGCAACAGCCCCATCGGCCTGGCTTTCCTACCTTAAATGAGATCCTGAGTCCCCATTCTTCATCTGCGGGCAAGTGTGGTTTCTCTGCAGATACTGTAAACTTTCCCCTCTTCTTGTTGTCCCGATGCCTCCATCCACTACTTCCTCCTGCTCCAGGGCTTCTAAGATAACCCAGGACCCCACGACCGCTACTGCCTGAGCTTGCTCCCTCCCATGGAGACCACCTTAGAACTGGCGCACTGCCACTGCTGAGCCGACCTGCCTAAGTGTTGGGAGGGACCCCCCCGAACTGCTCTGCTTCCCATTCTGCCGACTTCTACCTCTCTCTCTCTCCCAGAAAACCTCTAACCCTGTCTTAAGTACTCTTCTGATGCTGCCTCCTACTGCCAGAGCACCCAAACACCAAAGGTGCCAGAAGCTCCCTAAACAGCACCGTGGGTTGGCCGAGGACTAGTAGCCCCCGATGAGGGGGTTACATTCTTCCCCACTTAGAAACCCATTTCCTCCTCAAAATGGGTGCAGAGTCCCAGGTGAACACTCACAGCCAGGCTGAGTAATGTGCAGTCCCCAGCCCAACCCAGATATCCACCCAGCAGGCCTAATACTCCCCCCCTCCCATACCAACCCTATACCCTAAAACTTATGATCTTAAACTTTTATGTGTGCCAGGCTGTGTGACTTTAAGAACTATAGGCATAGTTAAACATTTTCAACACAACTATTTACTCAATAGATGAATTATCAATGATCACCTCACACTCTCTTTTTCCACCACTCACACGTTCCATCCACACTACACCCATACAAGAGCGGAGCATAACTCTGCTTAGTAATATTTAATAGCACATACTAATTAAAAGGCTGTAAGAGTCTTTTTGATTTGAAAAAAAGTCCTTGATTATGACAAACTTTCCTTTTTTTTTCAAAAACAGGGAACACATCACAGGGTGACTGGCCCATACCCACTCTCACTTGGCTCAGTCCCTGAGCACATGCTCTTATAGAAAGTTCCTTTTTCTTTCTTAAACCTTTGGAAACACAAACTTAACCTTCAGAAAGATGCAAGCTCTGTTCCTGATTCAGAGGGCTAATAGCAGACCTGGTACAGTTCCAAATGGTGGGCTCTAGAGGGCGGGACCTCCCCACAGAGGAAAATAATAATTGGGATCAGGCTTGGTGGCCAGATCTCCAAAAGAGTCCTTGGATATGATGTCAAATTTCACTCTGCAGCCAACCACATCTTGAACCAAGGTGAAGTGTTTAAAAAGAGTAAGGCCTGCGCAAAGCCCAGTATAGTACATTGCCCACATCTTTTGGATGAGCTGCTGGGAGGTGTGGCCAGAGTCTCCAGGTTGGGACTGCAATTTATTTAGTATCTTCCTGAATACCCAGTCGCCTCTCATCTCCTCAATAATATCCCGCATTCTCTCTGATACATAAGGGTATTCCAGCAGGGGGTATTCTGCTTGCAATCTTCTCCTCACCCAGCATTCTGCCAGTGACCATTCCAGCAGATCCCAGACATTGGTGTGCCTTGCCATGCCTGGCTCTTACCACACCCCATATCTGTACACTGCATTCACTAGGTCGTTGCCCAACAGTCCATGCATCCATGCCCTTAAAGCCTTTGACTAAGCCACAAGGCATGGGGTTTTGTCTAGTAAAGAGATGGCAGGATAGTGATAGGGTCTAGGAGTGGTCCGCTGGATTTCATGGTCCAAGAATAGGTATTGTTTAGGGGGTCCCTCAGTCACATCTGCCTCAGGGTCATCCTTTATTTCTTCACATTCAATCCAGACTCCATTGGCTCCCACCCAAATTACAGGGTGGGTGTGCACAGGCGATGGGGCTTCTGCTACAGATGGAGTAGTGGATTTACTGTAACTGAGCAGAGACCCTGCTGGAGATTCCCTGGGCCCTGGGGATCCCCTGATGCCTTCTGAAAGCCCCAGCCCCTCACTCTGCCACAGGGATAGCTGACTGTTGTGGAGGAGGAGCTGGGCAGATGGCTGTGCTCCCCCTCTCTGTCCTCTTTTACTTCCTCCACCGCATCCACCTTTACATCTGGGGACCCCTCCCTTTCCTCCCCTTCAGCTTCCACACTTTCCTGCAGTTTTAATTTTTGGCACCAGCACCAACCTTTACACTACTTTAGGATAACAACAACACAGTGCCAGTGGACACACTAGCAGAGTACTCTCAAGAAAAGATATAGGGTGGGCATACAAAAATGCCTCCAGAGGCAGCACTGGAGCAGATAGAGCACAATGACAGTCACACTACTCCTTCCCCATGATAGCCACATCAAAGACAGCATTTGTCAGCCTGTCTCCTCCCTGCCAAATTCCACCGACACGTAAGCAGGGAGGCTGGAACCGTCGCTTCAGGTTCCTCTTTTGGGGTAAATCCCTTTGCCATTTCTCATTGCTGAGCACAAGTCACACCTTTACCTTAGAATCTCTCTGATTTCTGGTGTTTGCAGTACCACAGTCCAGGTACTCTCACCTCCAAACTGTCTCTCTCTCTTTTTGCTTTTTGCTACCCTCTCTCTTACTTTCACAATTCTCACAAAATGGCGACTCCTTTCCAGCTCTCAGTCAGCACAATCAGCATTCCATCAATCAGAATCACTAAAGTCAGACATGTGATCACCCCTTCACCACAGTGGAGCCAGAGAGAGCACAGGCCTAGGCATCACCAACAGGCCTCATCACCAAAACTGCGCTGCATTTTCCAGGCCTGGGACAGCCAATCCTGTCAACCCTCCTAGGTCCATTTTCATGGTGGGGGGGTTAACACCCTGCTGGGGCAAAGAAGGAGTCCCAGATGAGTCCCCACATCTGTAAGCCCCCTTCCCCGCTATCTAGGAGTACCTGGTGTTAGGGAGGCAGTATAGCGCAGTGGTTTAAGGCTCTGAGCTGCAAATCTGGAGACCTGGGTTTGAATCCCACAGCCCCCACTTGCATACTGTGTGATCCTGAGCAAGTCTCTTAACTTCCCTTTGCTCCCAGGTTGCACCTGTAAACAAGCTTTCAGCTTAGTGTGTCTCATCTGGTTAAAACAATTGGAACAATTGGAAAAAAGAAGGGGTAAGCGACCCAGGCCACAAGTGCTATTCAGATTCATCCTATGGCAGTCAAACCTGAAGCATGGAATAAAAACCAGAGCAGCATCTTACTATAGATAGCTTCCCCCAAGTTGTACTGCTTCAAATGCCCTCCAAAGCGTCTTAGACCCCCAGCAGGTAAACCACCGGAGACAGTATCTGATATTCCTACCACTCACTGCTCCAGGACCCAGCAGACCAGGAATGGAAAATAATCTCTGGAACCAACCTTAAGACTATGGGAAAAATTCATTCAAAATAGGATGAGTAACTGTCAATTCATTAAATACATCAGAGGAAATCACTGACTCAGACTCCTTCATAAGAAACAAAGCAAGTTTATTCCCTGGCCCAGAAATGATTCCAGGGTACAGGAGAAACTCACTGAAAACTTTGACAAATATCTCCATGGGTCCAATTTCAAACATGTAGAGAGAGAGAGTGGCAGTACTTAGGCACAGATATGTCATGTCAGTGTACAGCAGATGACCAAACAGCATCTTCAGGACTAAATGATAACGCCTGCACCTGGTATGTACCTTAGCTTCTTCCACAGAAACCATTGTTAGACTTGCCTCAAACCTTTTCCTGTTCTCAAATTCCTCTGCAGGGTAGTGATTTACTCCTCCTAGAGCCTCCAAGTGAAAAAAAAATACCTTGTGGCGACGAGCAGCCTAGCCTCCATGGCTGCACCCAATAGTGTCAATTCTCTTAATCCTTTCCAGAAACTGCCCACACGGTGCTAAATATTTCTGCTGCCTTCCAGCTCAAGCTCTCACCATGGAGCTGAGCAACCCAACTACAGAGCGATGGCTCCCTTCCTTTTGATTACTGCCTTCCTTAAGGCACCATGGCCCCTATTGGCCTAAAGACCCACCCCAGACATGGGCATGGTAGTTTCTGGAACCTGCCCCAAACACGGGCATGGCAGGCCCCTACAAGTCCCAGGCCATGGTCCTCCCTTCCAGCCTTGCCCCTAGGCTGACATGCCCTGAGGGAAATTGAGATGCTGGAGCTGCCACCAACCAGTGACCCTTGTTGCGGCCCTGCCACAACTGCAACAGCCCCATTGGCCTGGCTCTCCTACCTTAAACGAGATCCTGAGTCCCCATTCTTCATCTGCGGGCAAGTGTGGTTTCCCTGCAGATACTGTAAACTTTCCCCTCTTCTTGTTGTTGTCCCCATGCCTCCATCCACTATCTCCTCCTGCTCCAGGGCTTCTAAGATAACCCAGGATCCCACAACTGCTATTGCCTGAGCTTGCTCCCTCCCACAGAGACCTCCTTAGCACCAGTGCACCACCACTGCTGCACCGACCTGTCTAAGTGGGGGGGAACCCCCAAACTGCCCTGCTTCCCACTCTGCTGACCTCTACCTCATTCTCCCCCTGAAAAACCTCTAACCCTGCCTTAAGTACTCCCCTAAGTGTTGCCTCCTGCTGGCAGAGCACCCAAAATTCGAAAGGCACCAGAAGCTCCCTAAATGGTGCTGGGGGGTGGTCGAGGGCTAGTAACAAGCATGATGCTGATCCATCCCTGCAGAAGTTTGGAGAAATGGCAATCAGGGTTAACAGTTACTTTCTGGGAGATAGTATAAAGGACATATACTGGGAGAATGGGTTACTTTATTTATTTATTTATTTATAAAATCGGAATTACAACCCTTTGAGTCATAGACTTTTTTGCAAAGGCTCCACATCTTTATAGAGAGTAGGTGCCTAAGACAGCATTAGAGTAAGGGGTGTACCAGCAGTAAGTGGTCCCTCAGGAGTACTGGAATTCACTCTTGGCCCTAATCCATATTGTAACATGGGGAAAAGAAAGGGTTGCACCTGATTGGAGAAACTGCATCAGGTGGCCATTAATTCATTCTCAATTAATCCATAGTACAGTACGCATCATATCTCTTCCCTATTTTACTTTCCTGTACATGATGGTTCCACCTGAATTAATCCATAGTAGAGTGCTCATCACATGCGTTTCCCATTTTACAATAGAGTGCCTACCATATCTATTCCCCCTGTCATAAGTAGCTTGAGAACTTCTATATGACTATGTAATGTAGTTTTTTTTTACTTTGTCTATAGGCTCAGAAACACATATCCTTTCAGTAGATAGGTAAACATTTTATTTGTTCGACAATAGTCAATTACATTTCCATAAATACATTTCGTACAATCTCATACATATACACTAAATTACAAATAAAATATCAATCTGCTGACCAGGTAATATTGATACATGTTGATATATATTACGTATTCTCGTTTGTCTGGACTCTTTAAGATCATAAAATCAAAGAGAATTATTATCAATTCAAAGATTTCAGGTATCTGTACAGCCTATCTAATACAATCAACTCTTCACTATTCATTAAATAACCAGCCAATTGGTCTGAGGGGAGACCAAGGGTAGCCAATATTGGGGCCAGCAATTTTCTTCTTTTTATTTTGTATTGAGGACAATGTAATAGTATATGTTTAAGATCATCTGCTACTCCCATAAGGCTGCTACAGTTGGAGTCACATATTCCTGATCTTTTTTGATCAAATAATTTGTATTTTGCTTTATAGAGCTCCAATCTAAATCGTGTTATCACCCTTCTTTGCTCTAGATTTCTAAGTATACTTAAATATGGCTACAACTTATGGTCTTTTTTTATTATTTTGTACCATTTAAAGTGACGCAAGTCCCTTATTCTTGTTATACCTTGTTGGACCGCAATATCTCTTAATTTAGTCTTCATCATCTGTTTAATTTGAAAAAAAATGGAAGTCTATGTATTTCATACAATAAATTTCCAAGCCTCAGGGGAAGAATATCATCCTGTATGGTTTTAATTATATTTGGTGTGAAGCCCATACCATGATATATTATCTGCTCTTCCAAACATCTCCTCGGAAGTTGGTTTTCATCTATAAGCGCTAAATGAAACGTAAATACAATTCTTTTCTCTAAGGTCAAAATACTTAGTGGTAACTGCCCCAACTCTCTTCTTAAAATTTCTGCTGGTATGGATTGCTGCACTTTCAAGCGGTATCTATATATTTTATTAATTTCTATTTCAGGAGATTTTATGTTAGATGGAGTCAAAATTTCCACAGCATATAATATTCCAGCCTTTATCTTAGCATTAATTACTGTAATTATACCTAATATGGAAGATTGTCCCAATCTCCTATGGAATTTTTTAAATGCCATAAAAGATGTCTTCAACTTCTGTAACATAAGTTTAATATGTAAATTCCATTGTAAATTGTTTGCATATCTTAACCCTAGATAGTCATAGAATATTGTAGTATTTACCTTAATTCTATCAATATGTAGGGTATGTTGTTTATTGGACCTATTCCCACAGACCACCATGTTCATTTTCTCCATATTTATAACTAATTTATCTTTTTTACACAGGTCCGAAAAATTAGTAACTTTTCTTTGGAGGCCCAACAGAGAAGTTGAGATCAAAACTACATCATCTGCATAAGCTAATAAAGTCACCAGATACTGACCTATTTTGGGTGAATGGAATTCCAGATTATCCATAGACTTGAGAATCGAGTTTATATAGATGTCAAACAAAAATGGGGCTATCAAGCAACCCTGGCAGACTTCTAAATTTATATTAATTTTAGATGTTAGGTTCCCTTCCTGATCATACTTAACTTTCAACCACGTACTCTCATGAAGCTTTATTAATATATTTAATAATTCACTAGGGATGCTATACTTTTCCAACTTGCCCCATAGTAACTTTCTGCTTATAGAATCAAAAGCTGTTTTTAAATCAATAAAACAACAACAACGTTTTGATTTCTTAATATAAGATGATTCAAAACACAACCATGTTGTATTGTTGAACGATTCTCTCTTAAACCGTTTTGGGTTTCGGAATACCCTTTCAGTAACTACACAGTAATGTATGCCACATATGATTTTCCAGATTGCCTCCATGTCTTTTATTAAATATCTAAAAAAAACTACTTTAACAGTGGGACATAAAAACCACAAAAGCACACACCTTGGACCAATCTTTATCAAACTTGAAAGTTTCAGGTTTCAAAGTCTCCTATTTTTTTAATTATTGGGTGGCAAAAAAAAGTCTTAACATTTTCAAAAACTGAGACTTTTGCATTTTTTTGCACCTCTGTAACTTTGACTCCCGTGAACCAGTCTACATGGAATTTACAGGATCAAGAGTTCCTGACAAGAAGCTGAGCTTTCTAAATTTCATTTAAATCAGTTGAAAGGGGGCCAGGTTATTAATGTGCAAAGCTGGTTGTAAAATTCACAAATAAAAAGGATGTAAGCCTCAGTGTACCATGTGTTGGTGGCCAAAGGAATTGCAACAGCAACTACCAGATCTCAAATCTCCACTGCACTTAAATACATGCATTTCCCATAATGCACAGCAGCCAAATCCCAAACAGCAAACACAGCAGAAAAACAGAGATGATTCCACAGTTCAGAAAAGTAAGTCAGCCAAAATGAGCACACATTCTGAAATGTTGATCACATCTGCATGTAATCAGTAATTGTTCACTGCTGCACTCACATTATTAAAAACAAAAATTCAGCCTGTTCAGCATGCAGTTTCTCCAAACAGATACAACCCTTTTTTCTTCCCCATGTTACAGATAGGAACTTAAATGTCCTCCCAGAACCCTTTTAACACTTCAGTTTTCACAGTTTGAAATTACTTTTTGAACACTTTCACATGGGGAAGAGACACAAACAAACAGTGAGCCAAACCCTTTCTCTTCCCCATGTTACAAGTGAATTAACCCACTCCAGGGCGTTGGTCTATTTGGGAATTAATCCATGGCTGGCTGTTCGGAACCTTGGCCTGCAGCTTCGTGGTCCAACCCCCCCCCAGCCATGGATTAATTCCCAATAGACCCATGCTCTGTCATGGGTTAATCCTTACATATTCCTTTCTTAGAACATCTGGGAGTTAGCCAAACTAACAAGCAGCTATAGAATAACTTTTTCTGGCTCAGTACTTTTTAAGACTGCCTGATGCAGTTAGGACAGATTTCTCAGAATTACTTCGAAGGAGTCTTCTGAACTCAGAAGAGGCATCTTACCCAATGTTACTAACACAATTACTGTGTGAGGACTGCTTTCATTACACACAGTAAATGCTGCACACCTGCACCAAGATGCACCTAGAAACTCACCTAGGCCAGCATTCCAAATTCATTATTTTCCCTTTGCAGGAATCACTCTGCAGCACAGCAAAACTACCATTCCATACTGCTCTGCCTGCCTCTCAGTTTCTGCTCTCCCTGTTGTTAGCCACAGTCTCATTCCTATTCTGGTGTGGTCTCTGCTGCTGCGTCACACAGCTGCCATCAGCAGCAGCTCTCCAGTCCCCCTCGGTAGCAGTGTGCCATACAACAAAACCACAATCAGTGGCTGCAGCTCTCTGGTCCCCTCAATGGGGGGAAGGCACAATAAATCCATGATTAGTGGCCACAGCTCTCTGGTCCCCCTTGGTAGAAGGTGGCAGACTATACAATCGTGACTGGCAAACCACAGCTTTCTGGTCCTCTTCAGTAACAGGGGGACAAACAAAGCCACAATCAGAGACCACAGCTCTCCAGTCTCCCCTCAGTAGGAGGTGGACAAATAATAAAGCCTCAGTCGGTGGCCACTGCTCTCCAGTCACCTTTGGTAGGAGGGGAGCATGAAACAAAGCCACAATCAGTGGGCACAGCTCTCCAGTCTCCCCTTAGTAAGAGGGGGACACAAAACAAAGCTATAATCAGTGGCTGCAGCTCTCTGGTCCCCCGTGGTAGAAGAGGAACACACAACAAAACCACAATTGGCGGCAGCAGCTCCTCCGGCCCCCTTCAGTGGAGGGGATTTACAAAACTAAGCCTGAGCATGTTTCCTTTCAGGCTCGATAATCCCATTCCAAATGTATCTATGTTGTTGCCTTTGTGATTCCCAGCTCCTCCTCCTGGTGTCTGGCACTTAGTTCATACACTTTGAGGTACTAGTGTAAAGATTAAAGTACAGCTCACCCCACCCCACCCCATCACCATACTTCTCAACTGTCCCTAATTTTCAGGGATGCCCCTGATTTTGCCTCAAAATGTTCCTCTGTCCCTCCTAAAATTTGTGTTTATGTGAGTAAACAGTGTGGATTGTAAGTGCAAAATAATGTCAAACGTTAAAGTTACAGACTTCTTCTTCTTGAGAAAATGCATCTTAACACTAATCCCCTTATTCCATCAACTTTCTGAGTGAATATTACCAATTTTTGTGTTTGCTTGCACACATGTGCAAGAAATACATTGTGTCAGCTTCCTGCACAAGCAGGTTGTGGAGGTGTGGCAGTGTTGTGCCGAATGGCAGCAGTCCGTTCTGGGGCTCGTCTCTGCTGCGGTGAATAGAGGAGCATGCTGTCAATGATGGCAGTTAATGAACATGCCACTATGCTCAAAGAAACAGGCTGCTGCAATCAGGGAGCACCCTGTCACTACACAATCAGCTGTTTTTGCTGTGGGCAGTCCCTGATTGCAGCAGCCAATTAGAGCTGCATTGTCTTATGTCCCGTTTCAAAGAAACATGGTGGCAGCTTCTCCATCAGCCTCTCACAGTCCCCAGAGAAGCCGACGGACAGCCGCCACCTCTCACAGTCCCTATTACAGCTGATGGAGGTGCCCAATCCCCCTGTTGGCATGGCCCCTCCCAAGTTCATTTGCCGACAGAGTAGCCCAATCCCCATTGTCATGATACCCCCCCCATCTCTTGTGTACCGAGGGGGTGCCTAATTCCCCTCGGCTCATGTGCCAGTCCCTCAAACATTCTGCCGATGGGGTGCCCAATCCCCATTGGCTACAGACACCCCCAAGAAACAGTCATGTGGCATGCTGGGAGCCCACTCCAGTGTGCCAAAGTGCCTGCAAATGTAGAAAACCTTCCCGCACTGTTTTGTTATTTTTTAAGATTCTTATAAAAGAAAAATGGTCCATCATTGAGTCCGGTGCCCCCTCTGACAACCTGCACCCACCCTCAGCCTACCCGACCTCCCCACACCCCCTCACCCCATATTTACCTCCGGAGCATGGCACGATGGTCTTCGGTGGACCGGAAACACATCTGCACTCTTGAAGCGCTCCCGCGAACTGAAGAAATGCTGGTAAGCTGTATAATGGCATACATAGGTTTTTTTCAACTTAAGTGGATATCTTGGCCATTTCACCAAATTTTCAACATGGGCTTCTTGGGACCCCACCTCATGAACTCAGTCATGGTCATTTTGTTATTTGGTCCAGAAAGGTGATTTTGCAGTCACTGCATGGAACCACCTTTTGGGACCGATTAATGAAACAACAGTGTCACAATTCATGAGGTAGGCCCCCAAAAACTCTAAATTTGGTGAAGAAATTCCCCAAAATGACTGTTTTACGAGTGTGCATTGCACAGTTCCTACGCACACTCATAACTCCGAGTTAAGAACTGTTAAGAGATGATGGTGGGCATTTCCGAGCTCTGCATCTGGTATGCACAGACATCAGAGCACTGAGATCAATGAGTTTCTACGCACACTCGTGACTTCACCAGTTTTTTTTTATATTTTCTCTCCAGATTTTCACCATTGTCATTTTACCACTTCTCTTTATGAACAGTACAGCTGTCATTTTTCACATCTTGCCTGAAATGTGTTTTTGCACATCTGGTATACAATGGTGCAGTTGGTGTGCAAAATCAATGTTTTGGACAGATTAAGAAAATCACAGTGACACTGTTCATGAACAGAGGTCCCAATGCCAATGTTGAAAATCTGGTGTAAAAAAATCCCCAAAATAATTATATTATGGGTGTGTGGTTCGCAGTTTCTACACACGCTCCTGACTTCACCAGTTTTTTTATATTTTTACTCCAGATTTTCAACATTACCATTTTTTACACCTCCTCATGAACAGTTCAGCTGTCATTTTTCACATCCTGTTTGAAATGTGTCTTTGCACCTGTGGCGCCAAATGGCGCAGTCGCTGTGCAAAAATCACCTTTCGGCTAACGAACTGATAGTGTCACTGTTCATGCGGTGGGGTCACAAAAAGCCCATGTTGAAAACTTGGAGTAAAAATACCAAGAAACACTGAGGGCATTAGGGTTTCTGACCATAACATCCTACCCTGTAGGGACTGACAGGTATGAGGAGTTCCATCCCAGCAAATTGTTCTGGATTTCAAAGGCAGAGCATTCATGACTGCAATTTACAGTATGAAAATGAAAAGAGACACACACGCATATTTCCTGCCAGTCTGATCAAGTGTCAGAAGTTACTATCAAGAGCCTAGGGATCCTTAGCTCTGAGTTAATAAAAGTCCTGCCCATCACAGTGTCTCACACAGTTAAGCAGCGTAAACCTGGGGGGTACTCTACCAATGTCAACAATTAGCCAAATTATATAATCACTTGGCATTTTAACAGCAATCCAACGACTTACTAAGAATGTTTAGTGGCTTCTAGAACAAAAATTATTTGCTTGATATTCTTCAATTGCTATATAGTTCTAAGCTTTAATAATATTTACCCAGCAACTGAAATGCAATATCTAATTTTTCAGTCGTATCATTCTTTCACCCAGTTCTACAACTTTCATGTAACTAAGGGCACAGGAAGGTCAATTGACTTGCATGTGGTCACTTAGTGTTCCTGTGCTTCAGTCCTTCCCAGCTGTAGGATTGAACAATGAACAGTAAACCTGGTAGAATTCAAACCTGTGAACTTTCCAGTTTCACAGCTTATAGTGCTCAGTTGGTCAGCATATATGGCATTCCAACAAAACAAAGAAGTCACAGAATAACTAAACCGTGTCTACTCTAGATAAGTATGTTTATGTAAGGACAATCAAGGATGAAATGGGTGTAGAAAGGTTGGAAAGTATGCAAAATATAATAAAGCATGGAGCTTTTAAAGGTCTAGTTTGTTGCAGAAGAATGCCTTGTCAGAGCCTCCAGGAGCATCTTCATAATGTGTCACTTCTGTAAAGAGCAACGGATCCTGTGTAGACTTTGAAAGTAATTATGTTAGCAAAAAATCCAATGTTTGAAACTTTAAGGGAAAAACTTTTAAATCTGACAGGGCCCTGAAGCTGACAGAAGCAGTGTTACGCCACTATTAAGTCATCAGGACAGGACAGAGTGTGCGGCTTTCGCGACTCCTTTGCCCCTTAAGAAGTTTTGTTAAGTAGGGCAATATTAGTGTTGTACTCAGGGCTTACTAGTGTGCGTTTGGCCCCCTACTTGTGAACTGAACTCAAAGATTGAATATACATGTGTGCAAACTGGGTCCAAGAGGTGAAACTAAAGTCATTTAAAATGATATACAATGTCAAGGGCTGGCAGTGTATCCTAATAGTTACAGCTAAGAACTGTGAACCAGGAGACCGAGGCATAGATCTCACAGCTGATTCGCTATGACACCTTGAATAAGTCACTTACTTTGCCAATGTGTGCCAGTCCACTCAACTGCAATATGGGTAGAAGCAGGACCCCACAGAAATCAAAAATGTCATATCTCAGTTGCAGGGCTGTCCTTGACAATTATATTGTAAATACAGTAAGTGATTAATAATGTTGGTCAATGTTAATACATGGGGTCTGATTCACTATCGAGTTCAGTGCATACCAGACAAGCACATACTGAGCCACACAGCTATGTGCCTTGAATTCAGCCTCAGCAGGACATGTGGGGGTCAGCATTTAGTAACTCCCCCAAAAACACACACACTATGTGCTGTGAAGCCAACCCCAGCAGGACATGTGGGGCCAGCATTTAGTACACCCCACAACACTGAGCCCCCTCCATCAAGCATTTATCAGCTCTAAGTAGATGAGACTAACTAACGGGATGGAGTTGGTCAGGGCACCGGGCTTTTGGCTCCAATGTGGATTACATATTTTACACTACAAATATGTGGCTAGGGGAGCTGCATCCCCTTTTAGTCATATGCATTATCATACACTGGAAACCAAATAGTTGTGGGGCAAGTGGCTCCTAGCCTTCCATGCAAAGGAGTGGACTGGCCATGATCAGCAGTTGCATGTTGATTCTGCAAGGGCCTCAGGCAATACTTCACGGGGGGGGCTATGTAGCACTTACAGCTGCTTTCCCCTAGTGTAGTAGTGGCACCCCAGTATGTACCTAAATCAGTGCATATCCCATTTGTTGCATGTGTGTACCAGGGTGCCGAACACATCCACACCTTTATCCCACCCCCAACCCCAACACAGAAATGCACAGGATATTGTGAGGTTGGGGGTTCCAAAGTTTACTTAAACAAGAATCTGTGCATCTGCAGGTGTCCATAGGACACTTGAGATCAACAGAACTTCAACCTAATGGTCACATATCTTGAATCATAGAGCTAATGTGGGTTCATTCATAAATCTTAAAATTCCTACAATTAAATTTATATGTAAAAAAATCTAAGCATGTGAAATTATACTGATATATGTTAGACACATTAAGAACATAGGACTCACATATGTAACATACTAACATACTAACTGCCAGCAGATTAAGCCTTATGGTCTATCGAGTCTGCTCGAACCTCAGATCCCCTGTTGGGAACCGAGGCCTCCCCCCCTTGTCTTCCGATACCCCTTTCTGTATCTGTCCCACCCTCTCTTGAAGCCCTCCACAGTGGAAATCTGGACCAGTTCACCAGGCTGCACGTTCCAAGGATCCACCACCCTTTCCATGAAAAACCTCCTCCTCTTCCCCCCTTATCCTTCCTCCTTCCAACTTCAAACCACGCCCTCTGCTGATACCTCCCTCCTTTAGTCTAAAGATCCCCTCCGTGTTTACCTTATTTATTCCCTTGAGGTACTTGAAGACCTCAATCATGTTCCCCCCGTCTCTCCTCTCCTTCAATGTAAACAGGCCAAGCTCCTCAAGTCTGTCATCGTATATCAACTCCCCCAGTCCTTGAATCATCCCGGTAGCCCTCCTCTGTACCCTCTCTAGGAGCTATATGTCCCTCTTCAAGTGTGGTCTCCAGAACTGTACACAGTACTCGAGGTGTGACCTCACCAGTCCATTGTACAGTGGCAGAATCATTTCCCTGCTCCTGGAGGTGATCCCCCCTCACAATACATCCCAACATTCTGTTTGCTGTGCTAGCCACTCTCCTGCACTGCTCAGAGTTATTCATACAAGCATCCACCATGACCCCTAGGTCTTTTTCCCCAGACGAGGCCTCCAGCACTACCCCTCCCAGAGTGTACCTGTGTTTGGGGTTTCCCCACCCAAGAAGTAACACCTTGCACTTGGTTGTATTGAAATTTAACTTCCATGTGAGAGCCCACCTTTCCAGGGTGTTCAGGGCCCCTTGCAGGACCATCCTCCCCTCTTCCCCCTCAACTACTGCTCCCACCTTGGAATTGTCAGTGAAGAGACTCATCTCACACCCTATACCCACCCTGATGTCAGATATGTATGCATTAAACAGGATTGGCCCCAGGAATGAGCCCTGCGAAACCCCACTAATGACCTCTCTAGGGGTCGAGAGCTCACCACCAATCACCACACTCTGTGTGCATCTAGCTAGCCAGTTTTCTATCCATCTGACCATCAATGGGCTCACTCCCAATCCCGTCAGTTTCTCCACCAGCCCATTGTGGGGGAACGAGTCAACTCCTTGCTGAAGTCCAAGAATATTACATCCACAGGCTTTCCCCCTGACCAATTCTGATGATACCCATTCATAGAACTCCACAAGGTTGGTTTGACGTGATCTACCTGGCACAAACCCATGTTGTCTACTATCCAGTCCTCCCTCCTCCTCCAAGAACACCCCCAATCATTCCTTCAGTATACTCTCCATTACTTTTCCCACTACCGAGGTCAAATTGATGGGTTTATAGTTACCTGGTACTTCTCTCGACCCCCCCCCTATGGATTGGCACATCATGCGCCTCACGCCAATCCCTAGGTACCATTCCTGTCTTGAGCGACCTATTGAAGAGCTCTGCCAGGGTTGTGGCCAGTATGTCCACCAACTCCCATAGCACCCTATATTTGAAGTAATGTCTCATACAAACATGTGGCCTTTCTAGCAGTGTTTGTATTCTATATGCAGGAACTTAGTGCTACTCAGTTTTTGCTTTGACAATAATGCCATAGTCTTATGAATTATAAATAGCATGGCATATGTGGCTACTAAACCTGTTTGCTTCAGTGGCACTCCTTGGATGTTAGGAAATCAGACTTCATTAAAATTAATAACTACATTTATAGTCATCTAAGTTTAATAAAATAAATAAAATATTGGAGACCACTATACCCCCAACAACTTTTACTTACAGTAGCTATATGTGTCTGTGAATTATGAAGCCATCTAGGGGAAAGATTCTGTTAGAAATAAGGTTTTTTAGAGAGACACTATTAACTTTATGCCTAAGTTGGCCCATTGTGGATATTGTTCATTATTGTAGAAAACAAACATTATTTGACACTGTACTTATCTCTGATAGAGGACTTTAAATGATTGTTTTCCTTTTTTTAATCTAACATTTTCTCTTTGGGTAGCTGGTCACCTCCTTTATCAGCACTGACACTACTCCCTTCACCCAGGGATAGCCATAGACATCAGGTCAGAGTGCGGGGCCCAAAACTACTGGAGCTTCCAGCTATTGGCTGTACTTTTTCTCCTTCCCACCAACTCACTGATGCTGTGCTGCCTGTTCTTGTCTATCCACATTGCAGCACGACCCCCATGGAGGAATAAGCTGTCATGTCCACAACAGGGGTTGCTATGGTAGTGAACTGTCATACCCCCCCAACCCAGATTGGGACACAGTGCCGTTGGAAGTGCTTCACAGCCCAGCCTACCTGACTCCAGTGTCTCTAGTTTGTTCCTGTAATTGCTTCGTTGGTGTTGAAGCATGCTACACTATCATTGAGCTATTGGGCTGATCATGAGTTTTTTTCTATTGAATTTTGTCTTAACTTTCTAGTGGTTCACTGCACAACTCCAGCAAATAAGTTCTCAGGGTGGCAATAGGCTCCTAACAGTCCATAGTTTGAGAACGGACCTGTAGAAAATGGTCTGGTAAATATAACTGCAATAACAAACTAAATAAAGAAACATAGAAACATAGAAGGTGATGACAGAAAAAGACCAATGGTCAATCCAGTCAGTCTGCCCATGGGTCTCTACAGAACCCCATGACCTGGTATTGATCAGGGGTTGTACCCCTCCCCAACGGTTATCTACTCCTTCCCCATTCATGCCCCTACCAGTGACTATCCTCGTCATTCTGTCCCATGCACGCTTGAAGCCACCCACAGTTTCTGCTTCCACCACCTCAGTCAGCAGGGTGTTCCCAGGTTCCACTACCCTTTCTGTAAAGTAACACTCTCTCACATCCCTCCTGCATCTTCCCCCGTCAGTGTCCAGTCGTGCCCCATGTTTTCGAGCTGTTATTCCTGTTAAACAGTTCCCCAGAGTCCACCTTATTTATTCACTTCAGGAACTTGAATGTCTTTATCAAAGAAAGTAGCTTTTCAATTATGCCATTTATTAGGTTAACCAAAAGATGTTTTCCATACAAGCGTTAGGGTTCAACACAATTACTAAAAAAAAAACAAAATAAAATGGAGCACAACTGCTATCAAATTCAAAGACTATAGAGATATTTTCCATTTAACCTTCCCCCCCCAAAAAAAAAGAAAATCACAGCCCTCCTGTCACAATGCAATCCTTCTTCCTCATAAAGATCAAACATGCGAGACTTACAGGATCTGTTTTGCATTAGGATCCCCCCTCAACCTCTGTCCATCTAGCTAGCTCAGCTGGTATTATTTGGCTGTTCAGCCAGGGGAAGGGATTCTCTTTTGAAGTCATTAAAATTGACTGTTTATGTTGAAATATCACTCTGAAAAGAGAGTTCCATCCTCCCCCGCACCAAAGCGGGACAACTCAGTGTGAGAGTCAGATACAAAGGAGACACCAGCTAGGGACAGATACTGAAAAGCAAACCAGCTGAAACTCAAACAGCACATGAGAAAGAACTGCCTTATATGTGTAGAACTTTAAGCTGGTTATTAAGAGGTGAAAAAGGCATTATTACACTTGGTATCACAAATTGCTTTGTTAGCTTGTATAATCAGTAGGCTAATGCACCATTCTAAAGGACTTATGCAGTTAAATGTATTCTCATGTGGTTTTATCAGTAGGTATTCCCACACATGTGTTTCCTTAGGTAATTTCAAACTGAGAGTATAAAATGCAAGACGTGAGCCTTTCTGAACAATCCATTCCAGAAATCACAGACTTTACTTTAAGAAGCCCCCAACCCCCTGACAAAACCCCTTAAAGGATAAATAAATGCTGTTACTAGGAAACACGCACAAAACACCCAGGGTGTAATATAGTGATATTCATAATATTGGCCAGGGGACAAATGTGCCCCCCAGGTCTTTTCCTGTGGCCCCAAATCTGCTACCAGACATGCTGTGCTGATGTTTTTAACGGTGATTGTGTATATCCCTGGCTGGTTGCTGTGCTTTTACTCGCACTACGAGTCTTACGGTCACGACACAGTGACATGCTAACACTCTTCTTTTTTTTTCCTTTTCATTTTTTAAAGTAATTGTTTTTTACTTGTGAAAAAAGCAGCACTTACAGAAATCAGCAGTAGAAATACTCATTGCAGTCATCATAACATTTTAGCATCCGGGGGATGTGGAGGGCGGAATGCACCCCACAGAAATACTTATTGCACTATAAATGGTAAAACTATCATGCACAACAGCATATTAGCACCCGGGGAGTGTGGGGGGTGGAGCGCCCTTACAGAAAGAAATAAAATAAAGTTATTACCTTATGTGAGGGCGCTCCACCTCCCACACCCCCTAGGTGCTAATATGATGTTGTACACAATAGTAAAAGTAAGTAAATAAGTATTTCTTTGGGGGCGCTCTGCTCCCACACTCCCCAGGTTGGGGCTCCATTCTCAATCTCATATTTAAATCACAAAATACAACAGTTTTCTCATTGACATCTTTTTGGGGGATAGTTTTTAAGCTGAGCAACTGCCCATGGCCAGTATGCCTCGACCAAGTGTGCGCTTATCATATTTCGCCAAGTAGGCGCAACATGGCTGGGGATATACACAATCGCCTTTTTAACTTAGGCACTGTTTGCATTTAAAACTGATTTGCAGTCATAGAATGCTGAAGCTGCCTGGCAGGAAGTACAGAAAAAATTAGAGAGGAATAAAAAATGACATATATAAACAAGCATTTGCCAATGTTGAATGTTGGCTTGCTGGCACTGGCATTGGTAGTGCAGGAGTTAGAGAGATGCACAATAGGATTGACAGTGAAGTAATGAACTGACACTGACCCCGCCCCCACCATGCAGAGAGTGACAGGCATTGGGGTGTGCCTTTGGGTCATTGGCCATAACGGTCATGCCAGTTCACCTCACCCTACCCCGCAGAGACCAGCAAGTGCTGCAATGTGCCTTGGGGTCTTCGGGCCTTAAGCTCACCCCATTCCATAAGGAAATATACTGACATGGGTACAGTGTATTAAAATGGGTTGAACATTGGGTCCGAAGAGTGCAAGGCACACCTCAATGCCTGTCACTGGCTGCAGGGTGGGGGGTGGAATGGTGTGAGCATTACAGCCGACAATGCCAAGTCACACCTCTGACGCCTGTCACTCTGTACAGGGTGGGGCACTACGGTTTGGGGCATTTGTTGGTATTTTCACTCCAAATTTTCAACATGGGCCATTTGTGACCCCATCTCATGAACAGTGGCACTAAGAGTTCATTTGCCGAATGCTGATTTTCTAGAGCGATTGTGCATTTTGGCACCACAGGTGCGACAACACATTTCGGGCAGATGTGAAAAATGACAGCTGCACTGTTTATGAGGAAGTGTAAAAAATGGCATTGTTGAAAATCTGGAGTGAAAATATGAAAAACTGGTGACATCACGAGCGTGCATAGAAACTGCACAACGCACACCCGTAGCACAATTATTTGGGGGATTTGTTTAACCAAAGTTTCAACATAGGCATTTTGGGAGCTCCAGTCATGAACAGTGTCACTGTGATTTTGTTAATCTGGCCCTAACATTGATTTCCCACAGTGACCGCGCCATTGTGTGACACATGCAAAAACACATTCCGGGCAGGATGTGAGAAATGGCAGCTGTACTGTTCATAAGGAGGTATACAGAAATGACAATGGTGAAAATCTGGAGTGAAAATATGAAACATTGGTGACATCATGAGCGTGTATAGAAACTTCGCAATGCACACCCGTAACACAATTATTTTGGGTATTTTTTTCTACCAAATTTTCAACATAGGCATTTTTGGACCTCCACTCATGAACAGTGTCACTGTGATTTTGTTAATGTGTCCTGAACATTGATTTTGCACAGCGACTGCACCATTGTGTGCCACATGCTCAAAAACACATTACGGGCAGGATGTGAAAAATGACAGCTGTACTGTTCATAAATAGGTGTGAAAAAAGGGCAATGTTGAAAATCTGCAGTGAAAATATTAAAAATTGTCAAAGTTGCGAGAGTGCATTGAAACTGCGCAACACATGCTCGTAACATGGTCATTTTTTGGAATTTTTCCACCAAATTTGCAAGGTAGGGTTTTTGGGACCCCACCTCATGAACAGTGGCATTGTCGTTTCATTAATCTGTCCTGAAAGGTGATTTAGCGCAGTGACCACAAAATGACCTTTCAGGGCTGAGTAATGAGATGACAGTGCATGTGTTCATGAGGTGGCATCCTAAACACCCCATGCTGAAAATTTGGAGGCAAAATTCCAAAAAATGGCTGAGATATCCACCTAAGTTGAAAAAAACATTTATGCCATTATACAGCTTACCGGCATTTCTTCAGTTCGCGGTCAGCTTTGAAGAGTCCATACGTGTTCCCAGTCCACGAAGATCATCGCGCGGGGCTCCAGAGCTAAGTATGGGGTGAGAAGTGTGGGGAGGTGGGGTGCATGAAAGGTGGCTGTGGGTTGGGGAAGGGACCCAACGGCGTGGGACCGTTTTCTTTCTTTCAGGTAATTTAAAATAAAAAAAAAACAAAACCGAACATCATGGATGGTTTTCTTTTTTACAAGTGTATGAAAAACTGTTGTGCACACTGGGGTGGGCTCCCAGTGTGCCCCATGACTTTGGAGGGGGTGATGTTGGCCACACTGGGGTGGGCTCCCAGTGTGGCACAGAATGGGGGCGGCAGCCAGAAAGGACAGTTGGCTTTGATTACAGGGAGACACACTGGGGTGGGCTCCTATGCCACACAATCTTGGGGATCATTTAGCATGCTGACAAGTTGGGCCTATGAAGTCGGCTTTGTAGGTTTATGCGGCAGGCAGTGGCAGCCACTGCCACCATGTTTATTGAAATACTACACCGGGAAAGGCACATCGGGAGGCGTGTTATTGTTCTGCTGCATGACAAGCTTGTCTTTCATTGCAGCGGCACTTTCTTTATGAGTTTTGACCACTTAACATATTTCTTGTGTGAGCGCCTGCATGCTGGCTTATTGGGGAATGAAGGACGTACCTACTAAAGTGTGCCCTGCATTCACCCACACTGACGCACCTCTGAAATCTGCTACTACTGCAAGATGTTGGCTTGCACGCAGGCGCAAGCCAACATAAAAAGATGGGCAAGAGATAGTGAGAGGCAGAGAGACATGGAAATAAAACAGAAGCAGGCTGAAAAAGGCTCAGAAAGTACACAACCACTAAGATAAGACTAAGATAAAGATTCCCCCATACATGTTGTGTGGCAGCTTAACTCTGGATGAAAGAATCTCCCTGAATTTTAGCACCTTCTGAAAACTTGGTGAGTACTTCTGGTGTAAACATTCAGTGTTCAATTCAGAGTCACAAGGGAGTAGCAATAAATTATTGCACCAAGATTTACTGCTAGTCCCTTTGGTGCACACCCTTCCTTAGCAATGCTCGAGGGGGATCATACACGCCTTCAATGCCAGCACATATTAGAGTGCAGTGGTATACAGAAGGGTGTGTGGTTATCATATAAATGGCATGCTGTGCTATGCACAGAAGCATGGCAGACCCAAAGAACAGGGTGCAACACTTTACCACCTCCCCTTAACTAAGAACTGTTAAGGGATGATGGTAGGCATTTTCGAGCTCTGCGTCTGGTATGCACAGACATCAGAGGACTGAGATCAATGAGTTTCTACGCACGCTAGTGACTCCACCAGTTTTTTTGATATTTTTACTCCAGATTTTCAACATTATCATTTTTTTACATCTCTTCATGAACAGTACATCTGTCATTTTTCACATACTGTTCTAAATGTGTTTTCGCACCTGTGGCACAAAATGGCGCAGTTGCTGTGCAAAATCACCTTTCAGCTAATGAAGTGATAGTGTCACCGTTCATGTGGTGTGGTCACAAAATGCCCATGTTGAAAACTTGGAGTAAAAATACCAAGAAATGCCCAGGGCATTAGGGTTTCCGACCGTAACGCCCTACCCGGTAGGTACTGACAGACATCAGGGGTGTGACTTGGGATTGTCGACAGTAATGCTCATGCCATTCCACCCCCACCCCTACCCTGCAGCCAGTGACAGGCATAGAAGTGTGCCTTGGACTCTTTGGCCACAGAGTTCACCCCATTCTCCTATACTGCACCCATTTCAGCATATTTCCTTATGGAATGAGGTCATATGTAAAGCCGAACACCCCAGGCACACCCTCGACCTTGTCAGTGTCTGCAGGGTGAGGTGAGTGAAATGTCATGCCCGTTATGGGCGATGACCGAAAGGCACACCCCAATGCCTGTCCATCTCTGCAGGGTGGGGGTGGAGTTGGCATCAGTTCAATACTTCACTGCCATTCCTATACTTTCCGTCTTTGGGATGAGACGTTAAACCGAGGTCCCATCTGCCTGTTCTGGTGGTAGTTCAGGTGGATGTTAAAGATCCCATGGCACTTCTCGAAAAGAGTAGGGGAATTTCCCCAGTGCCCTGGCAAAATTTCCCAAAAATGCTTGTTAAGATGTGTCCCTGATTTGGGATCTGTGTCCTTGATTTTTTAAAGCAGCAGTACTAGATTAAAAAAAATGAATCTTTTGCTACAGTTTGTTCCCTGTGCTCTGTTGAGCACTTACGTGGTAATCTTTTTTGTTTTCACTGTGCTATCACCGCATAATTTGTTCTGTTTTTGTTTACATTTCTCCCACCTGCCATGGTGAACTGGAACCTCTGCTACCAACTGCGCATGCGTATGACTCGCAGTACTACACAGGGACAGTCGTAATGTGCAGCACAGGGTCCCACAGAAGTAAACAAAAGACATGAGAGGGGGGCTTGGCTGCAAATTAGGCACCAGCCATATTTGCTGTGGATCCACAACAGTGGAAATAAATTTTAAGTATCTAAAAAGATAAAGATTGCTAGAAAAGATATTTACAGATATGAAAACTGAAACTATGGCTGCATGCTTCCAGGAAGAAAGCAGAATTTTGATAATCACTTCCTGATTATCCAGTACTGCTGCTTTGAGCCTTGTCCCTGATTTACGAGGCAAGAGGTTGAGAGGCATGCCCAGCACAGAGAGACATACAAAAATGTCTTAATGAATTTATATGTGCTGTCTGAAAATCCTTTAACAGATTTAGATTTAAATTTATAATATAACTCTGATATTTTCTGTGTTTACTTTCCATTTATTTATTATTATGAAGGGCACTTGCATGAAAATAGGGTCTGTGACACTTAGTCTTCCTTTGTTCTGCTGCTTGTTTCCAGCCTACTTCTGTTTGCTACACAACTAATTGAGTGCAAGAGCCAGGTAAGTATATGAAATTGGGGATCATTTGTGTTCTTGTTTTATTTTTTCAAAGTTATCTTTAAACAAATTGATAAATCCCTGTCTCTGTGTCTCATCCCTCCGTGGTAAGGATTAGTGCTAATAGCAGTCTGAATTTTTTCAGAGGGAGAGGGGGGAATAAATGTTGATCTGGTGAGGCATATAGAGTTGTGGCAGGGACTTTCCTGTTAAAACATCCATCTCTTTGCCCCCCCCCCCCGTGCCAACTACTGCCAAGCATGTTTGGCATCAGGGATAGTGAAGATCATCTGGCACCCCTACATTGCCCTCTTCCCAGTCTGATCAGCCATGCCACTCGGTGGGGAGGGGGCAGCACACACAGAAAGCTGGGTGTTTGTGCATGATGGGGGGGCACTAAGGAGCTGAAAAATGCAATTCTGCTTCCAGTGTGATGATTAGAGCCATAGTATAGTACCCACAGATAAGCTAATTGGCCCACATTTGAGGAAACTGCTGCATTTACTTTTTATTGTGTCTGGCAGCTGGGTTCACAAACATTGAGGCCCTAGTGTAAAGATAAAAGTACAGCCCACTATCACAGAGAGACAGACAAACACGGCTTAATGAATTTATATGGGCTGTCTGATGCTCCCTCTTCCTTCTCACTTGCAAGCACCAGTATCTATCAATTAACTGTCAAGATTATCACCTCATCATCCTGTTGGAAACTTTTGGTCTTGCCTGCATTGATTCACCATTAAGACCAGATGTACTGCATCCATCCAAACTTGAAGAGCTGCAAATGTCCCTCTTGTTAAGCAGCATCAGGTATGGTGTGTGTGTGTGTGTGTGTGTGTGTGTGTGAGAGAGAAAGAGAAAAAACATAATCGGACAGCCGTTTTAGTGATCTGACAGCAGTTTTGTACTGTCTGACTTGCTACAGTATATGCCCGCTGTGTGCCTAGGGATGCATTGCTGTTTTATTAGTGTCACTGCCAAGGAATAAACCATAGCAACATCTTCAACAAATATTGTTTGTTATAAGCAGAGCAGTATAGCATAAACATAATTTGTCCTGTGTAGGCAAGGGGCCACATACACACACATATATATATATATATATATATATATACAGTATGATCGATGTCTTCCTACCTACAAGACAATTGCTGGAGTCTCTATTTTGTGATCAGGAGTTAGCTGGGGTACATGATTGCTGCTGCTACTGTGTCCTGGGCAATTAATCTGCAGATCTATCACTTTGACATAAATTCATCCTTGTCAACCTACTAACTAAAAGTTTTTGTTTAAATGTAATGAATGTAAACCTTTTCATGCTACCAATGAAGAGTACGTTGGGTAAGACATGGGCTCTGTTGGAGTTAAATGGCCTGCCACAAGGGAGAGAGGGAGGTGCTGCATGGAATGACACTGCAGTGAACCCTGTCATGAGAAACAAGCCACCTCTGTTCTTTACTCTCATTGTTTTTCAGTGCTATGTTCCCTTACCCCAGTGGCAGTCCTCCTCACTGCACTGCTCTCTCAGTCTTTCACATTTGCCATCTCTCTTTCTCTCCCCAGAACCAAGAGGCCCTGGGGTGCCTCTCTCACTTCCCTGAGCACAATCAGATAATAATGCCATGATATGAAATATAATCTGACCTCCCACCCCTCCTCTCCACATTCGCACACACTGTGGCTGGTCTGGGGGTGCCCAGTGGCATGTGATCACCCTGGCCATCAACAGACCCTCCACCACACCATCACTAGGAGCTGCTGGAAGAGCAGTGCAGCAAATATCCCTCCCCCCACAGGACAGCGTCCATTGAATGCTTTGGGGCCTTCCTGCTGGTTTCTGTTTCTGACATCCTGGGGTCAGGGCATTTTCACAGAATAAGGTAAAACGGCTGTTGCAAACTGTAATGTTCATCCAACATTCACTATGTGTTATAACTGCTTAAGCGCCGACAGGGCTGCAGTGGCAATTTAACGAATGGGTATACTCTGGTAAGATTTTATATTGTGAAAAGAACAAAATGTGGGTATCCCGTTGTTCCCAAAGGAAAAGTAAGTATATGAGGTATACCCAGTATACTCTTCATTATAGTGGATACAACTAGCCCCATGCAGAAAGTGAAATCTAACTCTAAGCGAAAGTCACTGGGCTCAATTCTCAAATGTTGATGCAGGGATTACACAAGTCTTGCATCAAACCCTGTGCTGCGCCAAACAGATTGCCCCTCCTTTCATCCAATTTACAAAGTTCGGGTGCATTTGCGACACTGTACCCCTTTTACGGCAGCTTGCACCAAATGTTTGGCACAAACCCCATGAAAAGGTCCACAAAGTTAGGGAAGGGGAAACTGTTTAACCAGGAAAGGCACACTAAGTCAAAGTTTGTTTCCAGGCATGACCTGGGAGCACAAGGAAGTTAAGTGACTTGCTCAGAGTCACACAGTATGCAAGTGGTGGCTGTGGGATTCAGACCCAGGTCTCCAAGTTTGCAGCTCAGTGCCTTAACCACTATGCCACACTGCCAGCAAAAGCTGCTCTATCTTGTGGCATGTGGTGCACGAGATTGAGAATCCCAATTGCCGGCCAGGGAATGCCGCAAGTCCCATGGGCTGTGCGTTCAGCACACCCAGGGCTTGACGCAGCCCAACTCCTTTGAGAAATGAGCCCACTAAGTTTGGAAGAAAAACTTGGACCTGCTGACAATTAATTTTATTGCTTTTGTCAGCTGTTGACAATTCTTTTTATATCTTATTTCTTTTGTCATCTGTTAATCACACCTAATACAGAACATAAATGCATAATGAGTTACACATGTAGACAGTTTCCACAAAAGGACTGCAACACTTATGCTGTTGTGTTACACAACAGGGGTACTCCATCATTTAATTTCCTATATATTTCTCAGTTAAGCTAAAGTAGTTTTTCATACAGTGCCATACGTTTAACAGTAACAAAGGGTTCTCAGCTTCTTTTGAAGTCACACTTCTGGATGAACATACACTTATGTATTGAGGAGCCTTTAGCATCATTAGTTGTACCTGATTGTGCAGGCAGAAGAAAAGAATAAGAACTCTTTCTGTTTTCAATAAAAAAAAGTGTGATAATATCATGCGTTGTAATGATTTTGAAGGTGTGCAGTATATGGTTCCATTGAAAACAGGTTGGGTTATGTGTTGTGCAACTCTGGTTAAAAGCATCATTATTGTTTCTTAGCTGATATCATACTATGTATCCGCAGTAGTAATTCACCTTTCTGACATTGTTGTACATTGATTGCGACAGCTGCAAGGTTATGATAAATGTGACAACTCTTTAACAGAGGTGAGAAGAACAACAACCAATGGATTACTTAAGATGGAATTGATTTATAATAACTGAGAAGCATCTTCTCCCATAGGGAAATCCGGTTATAATTCACCATTATAAGCAGCTGGTTATGGCGGTGAACATGCTCAGGGTTTCCCTCGCTCCACACATGTGCATACTGTTTCCCCACTTCAGCCCAACCATGGCTACTGGCACAGAGATCAAGTTGTATTTATATAATTGTTGTGGCAAAAAAATGCTCCACAACAATTATATACAACAAGACATGGGGTAGTGTGCAAAACTCGAATTTTCCACACACCCTCCATGCTGGATGCTTGTATAAACCCCTCAAGCTTCCCTCTTGGGGTTTATGTAGCATCCAACACTGAAGGTGTGTGTGGAATTCTTGTTATATGTACTGCCTCATGTAGTATTCTATATATAATAACTGGTGACCCTCTTTATCACATTCATAATCAGTGTGACCAAATGTCATAATAACCAGGCATGACTTCATACCCAGTTATTATGGCATTTTTTTCCTCACGTTCTCCATGCTCTGCTTTCACAACAGTGCTGCAGCATGAAACAGACATTGTGTGCTGTCTTTTAAAGCAGCATCCGCTCACAAATCTATTTTTTCACTAAAAAATAAATTAAAAAAATCTCATCACAGGTCATGGTAGGGAGAGTGAAAACAGCTGTCAGGAACTCCACAAAACTGGCCAAAAGTTGGGGTTCTTCACGAGCAGCATAGGTGGCTAGTGTTATGTTTGCCTGCAATTTTTGTTTAAATTCACAAGAGTTTGCGGTTCTGAGCCATGAGTTCCCTTCCCAGCTTAGGGACTGAATATGTGGAAAAGATCCCTGCATGTAGGAAATAAGTCAACTGCACACTTTTTCAGTTAAGTTCCTGGAGCCACTGATGCAGGGAGAGAGTGTGTGTCTGAAGGTTACACAGAGGTATGTAAAACACAGCACCAGTTATTATAAAAATTAAAACATATTCAAATGTGTGCCTAACAGTTTTTTTTATATAACCCTGGTGTGTGATAATAGGGTGTCACACACCTTGGGTGTGTAAAAAAAAAACTCATAACACACACATATATGCATTATTCTCCATTTGTAAAATGGGCAACAAAAATCTAGACTTCTGATTGGCTGGAAGCCCTTCTCAGCCATGTCCTTATCAGGATGTAACCATTCAACAAGCACTACTTGTGCCAATCAAACTGCAGTACCACATAAAATCAATTCATGCCACCCTGCTCTCCTGTTGCCCTCAGCTCCTATATGACTGAACTGGAACAGCAGGTACCACGCTACCCCTCTCAGCTATTCTGCAAAGACAACCACGATCTCGGAAGTGCTGTCCAATGAGAACCCCCCCCACCACACACACACACACACACACACACACACACACACACACACACACACCAAGACTGACAATATCTCTCCATAATTCCCTAAAATTTTCCTTTGTAACTGAAGCCTGACCTGTCTTGCTCACTGTGGTTCCCAGCTGTGGTTCAACCTGACCACAATAAAGTCAGCGAACCCGGTGCCACGGATTTCACATGTGGCTACAGACCCAGTCGTCCAACTGTGTTAAAATAAACAAAATCAGACCCACTCCTCCACCTGTAGTTTTAAAACATTTTCTATGAGAAACCAACCAGTTGTTACAAGGGCAATTTATAAATCGCTGTCTGAAAAGTGCTAACTATGGCAGCCACAGTGAGACACGCTCACTCTCACCCAAACTGATGGTCAGTGAAAGGCAAATGGACACTGTGAGGATTTGCACCTAGCAAACAGCACAGTTCAGCCTTTAGTTAAAACAAAAAGTTTTAGGGAATTACAGAAAGAGAGATGCTGTCAGTGTGAGGTGTGTGTGTGTGTGTGTGTGTGTGTGTGTGTGTGTGTGTTGTGGTGGGGGGGTCACATCAGACAGCTGTTCAGAGATCAAGGTAATCTTGTGGAATAGCGGTACCCAGGAGTGGAACATGGATGGATATTTGTGCTGATAAAGCATTGCCTGGCTGGAGTGTATGGTGTGATGGTACTAAAAGCAACAGCGTGCACAGATTACCCAAGAAATACAAAGTACTGCTAATAAACACTGATAAAATGAGTTTAACATGGGGACTATTTTTTTTACTATTCGGGTATTAAAACCTTTTTTATATTTTGGACTATTTATTTTTTTTAATAATTACTTGGGAGCCCAATTTATATGTGCAATAAGACACTCCAATGTGTGAGTTATGGCTTGATAAGAGCACTTCCCAGGTACTAAAGGCACTCAGTGCAAGCGCCTCATGCCTCATAATGCACCTGGGGTGTGCTCTTATCAAGCCATAACCCACATCTTGTTGTGTCTTATTGCTGGTGTAACAGCTTTTCCAAACCTTATTTGGTATAAGAATACACAGCTTCAGTTGATGTAAATCAATCAATCAAGCTTTATTTTTAAAAAGGCACTATTCCTAAAATCATAGCGCCCATTACAATAAATAGATAAAACATATAAAACTAGCAGTTCAAATAAACAATTCAGAAATCAACTCCAAAGGTGAGCTCAAGCAAGTATGTTCTTAAAGCAGTTTCAAAGCTCTCCACTGTCAGGCACTCTCTTATCCAATGAGGCAGAGAGTTCCACAGGGTAGTGGCCACAGACATAAACGACCGTGACCCATATGTCTTCAAACAGACCCTGGGAACCTCTAGCAATCCCTCATCAGATGAGTGGAGCAGTTGGAGGAGGCAGTAGGGACAAAAAAGATCTTGCAGGTAGCCAGGACCCCGTCCATGTAGGGCATTGTAGATCAGCAAACCGAACTTGAAGTGATCCACCACTGAACAGGCAGCCAGTGCAGTTTGCGCAGCACAGGAGTAATAGAAATCCCAGTCAACAACCTGGATGGAGCATTCTGCAAATCTGCACCAGCTGCAGGTGGCGGATATCAACACCTGGAAGCCCTACGTACAGGGGGTTACAGTAATCAAGACGCGAGGTCACCAAGGTGTGGATCAACATTGGAAGGTCGCTGGACGGAACAAGGTGCTTAATTTGGGGGACATTCCTTTAGATGGTAAAAAGAGGACCTGATGATGGCTGACACCTGCAAATGAAGGGTCAGTTCATCATCAAATATAACACTCAGATTCCGGACCCATTCAGAGGTCAGTAGCTGGCAACCCCCAAGTCAAAGCCCAGAGGGACTACCTGCCTCTGACCTCTCTATCCTGTGACTGGGATCCACCACCAACACCTCAGTCTTGTCAGGATTCAACTTCAGCCAGCTAGCATTCATCCAGTCCTGAATCTCAGTGAGGCAGTTGTTAAACACTGAGACCACACTATCCTGGTCGGGCACAAAGGACAAGCAGAGCTGGGTATCATCTGCATAGCAATGAAAACCCAGCCCATACCTCCTTACAATGTTCCCCAGTGGCAGCATGTACACTGCAAACAACGTGGGGGACAGCACTGAGCCCCACGGTACCCCGCATGGCAGAGAGAATGATCCAGAGGAATAAATCCCTGACACCACCCTTTGAGACCTGTCAGTGAGGAATGAATGGAACCATCTGAGGACTGTTCCAGACAGACCACAGATGAACTGTTCTCAGATGTTGAGATGACTAGGCAGTAGAAATGACGGATTTAGTGACACAATAGATATTGCTCAAACACTGTGATACATTGTTGGGTTAGGTAATAAATACTGTACGGTATTTTTTATTTCAGTTAAATGGGTTAAAGGTGGGGCTAGTATCAAAATTAACTTTCATAGGAAAAAACAGAAAGTAGCAACACGGATAAGTATTTTCAATAATATGTTATTGATTTTCTTAAACAATACAACAGTAAGTCACATTTGGAGGTCAGTTTACATTTTCTCCCGGTGAAAGTTGTGAGTGCTTCAAAACTTTGTTTGGAGACAAAAAAAAAATTGAAGCACAGAGAGAAAGAAGTCTGTATTTTGGAAAAACATTAACCCTTTGAAGTCACAAAAAAAAGTTATGTTTTAGGTTGTGAACCTCTCCATAACAAAAACTTAGACTCAGTAATTTATTTTACCAGTAGGTGATATGGAATCTTTACATGTTCATAATGGAATTAGTATTTTTTAATTATAGCATATAATCCAGTAGTGGGCTAATATTTTGTTAGGTTTATCTTTAGTGAAATGAAAGTGTGAAAATTTATGCTTTCAGACTTCAGAGGTTGACAGTTTCTTAAAGAGAGAGAAGGTGATTGAACATATATGAAAAGTCTTACATTAGGTAGCTCAGGGCTGACTGGCCTGTCTTGATCTGTGGGTTGTGCTCAGTTCTGCCATCTATGAAGTCACATTCTCATTCAGTTGCTGGCAGGGGAAACAATCAGCTGGATGGGCCAGCTGGCACTCAAGACCAGGAACATCGTAAGCGTGAGGCCTGACTCATTCACATATTTGGGACTGTCTAGTACAGTATGCCCTGCAAGCCTATTGGTTCACACTATGGACCAATGGGCTTACAGCCCATACTGTATCTCTCATTCGGTGGGTGGTCAGGCGGTATGCGGGCGGGTTACAGCTGCCCGCAGATGACGGGGAGGGTGGACAAGGGTGCTGTGTGGGTGGGAGGGGTGGGGGTGCCACTGGATCACCAGGGAAATATGATATGGTGCTGTACCACGATCGCGGCAACAGGTTGTGGGGTACCACTAGACTACCAGGGACTTACATACGGTCTAATTTTGGTGATCGGGGACATGGGAGGGAAGGGGGTCCACTGGACTACCAGGGATATGTGTGTGCTTATGGACTGTGTTCTGGGTGGGCGGGTGGTCACCCACAGCTGGTGGCTGCTGTGTTGCACCCTGCAATACAGCAATTCAGCTGTGGGTGGCTGGGAGTTGTTCCCACTTCTCACGGGCTCAACTTTTAGCACCCCCATGCAGTGCACTGCAGAGTTGCACCAGCATATGCGCCGCACATCCTGGGCTGAATATCGGGATGTGCCACACCCCCTGCATCTGTGCCACATACACTTACATTGTGTCCTGGCCCATTGGGAATTGCACTGAGCCTGGCTGCCCTTTCAATATCCCGCAGGGGTGCAATGCTGGGTTGCGGCATGCTCAACCCCTTGAATATCCCGGCCACTATATTTTTTCTCACTTTAAACATGTATGCTTTGCAGCTTTATTCATTGTTTTATGCCTTTGCCTTTTTTCCTGATATCTTCTGAATATATTTCTTAGCTCTTTATATGTGTGTGTGTTTGTATTTAAAAAAAGTGAGTGGGCCCAGTTGCACAGAGGTCTGAGGCACTGGACACCACACCTCGAGCCACGCCAGTGACCCGGGTTTGGGAACGGACTCGGGGCACCGGGGGCTGGCAGGGGAAGGAGAGGATCAAGCATCCGAGGACTGCTCTCCTCTCCTGGGGTGGGTGGGTGGGACTCCTTGCTCCAGTAGTGGCCCCTAGTGGAGACCAGGAGCACTACAGGCAGCGGCACAGGAGGGACAAAAACACCAGAACATGAGAAAAACCACTCCGGATTGGCTGGATGACGGTACCCAGTTCAAAACACATCTGAAGACTTCCTGCAGGGTCAGCCCCCACCTCAGCAGCACCTGAGGATGGAAAAAAGGAAAAACAGTGTGCTGGGCCACCCCCACTGGTGCCTTCCCTCTCGGAGGAGAGGGACCCACTCGGCAAAGGGTAAAGCCGAGCTACCTTGAGGTAGGCTGCGATATGAGGTGGAATGGCACCCAGGGAGGTTGGAGGGGGTGCTGGGAACCTAGGGATGCCTGAAGGAGTGGCAAGATCCGGAGCCAGGAGGGGAAAAAATAGAATATCAAAAAAAAAAAAAAGGTGAGTGGTAATGAGGAGTAGAATAAAAGGGGATCATCATGCTGTACCAAGCCCATACAGATTTTCTGACATACACCAATGGCACCCACCGAGGTAGAAGGAGGGGATGACTGTGCACAGATGCAAAGGGCAGGATAGTCAAGTGAGAGAGGCTGAGCCCAAGACAGTATACTGTCACCAGCCCCCTCCTTGTAGTAACAGCAAAAGGAGCAGCAGCAGGAGAGCACCAGCTGCAGCAACACCCTGAGTAGTAGCAGCAGGCTCATTTGGCAGCTCCCCTTGCTCCTCCTGCTGTGACCCAGAACTATCACCTGTACTATGTGAGAGTGAAACTAGTGTGCGCCCTTCTACCCCCACCATGTTTCTGTTTCTTCAGCGGCAGCTGCCAGCGTCCCTAGTGTGGGATTTCTTTAAGCTGGACCTGGCTAACAGCAGTGCAGCCATTTGCAAACTGTATGAAGCACATGACATTGTGGTCAAAAGGGATCACATCTTGGTACTGGTGGCCAGCATACCCATCTTAGACAGTCAATTACAATCTGGATAAGATGACCACCGTAAGGTGGCTCAGGAAAGAGTAGCAGGAAGCGGTGTTGGCCCTACTCCCACTCGCCCTACTCCAGAGGTCCAGGCACATAAAAGGTGTATAATGGACCCACAAAACTGTCCATAGTGTGGAGGAGAGGGGCACATCGGGGAAACAGGGGCCAGGTGCAGGTATAACTGCTCCATTACCAGGACTGGGAATAGGGGGTGCTGGCAATGTTGGGGCATCTGTAGCTGAGTTAAAAGGGGAAATAGCTGATCTTTCCAAATGTGTGTCATCCATGGAGGAGAAAATGTAAACTTTGCTGGCAAATCAAATAAATATCATGGCCAACCAAGCAAACATCCTGGCTGGATTGTCAATACTCCATGGGATGCACTCTACCCGGTAGGTAAAGCCCTCTCCCTCACTGCTGCTATAACGCTTAATTATAAAGCATTGTGGTGGTACTTCTTCCACCCACAGTGTCCCACACCACCCCCAACCCCACACCACAGCTGCTATGTAAGTAAGCTGTTTGTAAAGTATACAGTGTGCATGAATGGTACACTATAAAAATAGTGCTTAATTATAAAACACTGGTGTACAACTGTTTGCCTCCCTGCCATTGTACTGTGTGAGTCTCTCACCACAGCACGTATTATAAAACAATGTAGTGGCCAGTGTGTGTGAAAAGCACATTACATTAAATTCTCAGTTCTTTGCATTTTAAATTTAACTCTGGAGGAGTTAAACTTGAGGTGGTGAACAACTTTAAATATTTAGGCATCCTACTTGATCAAGATCTGTCCTTAAAATTTCAAGTTGACTGAACATTTCAGTTGCTTTCCCAAAAACTTGGCCTACTCTACCACTTCAGATCCTGCCTCACAAAAGAGGCCTGTCTTTCAATAGCCAGCTCCCTTCTACTCCTTGAACTGTTATATGGAGTTCCTATTCTAGCCTTGCTAAAAGAAACTGAACTAAACAAAGTTAAACAATTCTAGCACAGAATATGCAGGTTTGCTGCTGGAGTGGATAGCAAGGAGCACCATTGTACTGTATTCACGTCCCTAAAGTGGACCACCCTGGAAGTTAGACTAAACTACTCTGTTCTCAGTCTCACACAGAAAGTCATAACTGGCTCCCTACCTAATCTCATTGGTACAGTGAAACAAAAAACACCAGAACCCTCAGCTACTCTACACAGCCTCTTTTGGAGGTTCCCAAAACCAAGACCTCATCTAGCCAATGATCCTTTTTGAGCAGGGCCTCTCAGCTGTGGAATGGGCTTCCAGGCCCCCTACAACAATGTTCCTCTCTTGGGACATTGACAAATCTCCTTAAAAATAATCTTCCCATAGAAACAGCCTGCACTTGTACTTAATTGTTTGGAATCTCCCCTCCTATGTCTATTTGATGAAATCATTTTACATTGTCTTGTAAAACCCACATCGTAATTAACAAAATGGTATTGGTTTCCATATATATCCACAGCTGTACCTCTATCTCATGACTTTACACTTCATTGTTATCTTTAATGTAACTAATTTGGTGTCACCTCTGAAAATGGGACATCTGTCTCAATGGGCCTACCTAGTTAACAAAATTCCATAAACAAATAAAATTGTTCCACAGTACCTGTCATGATGCACTTTAGTGCCCAGAAATTCTCAGTCTTACAATAAATTGATATATCTGGAAATTTTCACACGAGGCTCGAAAAGAGATGGGCTCCCAGAATTTATATACTGCAGCTGCACTGTGTGAGTGTCCCACCATAGCACCTGCTATTATGTGCTTTATTGCCAAGAAATTCTTGGTCTACTGAATTGTCATGTCCGGAAATTTTTGCATGAGGCCCCAAAATGAGATGGGCTCCCAGAATTAATATTCTGCTGCTACGTTGTGTGAGTCTCCTACCACACCACCTGTCATGATGTACTTTAGTGCCCAGAAATGATCAGTCTAATAAATTCTGATGTCTGAAAATTTTCGTACAAAATGAAATAGCCTATTTGGGTCCTGGACCCCAGTGATGATCTCGGAGTGTCACTGTGTTCCCTACCAGCAAAGGTATTTATTTTCTTTCTTTTTGGCTGAGGGTGGAGATGGGTGGAAAGAGTGTCTTTCTAGCAAAGTTTTATTCCTGTTTCTCTCTTTTCAGGTATTTATTACTAGGCTGATGAAATTCTGTTGCTGCATAGGTCCAGCCTGGATCTGGTAAATTAGTTGATATGCTAAGCAGAGATGAAGCGAAAGTAGCTAGTCGCTCCATAGTGATGTAAGCCAGGTGAAAAGCAATTAGCAAAAGTGCTCCATAATGCGAAGCAGAGTACTTCAGCGTTATAATGGGTAACACAGAAGTCCATTGAAAAAAATGACTGCGTTACTCTGCCTTCCCAACCACTACTCCACCAATTCTTAAGGTGAAGTACCTTGAAAATAATGTACTTCACCTCACTTGAGTCTTGTTTTTAAGCTCCAAAGGCGAATTTTGCAGTGATTCATGGGATTTCAGGTCACATGGGCTCTAGATTGTTCTGCACAGCCTCAGTTTGGGGTATTGTGTGTAGGAAGCTGTAGGAGACAATCTGCTCTGAGAGCTCTCTGCGATTCAAACCTTCTAAAAGCTGTTAAAAAAAACCTTTTGAGTCATTCTTTTTTGCTGAAACTTTAATTCATCGATTATAGGAAACCCTCCTGTGCTCATATCATCGAGCGTTTATTTTTTGTGTGTGGATTGTTTGAATGTTAATGTTTAACATTCAGTCTGTATACTGAGAGACAGTGGAAGTGTGCTTTGGGGGAGGGGCGTATCTGTGGTGTAGGTAGATTAACTTGGAGGAAAAAAACAGTGCTTTCTGTTTTGGTGATATTTTTCTTGTGTAACTGTGTTAATGTACACACAGTAATATTTTCAATAATTCTTGCCATTTTTTTGCTGATTGTTGTGGTACAGCAGTGCATAATTTTAGTTTGTTTAAACTATGTGGTTATATTACTGAAATTTTCAATTTGCTACTCATTACTTAGCGTGTATGTGAGTATGTGTGTGACTCGTGTAATCAAATCAGACACCTTTTATTGTGCCACATAATAATTTCAGCAATGTGAACCTGCTATCCACTGCAGCTGTGTGATTTTTGTACTCCTTTGTGGTATCTTTACTGGTACTAGTACTAGTGACCGTTACTGCAGCAGTGCAGTACACTGCCCCCCCCCGCAGCCTGCCCCAACCAGCAAAGGTATTCTTTTACAGATTTGAATTTCTAATTGTGAGCACTGGTTAGGTGTTGTGCTTTTGCATCTGCATCTCTTCAGTGCGTAGCGCAATCTTAATCTGTCTGTGCATTTGCATCTCTTTAGGGCCCAATCTCTATCTGTAACTTAAGTCACAGTTATTTCTTTGGCTTCCCTTCAGAGTACTGGACAGGTGTGGTGCATAATTCTGCATGAACATTGTACTCATTAATATGCGTTTTTAAGTCAGGACCATCATCACGAGTCACTCGTGATACAAATCACATTCTTCATCATCACGGTCACAAATGCACTCACAAATCACTATTCACGATCACGTCACGTATCAAAACATTAATTTTTTTACTAGTTACTTGGATGTATTGTAAGCCTGTTTTGGAGTATCTCTCCAGGCTTCACCACCCCATCATTGTACTCCTTAATGAGCGTTTTTAAGTCAGGGAGATAGTGCTACAGCTCATCGGGGAAGTACAGCCATAGGCATTTGTGTTCCCAATACAGTTCCATATTGTTTATCTCACACTGTCGACACAGAATCACATTCTTCATCATCATGGTCTCAAATGAAATTAGTGAGTACAATGTACACTTTCCACTCTACATCGGTGCCCCAGACCAGGTGGACTAAAAGGCTTTAAGCAACTTCTTGCCCAAATTAACTGGTCTCCCATACACTACGCCCCTGATATAGATACTGCCCTAGCCTTCTTTTCCCAAACCTTCAACAAAGCCTGTGACATTTTCGCACCCCTAACAGAAGTCCAAACCAAAGTACATAATGCCCCCTGGGTTAGCCCTACCCTGCTTCAACTGCTCAAGCACAGGGATAACCTATGGCACCTGGACACTGAAACAGACCGGTTGGCGGACAGACAGGCATACAATGCTGCAAGAAGCAAATGCACCTGGGCTATCAGAAAGCAAAGGTCGATCACTATCAGGCTGCGCTCACCTCCTCCAGGGGGAGTGCAAGAACATTCTGGGACAACATCAAACAACTAAATGGGAGCGTGTGCTCCTCCCCAGATCACCATTGATGGCTCTGTCTCCACCGACTCAGCACGCATAGCCAACTTCCTCAACTCATCCTTCACAGACCTTAGTTCGGTCCTCCCTAGCGATTTCTTTGACCCTCCCCTGTTCCTACCTGCCCCAGTCATCCAAAATCCTAGTTTCCACTTATGCAAGGTAACTGCCCAGGAAGTCAGACCGCACCTGCTTAAAGCACTAAAGAGCAATAGTACTGGCAGCGACTCCCTGGACCCCAGTATCCTCCGCCGGTTTCTGGATCAGGTCCTTGTTCCACTCACTAGCCTTCTCAATAAATCCCTCTGCCTGGGGCAATTCCCTTTGGCCTGGAAAACTGCCATAGTTACACCCATACACAAAGGAGGTGACAGGTCCACAGCCGGGAATTACCGGCCCATCTCCATTCTCCCACCCCTCTCCAAAGCCCTAGAAAAACTGGTGGCTACTCAAATTATGGATTACCTGACCAAACACAACATCCTCTGCCCTGAACAGCACGGTTTCCGTGCAGGTCACAGTACCAGCACTACTCTCATAGAGTTTTCAAACTTTTTACACTCCTCCCTGACTCTGGCTCACTAGCCGGGGCAGTGTTCATTGACCTCTCAAAGGCATTCGACACTGTCTCCCACCCCCTTCTGCTAGATGCCCTTAGCCACACCGGCTTCGCCACTGGGCCAGTCTCCTGGTGCTCCAGCTACCTGTCTGCTCACTCTCAGTGTGTTAAAATCAATGGGACCCTCTCCAATACATGTCCTATCTGCTCAGGTGTTCCCCAGGGCTCCATCCTAGGACCCCTACTCTTCTCACTCTACCTCAACACCCTGCCCAATGCATGCACTGGTAAAATTCTGCTATATGCAAATGATGCCGTCATCTTTGCCAACCACCGAAACCCCATCTCCCTACAAGACACCTTGCAACTATTCTTTAATAATGCCGAAACCTGGTTCAAAGAGCATAGACTTGTAATCAATCTCAAAAAAACTAAAACTATGCTCTTTGCCCATCCCCAAAACAAAGCCAGCAACTTCCCACTCCACATCCTCCCTAGTTCCAAGCATCCTCTCGAACAAGTCTGCTTGTACAAGTACCTTGGGGTCTCCTTTGACTCAGCCCTCACCTACCACGACCACATTGATGCTCTTGCCTCAGCTACCAATGTTCAGCTAGGTATCCTATACCGCTACAAAAACTGCCTCCCCCCGATGTCCTCTGACTAGTGGTCACATCCTCAATAATGTCCCTTGTGGACTATGGCCTACCAGTTTATGGTGCTGCAGACTCGACCGCCCTCAATAAAATCTGCCTCACCTTGAATAAGGCCTGTAGACTAATTATGGGATCCCCTAGGCTAACACATACCTGCCAGCTATATGACATGGCAATGCTGCTTAACCTGGACGAACGACTCAGATACCAAACCTGCCTCATAACGAAAAAAACTCTCCTTGGACTATCCCCGCCTGGGCCGACAGCCTCCATCCACCTAGCACAACCCTTAGTTCAAACTTGAACCTCCTCCAAGGCCACTCTACTAATCCCTAGGTCCAGGACCACACATGGAAAAAGGTCCTTCTGTTACAGAGCTCCCTCCTGGTACAACATACTCCCTACCTCCATCTCTGATACCCTCATGATCTCCTGCTTCAAAACTTCACTTTGGAGTCAGCTATTTAACACAGCGTAGCTGTGCTTGTATCTAGCACACTATGCCCTGACAAAACTCACTGAGTGGCTCCTCACCCAAACCAATCTCCGACCACGCCACATAGCCCTCTGAATCTTTTTTTTCTTTACCTCCTGCAGTCTCTGCACCCTACCACGTGTATGCTTATACCAATGTATGTTTAATCTGTTACTCTGTACCCAAATAACTGTAAAAGCTTGTGAATGCCAAACCAGTAACCTAAATGATGTAACAAAGAAATAACTGCATGTGATTGCCAAAGCTGCAACCGCAATGATGTAACAAAATGTTGTAATGTATTTGTCCTCTTTGTGACGAGGTACCTTTGGAAATGAGCCTCTGGCTCAAAGGTTGTAAACCGATGTACAAATAAATAAATAAAATAAAAATGCAGTCACAAATCACGATTCACGATCATGTCACGAATCACAACATTCATTTTTTTTACTAGTTACTTGGATGTATTGTAAGCATGTTTTGTAGTATCTCTCCAGGCTTCACCACTCCACCATTGTACTCATTAATAAACATTTTTAAGTCTGGGAGTTTTGTGCTACAGCCCATCAGGGAAGTACAGCCATGGGCATTCGCGTTTCTTCCCGTACAGCATGTGAGTTACAGTACTGTAAGTAATGGTGGGCGAAGATGCCCCAATTTGCTCCGTGAAGTGATTCACTGAGTAACATGGAATCAGCGGAGAACTCCACAATGTGAAGTGGAGTACTTCGCTTCATAATGAGGAATGTGAAGTCCATTGAAACCAATGACATTGCGTTATTCTGCCTTCCCCAAACCACTTCTCCACCAATTTTAAGGTGAAGTACATTGAAATCAATGTAATTCGCCTCACTTCACCCTGTAATTGAGCTCCAAATGAAATTCTGCAGTGATTTATGAGATTGCAGGTCACATGGGCTCTAGATTGTTCTGCACAGCCTCAGTTCTGGCCTTGGTAGCGTGTGTGCAGTGGTAGCTGAAGACACTTTGCTCTCAGAGCTCTGTGATTCAAAACCTCTAAAAGCTGTATAAAATGCCTTTTTGAGTAATATTTTTTGCTCAAAATTTAGTACATCGATTGTAGGAACCCCTTCTGCACTCATATCATCGAGTGTTTATTGTTGTGTGTGGATTTTGAATGTTAATTTAGAACAGTCAGTCTGTGTACTGTGAAGTGTGCTTTGGGGGAGGGGCGTATTTGTGGTACAGGTAGATTAACTGTGAGAAAAAGGCAGTCTTTCTGTTTTGGTTACATTTTTCTTGTGTAACTGTGTTAATGTACACACAGTAATATTTTCAGTAATTTTTGACATTTTTTTGCTGATTGTTGTGGTGCAGCAGTGTACAATTTGTCTGTTTAAAACATTTGGTTATATTACTAAAGGTTTTCAATTTGCTACGCATTACTTGAGTGTGCGTGTGAGTGTGTGTGTGATGCGTGCCATTCAATCAGACACCTTTTATTGTGTTACAGAGTAATTGCAGCAGTGTGAACCTTCTATCCACTGCACCTGCATGGATTTTGTATACTGCTTTGTGGTATCCTTACTGGTAGTGGATTGTTACTGCCATGCACTAATCCCCCAACTGGCAAAATGTATTCCTTTCCAGATTTTGATTTGTGACTTGTGAGCACTGGTTAGGTGTTGTTGTGCCTTTTCGTATGCATCCCTTGAGTGTGCAGCGCAGTCTTAATCTGTCTGTGCATTTGCATGGCACCATTAATTCTGGGAGACTGCATTTCTTGTTACACTCTCATTTCACTTCATCAGCACTGGGGAATATTCTGGACACAAGACAGTAGCATTTTGAAGATGCACATTAATTCTGGTGACTCTGTGTGTGACCTGACCATTGCACGCATGACTGAGTGCACCAATAATTCTGGGAGACTTTGCATTTCTTGTTACACTCTCATTTCACTTCATCAGCACTGGGGAGTTTTATGGACACAAGAGAGTAGCACTTTGGGGATGCACATTCATTCTGGTGACTGTGTGGGTGGGATGCTGCCAATATTGTTGTCACTCCGCCTTATTTCGCGTATAAGGTGGAATGACATGCAAAGTAATAATAACAAGGCAAAGTGAGCCTTTCCTATGGGGCACTCCGTGTAATGAAGTGCCAACGTGAAGTGGCCACTTTGTGTTCACTTTGCTGGTGGATTTTAAATTCGGTGCATCGCTAATGCTAAGATACTAGAAGGGTTATATGGCTAAATAAAAACCCCACAAATGATGGAGAAATATTTATAAATATGTTAAACAGGATAGATTACGCTTGATACAGTTTAATACATTACACAACTCGTATTACACTCTGACTAAATTGCACAAGATGGGCAGATTGCCTGACGCCAAGTGTGCACACTGTTTTCAAGTGGAAAGGTACCTTGCTACATGCTCTCTGGACATGTCCTCAATTTGCTCCCTTTTGGAAGTTTATTCAACAACTGGTAACCCCATTTTTTGGTCATTCACATTTTTTTACAATAGAGATTTGTATTCTGGGAGACAATGATGCCATACTATCCAGGAAATAAGAAAACATATATGGCACTGATTTTGGGCACAATGAAATTACTCCTATTAAGCCATTGAAAGGGCAGTCGGGTGCCTTCACAAGTGGAATGGGTTCAGGAGTTTTTTACAGCTTTGAATGCAGAAAGGGCTATAGCCTCGGACAGTCATGTTTTATACAAATTCCAGGCTTGTTGGCTTCCTGTTACTGCTTTCCTCACTGGGAGAGTATGAGGAGTTGATGGTCCCTTTGTTAGCCAGTTTTGTAGTGTGTGGTAAAGGATAGGCATTTATGCTATATGTAGTGCTCTAGACATTGATGAAATTATGGTTAACTTTTAGGGCTTCCCTTTTATAGAAACATAGAACTTTTCAGCAGAAAAGGACCGCCATGCCCACCCAGTCTTCCCAGGTCACCTAGCAAGCTGCTAGGACTTCCCTTCCACCTGCTCCACTCTCTGGAACTACCAGTCCCTTATGTCTGTCCCATGCTCTCTTAAAACCCACCACAGTTCCTGCCTCCACCATCTCTCCTTGGAGTCTGTTCCAGCTGTCCACCACTCTCTCTGTATAGTAGAATTTTCTGATGTTCCCCCTGAATCTCCCGCCTACTATCTACATGTCATGTCCCCTTGTTTTTAATTTTTTGTTTAGTTGGAAGACATTCCCTGCTGGTACATTGTTGAAATCCTTGATATACTCAAAAATCTCAGTCATGCCCCCCCTTCCCTCCTCTATTCAATGGAGTACATGTTGAGGTCCTTCAGCCATTCCTCATATGACAGATGCCCGAGTCCCCCTACCATTTTTGTTGCCCATCTCTGGAAGCGCTCCACCCTTTCCACATCCTTCTTAAGGTATGGCATCCAGAACTGGACACCATACTCAAGGTGTGGCCTGACAAGCTGCCTGTACAAGGGCATTATGACCTCCCTCCTCCTGCTCATTATTCCCCTGCTGATACAACCCAGCATCTTACTGGCCCTTGCCACTGCCTTCTCACATTGCTTTGCCACTTTTAGGTCCCGTGAAATGCTGATGCCAAGGTCTCTTTCCAGCTCGGTAACCTCTAGGGCTTGCCCTCTGTGACAGGGTGGAATAGGACCCTGTCCCAGTTGTTTAGAGAAAGTGTTTAAAATGCAAGGATCTATTCTTTCTTTTCTGTCTCTTCTATGTCTGGTAGTGCAACCAAATTTTCCTGTGAGACTTCGGATTTGATCACCCTGGCAATCTCGCAATTCTTTGCAGCTCACTGTCTCTCAGTTTTCCCTTGCTGTTCATTTTTCACCCTTGCATATCTGCTAATATGAAAATATATGCAATTCATTGTATGGAAATGTAACTGGTATTGGGATGCTTTTGTTTAGAAAATATATAGCGTTACTGTTGAAATGTATGTAATTATAATTTGAGATGATTGTAAAAAGCTAATGGAAAACTCTAGAGGTGACTTGAGTGCAAATCTTCCAGCCTTTTGCAAAAGCTGTAGAGATCTCAGCAAGCACACTGTGTTCTAGCAGCTCCAGAAACTTACAAGAACAGAACACTTACAAAAACAGGATGCTTGCTAAGAATGGGGGTTGAAAGGACTTATATAAGAGCTAAGTTGCAACTGCAAGAGAGATTAGGAGAACAAGGGACACAGAGACTGAAAGAAAACTTTCTTTTTATTTTGCCTTTGTAAATAGTTATACTGAACAAGTTTATTTTATGATACTGCTAGTGTAAATAAATAATTTTTGGTGAATTCTACAACTGCTCCTGGTTTTCCTATGCTTTCTGACCTGTGCTTCAATGACAGATGGTGTTAGCCTAAGTGAGATTTGCACCATGCATACCCTAAGACAGGAGTTTTGTGTGTGGGTACTGGACCTAGTACCAGGAAAGCACAGAGGAAGATATGGATTCTGCAGCAGCAAGTCCAGGAGTGGTTAACAGGAGAATGGCAGCCAAACTAGCAGAGACAGAAGTCCAGTCTGAGATTGTACAGCCAGCACAAGTTATGGAAAAAGAATAGGCAGTGACAGAATCTGAAAGCCTGATGGACTTTTTCAAATGGTGGGCTATACAACAAAAAGAGACTGAGAAAAAGAGATTCAACGTTTAGAAGCGCAGAGGAGAGAAGAGATGCAGTGACAGGAGCAGCAAATGAGACAAGCTATGAGGTGACAGGAGCAGTGATGGCTGGATGCCTTGCAAACTATCGAAGGCAGAGGATCTGGCACAGATCCAGATGAGCAATAAAATGCAAGCAATTTAAAAGCCATTAAACTTACAAAGTTGTGCCCCCAGATCATATTGAGGCATACCTGATAACTTCTGAAAGAGTTGCCACAGCCTGCCAATGGTCAAAGCAACAATGGACAATCAGACTGGTACCCTACCTGACAGGGAAAGCTCAACTTGCCCACAGCAGTATGGACACTGCACAGTCAGAAAACTATGACCTGGTGAAAAGCGAAATCCTGAAAAGGTATGACATCTCCGGAGAGGTACAACTCTGTTGACAATCCTTGAGAAGCCTTCACCCGACTCAGGGAACTTCTGATAAAATGGATCCAACCAGACAGCAAAACAGTCCCACAGATCATCGACACATTTGCCATGGAGCAATTCATCACCATCTTGCCTACAGATGTGCAGCTTTGGGTGAAAGAACACTGACCAGAGAGAAAGGAAAAGTCTGTTTCTTTGGCCGAGGACTTCCAAATGGCCAGAAAGATGCCACAGCAGCGAGATAACAGCCAAGCACTGGTAAGACGCTCGTTTTCCCCTTTTGAACTCCAAGCCTGATAAGAACTCTGGTGGGGGTAACAAATCTGGGCCCAAAGACGTTATCTGCTATAACTGTAATAAGTCAGGCCATTTTGCAAGAAGCTGCCATAGTAAGGAGAGTGGCACTGGAGCAGATTTGTCCTTGGCAAATTGGGGCAAGTACTTAACAGATATGAAGGTGGGGGATAAGACTGTGAAGGGACTCATTGATTCGGGAAGCAGACTGACCCTAGTGCATGTTAAAGTGCTGGGAAAACATTGTGCAAAGGGACCAGGTACTGGTGTCATCTGCATCCACGGGGACACTCAATATTATCCCACTACCCAAGTGACACTGACCATTAAGGGTGTGTTGCACCAAATGAAAGTGGGGGTAGTACCTAAGATATCTGTACTTGTGATTATTGGAAATGACTTCCCAGGATTTACTTGAGTTAATCAAAGAGGGAGTAAATCCTGATGTTTCAGCAGCAGTGGTGACAAGAGCTCAGACGAAGAAAATTTCAGACTGTGGGGACACTTTTCTTTTCAGTGATTTTGGTTCAGACTTATTTGAGCACAGCTCCAAGATCCAGAAATCCAGAAAAAAAAGATGAAGCCTGAAGAAACTATGGAAGCAAATGACTGATGGACATAAAGAGTTAAAATAAGAAAATGCTGAAATTAGATTGTTAACTGATTGTGATTTTCTTTCAGAGCAAACTAACAGTGTTTCTCTCCAGGGTTATTTCAAGCAGCTGGGGGTGAAACCAAAACAGGGTGGACCAATGTTTCAAAAATGTAATGGGTTACTGTACAGAGTTTGGCTTAAACCTCAGACACAGGAACAGACAGAACAATGGTTATACCACAGAAGTATAGAACAGAATTGTTACAGATAGCACATGATAGTCCTGTGGCTGGTCACTCAGGGAGGGAGCGCACCCTTGCCGCATTGCTGTATAGATTTTACTGGCCTGGAAATCATGAAAATGTTGCCACCTATTGTAATTCCTGCGCTGAGTGTCAGAAAGCAGCCCCAGTCACTAGAAAGACAAGGTGCCCCTGGTGCCCCTACCTGTGATAGATGTGCCTTTTGAGAGAATATCAATGGGTGTGGTTGGTCCTTTAGATAAAAGTAAAAAGGGTAATAGATTTATCGTGGTAGTATGCAACTATGCTACTCAATACCCAGAAGCAGTTCCAATGCATACTGTTACAGCCCCAAAAGTTGCAGCAGAGCTTGCCAAAATTTTCAGCAGAGTGGGCATACCTAAAGAAATTATTACTGATCAGGGTGGTAATTTTGGTGTTGCATTACTTAAGGAGCTGTACAGACTACTAGGTATCACTGCCATAAGAACCTTCCCATATCACCCTCAGACAGACGGTCTTGTTGAACCTTTTAACCAAACCCTAAAACGCATGTTAAAAAGGTTTGTAAAAGAGGAAGGGAAAGATTGGGAGCAATACTTGCCTTATCTATTTTTTGCCTACAGAGAAGTGCCACAGGCATTCACCGAGTTTTCACCATTTGAAATGTTGTATGGTAGGCAGCCAAGAGGGCCACTAGATATGATAAAAGAAATGTGGGACAATAACCCCACTCAGAAACAATCTATAACTTCTTATATGTGTACCCTAAGAAAGAAGCTGGCAAAATATGTTGACATTTCCCATAGTAAACCGGAAGAGGCCCAAAACCAGCAGAAGGTATATTATGATCATGGGGTAAAAGAAAAAGTCTTTGAGCCAGGTGAAAAGGTTTTGCTACTGTTATCCGCAACAGGAAATAAACTGTTAATGAAGTGGCAAGGGCCATATAAGGTTCTTAGACGTACTGGCGCTGTGAACTATTAGATTGAGACCCCTGACAGGAAAAGTCCTACTAAGATATACCATGCTAACCTTCTCAAGAAATGGGTTGAAAAAATGCCAAAAGCTGCTTTGCTTGTTTTACCAGAAACTAATAAGGAAGATATTGATGTAGCTTATGATTGACTGGAACAAACTGTAAATGCTGATGCTGATGCCGTAAAAGTGAAATGTTTCCTTAATCTCAGAACAAACTGCAGATATCTGTAATGTGCTAAAGACATTTAACAGTACTTTTAGGATGGTACCAGGCTGAGCAAAAGGGGTTGAGCACATAATAGTGACAAGGAATGCTCATCCTATTAGACAAAAGACATATAGGTTGCCAGAGCGGTTAAGAGCTGATGTGGTTAAGGAAATAAAAAAAAATGAAAGAATTGTGTATCGTAGAGGAGTCGAGGAGTACTTGGTCATCTCCCATGGTAACTGTGAACAAAAAAGAAGGGGGTGTTAGAATCTGTCTTGATTTCAGGAAACTTAATCAAGTATCAGAATTTGACAGTTATCCTATGCCCAGAATAGATGATTTGTTGGACAGACTGGGGAGTGCAAAGTATGTCAGTACCCTCGATCTCACCAAGGGTTATTAGCCAATACTTTTAGCTAAAGAATCCAGAGACAAAACTGCATTTGCCACCCCATAGGATTCTACAAGTTCACCACCATACCCTTTGGTTTACATGGTGCGCCAGCTACATTCTAATGGTACATGGATGTCGTTTTATCCCCTTACACTGGTTATTGTGCTGCGTAATTGGATGATGTCGTGGTGTGCAGTCCAGACTGGAAAAGCCACCTGGAACACCTATGAACAGTTATCCAAGCTATCAAAAATGTAGGTCTGGCTATTAATCCTACCAAATGTGCATTGGGCAGGCAGGAAACCAGATATATGGGCTATGTGTTGGGAAATGGAGAAGTCAAGCCAGAGATTTAGCTAACAGACCTGTACCTAAAACAAAGAAACATGTCAGATAATTTTTAGGGCTGGCTAATTCTTATCAGAGATTTGTTCCCAACTTTGGTGAATTAGCTCCTCCACTCTCAGAGCTCATGAAAAAACAGTACCCAAATAATGTGACCACAGAGTGTGATGAAGCTTTTCAAGCCATTAAGGTTGCATTATGTTTAGCCCCTGTTTTAAGAAGCCCAGACTTTGAGAACCCATTTTTGCTACAAACAGATGCATCAGAGGTAGGCCTAGGTGCAGTACTGAGTCAAAATGTAGATGGGACAGAACATACTATTCTTTACATAAGTAGGAAGTTGCATGACAGAGAGAAAAGGTATTCCACTATCGAAAAGGAATGTTTAGCAGCAAAATGGCCATGAAGTCCCTTAAGCTTAATTTGCTAGGAACTGACTTTGTTCTTGTAACAGATCACAGTCCTCTCTGTTGGCTTAACCTGATGAAAGATAAAAAATTCAGAATCACAAGGTGGTACCTGGCACTTCAGCCATTTAAATTCACTGTGATACACAAATCTGGTAAAGAGAATAGCAATGCTGATTTTCTGTCAAGATATGGATCAGGAATTGAGGGTTCTGAAGGTTGAAAACAAATGTATGAGTTTAAACAGTACTGCTTGCTGTACTGTTAGAAAAAAACAGATCATGTACATGTGCTTAATTTCAAAAAGCAGCAAATGTTATTAGAGAATAACATGTTTTGGAAATCTGTTTAATAAAACAGGTTCCCTCTTAAGGAGGGGGTATATGTGACAGGGTGGAAGAGTACCCTGTACGAGTTGTTTAGAGAAAGTGTTTAAAATGCAAGGATCTATTCTTTCTTTTCTGTCTGGTGGTGCAACCAAATATTCCTGTGAGACTTCGGATTTGATCACCCCGACAATCGTGCAATTCTTTGCCACTCACTGTCTCTTAGTTTTCCCTTGCTGTCTGTTTTTTCCCCTTGCATGTCTGCTAATATGAAAATATATGCAATTCATTGTATGGAAATGTAACTGGTATTGGGATCCTTTTGTTTAGAAAATATATAGTGTTACTGTTGAAATGTATGTAACTATAATTTGAGATGATTGTAAAAAGCTAATGGAAAACTCTAGAGGTGACTTGAGTGCAAATCTTCCAGCCTTTTGCAAAAGCTGTAGGGGCCTCAGAAAGCACACCATGTTCTAGCAGCTCCTGAAACTTACAAGAACAAAACACTTACAAAAACAGGATGCTTGCTAAGAACTGGGGTTGAAAAGACTTATATAAGAGCTAAGCTGCAACTGCAAGAGCGATTAGGAGAACAAGGGAAACAGAGACTGAAAGAAAATGTTATTTTTATTTTGCCTTTGTAAATAGTTATACTGCACAAGTTTATTTTATGATACTACTAGTGTAAATAAAAAAATGTTGGTGAATTCTACAACTGTTCCTGTTTTTTCTATGCTTCCTGGCCTGTGCTTAGACGACACCTTCCCATACTATATTCCGTGTCCTGATTAGTTGTGCCTAAATGCATGATTTTGCATTTTTTGGTGTTGAAGGAGGAGTGGAGGGAGAGGAGGGACATGATAGAAACTTTTAAGTACCTCAGTGGAATCAACAAAGTCCAATAGGGTAGCATCTTTCAGAAAAAGAGATGTGCAAGAACAAGGGGACACAATTTGAAGATAGAGGGGGGACGGCTCGAGGCAATGTGAGGAAGCATTTTTTCACAGAGAGGGTGGTGGACGCATGGAACAGCCTTCCTGAGGAGGTTGTGGGGTCTAAAACTGTGGGAGAATTCAAGAATGCATGGGACAGACATAAGGCAATTCTTGAGGGGGTAGGAAGAAATAGGCTATTGATTAACTAGGATCTGCAGCTTATCCTGTAGGTAGGGAAATGGGCAGACTAGGTGGGCCAAGCGGTCCTTAACTGCTGTCAAAGTCAGTGTTTCTATGTTTCTAATTGAAGGTCAGCTGTCATTCCCTGGACCATTCCTCCAGCTTCTCTAGATCTCTGCGTATGCTCTCAACCCCCTCAGGCATGTCTACTCTAGTGCAGACTTTTGTGTCATCCACGAATAGACGCACTCTTCCCTCTAGCCCCTCTGCTATGTCCCTTATAAATATATTGAAAAGGAGTGGCCCCAGCACTGACCCCTGAGATACCCCACTGGTGACCATACCCTTCCTTGATGGCACCCCATTAACAATAACCCTCTGCCTTCTGTGCCCCGGCCAGTTTTATACCCACCTAACCACTAGTGGCCCCAGCCCAAGGTATCTCATTTTGTGCAATAGTCTCCTGTGCAGCACAGAATCAAATGCCTTATTGAAGTCAAGATATGCAACGTCTATAGATCCCCCCGATCTAGTACTCTGGTGACCCAGTCAAAGAACTCTATCATGTTCATTTGACACGACCTTCCCTAAGTGAAACCATGCTGCCGCCGGTCCAGAAGACCATTGATCTCCAGGTAGCTTGAGATTTTCTTCTTGAGTAGTTTATCCATGAGCTTACCCACCACCGACATTAAGCTCACCAGCCTATAGTAACCTAGATCCTCCTTCTCCCCCCCCCTTTATGAAGTGAGACCACATCTGCCCTTTTCCAGTCATCAGAGATTTCACCCGTCTCCAAGGACCTGTTGAAGAGGCTGGTCAGAGGTTCTGCTAGCACTTTGCTGATCTCCCTCAGCACCCTGGGGTACACCCCATCCAGCCCCATTGCCTTATCCACCTTCAACCCCTCAAGCTCCCCCAGCACCTCGTCTACCTGAAATGGACTAGAGTCCACCCCCCATCACCTCGTGTTCTCTGATTTACTTGATCTCCCCCTCCTTTTCAACCATGAACACCAAGCAAAAATAGCTATTGAGTAATTCCGCCTTCCCACAGTTATCCTCCACCAGCTTCCCTGACCCATTTTTTAGCCTGGGTATCCCTGCCATTGACCTTCTCATTTTGCTCACATACCAGAAGAAGGTTTTATCCCCCACCTTGACTGTGTTAGCTATTTTCTCTTCTGTTCTCACCTTTGCCCTCCTGACCTCCTTACCTGCTTCCCTCTGCTTCTCCTGGTATATAGCCCTATCCTCCTGCTCCTCCTCCTCCTCCCGCTGTGTCCCCTTACACCGCCTAAATGCCTTTCTCTTTTCTCAGACTTTCTCTGCCATCTCTTTATTGAACCAAAAAGGGCTTCCTCTTTTTTCTATTTTCAGCTACCCTCCTAACGCAGAAGCTAGAGGCCTCCACTATTGCCCCTTTATTTTACCCCATATTTCCTCCACCCCCTTAGTTTTCCCACCCCAGCTAGTGCTTGATGAACACTTTCCCCCATTTTCTGAAAGTCTGCATGCTCAAAGTACAACGCTTTTACTCTTGGCCAATGTGCCTCAGCATCAGACTTTTTAACAGTGAATCAGTCAGTGCTGTGGTCACTTTGCCTAGGTTCACTCCTATGGATACCTCCCCAACCTATTCCCCATTCATAAGTATTACATCGAGGATTGACCCCTCCCTGGTCCATTCTCTTATGAGCTGTTTCATGAGTGCCCCGTATAGAGAGTCCATGATCTCCCTGATGCTGGAGGATGCTGCTGATGGGGTGCCCCAGTCTATTTCCAGCAAGTTGAAGTCCCCCATCAGGAGCACCTTCCCTCTGTCTACCATCCTCTGGATCTCCTCCATCATTTCCCTATCCATCACCCGCTGTTGCACTGGTGGCCTGTAAATTATCCCGGGACATATTATCTCTCCTCTCCCTGTGTCCAGTGATACCCATAGAGCCTCTGCTCCCCCACTTACCCATTACTTCTGTAGCATTAATGTGCCATGTCCCAGTCCTGTCCCTCATGTCTCAATGATTCCCACGATATCCAGTTCTACCTCAGCCATCACCACTGCTAAGTCTGGAATCTTGTTTCTCAGACTTCTGGCATTGGTGCACATGGCTCTCCATATACTTGACCCATTTAGCTGCCCCCGGTTGCTTGTTGTCTTCCTTACTCCTCTAACCTTGTTCTTTCCATCCTGGGGGGAGGGATGGTAGCTCCCCCATCTCTCCCATTCCGTGGTGTGTGATTTTTCCTAACACCCCGATTCAGTTTAAATTATAGTTCTGTTATATGAAATCCCCCAATTTGCACCATAGCACTGCCATGCCCTCCCTGTTCAGGAGCAGCCTATCTGGGGTAAATAGGCTGACATCCCTCAACATTGTCCCCCAGTCCCCTACTAACTTGTGCCCCATCTGTACCCCTCATCAGCCACCTACTAAATTCCTCAATCCTCAGCCTCCTCTCTGTGCTTGCTCTCAGTACAGGCAATACTTCAGAAAAAGCCAAAGGCCTGAAACCCAGGGTGCTGCAGTACTTCGCAATTGCCCTGAACCTTGCCTGCACTTCCAACAGACTGTGCCCTACCAGGTCATTTGTTCCCAGGTGGAACACTAGGTGAGTCCTTCCATCCTGCTGTCTCCCCTCTGAGGGGATATAATGGATGACTTCTGCCGATGTCATACCTGGTAGGCACTCAACCCATATTGTACTTTTCTTATCCCCCCTGCCCCCTCAATGAATTCCTTTTATAATCGAGTCCCCAACAGTTAAGACTCTTCCCTCCACTGCCTCCTGCTTATGTTTTTCCTCTGTCGTTTACCCAGTCCCTTGCATTTCCTTAATTCTGCTCTTTCCTCTTCCCTTATTCCCCCTCTTTTCCCCTAAGTACTGAACTCCTCCTTCACTCTACACACTCCCGGTCCCCCACAGGCATTGTCCACTAAACCACCTCCCCTCTTTCCACTGGGTAGCTTCTCTATTACTGTCCTGTTTGGGGGTCCAAGGCCTTCTCCTGCTGCCTCCTTCCTCTTGTGGGTTTGCCCTGTTTGGGGTGTACTAGCCCCCTTTACCTATATCTTTTTTTGTGCCGTCTTCTGTGTTCTTTCCCGAGGGGGCAACACCTCTTCTCTTGTCTACTGAGTTTTCTATTTTGTCTGACTCTCCTCTCCCCCCAGAGTCCTCCACTGTCCCAAGTTCTTCGGTCTCATCCCCATTCAGTGTAACTAGTAGTGTCAATCTGTTTTCATGTTCTATGCCTGCTACCTTAGTTGGTACTGCTGGTGCCACTCCCCCACTCTCTCCTTATGTGCAGGCTTGGGACATATGTACCTTACTTCCTGTCAGTCCCCTCTTCCCTTCTCGCTGCCTCTACCTGTGCCTCCAAGATCCCCCCTAATACCCCCTTCCCTGCTAACTTCCTGACTCCTGACCATTTCCGCTTCTGCTTCTGCAGGCCCCTAAAGCTCCACCATTTCTTTCTCTATTGCCCCTGCCCCATCTTACTCCCTCTGTAGATCTCATATCCTCTCCCCTTCCCTCTCCCCTACCCATCCCATCGTTCACCTCAACCACCTGATCTCTTCCCTTATTTGCACATGTTGGGGGGGGTGAGGGGTGATGGGGAGGAGGGGTAGAGTTATTTACTTTTGTGCTTATTTTTTTTTCTGTGTTAACTTAATTGTATTGTAATATTATTGCTATTTACATTAGGTTTGTGATTTGTCTGTTTTTGTTTTCAGTTGTTGTATGGTGTAGTATTGTATTATAACCTCAATAAAGTATATTAAATGACAAAAAATAAAAAAGGTTGACATTGGGCAGGGTCACCTACCAGGGAAAGTACTTATTTGATTTATGTATGTATGTATGTATTTATTTATTATCCTTGATTTTATTTGTTTTTCACTCTGTGACTGTTTTCTTCTCCTGTTTTTCTTGTTTCTTATTTTTTTTCAGCTGGGTAAGAATAGATAATCGGGCAGCAGCAGTTTCAGGTTGATGACTGGTATTTATGCTAGATACAGAAAACAGGTTGGCTTTAATAAGACCCCACACAGTGGTGGAGAAGCTGGAGAAGGGGGTCTGAGCATGAGGCAGCAGAATCTCAGTTATTTTTTAGTGGTGTTTACACCGGATACAGAGGAGGGGTGAATTTAATAAGGTCACGCTGCCATTCTTATAATGAAAAGCCCAAAATGCAGACATTTGGAACTCCCAGAATTTTTAGTAAATGCAGAATAAATATGTCATGCTACTACATGATGCTGCACTGTGTGTCAGTCCCCCAACACAGTCCTTGTAACACACTTTAGAGAAAATTGTATGTGAAAAGTACAATATATAGAAGGTTGGTACTCCCAGAATTGTTTTAAGGTCACAGAAATTGTAAGCCCAGTTGCAGCCAGTTTGAGGACCCAGATTTTGTTGCATGCAGTGACAGGCAATGGTAATCAAATTGGCAGAGGTAGGTGGCAGATAGGGAGGTACAGTTTTAACTGTGGTGGCAGTGTTTTGTTGATGTGTCTGCGGCAATGTTAACCACATCCATGATCTGGTGGGGAAGATGGTGATGGTTTGCTTGCTGAGGAGGAGACATTCATGATAGGGTGATAGGAGACCTGTGACTACAAGAGAGAAATTATTTAGGCTCTAGTGCACTCCTTGTCATGCTGCACCTGTGAAAGAAAACAAAAAATAAAAAAGTAAAAAAATAAAAAGTAAAAAAATAAAATAACAAAAAAGTAAAAGAAAAATAACTTTTTCTAAAGTATACTTACCATCACGTTTATGTGTAGGTGATTGGGAGATTTCTGGGATAGGCAACTCTTCAAGGGTATATATTTCACCTGATGAGAGAGGGAGCCAGTGCACTGAGGCAGAAGTTTGATGTCTATATCAGGCATTTAAACTGACTGTGGGGAAGTCCAGATCTAAAGGTTCCACAATGGATGGTGACAAGAAGGGAATCCAAGATAGTACTCCCCCGCACCTAGAGGACAGTAGCAGAAAAAAGGGTACAGGGAAAACTGTAGAGTTCTCAGGACCAAGAGGAGGGACAGTTGCAAGAGGAAAAAATAAAGGCAAAGGCACTAAGGGGGGAGGACATGGAAAGCAGATGGACAGTAGCAGAGTTACAGCAGGGATCAAGAGGAAGGGGAGATGTCTTAATGCCAGGAGCCTAGGAAACAAACTCAGCAAGCTCCAGGCACTGATGGCACACACTGAGGTAGACCTTGTGGCTATCATGGAAACATGGGCCTTGAAAAACAATGACTGGGAGATGGTGGCACCCAGATATACATTGTTCAGGAGGGATCGAAGGTCTGGTAGAGAAGTAGGAGTCTCTCTCTTTGTCAAGGAGAGCATTGAAGTGACTGAAGATGGGGGCTTTAGGGGTAGCGATGGGGAAATAGAGTCTATATGGGTGAAACTCATGGCAGCCTCAGGCAGAAAAATAGGCTTAGAAGAAATCTATAGAACTCTGGGTCAAGAAGAGGAAAGGGACAGAGAATTCAGGAAGGAAATTAAAAGAGGGATAGTGAAGTGGGAGGTGGTGGTGGTGGTGGGAGACTTACATCTGCGGGGCATCGATTGGGAGGTCCCAATGGTCAAGAGTACCAGGAGTCAGGCACTGCTAGACACCTTTCAGGACTATCTACTGGTGCAGCTAGTTAAGGAACCCACCAGGCAGTCTGCAGTCCTTGATGAGGTGCTCAGTAACACAGAGATGGTGGGTACTGTGGGAGTGGGGGAACGGCTAGAGAATAGCGTCCACAACTCTGTGTGATTTGAACTGGCCTTTGAGGCTGCTAAGCTGCAATCAAGAACCAAAGTCCTTTACTTTAGAAGGCAGACTTCAATAGGTTGAGGGAACTGGTCAGAGAAAAGTTAGCAGGGGTGGAGAACATAGGCAGGGTGAAGGAGAGACGGAAGGTAATTAAGGGCGCTATCCTTGAGGCATTCAGGACATGAGTTAAAACAGTGACAAAGAGAAATAGATTTAAGAGACCACCATGGTTCTCAGCTAGGGTTAGGGAAGTGGTTAGGGCCAAAAGGAAGGTCTTTCATAAATATAAGGGAAAGCAGGGAGAAGCAGAAGGGAAGGAATATCTTCAGAAAAATAGGGAGACAAAAAGGACTGGCAGGGAGGTGAAAGCAGACAGAGAGCTGTGCATTGCAGAGGGGGTCAAGAATGGACAAAAATAGTTTTTTAGATACATTAGCGAAAAAAGGAAAATAAGAGGGGGATTACATGGCTAGTGGAGGGGATTAGGGTTATAGAGGAGAATAAGCAAAAGGACCCTGTCATGAATGACTACTTTTGCTTCGTATTCACTAAGGAGGAATGTAGGTCCATGCCAGAGAGCAGCATCATGGCAGCCACAAAGGGAGTCCTGGAAATGAGTCAGCTATTATTTACTAGTGAAAGGGTCCTGAAAGGGCTGGCAGCCCTTAAGATAGATAAGACCCCAGGTCCAGATGGGTTGCATCTGAGGATACTTAGGGAATTAGCAGTGGAGCTGGCTGAACCACTAACTGGGCTGTTCAACAGCTCATTCAGGTCTGGGGAAGTTCCAGGGGATTGGAAAATGGCAGACATTGTGCCGCTACATACGGCGGGATAAGAAGCAACCAGGGAATTACAGGCCTGTGAGTCTGACCTCCAGTGTGGGGATGCTGGTGGAATCTCTGATCAAAGAGGACACCATGGACTACTTGGAGAGCAATGGACTCCAGGATAGTAAACAACATGGTTTTGTGGCAGGAAGATCTTGTCAGACCAATCTGATAGTTTTCTTTGACTGGGCTATGAAGAAGACTGACAAGGGCCATGTGGTGGACCTGCTGTACTTTGACTTCAGAAAGGCTTTTGATTTGATACTGCACAAGACATTGCTTAAGACAATGGAAGTTCTGGGTGCAGCTAAAACTATAGTGGACTGGGTGGGTAATTGGCTAATGGGGAGGCAACAGAGGGTGATGGTCAATGGGGTTAAGTCAGAGGAGAGTGAAGTAGCAAGTGGAGGTCCACAGCAATCTGTCCTGGGTCTGGTCCTTTTGAACATGTTCATTAGTGACATTAGTGAAGGAATTTTGGGCAGGTTGGGTCTCTTTGTGGATGACAAAAAACTATGTGGGAGGGTGGATGGCTAAGAGGGAATAAGGGATATGCAGAAGGACCTGCAAAAGCTTGAGGGGTCCTTAAAGGTCTGGCAGTTAAAATTTGATGCTAAAAAGTGCAAGGTAGTGTACCTAGGGAAATAGAACCCCAAGACAGAGTACTGGATGGAAAGAAGAGACTTAGCATTACAGACGATGAACGGGATCTAGGAGTTATCATCAGTAACTCCCTTAAACAAATGAATCCGTGCAACAAGGCCTATGGCAAGGTTAACAGAATGCTGGGATGTATTGGGAGGGGGCTTGACAGTGGAAGAAAAGAGTTAATACTCCCCTCTACAGATCACTGGTGAGGCGTCACCTGGAGTACTTCACCCAGTTCTGGAGTCCTCACCTCAGAAAAGACAGGGATAGGTTGGAGACAGTTCAGGGCAGAGTAACCAAAATGATTGAGGGACAGCCAGGTAGATCCTATGAGAAATGCCTCAAAGCACTAAATATGTACTCATTGGAAGCCAGAAGGGAGAGAGGAGATATGACTGAGACCTTCAAATTCCTTAAAGAAATTAATAAAGTGAACTGTGGGGAATTATTTAGCCTGAATATCAACTCTTGGTCACATGGACATAAGTGAAGATTAGCAGGTGGGATGTTCAGGAGGGACGTGAGAAAGTACTTTTTTATGAAAAGGGTGACGGAACCTTGGAACAATCTGCCAGCTGAGGTGGTGGGAGTGAACACAGTTAAGGGATTAAAGCAGGCCTGGGATAGAATGAAGGGAATAGTAGTTGCCCAGGGCAACAGGTTCAGGAAAGAGAATAGGGAAAGGGCCAGGAGGGTTAGCACCTGGGAGAAACATTAGGTTCCAAGGAAGGTTCTAGTGATTTAGGGAACTTGGACAGACTGGATGGACCTTTGGTCTTTTTCTGCCACAATTGTCTATGTTGCTATGTTTCTATGGCCTTGCCGTGAAATGGCACTAAGGTGCCACAGATGAAGGTTGCAGAGGAGGAGTCTTGCTTTGTGGAGGAGGAGTTGGTAGCAGGACAGGAGACCTGAAATAACAAGAAAAAATTATTTAGGATCTACTCAAGTGGCCAATGTGGTGACCACTCAGTATATTTGTTGTTTACTTCCACTCCCAGTCTTACTATACCTGTCACCAGTGAAGAGAAAAGGAGAAATTATTTTGCCTCAGTTGACCACTGTGTACCTGTGAAAGGAAAACTTAAAAAAAAAAAAGAAAACTCACGTAATGATACTTACTGTCAGATTAGTGAGGCCATGCTATGTAGAGGCACAATGGTGTCAGAGAGAGAGGAGGTGGAGGAAGAAGAAACTTATATCTGTGTCTTGAGGTCTACCTGGCTTTACAACTGGCTTGCTTGTCATCCCCATGAGTGGTTAAACCTTCAGTGAGAGGGAGACAAAAGGAAAGAAACACATTGTAATGTCTTGCAAGTGATAAAGTGAAAGCCCCTCCTATGTGAGAAGTCACCACCAGCAGTGAGGATGAGTAATGTGAACAACAGTGAAAGTCACTTACCATCACAGGAGACAAAGGTAGGCCTTGCTGGACATGAGGCCTTGCTGCCTTGATGGCCTGGCTGGAGGGTTGGCTTGAGGACTGGTGGCTGAGGTTTGTCTGGCAATGGCATTTACGCTGGATTAAAAGTCCAGATTTGTCAGTTTGGATGCAGTCCGCGGAGGTGCTGACCCATGTTGTTTATGGATGTGGAGTACCTGAGCAGGCCAGAAGAGGAGGAGGAGGAGGAGGAGGAGTTGGTGTCTTTCTTGTTGGAGAACTCATGGTCTATCTGGCTGGCAATGGCATTTATGCTGGCTTGAGAATCTGTGTGTCTCTGGATGCATGCTAGTGGAAGCTCAGTGGCCAATGTATCAAATCAATCTTTATTTATATAGCACCTTTCAATATCAAGGCAGGGCAATATCAAGCACCAGGCAGGGGTGTGAACCCCAAGTCACAGCGCCGACCACAGGGGGGTTCATGTTTCATTTTTGGTAACCGGGTAGGTCCACTGAGACCGGAGGTCCCTGTTTCAGGGGTGGCCTGGGATTAATTACAGATATATGTGACAGAGTACATATGGAAATACAAGATACAATGCAGCTGACAAGGTGAATAAGTACATGTTAAATTCAGACTATTTAGACAGTAATAAATAAGACAGAGACTGGATTATAGTAGAGGGTTTGGTGACACGGTGATTAAGGGCATGCAGTACATTGTCCCGAGTAATAAAACATAGATCATGAGGTAGGGACAGTCACCGATAACAGGCACATAAACAGCTTTCAAGCAGATATGTCTTAGCTCCTTTCTGAAGCAGGAAAGAGAGTTTGACTTTTTGGAGGACCTCAGGAAGGGCATTCCAGAGAGAAGGAGCTGATAAGATAAAAGACGTCTTCCCCATAGTTATACGAATCCTAGGCACCTCAAGCAACTTACTATTAGAGGAACAGAGTGGCCTTCTTAAGGGTTTAGGGGCTAGTAGGCTAGTCAGACTAGGTGGAGTATGGATGGAAGTTAATTTAAATGCCATACATAATTGGGGGTACTGGAGCCTACAATCGAAAGTGGGCCGGCTCAGGGAAGTAAGAGCATCACAATGATGCTTCCTGTGGGGGGAGGGACCCTGATGCAAAGCGTCTGATTTTGTTGTATAATGCCTCAAGCCTGTTGCACTCAGATCTCCTGAGAGACAGCAAAATAGGGGCACCATATAGTAGTTTGAGGAGTAGGACAGCATTCGCTATAGCTAGCCTTGAATCCTTAGTAAGGCAGCCAATCAATCTACATAGTAGGCCAAGTTTCTGGTGGATTGAATGGGTTACATGATCCACCTGTGACTTGAAGGTAAGTTCTTGGTCGATGTGGACCCCAAGTTACTTAACCTTGTCCATCACCTCAATCAGAGTTTCCTGAGGAAGTTATAAGGGAAAGCAAGTGCTGTCTGTTAGATCCTAGGTGTTTGGGTCTAAATAGGACCACCTTAGTTTTTTTCACATTCAGGACCAGCATGTCCGTTGAGATCCACTTTTCAAAAGACTCAAAGTCATTGTACAGTTGGACATTGGGGGTCTTGACATCAGGGAAGCTCCTGTAAAGGACAACATCATCTGCATAAAGTAAGAGGTAACCGTTATCACTATTTTTATCCAGGTCATTAATAAATATAAAGAATAGTAGTGGACCAAGTATAGATCCCTAGGGTACTCTGTCTGTAATTGGCTGATGACTTGATAGGGTGCCTCTCCATTTGACCTTTTGTGTACTATTTGTAAAATAGTTTGTGAACTAGGATCGTGAGAGGGAATCAAGACCAAGATGAGTCAGTTTACTGAGAAGTAGAGTATGACTGACCAGATCAAAGGCCTTGGTCAGGTTAATAAAGATAGCCCCAGTTAAAGCCTTATTGCACAGGGCATTGAGGCTATCAGCAGTGAATTTAAGCAGAGCAGTTCAGTGCCATGGTTCTGTCTGAAACCATGCTGCTTGTCAGATAATAGATGGTGCAGATTAAGGTATTCCCAAAGCTGGTTGTATAACACTCTCTCTCTTGTATCTTGGCAGGTGTACAAAATGCAGAGACAGGCCAGTAGTTCTCCAACATTTCTCTGACTCCATCTCTGTGAACTGGGACAACCATAGCCTCTTTCCACTTGCCTGGGATTTTCCCTCCAAGAAGTGATCTATTAATCTACATAGCAACCAGGAAGGCTATGACTGAGGCAGCAGCCTTTAGAAGCTTAGGTTCCATCTTATCAAGAATAGCAGAGCTGCTTGTTTTTATTTTCTTTAGTAGAACTAGCACCTCATGTCTGCTAACTAAATGAAGGTGGAATTTGGGGGGCCGAAGACCAGCTCCCACAGGGCAAGGGAGGGGAGGAGGTAGGGGGTGCCCAGTTTTGAACTTATTCAAATCAGTGAAGTATTGGTTGAAGACATTGACAGCAGTCTGGGGGTCACAGATAGTCTGATCGTTAACCATTATCAGGCCATTACAGGCACCAGTACACCCCTTTAATGAAGAATTAAGTTGAGTCCAGAATTTCTTAGAGTCAGAAAGGTTTTTATCTTGGAGGCCACTGATGTAGTCTCTTTTAGCTATTTTTGCCCACTTCTTGCATTGATTCCTTAGCTCCTTGTAATTGTCTCAATCAGCCTTGAGCCCAGATTTTTTATAAAGCTCCCAGGCCTTATCCCGCTGGATCATTGATTTTTATGTTTGCTTGTGCACATGTGCAAGAAACATTATGTGGCAGCTTAGGAGAGAAGTGGGTTTTGGAGGTGTGGCACTGTGGCAGCCAATTTCACCATTGCATTCTTGGGCTTGGCCCTCATTTCCTGATGCGATGGCATGCTGATGTTGACTCTAGTTCAGCCAGAATGCCACCAACTTGAAACGAATTAGCCGCTGCAATGAGGGAGCGACCCCTCATTGCATTGCAGTGCCTTGACTGGTGTAACATTTCAAAACAACATAGCAGCGGTTGTCGCCATCTGCTCACAGTCCCCATAAAAGCTGATGGGGGTGCCCAATCCCCCTGTCGGCATGCCCCCACCACAGTTCATTTGCCAACAGACAGGGGAGCCCAATCCCCATCGGCATAATGTCCCCCCCATTTGTTGTGTGCCGAAGGTGGTGCCCAATCCCCCTTAGCAGCATGCCCCCCCAAACAGGCTTTCTTTGCCGATGGGGGGCCCAATCCGCGTCGGCTTCAGTCCACCCTCCCAAAAAATGCAGGTGGCATACTAGGAGCCCACCCCAGTGGGCAAAAAGCAAACCTGCAAAAAAAACAAAAAAAAATTCTTGTGACGTCTTTATTTTTTTCCCCCTGAAACAAAGAAAATGGTCCCTCACCGTTGGGTCCCCTCCCCCAACCTGCACCCACCCTCTGCACATGTCACTTCCCCACACACACACCCTCACCCCATACTTACCTCTGGAGCTGGGTGCGATGATCTTTAGTGGAGAGGGAACACGTTTGCACTCTTCAAAGCCGACCGCGAACTGAAGAAATGCCGTAAGCTGTATAATGGCATAAATGTTTTTCTTCAATTTATGTGGATATCTCAGCCATTTCCTCAACTTTTGGCACCAGATTTTCAACATGGGGTTCTTGGGACCCCTCCTCATGAATTCAGTCACTGTCGTGGCATTGTTCGGTCCTGAAATGTGATTTCGCGGTCACTGCATGGAATCACCTTTCCGGACAGATTAATGAAACAACAGTGCCACTGTTCATGAGGTGGGCTCCCAAAAAGCATACATTGTAAATTTGGTGAAAAAATTCCCCAAAATGACTGTATTACGAGCGTGCATTACGCAGTTTACATGCATGCTCGTAACTTTGAGAATTTTTGAGATTTTTACTCCAGATTTTCCACATTGCTATTTTTACGTACCTCTTACGAATAGTACAGCTGTTGTTGTTCACATCCTGCCTGAAATGTGTTTTCGTACATCCACCACACAATGGCGCGGTTGCTGTGGGAAATCAATGTTCGGGACAGATTAAGAAAATCACAGTGACACTGTTCATGAGCGGATGTCCCAAAATGTCTAGGTTGAAAATTTGGTGACAAAATTCCACAAAATAACTCTGTTATGAGGGTGCATTGCGCAGTTTCCACGCACACGTATAACTTCAAGAATTTTAAATATTTTCACTTCAGATTTTCAGCATTGCCATTTTTTCATACCTCCTTATGAACAGTACAGCTGTCATTTTTCACAACCTGCTTGAAATGTAGTTTCTCACATCTGGTGCACAATGGCATGGTCACTGTGGGAAATCAACCTATGGGACAGATTACGAAAATCATAGTGACACTGTTCATGAGCAGAGGTCCCAAAATGTCTATGGTGAAAATCTGGTGAAAGAATTCAAAAAAATTACTATGTTACAAGCGTGCATTGTGCAGTTTTCATACACGCTCGTAACTTTGAGAATTTTTTTTTTTAGTTAATAAATTTTATTGAAAATTTCACAAACATATAAAGGCCAGCTAGTAAAACACATTACATAGGTATAATCCAGGATAACAACCAACTAACAAAACTACTCCAGGAAGAAATAAGAGCAGAAAGGGATTATCTTGAAAAACAGCCACCCAATGAGCAAAATAAAAGGAAATCCATACATTTCACATATATATGACATCAGGCTGCATGAAGGGGAGGCATCTACCAGGTGGGTGATGATGCAAGCAGTAGAGAGTATATGGAGAAAGCAAATGCAGCTGAATGCATCACCATGACCTGTGGCATCTTCTCTGCCCAACATCCTATAACTATCAAACAAGACCGGGGAAACTCACAGCTATACGGGGACAAGTGTGATGGAATGAAGCTGTTCAGCTAGACTGAATGGGCAGGCCACTACTGGGGCAACAGGGATGGTCAGTAAGTTGGGAGTGAAAGCAGTTGAGACAAGCGGGCATCATTACATGGCTCTTCCGAGTCCAGTTTTGGGCTTTACGTAAGCAAGGAAAGGGGCCCAACAGGAGGAGTATGATTCAAATTTATAAGCAAGAGCACAGGTTATATGATCAAGTGAAGCTAGTAGCATGAGTGAGTGGAGAAGTTTGTCTAAGGATGGAACTTTAGTAGATCGCCATCTGTTTAGGATAAGGCGCTTGGCAGTTATATCAAGCAGGGCTATCCAACGGTTCTGAGAAGAGTTAATTGGAGGAACAGAGGGAGGGAGGCCCAGGATCCATACTAAGGGATCCAGTGGGATCGAGAATCTCAAGGTCTGGGAGGCAAGTTGACCCACCACGGACAAGAAGGGGGAGAGCAGTGGGCATTGCCAGAGGATATGGAGTAGGTCTCCAGGCTTGGTTTGACATCTCCAACATAGGTTGCTATCCAGGAGTTTGGCCTTGTATAGCACATCCAGTGTTCCATACCAGTGATGCAATATTTGATTTTAGGTACGCCGGCTTCGGGTATCAGGGTATCACATATGAGCCTGCTTCCAGAATAGGATCCCTTGGGAGCCTTCAATGGTAGATGCAATGCTCTCTCCCACTTAAGTTAGGACTCGTGGGCTTGAAAGGGGATAGTCTCCTGAACAGCAGTGTATATCTTACTAGCATGGCCATGTGGGAGTGCGTGCCAATCATTAAGCTTCCAATATCCAGCAGCACTGGAAGGGTGCCACTTAAGGTATTTCATAAGTGACCTACGCAGCTGAAGTCAATGGTAAGATGCAATGTTCTCTCCCACTTAAGTTTGGACTCCTGGGATTGAGAGGGGATAGTCTCCCGAATAGCATTGTATATCTTGCTAGCATGGCCACTCAGGAGTGTGAGTCAGTCATTAAGCTTCTGAGATCTGGCAGCACTGGAAGGGTGCCACTTAAGGTATTCCATAAGTGAGCTATGCAGCTGAAGGTATCTCCAGAAATCTTGCTTTTCCAGACACTTCATGGTGGTGAGGTCCTGAAAGGACAGAAGGTTATGTCCCGAATTATCGATAGTGTCCACTAGATGGGAGATGTCTTTGCTCACCCATCTAGGCCAGACCACGGGTTTGTTTTCAACCATTATGTGCTGATTGCCATATAATGGCATGAAAAGATGGGATTTGGGATTTGCTTTGATTCTGGCATGTACCTTTTTCTAGATGTGTACCGTGGGGGCAATCGTAGGGTACATCAGGAGACCTTTAGGGAAGGGATTATAAATTAAAAGAGGGAGGCTGTGAACCTGCGGTATTGCTTTTTCTGTGGAAAGCCATGGGGGTGAGTCCTGGGAAATGGCAGTGAACCACTTGAGGGTCTGAGAAACAGAGTAGGCCCAAGCATAGCCCTCCAGCCATGGCAAGTTCCAACCTCCAGATTTCCAATGGGAACGTAGTTTGCTCCTGCTATACCGAGGTTTTTGGTTACCCCAGATGAAGTGCCCAATGGATTTATCAAGAATGTGGAGCCATTTGACAGGAGAAGTTAGGGGAATGAGGGAGAGAGGATACAAAATTTTGGGAATAGCAATCATTTTAAGGGCTGACATTTTCCCAGCGAGTGTAAGATGGAGCATTTTCCATCTATCCAGTTCAGTCCTGAGTTCTGCCACCAGCAGCTGCATATTGAAGTCCCAGATTCTGGAACAATCAGGAGAGATGTGAATGCCCAGATAGACCAGGCTGCTCGGAGTCCACTTGAGCCCAAAAGATGCTACCATGGGTTGAGTGCATAGGGAATTAAGTGACAGCACTTCGGTTTTGGATTTAGCTCACCTTCAGCCCGGGAGGTCTGCAAAGGATGCCAGAAGGGACAGCAGGGCTGGGAGGGATACAGACACATTTTCCACAGTGACCAGCAAATCATCTGCATACACATGTGTGGAAAAATGAAGTACTCCCTACAGGAATGCCTCGAATCCTGGAGTGCTGTCTGATGGCTGCTGCAAGTGGCTCCGCCTCTAGGAGAAAGAGTAGGGGGGGACAAGGGGCAGCCCTGCCTGGTGCCTTTGCCCAACTGGAAAGGTGGCGAGAGAGTGGTATTGGTCCTAATTCTGGCGGTAGGCTCATAATAGAGTGCTTGCACCCAGTTCTGGAACTGTTCCCCAAACCCAAAGCGGCATAACACCATACCCAGATAATTCCATTCCAGGGAGTCAAAAGCCTTCTCAAAATCTATGGCTATTGCCGCCGAGGGAGTGGGGAGTGTTCGTGCCTGATGCATAAGGTTAACCAGTGACCTAGTGTGATCTCTGCTATACTGGCCAGGGGTGAAGCCCACTTGGGAGGGGTGGATAAGGGAAGCAAGGAGAGGGTTTAGTCTTGTGGTCAGAACTTTCGCAAAGAGTTTGCTATCAACATTAATAAGTGATATAGGTCAGTAAATTGCTGGGAGAGTAGGGTCCTTACCCTTTTTCAGAAACACGGTGATGACTGCTTCTCACAAGGTGGAGGGGAGAACCTTTGTCCAAGGCCTCATTGTACACCATAGACAGGAGAGGGGAGATTTGGAGGGCCAGGAGTTGCCACCAGGGGTCTTACAGGTATGTAGTGATCCCAGGGTGGCCTCCACTTCAGCCGGTGTGATGGGATGATCCAGCTCCATGGCCTGAGAAGGTCTGAGTGTTGGAAGCTGAAGATTGGACAGAAAAGCCTTCGTTCTCTCAAAATTCAACTGTCTGGATGAGGAGTAGAGGTCCTTATAATATTGTTCCATGATTGAGTTAATCCGTTGTGGGTCAGTTTGGGTTTTGCCAGCTTGGTCTTGAAGACCAATGATGTGCCTGGCAGCCTGTTTGCACAGTCTGTAAGCAAGGACTTTGCCGCTCTTTTCCTCTCCTTCCCAGTACTGCTGATGGAGTTTTAGGATGGAGATCTCTGCCTTATGGGACAGTAAGTAACTGATCTCCATGCAGGTTTTAAGCAGATTTTTAGCAAGAGCAGTTTGGAGGTAAGCAGGGAGTCATTTTTGCTTGGGCCTCCAGCTGCTTTTGTTGCAGCTCCGGGGAGTCTAGAAGCTGTTCTCTCTGCTTCTGGTGTTTAGCCACATAGCTGATGATAGCCCCCTGAAGCATCACTTTAAGTGCTTCCCAAGTAATGCCGGGGGATATGTGGAGGGGTGGATTTTCTTTTAGGAACCGAGCTGCCTCTGAAGAAATCCATTTCATGAATTCCAGATCCCTTAGGAGAAGGGGGTCCAACTTCCATAAGAAGGGCTTGGGAGAAGGTGGCCCCAAAGAATATGCAAGTGAACCGGAGCATGGTCAGAGAGTACTTTAGGCATAATTTCAGTGCCAACAGTACTCTCACAGACAGCCGCTGACACTAGCCAAAAGTTTAGGTGACCGTGCGAGCCATACACCGGAGAGGTGAAGGTGTAATCCTGTGTTCTTGGGTGGAAGGTTCTCCATATATCAATAAAATCTGAGTCAGCCAGCAGCTGATGCAAAGCAAGGTGGGCCTTAGGGTGCTGTGGGGACATCAGAGTGTTGTGGTCCAGCTGGGGAATCAGAGCTAAATTACCCCCCCCAGTATGATAGGCATTTGGGGGGGCCAATAGGCCAATCTCATGGGCAACCTCGTGGAAAAAGGTGGGGGCATCCTGATTCGGCCCATAAATACAGCCCAGTAGCAGGGGGCCTTCAGGTATGCTTAACAGAGCAAGGACCCATCTTTCTTGTGGGTCCGTTTTAATCTGGGTGAGAGACCAGGCGAGTGACTTGTGAAGAAGTATGGCCACCCCCCCTTCCTGAAAGGGGCAGTGGAGGAAAAGACCTGCCCCACCCAGTCCCTAGCCAATTTATCATGATCCAGCTTTGATTATTTTGTTTCCTGAAGGAAAGCCAGCGTAGCCCACAGCCTCTTTAGATGCTATAACACCTGCTTAAGGTTTACCGGGGTGTTTAGGCCCTGCACGTTCCAGGTGTATCCATGTAAATCATCCATGATCTCTTAAAAGTAATAGGATTCTAGCAGATACTGCAAATGCAGAGATGGCTGAGGCTAAGGGGGAGGCTGGGAGTCCTTGCACATATCTCCCTTTAGATCTTCAGGCACCAGCGTAACCCTTGCATGCAGTTCCCAAAAAATATAACAGGCGTATGGAATACCCAGTCACAACATCGTAAAACCACCCCAAGCAGGCAAATGGCCTGCCATAACACATAACTATTTACATCACAAACTATATCCAAAGTTGGTGCGTAGTAAGGAAGGAGGCAGTCAGACCAGCATTTTAGATGCCATGGCCACCTGCGTCCTTCCTGTTGGGCGGGAAGCAAGAGAAACCCAGGTAGATAGGTTCTCATAGTGGAGAGCTCTGGCAAGAAAGTGCAGCTCTGTAGCTCTGGGAAATGAGACTGGGGAGTAGAGTACAGAAGCTGGTGAGGGGGTCTGCAGTGAAAAGGGGCTCTCATGAAACATCTGCAGAGTGCCCAATACCAAAAGGCAGCTTATGGCTGCAGAGTCACGAGTTGCAAAAATTGCCAGACATCCCATTGCTGGGGGTAGGGGGGTGGAAACATAAGGCAGAAGGGGGTAAGGAGCATGCCAGGGGAACATGTAGAGGAGTAGAGAGACACATCCTCTCTGCACGACCAAGGGCAGGTACACCTCAAAGCATAACTTTGAGAAGTTTTTATATTTTCACTCCAGATTTCCAACATTGCCATCTCTTCACACCTCCTTATGAATGGTGCTGCTGTCATTTTTCACCTCCTGCCCGAACTGTGGTTTCGCACATCTGGCGCAGAATGGCACAGTTGCTGTGGGAAATCAACGTTCAGGACAGATTAACAAAATCACAGTGCCACTGTTCATGAGCAGAGGTCCCAAATGCTTTCATCAGGTGGGGGTCGCAAAAAGGCCATGCTGAAAATTTGTAGTGCAAATACCAACAAATGCCTGGGGTGTTAGGGTTTCTAGCCATAACGTCCCACCCTGTACAGACTGACAGGCATCAGGGGTGTGCCTTTGGATTGCTGGCTGTAATGCTCATGCCATTCCACCCAAACCCTGCAGCCAGTAACAGGCATCGAGATGTGCCTTGGACTCTTCAGCACCAGAGTTCACCCCATTCTCCTATACTGCACCCATTTCAGTGTACTTCCTTATGGAATGGGGTGACTGTAAAGCTGAACACCCCAAGGTACACCTCAACACTTGTTGGTGTCTGCAGGATAGGGTGAGGTGAAATGGCGTGAACGTTATGGGTGACGACCCAAAGGCATACCCCAATGCCTGTCTATCTCTGCAGGGTGGAGGTGGGGTTGGCATGAAGTTTAGTACTTCACTACCACTTCTATTCTGCATCTAACTCCTGCACTTCCAATGCTAATACCAGCAAGCAAACATTCGGCATTGACAGATGCTTGTTTTGAGATTGGGGATCAGCCATTTATGGCATTTTCCTTTTACCCTAAGTTTCCAAAAAGGGGCATGTTTACTGGCAGCTGAGAGAAAGTGATTTGTGAAGTAATCTAAGGCATCATCTGCACTCAGGAGCTCATAGATTGGGCACCAGCTGATCTTGGAAAGGGTGAACAGGAAGGATTCCTCAACAAAGCGAGAAAAATACCGTACAATAAAGATTCTGGGTGGAACTTCAGGAGAGCAGTTCTTCCAAATGCAAAAAAATAGAGGAATGGTTGCTTAAGGAGTGAGAGAATATTCCAGCGGCACTATCCTTTTGAGGTTGGTTACTAGGCCCTAGTCCCGTAGTGTATGATGACCTGATTTAGTGTTGAGCCAGGTAGGTTCATTGATAACCTGACTTAGATGGGCATCTAGTAAATGTGCCTTGAGCCCAGCCTCTGTTTTAGAGGACCAGTTAAGACTCAAATCACCTAGGATAATTACTTCGCTGAGAGCATGGTCAGCTAGGAATTTTGTGAATTCATCCTGAGTGCTTGTGGTGGGTTGTATATGCAGCCTACAAAAAGTGGTTTAGTGTTCCCAAGGGATAATTTAAAGAGCGCCTTTCATGCTCTGTCAAAAAATGCCCCCCAAAGGCCACAAAAGACCCTTTCCTGCCTAGGAGCTTGCCGATATGAGAACATTTTTTTTTACATGCCAAGGTTTTTGGGAGTGAAGGGATCATATTTTGGCTCCAAGGAGCCGAGCCACTGATCCCTGCCACTTCTTCGTGTGGAGACATGCCCACATGCTCTCCCATACTCTGACATCACAATACGCTAGCCATGGAGCATGCCACTGCGCTAGTGCATTGTTATGTCAGAGTATAGGAAAGTATGGTGCGATCTCAAACTGGAAGTGGAAGGGATCGAGGGTTGGCCTCGAGCCACAATACGATCCTTCACTCTCAAAACCGTGGTATGTAAAAACTTTCATATTGGCGAACTCCTGGGCAGGTAAGGGTACTTCCTGGCTTTAAGCAAGAATACCAGGAAAGGTGCTCTTTAATAAACAGGGCTTCACCAACAACACTGTCCAATTGGGGGAGAGAAGCCATGGAAGCGCAGAGAGCAGTTTTAGCATAAATTAAGGTTACATTCCCTTCTTTTCTTTTAGCCTTCTCCACTTTTTTTGTTTTCTCTTTTTCTTTTCAGGAGTACCATGCAGGCTTGGGTCTCTGATTCTGTGGAGGCATAAATTAGGCTATTGAGTGGCAGGCTGCAATAGCACTGCTCTGCTCTAAGCATTTCTTCAGTTTGCCATAGTGGTGAGACCAGAAGCTGTATATATGACCATAAGTGCTGTTAGTAATTTCTCTTTTTACAATGCTGCTATAATTATCCTGTTTCCTGTTTTTAACCTTCTTTACACCAAACACTGTGGTAATGAACTTTTATATTACATATATGTTGTCTCTAAATGTTGAGCACAAAAGGTGGTTAGCAACATGCACGTGGGCCTCCCTGAGGAAGAGCACATGTTTAAAACTGGTAGGGGGCTTTTGTGAACCTGCTCACTCTCTGTGGCAAGGGTGTGCTGTTTATGTGAGTAAATCACTTTAATAAATCATTTTTTTTGCATTTATAGGTGGTTAATGCCATTTTCTGCCAGTTCTCAGTTTTGTTACTCTAATTCTGGTATGCACTGTGACCAGAGCTGTAGTGTGGACTGGGCCTGAACAGGCCTGCCCTGGAGAAACAGATGCTGAGATGGAACATGATCTCAGTTTTTCATGTACTCAAGGGTATTGGCAAGATGGAATATCTGGAGATGTTTGATGTGGTGCCCTCCAGCAGGATGCAGGGAGATGCCCTGAAACACAGAGGTAGCAAATTGGGGGTGTATTATCTTCCAGAGGATGGTCAAGTTGTGGAGCAGTCCAGCAATAGAGACACTGGTATGAAGATAGAACATGCCATCAGTGTAAGCCTGGTTACATTTCTGGTTACCTGGGAATTAATGGGTACCCTGCATAATAAAGTGGATAATTAGTAAGTTGTTGTACAATGCACTTTCTTTCTTCATCCCTGTTTATGAAGTGGGGAATGGGGGTGATTGATCTAGAGGGTCCCTTCCTACCTTAAATTACTATGTTGCAATGATTTCATTCTTGTACAGGTGATGCCTTCAGTGGTAATGGGAATGTGTATAGGTGGAGTAATTAATCCTTCATTGAGTCCTTCGGTCATTTCATTCGTTTTTTGACATCTGTTAGAGCTGATCCCCACCTTTGAGCATCTTTGGAGGTGTGACACTCCTGCTTGAGATGTCCATTTCCTCTGCAGTGGTGGCAAAATACACTGTCTTTCCATGGTACATCCATTTGTGCTGCATGAAAAAAACTGGCTTTGAGGTTGTGGTTCTCAATCGCTATGTCTCCCTCCAAAAGCATCCTGAACAGAATGCTCTTGGTCCCAGCTAGGTGTCTTGTACAAAGTGTGCATGTGGGTATGAAGTTACATAGAAACATAGACTTTGACGGCAGATAAGGACCACTTGGCCCACCCAGTCTGCCCATTTCCCTACCTATTGGATAAGCAGCAGATTCTAGTTAACCAACAGTCTACTTCCTGCAACCCCCCACTATAATTGCCTTATGTCTGTCCCATGCATGTTTGAATTCCCCCACTGTTTTAGACCCCACAACCTCTCCAGGAAGGCGGTTCCATGCATCCACCACTCTCTCCATGAAAAAGAATTTCCTCACATTACCCCTGAGCCGTCCCCCCTCTAACTTTAAATTGTGCCCCCTTGTTCTTACACATCTCTTTTTCTGAAAGATGCTACCCTCCTGGACTTTGTTGATTCCCTTGAGGTACTTAAAAGTTTCTATCATGTCCCCCGTCCCTCCTTTCATCAAGGGTATACATATTAAGCTCTCTCAGTCTCTCTTCATATGGTTTCTGATGTAGACCCTGCACCATTTTAGTTGCCCTCCTCTGGACTGCTTCCATCCTGTCTATGTCCTTGCGAGATGAGGTCTCCAAAACTGCACGCAGTACTCCAGATGGGGTCTCATCAACTGTCTGTATAGAGGGATAACCACTTCCCTTTTTCTACTTGTGATGCCCTCCCTATGCATCCCAGTATCCCCCTGGCCTCCTTACTGACTTCTCACATTGCTTACCCACCTTTAGGTCATCTGATATGACTACACCCAGATCCCTTTCCATTATTGTTGTCGTAGTACCTCCCCTGCTATTGTGTACTCTTCTCCTGGATTTTTATTTCCCAGGTGCATTACTTTGCACTTCTTTGCACTGACTCTAAGTTGCCATATGTCTGACTATTCCTCCAACCTTGCCAAGTCCCTTCTCATCCTTTCTAACCCCCCTTGTGTATCAACTCTGTTACAGATCTTTGTGTCATCCGCAAAGAGGCATACCTTTCCTTCCAGACCTCCGAATGTCACCTATAAAGACGTTAAAGAGGACTGGACCCAGTACTGAGCCCTGAGGTACTCCACTAGTAACCCCTTCAGAATGTGTTCCATTCACTATTACCTTCTGTGTCCTGTTGTGCAGCCAGTTTGTTACCCAGGCTACCACCCGGGACCCACTCCCAGGCTGGCTAACTTGATTATTAATCTTTGTGTGGGACTGTGTCAAATGCCTGCTATAAGTCTAGGTAGGCCATATCCACAGCCCCTCCCTGGTCTATTACTTGGTCACCCAGTCAAAGAAATCAATTAGATTCATCTGACATGACCTTTCTGCTGTGAATCCATGCTGCTTTGGGCCCTGTGCCCCGCTGGCCTCTAGGCACTCAACAATTCTTTTCTTTCAGAAGTGATTCCATCATTTTCCCACCACTGAGGTCAAACCTAACAGGTCTGTAGTTTCCTGCTTCTGCCTTGCTCCCACTTTTGTGAAGGGAATCACATCTGCCCTCCTCCAGTCCTCAGGTACCACCCCATCTTCCCATGATTTGTTAAAAGTGTGGTTAGTGGTGTCACTAGGTCCTCCTTAGCTCTTTTAGGATTCTAGGTGAATCCGTCAGGCCCCATTGCTTTGTCCACCTTGAGTTTTAGGAGTTCTTTCAGTACTCTTTCTTCTGTAAATGGACTGGTGTCAACCTCACTATCCAGAGTGCTTCTACTGTTTGGTTTAGGTAACTCCTCCTCTTCTTCTTTTGTGAATACTGAGCAAAAGTATTCATTCAGTATCTCTGCCTTTTCACTGTCTTCCTCTGCCCACCTCCCTTCTCCTTTATTAATCTTCACTATCCCTCCCTTAACCTTTCTATGCTCCCTAATGTACCTATAAAAGGTTTTATCCCCTTCTTAACTGAGTTGGCTATCTTTTCCTCGGTTTGGGCCTTTGCTTTTCTGACTTCCTTCCCCACTACTTTCTGCTTTAATTGATACAGTTCCCTGTCGTGCTCCGTCTGTGATTCTTTATACTTTTGAATGCAGCCTTTTTCTCCTTAACCTTCCCTGACACCTCTTTTGAGAGCCATAGTGGTTTTTTATTCCGCTTTGTTTTCTTTATTTGTTTCACACAAAGGCTTGTTGCCTCCATGATGGCAGTTTTGATTTTTCTCCATTGTTCTTCCACCCCTCCTTTCTGGCCATTTGCTAATGCATGCCTCAGGTATTCACCCATTATGCCAAAGTCAGCCCTTCTAAAGTACAGTATCTATGTCTTTGTATGGCTTGTCTCCATGGTTGTGTTTATTGTGAAGCACACTGTGCAGTGGTCGCTTGTTCCCAGATGTCTACTGACTTCTAAGTTTGTGATCCTCTCTCCATTTGAGAGTACCAGGTCTAATATTGCTCCCTCCCAAGTGGGTTCCACCACTAGCTGTCTAAGGCATGCTCCCTGTAGGGCATCGAGAATGACCCTGCTCTTGGATGTGGCTGCAGTCCATGTCACCCAGTTAACATCTGGCATATTCAGATCCCCCATCAACAGTATCTCCCCTTTTTCAGCCATTTTGAGAATGCCCTCTATCATTTCTTGTTCATTTCCTCCCCTTAAGAGGGGGGTCTGTATACAACCCCTGTGTGGATTGTGATGCCATTCCCTGTCTCCACGGTGACCCAGAGTGCCTCTTGTCCTCCCCCTTTACTTTTTAGTTCTGTAGCTTTGATCCCTTCCCTTATGTAGAGAGCTACTCCACCTCCTCTTTACCCTCCCTGTCCCTTCTGTAGATTGTGTGCCTGGTATGTTGACATCCCAGTCATGGTTCTCCGTGTACCATGTTTCTGTGACTGCCACAATATCCAAGTGTTCCTCTTCCATCAGGGCTACTAGCTCTGGAAGCTTGTTTCCCAGACTATGGGCATTGGCACTCATTGCCCTCCATTTAATGTTGGCGTTATCCTTTTTTACCCCATCCCTGCTCTTATTGCCCTTGTCCATTTTTCCATTTGCCCCTATCCTGCCCTCTGTCAAGCTCTGTACCTCAGTGTTTACACTACTACCTGCCATGTTTTGTGGGGGGAGGCTTGAACTTTCCTGTTTCCTATCTGCACCTCCCCCCTTGGCTAGTTTAAAAGCTTGCCAAGGAAGCCTTTAAACCTGTCACCTAGGAGCGTGTTTCCCTTCCTGGGCAGATGCAGACCATTAATCAATCAATCAATCAATCAATCAATCAATCAAAATCTTTATTTAATCAGGCGAACATCATTGAGCATAGCTCATTTACAAGATGGACCTGAGTGGTCAAGAAGTGCAAGTGTTATTACATTGACAAGGGTAGCATAAACAGTAATACAATGACAGGGTAACATAAACAGTAATACAATGACATAAGTGCTAATATATAACAATATACATATGTACACGGCACATTAAAACTTTTAATCTGTGAGACAGAAGGCAATGGGCACATCAGGAGTAATATTGATTATAGGACCTAGCAGGCATTTTGAGGGTGAATCTTGGGACTGAAACGGGAGTTTTATCAGCATATAGGAACACGGAAAAAAAAAAGGGGGTAGGTAGGGCGGGTTTAGGCCTTGTGAAGCAGTTACAGAGTTCTGGGAATAGGGTGGTGAATAATCTTTGAAGGATATTAGGGTAGGAGGTTATTTAGCTTCATGGTTTTTGGAGTGAATTCCAAACAATTGCTAGTGAGTAGCTGATAGCAGCCCTCCCAAACTGGGTGCAGACATTGGGGACCTTAAGAATGATAATTTTGCTGATCCTTAGGTTGTATGGCCTAGAAGTAATTTGAGTAAAACAGTCTGAGATATAGGTAGGTAGCTTGCCTGATAATGCTTTGAATATCCAAATTGCAGCATTCCTATTTCTTCTGTGTTGTAATGATGTCCAGTTAACTGCCTTATAAAGGGAGCAATGATGGGTGCTGAAGGGAAGGTCAGTAATGAATCTGATGGACCTGTGGTATAGGGTGTCCAGTTTATTTAAGAGGGGCGTGAACAATGTCCATACAGAAAGTCAGCATAGTCAATGAGGCTAGGAATGAAGCCTGGATTAATTCTTTTTGGAGTCTCTGTTGAGGTAGTGCTTTATTCTAAAAATAAACCAAGCCTTTGTCTCAGTTTCTTTAGTAGCTCCTCAATATGGACAGAATAGTCAAGCTTGTTATCAATCCAGACTCAAGGTATTTGAAGTTATCAACTAATTCCAGCTTCTTCCAAGTAAGGTGGTTAGTTGTAGGGTGGTGGATGGTGGGGTAGTGGTAGAGCAACTCTTTGAGGTAAAGAACATAGCTTTGTTTTTTTGCATTTAGAAGTAGTTTTTATCCAGTAGGTTGTGTTGAAGGATGGAAAATTCAGATTGTAGCAGTTCACAGGCTTTAGATAATGAAGGATTGCTAACATATAATACAGTATCATCAGCAAACAGATGGATATTGGATTGAGTGAGGTTAGCATCAATATTATTAATATAGATAGCAAAGAGGATGGGGCCAAGAATAGAGCCTTGCGGTACACTCTTAACAGTGGTTTTAAGGTGGATAGGTAGTTTCCATCTTTTACCAGTTGTGACCTATCTGATAGATAGCACTTGAACCAATTGAGTGAAGGGGAATCCAACCCTAGTGAGCCAAGGGAGGTGATTAATGATTCATGATCCACTGTATCAAATGCTTTGCTCAAATCCAGGAACGCAGCACAGGTACTGTTCTTCTTATCCATAGCAATCTGCCAGTCTTTGGTTACTTTGGCTAGGGCCGAAATGGTGCTATGCCTTGATCTAAATCCTGATTGTGCTGTATTTAGGAGGTTATTGTTATCCAGGTAGTCCCTTAATTGTGAGTTTACTAACTTTTCGCGCATCTTGGATAGAACTGATAGGATGGAAATGGGCCTGTAATTATTGAGGTCCATGGGATCACCAGATTTGAGTAAAGGAACCACTTGAGCTGTTTTCCAAGTGGAGGGAATGGATCCAGTGGTGAGGGAAAGATTGAAGAGATGAGTGAGGGGGCAGATAAGACTTGAGATGCAATCTTGAGGAAGTAGGGGTCCAGGGAGTCTGTACCTGCACTTTTGAAGTATCTAAATTGGAGAGAGATCTTCCACTTCTTTCAAGGATATTGGGTTGAAGGAGAAGGTTGATGTAGCCTTTGACCCACGGTTGATTGAAGGTTCAAGGAAGATCTCAGGAGATTTGCAGGTGAAGAGTCAAATGCTAGTCCAGCTGTGGTGAAGTGGTCATTGAAGGTATTTAGGATTTCTTGTTTGTCCGTAATTTCTGTGTTATTTAGTAGCAGTTTGCAGGTTAAGGCAGGAGTAGAGTTTGACCCAAGATACCCTTTATAGTTCCCCAGAGCCTGGTTGGGTTATTGTAGGAGGCACCAATTCAGCTCTATAATAGGCAGCTTTGCAGATCTTTATTTGTGTTGTACATGAATTTCTTGCTTTTCTGAAATTTAGCCAGTCTCTGAATCCTTAGTTTTTCTTGCCTTTTCCACAGTTTGTCTCTGGCTAGCAAGGCTGTTTTAAGATCAGTGGTGAACCAGGGCAGGACCTTGCTTTAGTTCTGATATTGGTGAATGGTGCATGAATATTGAGAGCATTAGTGATAATGTCCTTTAAGATCTGGAAAGCTGTTTCACTGAGGTTGTAAGGTAGAAATCTTGCCAATATATTGTGTTACTCAGGTCATGGAGGTATCCTGGTATGTTGAACTTCTTTTGACCTTTTGAGGACAAATTCAGCAGGGTTGGGTGGTTTGAGGAAGATCTTATGCCAGCTATGGGACAATGGTCACTTACATCATTCGGTAGTATCCTGCATGTGTATATAAGTGAGGCTTGTTTACCAACATAATATCCAGAGTGAGCTGTTGCTAGAATTTTTAGATTAACCCTGGTTGGGTCTTTAATTAGCTGTGTAAAGCCATAGGTGTCACAAAAGGTTACCAATGGTGCAGATGCATTAGATAGCCAGTTTAAATTCAAATCACCAAGGATGATGGTATCTTCAGGGCCTAGATTGGTTTATTGACCCCAGGTGAGATAGTAATTTGAGGCCTGCTGAGGGAGCCTATAGCAGCCAATCAATTTAAATGAAGACAAGTTAGAAGGGATATTTTGATTGACAAACATTCAAATTCCTTTGGTTCGGATGTGTTGATGAGGCAGGTAGCAGAGATGGTGTCCTTAATGTATATGGCCACCCCACCACCCCTGGAAGGGCGATCTGCTCTGAAGAGCTGATAGTTGGTAAGGTTTACAACACTGTCTTTGGTCGAAGGTCTGAGCCAAGATTCAGAGATGACCAGAAAGTCAGGCAGGGTATGTGCCACCCAGGCCTGAATTACGGAGAATTTTTTTAAGAGGCTGCAGGCATTGAAGTGTAGGAAGCTTAGTCCATTTATAGAGGATAGATCAGCAGGGGAAAATAAACTTTCAATGGGGCCATGATTTATTTCAATGGTACCAAAACAGATCAGAAGGTAGAAGATTAATTTGAGGAGGGCACCAAGGGACAGGGATAGTGAGTGGTCAGAGCGTTTCCTCCTAATCCTGGGTGCCTGCTGTGAGATGAGTGATGGTCCTGGTATATAGGTGCGAATTTTATCATAGCATAATAATTTAATGGACAGGCATAGTGGGTTAATAAAAAGCCATGATACAAGTAAGGTGCCAGGGCTGTGCTGAATTGTTAGGGTGGCCTTATGTGGGATATCCCAGAGGTTGCATTGTAAACGTGGTTCAGGGTGAATAAGGAATCCGTGGTTGGCCATTGTGGATGGCAGAAGTGGGCAGGTCGTATTAACTGAGTTATTTATCTTGACACTGGGCATAACATTAATATCATAAGGGATTGGGTGAGATGCGAGGCTCAGGAGCAAAAGGAAGCAAAGTAGCATTGTGGAGGTTAGGTATGGGTTAAGGGAGGAAGGGAAAGGGATGTGGACGTGGATTAAGAAATGGTGGGAGAAAGTGTATAAAAGAATCAACCAGGAGGGGAGGGCAAAATTTTTGGGCTTTGCCTCGATTTTCTGCCTGCTTCTCCCGCCTCCTGAACCCTTGGTCGGCTGCACAGGTGCCGCCGACCCGCTGGCAGCTCGGAGCCCCTCCGCTCCCTGACCTCGAGGGCTGCACCTTCTACAAGGTGGGGGACAGAGGAGAAGGCAGTCAGCAGGGTACCTTTATTGCAGTAATCTGCAATAAGGTGCTAAAACTTAAGATTTGCACAACAATAGACTGGGAGGGTATGGGGGGTTAGGCGCCAAGCTGTCTAGCCCACACAGCATTTCAAAAGACTGTAACACTTATTTTAAAATACAGAAAAACAGCCCATAAATCAGGCACAAAGTAAGAGAAAACAGCACTTTTTATGAGGAATTCAAAAATTTAAAGAAAAGCAGAAATCCCGGCCAGAATAGTGCAGCAAACCCCAGTTTAAGTCTATGGGGAAGGCGCACCAATCGGAAGCAGGGCACAGACTGCGGTCGCTTTCTGATTGGTTTGCGGCTTTGCCCGTACCTTTCTGCCTGCTTCTCCCGGCCTCCTGGAACCCTTGGTCAGCTGCACAGGTGCCGCCAACCCGCTGGCAGCTCCTGTGCCAGTATAGACCTTCATCTCTCCAGGTGGACCCCCAGTCCCCAATGAAGCCAAAGCCCTGTGCTCTGCACCAGTTTTACAACCATTCATTAAACTGCATGGTGTGCAGTACCCTAGCCTCACCCCTGCCATAGACTGACAGCACCTCTGAGAAGGTTACCGTGCTTGCTACCTGTCTGAGGCCCCTCCCCAACTCCACAAATTCATCCTGCACTGCACTGATCTCATGCCTAGCTAGGTCATTTGTCCCAAGGTGGTCAATGATATCTAGTTTTCTCTCCTGTAATGATGCTTCTGCAATCCTGAGGATTCGCTTCCTGTCCCTCCAAGCCATGGCACCAGGCAGGCACCTTACTTCCCACTCCTCTCCCTTCCCCAGGTCTACACCCCTAACAATTGAGTCCCCTATCAGAAGCTGTTTCTTTCCCCTGTGGTGTCCCTTGTCACTCTTTTGTGGGTCTCCCTTGTGGATGTCCCTAGCATTTTCTTGGTCTCAGTGAGGATGTCATCATAGAGGAACTTTGATTTGCCAGGCTGACATATGATTTGTGTAGAGGTGCAACTGGGGCTACACCTCTGTTCCACCACCTCACCCTCCTGAACCTACTGTGGTCCATCTGCTCTTCACATGGCAACCTCTGAGGCAGTGGTTGTGGAACTGGTGCTTTTGGGTGGGGAGGCCTCCTTAGTCCTTGCCAGTTCAGCCTGGAGGTGGGCAACCTCCTCCCTCAGAGCTGACAGTTGCTTCGCAAATAGGGCAGCAATGCAGGTTCCAGAATGTCTCCCAGAAAATTACTGCCCCACAGCCAGTGCATTGCACTACTCCCCACATGTCCCTCTTCCTTATAATATACAATGAGTAATATATATTTTTTGTATGTACTTACCCTGTACTGTACTGGGTAATTAAGAATATGACAGTTCTGCTCCAAGACCTGTAGAAAGTGTAGCTTACCTTCCTAGTCCCCTACAATATTATGTATTACCAAGTTCCCAGTTCCTCAAATGCATTCTAGTTTGTTCTCTGCAGTATAGCAAGTTTCTCAGCTTCCAACAGGAGCAGGCAAGTCTTTTCTTTCATTTGTTGTAGTAGTTCATCCAGTTTGGGTAACGTCACCACCAGACTTGGCTTGGGTAGCTCCTGAAGAAGTTTGAGGTAGATCTTCCATCAGGCATCTCTGTCCTCATCAATCCTGACCTCCTCAGTGAGTTCACTGTAGGGAATAGCATCATTTTTCTGTCTTCCAGCCATAAGTTAACTATCACCTGATCAGCAAACAGGTAGATGAACCTTTCACTAGTTTCTCAACCTGCAGGTGATCCACCTCTCCATGAACCCCCCACCACCACCATATATAGTAGCTGAAGAAGATGTTCTTGCTGCATGGTAAATTCAGAAAGCTTCCTGATCTCCCCTACTGAATGGTCTCCAAGTGCAGGTAAAAATCCTCATTACTTTTAGTATAACTGAACTTTCCTTCCAAGGTGGACAAGTATTCTACAGCTGTTGCACTAGAACGGGTAGCTTTCAGTGCCCTAATAACATCCAGTGTTGGACCTTGCTGGTTCTTGTCCAGACATTTGCATTTTTTCTGCATCAGAGGAAGGAGCTTCCAGCACCCCCTGGGTGGCTTGTTCAGTCAAGGAGCTGAAATCTTCCTCCCAGGACCTCACAAAGGAGCAGAGGACTGAGGTGCTTGGTGCCTCACCTGCCGCCATGTTGGTGACCCAGGTTCAGAACTGGACCATGGCCTCTCTGGGGCTGGGTGGGGAAGGAGGACTGAGTGTCCAGGGATGTCTCTCCTCCTTCAGGGTGGGAGGAAGAGCATGCTGCTGCTTGGTCACCACCTAGTGGAATGTGGGTGGTGCCGCAGCATGACCTACCTAGTTGTCTGGGAGCAGGTGCAGGGCGTTACTGCATCTTCATGCAGTGCGTGACCACCAGAGCATGCCTTGTAGCCCAGGTAAAGGGAAGAAAACCAGAAGAAGAAAAAACCCTCAGCAGTGGATGATGGTGACACCCTGCGGGCTTTACACCACCTCCCAAGGAACTCATCCACCCATGGTGGTTCAAGTTGTGAGGTAAGTTCTCAGGTGGGTGGGTGATTGGGCTGGGGGTGGTCACCAGAGGGGGCTGCCAGGGGAGGAATGGAGCACAAATACATGATGAAAAAAAAATTTCTCTCCAGTGGGGATAGGTAAGATTCTGAAAAACATCCATAGTCTCTTATAGGGATTGCTCTCAAACTGAAGATGTCTTTAGTAGAGTGCCTATAGCAGTAATATGGGTATCACAGAAAGACACAGGACTTAAACAGTCATCATGTCTTTTAAGTCATAGAGGTATTTTTTCCTCTTAGGCCTGTTGTCTTTAAAGGGGAATGATCAGCACTAAGAGGCCTGCACCGCAGTGTAGGGCTGGTTCAAATATGTACTTTGTGTGCAATTTTTTTTTAATTCACTAGATAGATAGATAAAAATTGTTATTTTTTGACAGGATAATAACTTTTAGGACCAAAAAAGGCCCTGTTTATCAAAGCTGTCCTGTTTTGAAATACAGTTTCAACAAATGCAAATCGTCATGTAATAAAATATATTACAGGAACAATATTATAGATATCACAACACATAATTCCACAGCTTACATACAAAGGCAGCAGTTTCACAGTATGTCAAAATCTAAAGATTTTTATACTTGAGAATAAATATAAACATTTGTAAGATGGGCAAGGATATATAGTTAAGTACAAAGTTTAGTACAAAGAGTTTTTATTTCCAAAATTTCCAATCCAGAAGAGTTAACAAAAAAAAAAGAGGGAAAGGTGGGGAGGGGGAGGGAGGGAAGAAGAAAAAATATAAATTTTCTGCAAGTACTACCATATAACCCATTTACAGCACACACCGAAACAGTGAAAAGAAAATTTGAGAAACTGTTCACTGCAGTATCATAGATCATATCAAACTGATTCTGCTGACTTCAAAGTTGACATTTTCCATAATTACAAATCTCAGACTCCCAAGCAACTGATAGCAGAGCAGGGCTGCATCAGAGGGTGATTCAATAGCCTGCAGTGCATGTTAGAGTTTTTATAAGCCCCGGTCAGATGTTTGCCTGACTGTGACTGTACTTAGCCCTGGGAGGACAGTGGGACCAGCAACTAGTATTGCTTGGTTTTCTCACAAAGGTAAAACATAATGGTGTTTTCACCCAGAAAGTCCTCTGACCTACCAGTACAGCAGTCAGATGATGCCTACTGGGAAAATGTTAACTGACTCCCAGCAGACCCACCCACAGTTCCCAGAATGGCAATTTACAAAAGCAGAGTAGCAGAAAAGCACAATATGTAATGAAGCAGCTGAACTCAGGAAATGCAGTCAAGTAGGAAATAGGTTTTTTTTGGGGGGGGAAGCCAGAACAGGGCACCCAGAATTTGGAATAACCTGCCAGGTAATATTTTAATTATCAAAAAAGTGATTCAATTAAAACAAGACTTAAAGACCATCTATCTTTGTCTTCCACATGCAATGTCTATGGCTAGGTGTTCATTCACTGTATGCTCTCCTCACCATTCTGTATAATGTCTTGTAAGTCAGTGTCTGGGTCACTCCAATAAAAGGAAAACTGTCCCAACAAGCCTAACCAGTTAACAAAATAAATACATCATTAAAATAAAAAAACAGCAGATCTTACTTCGAGAGGGCTCTTGCAGTAGGTAATTACATATAGGACTGATGCCAGCAGGCGTCAGGACCCCACGGAAAAATTTCTAGTTAGCAGTCTCTGGTGGGGGACCACCCCATGTCAAGTGACTGACACCATGCAACATCAGTATAAAGGGGCGGTCCCCATTGCCCACCTTCCAGTTCTTTCCTGCCGTTAGCTTGTGAAAGTGCCACATGGTTAAGTTCACTATGCTTTGTCAGTCTGTCGTTGGTTTTATTACCGTATTTTTTTCTCAAAAAATATTCTATATCTGCCGTGTATGTCATCCCCTACTCCATCCAATTTGCATAAGAACAAGTGCGGCTCATGTGGCGCCCAGCTCCCGCATAAGGATGGTCACTCCCTGTGCCTCTTCTGTATAGGCCTGGAACACCCCGTGGAGAAGTGCCAGCACTGCCAGCAATTTAACGCTGCCACCTGCAAAGTGAGGCAGCAGTCCTTGGAGGCCCATATCTTGAAGAAAAAGATGTTCTCCATGGAGAAGGAGCTGAAGAAGCTTCAGCAGGCCTCAACATCCCCTGAGGGACACCGCAAGAAGAAGATGAAGCACCGGAACCGGGGCTCCACTTCCACAGCCACCGCGACTCCGGCTGGAGTCACTGTGCTCAAGGTAAGTCCCTCCCAGGGGGACAGCTCCTCCACGGCTGTCTTGGAGGTTTCCAAGGCGGCATCGTCCCTCCTGTTGGGCTCCTGCTCAGGCTCATTGGGAGCCTCCAGGACAAAGGAGGCTGCCGCTCCCAGGAAGGCCGCCACCGTGCAGCCTTCCGGGTCAAGCGGGTCCAGTAAGCCAGACATCGGTGCTTCTGACGCCTGCACAGACAAGGCTGCTAAGATGCCTGACCCTTCAGGGCAGCGCATGGCCTCAAAAACATCCACCAAGACCGTTCCTCCTTCGTGGCCTTCATCGGCGTTGGATCCGATAAGTCAGATGCTGGCTCTTCCAACGCCCGCCCAGATTCCACCAGTAAGGCAGACATTGGCTCCTCCGATGGATTCATGGCATTAGAGCCGACACCGGACCTGACCGACCCGTCTGCCATCCCTGGCTCGCTGCTGCTTACTGAGGCTCCAGCATCTCCCCTGTTGGACCCCGGGGAGTTTAGTCCTCCTTCCCCGGGTGATACAGAGGATGCCGGTATGCTCCCATCAGGTCATCCTCCCACTGGGCTGGATGACCTGACATCGGACTCTCAGACGCCAGCTCTGACGCTGGCCTATCTGATGCCGGGTGACATTCCTTTACCGGATGCCATTCCAATGCCGGACCCAATGCCAGCCGGGCCACCTTTACCTGGCCTGCCTGCTGGGCCTCTCCCAGGGCCTTCTGCTGCATCAGAGCTCCTGGTTCCCGGGTATCCGACCCCATCCTATCTGATGCTGTCCTACCCGACACCACAGTACCCGGTGCCTCAATCCCCGACGTCGGGCTTCCCGCCATTGGGCTATGGATACTCGCCTTACGGATACCCTCAGTATCCATATCCCCCTCCTCCTCCTACTCCACCACCCTCCGGCTGCCAGTGGATCTGAAGGAGACTCTGGCTTCCGGGTGGGTTGAGGCCAAGGCTCAGCTCACCAGGGTGGTGGAGAGGCATCTGCTGATGCTGGATCCAGTTCCGGGTGCCCGTCGTTGGAGACAAGAGACTCCCTCCCCCTTACCCAACACCAGAGGTGAGCCCTCAGATGCCAGGGCCGGGGAGGACACACTTCCTCGAGGGTTGCCCAAGGGGTCCGTTTCTCCCCCACGCTGGGAGGGGTCTTCATCTTCCTCTTTGGAGACCTCAGAATCTGATTCTGATGGGAGCTCCCATCCAAACAACAAGCCACGCACTCCAGACCGACCCAGGCCAAGACTCGTCACCTCCGGAAGATCCTTCTTTTCTGGGGTTGCTGTGAAAGATCCAGGTGGTCCACCAGTGGCAATCTCTGGAGCCAGATCCACAGCAGAAGAAACTCACTGCTCATTTGGATCTGCCCAAAACTGCTCCAACATTGATTCCACCCTGGATTGAGCCTCATGTGGACCTTGTTTCCACTATTTGGAAACAGCCATCAGCGTTAGCCCCCCTTCTAAGGAAGGCTGATAGGCTATAACAGGCTCCTGAGGGTGTGGATTCTTTGAATATGCACCCCAAGGCCAACTCTGTCGTGATTAGTGCTGCTCATGGCCGGTCGGCAAACCCTAAACATCTCAGCTCATCTCCACCGGACAAGGAATCCCGCCTTCTGGACCAGAACGGGGAAGAAGGTGTACTCTTCTTTCACTCTGGGGATAAAGGCCCTGAATGATGTCTCACATATTGGGGACTACCAGAAGGCTATCTTGAGTGAGGTGGAAGCCAAGTTGGACTCCCTTCCTGAGTCTCAGACAAAGCAGGAAGCGGCTGATCTAGTCTAATCTGCTCGTTCGGCCAGTCGGCACATGCTCCGTACCATGTACGATGCAGTGGACGCTGCTAGTCAGAGCTCAGCTTTTGACGTAGGTCTGTGGTGTCATGCCTGGCTCCAGGTGTCAGGTTTGGTCCCTGAAGTGCAGTCCGCTGTTCAGGACACGCCCTTCAGAGGTTCAGTACTGTTCAGTGGGGGATGTTAAGGACATCATCACCGACCTACAAGAGAAGGGCACTGCGCTAAAGTCTGTTGACTCTCTGTACAGGCCCCTTCAGGGACAGTGTCACCCTTTTCACAGACGTTCTTGGCCCAAAGCAAAACCTCAGGGCAAGTGGGCCAACAAACTTCAGGCCCCTCCGGTTGTCAAGCCCCCCACCACCCAAAAAAGTGGCAGGAGCTTCAGCCGCAGTGTTGCCCCACACCTCCTGACTCCTCTTCTCTCCCACAGCCTCTGGATCTTCCACAGGAAACAGTAGGAGGGAGATTCTCCTTCCATCTACCGGGTTGGGAGAGGATCACATCAGATGCTTCGGTGCTCCAACTGATAGCAGCAGGACACTCAATCGAGTTTCTTTAGAAACCACCCAGAAAACCACCCCCCAGGTTGTCTTATTTCCTGGAACATCTTCCTCTTGTTTGGGAAGAAATATCCTCCCTTCTTCTGAAGGCGGCGATAGAGCCTGTCCCAACCCACATTTGGGGGACAGGCTATTGCTCCCATTTCTTCCTGGTTCCAAAGAAATTGGGAGATACGAGGCCTATTTTAGACCTCTGCTCCCTGAACTTGTTTGTGACATACAAACGGTTCAGAATGCTCTCCCTGCAGAGCCTTCTGCCCTTACTTTTGCAGGGACAATGGCTGTGTGCACTGGACATGAAGAATGCCTACCTGCATATCCCTATACGCCCTTCCCACCACAAATTCCTCTGGTTTTCATTCCAGGGGGGCCACTGCCTGTTCAGGGCCCTCCCATTTGGTCTTTCCTTGGCACCCCGAGTGTTCATCAAATGCCTTTCTGTGGTAGCAGCTTACCTGCATGCCCAGGGAGTTCAGATTTTCCCGTACCTGGACAATTGGCTCCTGGTGACCCCATCCAGGGATGATCTCCTGCGCTCTCTTTCCCTTACCCTGCAGGTTTTTACCAGCCTGGGTATCATCATCAATCAGGCCAAGTCCCATCTGGTCCCCTCTCAGAGGCTCCAGCTCATTGGGGCAATCGTGGACATGACCACCAGCATGGCCTTTCTGCCACTGAATAGGGTGGTCACCCTCCAGGCTCATGCAAGCCTGCTATCCAGTCGCAGGCGGGTCAGTGCCAGGTCAGTCCTTTGCCTCCTCGGGTTCATGGCAGCTGATATTACAACAGTCTCTTGCACTCGGCTCCATATGAGGATCTCTCAATGGACACTTTGGTCTCAGTGGGACCAGATGTTGGATGACCTAGACCAAGAAGTCCTGGTTTCTAACCCCATGGTTCGGGACTTGCAATGGTGGATGGTACAGGAGAACCTTTGCCGGGGAGTTCCCTTCCGCCTCAATCCTCCCTCCCAAACATTGACAACAGATGCCTCAGGAGAGGGTTGGGGAGCCCATCTAGGGTCTCACAGGACTCAGGGCTCCTGGTCCAGGCTCAAACAGTCTCTTCATATAAACGTGCTCGAGCTCAGGTCCGTGCTGTATGCTCTCCAAGCTCTGAATTTGTACATGCTTTCCGGTCATATGGCTGTCCAGACAGACAACATGTGCATAGTCTGGTACATCCACAAGCATGGAGGAATGCATTTCTACCCTCTATGCAGGGTGGCAATGAGAGTTTGGGATTGGGCAGTGCAACACAACTTTCACCTGATGACGGTTCATGTTCCGTGGGTCAAAAACATGCTGGCAGACCACTTCAGTCGGTCATCAGCTCAGGCTCATGAATGGGAACTGGATCAGGGGGTAGTAGATGATATCTTCCTGCACTGGGGAACACCTCAGGTAGACCTGTTTGCGTCTCCTTACAATGCAAAACTTCCCATCTTCTGCTCACTCGCTCCAGGGTGAGGCATTTTTTGGAGGGACACTCTGTCTCTAGACTGGAAGGACAGATTCGTCTATGCCTTCCCCCGATTCCCTTGATTCCGAGGATCTTACACAAACTCAGCTCAGAAGGAGCTTACATGATCCTCATTGCTCCTTTCTGGCCCAGGTAAGTTTGGTTCTCTCTTCTGCAACAGTATTCAGAGGAACCTTCACTTCCTCTTCCTCTGTCACAACTTTTGCTGACCCAGGATCAGGGGACCCTGATTCATCCAGGTCTCAAATCCCTTCAGTTGCATGAGTGGCTCCTGCAAGACATAGCTCAAGCCCATTTCGGGGTCTCCCCACTTGTGGCTGAGATTCTGGTGGAGGCCAGAAAGCCTTCCACTGGATCTACCTATGCCATGAAATGGAAATGGTTCTCGATCTGGGCCTCTTCCAAGGATTTTGAGCCATCCTCATGCCCTGTCAAGAGAATTCTAGACTACAAGCATCATCTCTTTGACCTGGGTCTCAGCCATTCTTTTCTGAAAGTTCACATGGCGGCTATTTCCACTTACCATGTTACTTTTGGGGACAGAACTTTTGTGCAGCTGGAAGTCTCTAAGACTTTTCTTAGAGGGGTTCTCCATTTGAGACCCCCTATTCGTGTTCCTGACCCTCCTTGGGACCTGGATTTTATTCTTTGGAAGCTTGCCCTGCCTTCTTTTAATGCCAGTAGCCTCAGCAGACCTGAAGTTCCTATCCTGGAAGACTCTCTTCCTAGTGGCCATTACTTCAGCTCAACTTATTTCTGAGCTTTAGGTCTTGATGTGCAAAATCCCGTATCTGATTTTTCACAAGGAAAGTATGCCTCTGCTCACCAACCCTAAGTTTCTCCCTAAGGTGGTGGTGGAATCCACACTGAATCAATCCATTGAGCTACCTGCTTTCTTTATGCAACACTCCAGTCAAGGGGGGTACCTCTTGCATACTTTGGATGTTCATAGATTACTGAGATACTACGCCACTAGGAATAAGGATCTCAGGAAATCTGATCAGCTTTTTGTTTCTTTTGCTCACAAAAGAGATGGCAATGCGGTTACCAAGCAATGCCTATATAAATTGTTAGCTCATTGTATCACTTTCTGTTACGACAAGTATCACAAGACCCTGCCGGGTCAAGTCAGAGGTCACCCCACCCGGGGTGTCACTGCCTCTGCGGCTTGTTTCAAGAATGTGTCAGCGGCTGACATTTGTGCGGCTGCAACTTGGACTTCTGTCCATACCTTTACAAAACACTACAGTTTGGACATTGCCTCTTGCCATAGAGCAGGCTTCAGGTTGGCTGTTCTGCAAGGTCTCCTTTCTTGAGACCCTTACAGCGGGAGGTTCTATGGATGTGTAGTTTCCTCCTCCTGTGTGCTTCTCCTTGTTCTAGACTGCTTCAGACTCAGTCCTATATGTAATTACCTACTGCAAGAGCCCTCTTGAAGTAAGATAGTACAGTTACATAAGAACTTACCATTACAGTAGATCTTTAAGAGAGGCTCTTGCAGTAGGTAATGCCTTCCCGGCCTCCATCCCCCTTAGCTTTTTCAGCTCCTTTTCCAGGAAGGGAAATATCCACTTCTCTCTCATCTTGCCTTTTTTGCCCTTGGTGGGAAAGCACTGGAAGGCGAGCATGGGGGACCACTCCTTTATACTGACGTCACATGACGTCAGTCACCTGACATGGGGGTGGCCCCCCGCCAGAGACTGCTAGCTAGAAATTTTTTCATGGGGTCCTGATGCCTGCCGGCATCAGTCCTATATGTAATTACCTACTGCAAGAGCCTCTCTTGAAGATCTACTGTTACAGTAAGTTCTTATGTAACTGTACTTTCTGATGAACAAATACAAAAAAAAATCACATGAACTATGCATGCCAGACTACTACAGGAAAAACACCTAAACACATCTATTAACTACAGATTCCTGAAGCATTGTCACAAGACCAGCAATTCAATGGAAACAGACAGTAAGCACATGATTAAAAACACCTAATTTTAGCATACAACACCTTAAGGAATTGCTCTAAGAACGCACACACACAGGCAATCTTCAGACTTACAATTATTTATTTATTTAATTTTGGTAATCGGGTAGGCCCACTGAGACCAGGGGTCTCTTTTTCACGGGTGACCCGGGGTTAATGCAGAGAACATGAGGTACATCAGTATACAATATAGTGTAGGGAACAATGATAGACAATATGAGCACTGTGAGCAATTATAGGCACATCATACATCGAGATTCATCATTTATTAGTTACCAATTTCTTTAGCTAAGAAGAAAAACACAGAAAAAAAACTCCATCCACCAAAGACTCACTGTAGCACAGAGTTGTCATGGGGTTGAGGGTGCAGAAGGAAGATGAGGACACAGACTATATGGTGCAACACACCTCTGTGTGGTTTTATTCAGGGAGCATGCATAATCAGGCAGTAAATTAAAACTCTGAATAATTCAAAATAAAAGATCAATAACATAAAATTCTGTCACACCTTCAGTTGCAGGTTAGAAGTCCAGTGGCCAGTGAACATAAGAGCAATAATCTACCCTTGATCTATCTGTGACCCTAAGTTAAGCCTTCAGACATGGGTCTCCAGTACTCGACCCCTCCTGGAAGCATCAGGAGAGGGGACTGAGATCTTACCTCTGCCAAGTTAGGTAGCTGCTGAGTAGATCTCATCTCTGTATCTTCATTTGCAGCTTTTATACACTCTTTTGATCACTAGATCTACCATTTCATCCAATTAGGCTTTGAAACAGAGGTACAAATGGTTAAGCATAAAGTAAAAGCAGGCACACAAACAGCAGTTAAGGGATGGACCTCTTTAGGCCGATAGAGGTATAAAAGTTTAATAGCAATATATGTAAATGTCCTTTAAGTCCTACACTGATCACTGCCTTCCTGTAGGAACTATTAGTAATCTGGAAAAGAGGCTGATCCCACCCTCAGCAGCCATACTGCATGCAGACACAAGATACCAGCAAGCAGCAGATAAGAGGACATAATCTCTTCTTTCTTCACAACATTGCTAAAACCAACAAACAAACAGAAAATGCTTGAAACAGCTGTAATCTTGCAGGGTCCTTTCACAGAAACTGTTTAACACTGTTCATTGGTCCAGGTATTTTAAATTAACTTAAGAAAAACAAAATCCAGGTGGGACCAGTAAAGACTGGTGACAAAATAATAATAACAGGGGAAAGAGAAATATCAGATAGCTTGAGCAACTATTTCTGTACAGTTTTCCATGAAAAGACAGTATATGAAATGAAAGTTAGTAATACTGTAGGTACGATTCTAATTAAGAAAGGTGATGTACTCAGGGAACTTAAATTACTGAACGTAGATAAAGCAGTGGGACCTGACGGAATATCACCACACACACTGAAAGAACTAGTTGGTAGCCTGGCTGCTTCCTTAACTCATGTATTTAATAAGTCTTTGAATATCGTTGAGGTGCCAGAGGACTGGAGAAAGGTGGAGGTGGTGCCAATTCACAAGAAAGGTAATATACAGGAGTGCCAGAACTATAGGCCAATAAGTATTACATCTACTGTAGGCAAAATAATGGAATTGGTACTAAAAGAATTAATTATATCAATAGGAATTACACATAACAATGTTGACAGATCACAACACGGCTTCATGAAGGGGGAGGTCCTCTGTAACATGAACTTGCTTAGCTTCTATGAGACAATAAGTGAAGCACTGGATGAGGGGAATGTTGAGGATGTCATTAACTTGGACATAAGCAAAGCTTTGGATATGGTGCCTCACGATAAGTTAATGATGTGGTGCCTCATGATAAGTTAATACAAAAACTGAATATTAGTTATCCTAACATCCATCAGAATGTTAAAACTTGAAATTCTAACTGCTTGTCAAATAGAACTCAGAGGGTTAGGATAAACAGGTTCCTATCAAGTGAGGGTAATGTTACCAGTGGAGTTCCTCAGGGATCCGTTTTGGTACCTGTATTGTTTGGATTGTTCATATCTGACTTGGGAGGAGGGGGTCACAAATTGGCATATCAAGTTTGTGGATGACACCAAACTTGGTGGCATAGTCAATAATTTGGAGGAGTACAGCAGTTTCCAGAAGGATTTGGATCAGATGGCAGCATGGGCTGATGCGTGGGGAATGAAATATAACAAAAACAATGTATTGTGATTCGCATGGGTAAAAATAGTCTATGTAAAAATGATTTTCTTAATGGAATACAACTTACACTGGTCACATAAGAAAAAGACTTGGGGTTATAATTAGCTTTGACTGTAAGGCTAAGTAACATGTGAATTAAGTATTTAAAAAAACTAACTTTTTAATAAACTCAAGAGACTCTTCAGTCATAAATTCAAAAACATACTACTACCTATTTATAAATCATATATAAGACCATACACAGATTATTGTTTGCAGGTCTGGGGTGGGTTAAGTATACAGGGTAGAGATAAAAACTGAAAAAATGTAATGCAAAACCACTAAAATGATGAGCGATCTGAAAAACCTTCATTATGAAGACAGACTTAAACAATTATCACTGCATAGCCCACATAAGAGAAGAATCAGAGGGAATCTCTTATTATTTTACAGAATACAGTATGAAGAAGAACTATTAAAATATCTTAATATTTCCTTTAGGAATGAAGCCCATGATACCAGAAGTAACAATAGACAAATTGTAAACACAAATTTTAGGACAAACAACAGGAAGTTGTACTATAAGCAGAGAATAACTCACTGTTGACATGTACTACAGGATAAAATAATTAAGTAATAATGCACAAAAGGATGTCAGTTATGCTGGGATAACCTTACACCTGGGGAGACTGGGCACAAAACCAAGTGCAGCCAACACACCACAAGAGACTGGAAACAAGGCCAACTGCATCCAACACACCAAAAGTGAGATTATCCCAGCACAACCTACATTCAGCTGTGCATTATTTCTATTATATAATGGCTCTCATTTATTAATATTGTGGGGACACAAATGAGCACATGTAGATGGCTATTAGGCAGAAAGCAAGTGTTGGAACATCCCTTTTATGTGTAGGGACATCTATTTTATAGTATCAGTTGTACAGCTTTATTTTTTAATTTAATTACTTTTTTTGAAGAAACACTCTCCATGTGAAAGCACTGCATCATGGGTATGCAAATAATCAATTGTCTTTTATCACTATAGTGTGTTATGCAATACCAGGCAATTGGGCATTTGCACACTCATGATGCAGTGCAGTCATATGTGGTGTGTTTCCTCATAAAAAAATAAAACTGTAAAACTGATACTATAAAAGAGATGTTCCCATACTGTAAAGGAGATGTTCTGACACTCTTTATCTGCCTAACTATGAAATGTTTTAGCCATGACAAGAATGTTTGCCCCCCCCCCACAATACAACTAAATAAGGTTTTTATATTAATCTAAACTTTTGCTTCCACATTATAATGACAAGGTTTCAAGCTGTCTTAATAAAAGAAGCTGCAGTTTGTTGCTCGATCTGGTTTGCAGTCACCTGTATGTTTGGATTTGACATTATGAGGCTGTGCTTAGAAAATTTCAGTCTAATAAGCACACACTGACCATTCAGAGTCCAGGAAATTGTCTTGCAATTGTATAATAAATAGTAAGAGCATTGATTCCTTTAAATAAAAGTTGGATACATTTATGGATGAGGGTAACTTAAAAGACTATTAAACCAAGTATTAGGGTAGCTAATACATGGATTTTATATGTCTACTGCTGTGTTGACTGTTCCTAGTATAAATTTGTGGGGTGGGCACACGTCTTTGTAACTGCATTTCAAATGTTTATTTAAGCCAGAAAACAGCTTAACTTTACAAAGATTCAACACATTGCTCAGTATGTGTTTTAGCACTGATATACTGCTAATAGTAGCAGGATATACGACCACCTGGCTTTATTTCAGACCACAAGGTGTCAGCTTCACTTTTGACATGGGTGCCTCTGCTGCTTCGAGCAGCTGGGTGGACCCCTTCTGTCTGCCGGCTGCCTTCCTCGCTGCACTGCCCGCTGATCATCAGACTGAAGGTACGCTGCAGAAACTGGACTGTCCAGAACCATCGACTCTGCCTGCTGATGGGCTGCTGCAGTTCTTTAATTCTTTGCTACTGCTGTTTCCTCTCTGGACCTTAAGCTAATGTTATATTCTGATTGTGGTACTTGTTAATTCTCTCCAAATTGTCTTGTAAATCCTAAGTTAAACGTGAACCTAAGCCTGTTTACAGCAATTTTGCACTCTAAGGGTAGTTTGAAGTGTAAGTTCATTTAGGCTGCAGGTTTGTAGATTGTAAAATATTACAGCTCTCTTTGTTTTAAGGTCCAGTGATAAGTTACCCTGGACCAGAGAGTAAGTTTAAAGTGATACAGTTTTTTCTGCTTAGACCAGATTCCATTTGGGTCACAGTTGTAAGCTTTGCCCTGCAAATAATCCAATTTCTCTTTCACTTTCTGTCCTTCTATCTCCTTGCTGCTTGAAATTTTATGCCCACCCTCCCATCCCCCACCTCCAGCCTTTATTACATACTCCCCTCGGCACCACCCCTAGCAATGTTCATCCTCCCCTCTCTCTAATATTGCAACTCCTCTTAAAGATACAGAATGCAGCTATTAGGCCTAACACTTTGGTGACCCAAGGTGGTACCGTCCCAGTGGGAAAACTGTATCGGAGCAAACATGGGACTCATTGAGCTCCCATCAAAGTAGTCCTGTGCCAGCTACTCATGGGCACACTAGCCACTATAGCCACTGTGAGCCTTACTGTCTCTTGGATCTATAGGGTGGCTGACCCCCTAAAAATAGCTCCATGGTGTACATATGTCCAACCAGTGGAGTCGGATTTTACCTTCTCAAACATTATAGCAGAGGGCTCTCCCCTGACCGTGGTCCTTGGTGGTCTGAAACTAGGGTACCTTTGGAGACCCTCTCATAAGGTCAGGCGTTATGACCGGAGGTCACAGAACAAGGAGATACCCCCCCTTTAAGGCATCTACTCTGGCTCCTGCTGTTGACACTTGCACTAGCAAGGGACATTGAACTAAACCCAGGACCGCCATCCCAGTCCATATCTGCACGGGCGGGCTGGCCAGTGGTTAAAGGGCTGAAGGTGGCCCATCTAAATGTCAGAAGCCTGCTCCCAAACCTAACGGAACTTCATGTCTGCGTAACTCGGCACAGTCCTGACATTCTTGGAATTACAGAAACCTGGCTGAAGCCTTCCACCCCCAGCTCAGCATGTGCCTTCCCTGGTTACGACCTTATCCGCCGAGATCGTCCGGGAAGTAAGAGAGGTGGTGGCATCCTGGTCTACTACAGGAAACATCTAAACCTGTCCACCCTCCCTGATCAACAGACCATGCAGTCCCTCTGTGAGGCTCTGCACACGGTACTGTTACTAGGGATGGCAAAAAAGATTCACATTGTATTAGCATACAATCCTCCAAAAGGAGGCATAGAGGGACTGACTGGTCTCCTTGGTGCAGTTGGTGCTGCAACACAGCAGAATGAGCTAATCATTCTGGGTGACCTCAACCTAAATTGGTTGGGTGGCAATGCCAAGGCCTTTGAACCCTCACTTACCAGTCTCTCTCTCACTCAACTTGTCAAGGATCCTACCAGATGCCCTACTAGTGGTGGTAAGGGCTCACTCCTGGACTGGATCCCGACAAATAGACCAGATAGGATCAGCTCGTCGGGTATCCTACTGGACTCTATCTCTGATCACTCCCCAGTGTACTCTGTCTGGAGGGTACCACATCAAAAAATTCCCCATAAAATTATCCAGATCAGAGACTACTCCAAGTTTGATCTGTCCTCCTTTCAAAATGACATCAAGTACACAGATTGGGGGGCAGTTTGGAATGCTAAGGACCCCGGATCCGCTGTCGGTTACTTTATTTGCTCTCTAAGGGCCTTGCAGGAGAAGCATGCCCCCCTCATCAGATGGAGGGTGAGGGGAATGGCTACTAAATGGCTTCATGGTAGCCTCCTGGCACTCCTCAACACTAGAGATAAGTGCTGGGCCAAGTTCAAGGCCATGGCTGGCCAAGCCGTCTTTCTGAGATATAGACAACTCAGAAATGAATGCAAAAAGAACATTAGGATTGCCAAGAGTGAATTTTGCAAATCTGCTTTATTGAACTCAGCTAGGGATCCTAGAAGGTTCTGGAGGAACATTAAACAAGTTGTGAGTGGTACACAGAGCACTGAGTCCACGGGCATGATAATCGATGGTTTGAGCTGTAACAACTCGGGAACCATAACCAGCTCCTTCAACCATTATTTTGTGGATCTGTCGGAGCACACCTCGTCGTTCCCAAATGATGATGGTGTCAGTGGCAACCAGCCCACAGCACCATCTTCACTCCGCCCGCCTTTTCTGTTCAGGGCAGTGGTAGTTCAAGAGGTGCAGAAACTGCTAGCGGGACTCTCCTCCTACTCAAGTGCCGGACAAGATGGCTTAGAACCCAAGCTCCTCAGTCTTGGTGCCCCCTGGCTGGCCCCTCTGGTGGCACACATTTTCAAACTGTTCCTGGCAACTGGAGTTATCCCAGACATATGGAAGGTTGCCAGGGTAGTCCCAATCCTTAAACAAGGGAACCCTAAGCTGATAGAGAACTATCACACTGTATCTAACCTGTCGGTGGCTAGCAAACTACTGGAGAAAGTTGTGGCAGGGCAACTCTCAGAGTACTTACTGGCGCATGACATAATGACTCCTGTACAGCATGGATTCAGGAAGGGGCATGGTACCTCATCAGCCCTAGTTACTGTTACATCACGGATCAGGGAGGCCATGGACCAGGGTAAACTCTCAGGGGCCCTCTTCATTGACCTCTCAAAGGCATTTGACCTGGTCAACCATGCCATGCTGTCGACTCAGCTTAGAGCAATTGGTCTTTCCACTGCTGCTCTTAGCTGGTTCGACAACTACCTATATGGTAGAATGCAGCTGGTCAAATTTGGCAAAGAGCTTTCGGGTCCCATCCCAGTAATGGTAGGGGGATCCCCCAATGCTCCGTCCTTGGACCAATGCTCTTCTCCATTTTTATAAATAACCTCCCTGAAACCACAGCCCACTGTAAACCAATTCTCTACGCAGATGATCTGGTTATTCTGTCTCACTCCCATGAGGTGGTGGTCTTCAATCAACAACTGAGTGAAGATCTTATAAACATTCAGGCATGGATCCTGAACCACAAGCTTGTCCTTAACTTAAAAAAACCCAGGCCATGCTCTTTGGGTCCCGGGCAAAGATTAAGGCCGCCCGTGTGCCATTCTGTGTATCCGGCAAGGGAGATGTCCTGATCCCTATCACGGACAACTTCAAATACCTGGGAGTAATGCTGGACCCACAGCTCAACCTTGGCCTTCATATTCAGAGGATATGTAAAACAGTCAACTGTAAACTGGGTCTGGCCTACAGGGCAAAAAACAACCTCACACCAGCCACGCTTGCTGCCCTTGTGAGAGGGATGCTTCTCCCCTCTTTGTATTATGGGCTACTGCTGTTTGCTAGCACCATTAAGGCCCATCTCTCCAGGTGGTAGACGGCTTATAACAATATCTGTCGCTTCGCCCTATCGGCCCCTGGCTCACTTACTCACTGTGAGCTCTACAACAAGCTACACTGGCTCTTGCCTACAAAGCACATTGACTTTGTCCTTGGTTGCTTCACTGGTAAGGTCCTCAACATGGGTACCTCTCCAGAGTGGCAAGCTTGGCCCAAACTGCCCCTCGTCATATCACCTTAGGTCTCAGGGTCTGCCACACCAAGGTACCTGTGACTAGGACCAAGATGGGTGAAAGGGACTGCAGCATGCTCCTAAACTTTGGAATACCTTCCCAACCCAGGTCCATGCTGCCTCTTGCAGGGCAGCCTGGCGCTGTTCCCCTATGAAGCCATCTTAAAAGTGCATCGGCTCATGATGTCAAACCCCCATGACATATGTTTAGCACTTGCACCATACAAAACTGCTGGCCTTAAAATGTAGTATTTCTGTACTGCCCCAACTTGATGCAAGATGTGTAATCTTACCTGTAGTCTCTTGACGTGTAACCTGTTCCTAATCATGAGATGTGTAATCTTACCTTGTAGTCTCATGATGTGTAACCTGTTCCTAATTATGTGATGTGTAATCTTACCTTGTAGTCTCATGATGTGTGACCTGTTCTTAATTATGTACCATGTTGTCCCAAGTGTGTAAGTATGTAATTTCCTGTAGTCTCCCGGGTCGTACCTGAAAATAGGCAAATTGCCTTGTCTAGTGTACTTACCTGATTAACAAAAGCTAAATAAAATAATAATAAATAATAAGGTCCTTTGCTTAGGGTTTCTTTTTCGGAGGGGAGGGTTTCATGTTTTTGAATCACCAATATGCAGACTAAAGAAAATGTCTGCAATGGAAAGAGAAAGAACAGTGAAAGATCTAGAGGGAAGATGTGACCGTGAGTGGGCATCCCACAGCCAGAAAAGAAAAGACAGAACACCAAAGGAAAAGTTAGAAAAGTGCTGTTGCAACAGTCTTAGAAAATGGTTTATTCATGGGATGTCCCTACTTTGTTTACAGGTCCACAGTCCTGTGCAAGAGAAATTAAACTTCACCCAGTGCTTGGGCTAGACAGGTATCTACCCTGTCAAAAGTCTATAGCTGAATTCAACAATCAGACTGCAGCACAGATAAAACCTGGACTGGAGTTATTAATCAGAAGATGATGACTCTTGTGGTCAGTATAGTAAGCATATTTCCTTATAACCATGTAATATAACTAAGAATGGGTGCCTGTGGTAAGTTTATTTGATGAAATGGGGGCGGAGGGATAAGCTACTTGACCTTTGGACTTGCAGCTTAATCTGCTTCCAGTTTCACTCACTGAACTTACCCCCTTGTTCTTCACAGACTCCCATGCATAATCCTCTGTATACCTCCCTGAGTCTCTATCATATCCCCTTTCTCCCTCATCTTCTATAATGAGTACATGTTAAGGATTGTCAGCATTTCTTGGTTGTTTTTACGCTGCTGCCTGTGTATCATTTAGTCACCCTCTGCTATATTCTTTCAAGTTTCTACTTATCTTTTCTAGATGATAGTTCCAGAACTGTACACAGTACTCCTGATGTGCTCGGACTAGTGACCTGTACAGTGACATGATTACCTTTCCACGCTGTCTTGTGAATCCGTGGCTGACACATCCCAGTAATTATTTTAGGTTTCCCATACATTCTCTCACTAACTGGAACTTTTCAAGTTACTGTTTATCATAATTTCAGATCTCTTTCATTATGTGAGGATTTCACAGTGATGGCATCTATACTATATTTTTCATGTGGGTTCCGCTTGCAAAAATGCTTAACTTTACATTTTTTGGCACTAACTTTTAACTGCTGTACACCTGATCACTGTCCAAGGCTGTTTACATCCTTCTGCATTGGTATTTACTCACCTGGTAAAGGTGATTATACCTGCAACCTTTATGGTGCTCAGAAATTCCTCAAAAATGGGTAATCCTCCATCCATCCATTGACTGATGCATGATCATAAATTTTTTGGAGTGCCAGATGCCAAGCCCCCAGCCATGAGAACATTCTCCAGTAAGAAACTTCCCTAGCAGAGAAACAAAAGAAAAAACACAAACACCCCAAGGAAACCCACTAGCAGGGTAATAAACAAATGACCACCCAGAAAAGACTGCCACTGCATGGTAAAAAACACACCAAGAAAACAGGAAAAAAAGTGCCTTACAGGATACCAAGCTTAAGCCATTGTAGAACAACCTATCATCACCAGGCTGGCAGTATAGCCTAGGGGTTAGAGTAATGAGCTGTGAATGGGTTTGGTACATCCAGCAGACTTGGGATTGATTCCTACAACCTCCACTTGCATACTGTGTGACTCTGAGCAAGGCACTTAACCTTCCCAGTGCTCCCAGGTCACCCCTGAAAACAGGCAGTTGTGCCTAGTGGGCCTTGCCTGGTTACCAAAGACTAAAATAAAATAAATAAAACAATCCTGGTTACTCAGAAAAAACAGAACTGTGGACAAGACTACGGATAGACTCAATTCAACTCACTTTATTTTTAAAAAGTGCAAGTCAAAAATTATCCAAGCATTTCTACAAATAATAAAAGATACAGCAGTTTAAAACACATGCACAATTAAAAACATATATAATCAGCAGTATTCCATGAACAATAATTTATCCACAATCCAAGAAGTCGAAATTAAACAAATGGGTTTTTAAGGTCGATTTAAAGCTCTCCATGGTTGGGCACTCCCTTACCGAACGAGGTAGTGAATTCCACAGGGTAGGGGCCATAAATGAAAATGCCCTGGCACCAGAAGTCTTCAAACAGACCCTGGAAATCTCCAGCAATCCTTTGTCAGCAGAGCGGAGTGGGCAGAAGGGGCAATAAGGACTCATGAGTTCTTGCAGGTAATGCGGACCCTGTCCATGTCGAGCATTACAAGTCAGAAAACTGACCTTGAAGGGGACTTGCCACTAAACTAGCAGCCAGTGCAGGCTGCGGAGCACATGTGTGACATGACAGGCTTGAGATACACCTGTCACCTGCCTATCCGTTACATTCTGCACCAACTGCAGGCAGCGAATGTCAACCCCTGGGATCCCTAGGTATAGATAGTTGCACCAGTCAAGGTTTGAGGTCACAAAGGCATGGACAAACCTTGGAAGGTCATCAGGCAGGACCAGGTGTTTAATCTGGGTGATATTCCACTGATGGTAAAAAGAGGATTTGATGACGGATGACACCTGGGATTTAAGCATCAGCTCATTTATCAAAAATAATGCACAGACTGCGCACCTAGTCTGAGGTCAACAACTGATTGCACCTGAGCCAAAGCCCAGAGGTCTGCCCCACCAGTTGCCCCTCAATCTGACAACTCGGGTACATAAGCAACACCTTGGTCTTGTCAGAGTTCAACCTCAATCAGCTGGCACTCATCCAGTCCTGCATCTCGGTGAGGCAGTTGTTAAATACCAAGGCTGCATCATCCTGCTCGGGCACAAAGGATATATGGAGATGAGTATCATCTGCATAACAGTGAAAACTCAGCCCATAATGCCTCACAATGTCTCCCAAGGGCAGTATATACACCGCGAACAACATGGGTGACAACACAGAGCCCTGGAAAACCCAACAAGGCAGGGAGACTGGGTCTGAGGAAAAAATTCTGGACACCACTCTCTGAAACCTACCAGTGAGGTACAAATGGAACCACCTGAGGACCTTACCCAACTCCACAGATGAGCCGCAGGCACTTTAGTGGCACACCGTGGTCCACAGTGTCAAATGTAGCACAGAGATCAAGGAGAACCAAGATGGAACTGGTCCTCAGATCTCTCACAATCAGGAGATCATTGAGCACCTGAACAAGCGCCATCTTGGTACTATGCCTCTTCCTAAAAAACGACTGAAGAGGACCATAGATCTCATGGATGGTAAGATGATACTCCAGCTGCAGCGTGACCGCCTTCTCAATAACCTTCCCACAAAGGAAGGTTAGGGACAAAACCTGTATTACTAAGACAATCGGGGTCAAGAAAAGATTTCTTAAGGAGGGGTTACTACTGCCTCCTTCAGGGTGTCCGGAAATACATCTGTTTCTAAAGAACACCCAACTATCTCCACTAGGACTGGGATGATAACCTAAATGCACACCACTAGGAGGTGAGTTGGGCCCGTATCCAAACTACAGCAGGTTGGCCGCAAACTCTGGATGATCCTCATGACGTCCGTGATCGCCAACTGGTCGAAGTCAGACCAGACAAACTGAGGAGCAGTGACCTCCCACCGACCATCGCAATCTCCATTGGAGCAGGCCACACAGATATCAGACCTGATGCTGGCAACCTTATCTGCAAAGAACTGAGCAAACACATCACACTTTCCTTGTGACAATGCTTTCCATGGCTGGAGACAGGCTGGATTGCATAGTCTGTCCACAGTCTGGAAGAACTGGGCTGGTCGATTCTATGCAGCAGCGATCTCCCTGGACAGAAACTCTGCTTTCTTACAGGAGATAGCTGACTGATAGTCCTTATAATGGAACATCAGTCTAAGCCTATCAGCATCCAAGCTGGATTTCCACTGCCACCGCTCTAGCCTTTGTCTAACTCTCCTCAGCTCTCTCAAAGTCCCATCAAACCAAGGGGATCAAGGGCGAAGACTGAATGGATGAATGCGGACAGGAGGTACGGAATCCAGATCCTCCATCACAGCCCTATTATAGATCTGCAGCAGATTCTCTGGATCCGTACTTACACTCGGCATGCCTGATAGATCCAGCACCACATTGGACAACAAAAAACATACCAGAAAGGCCGGCAAGGGCACCACCTAGAAAAGAGGGAACTAGGCAGATGCTGCAGTGACTCACTCAGGATTACCCAGTGTATGCTCTGAATCAATTGGAGTCAGACCCAGGTTAGTTGGTCCCCAGTGTCATATGTACCCACTATAGCATGGTGCACCAATACAGCCCTACTGCTGATAGATACAAATGGTTTCTGCCATCCAGGTTCCCAGGCAGGTAGTGAATTCCACAGGGTAGGGGCCATAAATGAAAATGCCCTGGCACCAGAAGTCTTCAAACAGACCCTGGAAATCTCCAGCAATCCTTTGTCAGCAGAGCGGAGTGGGCAGAAGGGGCAGTTAGGACGCATGAGTTCTTGCAGGTAATGTGGACCCTGTCCATGTCGAGCATTATAAGTCAGAAAACCGACCTTGAAGGGGACTTGCCACTAAACTAGCAGCCAGTGCAGGCTGCGGAGCACATGCGTGACATGACAGGCTTGAGATACACCTGTCACCTGCCTATCCGTTACATTCTGCACCAACTGCAGGCAGCGAATGTCAACCCTGGGATCCCTAGGTATAGATAGTTGCACTAGTCAAGATGTGAGGTCACAAAGACATGGACAAACCTTGGAAGGTCATCAGGCAGGACCAGGTGTTTAATCTGGGTGATATTCCACTGATGGTAAAAAGAGGATTTGATGACGGATGACACCTGGGATTTAAGCATCAGCTCATTTATCAAAAATAATGCACAGACTGCGCACCTAGTCTGAGGTCAACAACTGATTGCCCCTGAGCCAAACCCAGAGGTCTGCCCCACCAGTTGCCCCTCAATCCGACAACTCAGGTCATAAGCAACACCTTGGTCTTGTCAGAATTCAACCTCAATCAACTAGCACTCATCCAGTCCTGCATCTCGGTGAGGCAGTTGTTAAATACAAAGGCTGAATCATCCTGCTCGTGCACAAAGGATATATGGAGATGAGTATCATCTGCATAACAGTGAAAACTCAGCCCATAATGCCTCACAATGTCTCCCAAGGGCAGTATATACACCGTGAACAACATGGGTGACAACACAGAGCCCTGGGAAACCCAACAAGGCAGGGAGACTGGGTCTGAGGAAAAAATCCCGGACACCACTCTCTGAAACCTGCCAGTGAGGTACAAATGGAACCACCTGAGGACCTTACCCAACTCCACAGATGAGCCGCAGGCACTTTAGTAGCACAACATGGTTCAAGGTGTCAAATGTAGCAGAGAGATCAAGGAGAACCAAGATGGAACTGGTCCTCAGATCTCTCGCAATCAGGAGATCATTGAGCACCTGAACAAGCGCCATCTTGGTACTATGCCTCTTCCTAAAAAACGACTGAAGAGGATCATAGATCTCATGGATGGTAAGATGATCCTCCAGCTGCAGCGTGACCACCTTCCCAATAACATTCACTACAAAAGGAAGGTTAGAGACAGGCCTGTAGTTACCAAGACAGTCGGGGTCAAGAAAAGATTTCTTAAGGAGGGGTGTTACTACTGCCTCCTTCAGGGTGTCCGGAAATACATCTGTCTCTAAAGAACACCCAACTATCTCCACTAGGACTGGGATGATAACCTAAATGCACACCACTAGGAGGTGAGTTGGGCCCATATCCAAACTACAGCAGGTTGGCCGCAAACTCTGGATGATCCTCATGACGTCCGTGATCGCCAACTGGTCGAAGTCAGACCAGACAAACTGAGGAGCAGTGACCTCCCACCGACCATCGCAATCTCCATTGGAGCAGGCCACACAGATATCAGACCTGATGCCGGCAACCTTATCTGCAAAGAACTGAGCAAACACATCACACTTTCCTTGTGACAATGCTTTCCATGGCTGGAGACAGGCTGGATTGCATAGTCTGTCCACAGTCTGGAAGAGCTGGGCTGGTCGATTCTATGCAGCAGCGATCTCCCTGGACAGAAACTCTGCTTTCTTACGGGAGATAGCTGAATGATAGTCCTTATAATGGAACATCAGTCTAAGCCTATTAGCATCCAAGCTGGATTTCCACTGCCACCGCTCTAGACTTTGTCTAACTCTCCTCAGCTCTCTCAAAGTCCCATCAAACCAAGGGGATCAAGGGTGAAGACTGAATGGATGAACGCGGACAGGAGGTATGGAATCCAGATCCTCCATCACAGCCCTATTATAGATCTGCAGCAGATTCTCTGGATCCGTACTTACACTCGGCATGCCTGATAGATCCAGCACCACATCGGACAACAAAAAACATACCAGAAAGGCCGGCAAAGGCACCAACTAGAAAAGAGGGAACTAGGCAGATGCTGCAGTGACCCATTCAGGATTACCCAGTGTATGCTCTGAATCAATTGGAGTCAGACCCAGGTTAGTTGGTCTCCAGTGTCATATGTACCCACTATAGCATGGTGCACCAATACAGCCCTACTGCTGATAGATACAAATGGTTCCTGCCATCCAGGTTCCCAGGCTGTTTGTAAGTCGAGGAGCTCTGAGCACTGTAAAGGTTGCAGATATAATCACCTTTACCAGGTGAGTAAATCTCATTATCCCCTGCAACCTTTTTGGTGCTCAGAAATTACTCACAAATGGGACTTCATAGCAGTACCAGAAAGAAATCCCAGGTGGGAATACAGTACCTGTGGTACAGGGAACCTGAAAATAACTGGAAGCTGCGCTCCACCAAACAGCATTTCAAGCACTGATGCTATGTTGGGTAAGAAAGGGCAGACAAAGTGTATACAGAGAGCCAGCCAATCACTGCACCCCCTGCCTGTATGGATTTGCCCTCTCTACTACCCAGCAATACAATAAAGCACTGGTGGAATGGTTCGTAACATCAAAAGTGTTTCATAGTTCCCATTGAAGACAACAACAATTTGTTACCCTGCTCCAACATGATAGTGTCCCTAGTAGGAGTCCTGACTAGCATTATACCTGAAGGACAAGGAACATTTCATACCAGAATGGAAGACTGCAGACGCAATGAGCAGATCCTGATAAGGAACACTATGGATAGAGGGTGACAAGCCACATCCAAATCTCCCCAGACTGAGGCATGTGAAAGAGATGATACTCCAGGCCATGGGAAATGATTGCACTACGTTCTCTGACTGAAGAATAGGATGGGGCTGAGAAGCATGAGTCCAATGATAAGCGAGGAAAACAACTGATCAAGCCTGGGCATGCTCAAGCCTGGCTTGAACTTAGTGCCTGGTTCGGCATAGCTTGATAGCTATAATCAATGGAAAGCCAAGGTCAAGCCAAGTCAGTTATGTTCCAGGTAAGCATTTTTAGCAGCCTGAGCAGTTACTGTAATATCTGAAACCTTGAACTTCAGTGTCAAAAATGGCCCGCGGTAGCCAGGGCTCAGCTTGAGTGTTGGCTCATCCAGTCAAGCCAGACTCCCGTCTTGGTTCTGGCTTGACTGGCTCTAACTGAAAACATCCTGGTTTGCCCCCCCCCCACCCCACATGGCAAGGAAATGTGCTGGGCACTCCAGAACCTGTAACAGGTGCACTCATCTGGCTGGCCATACAGCTGGCAGCACAATAGCAGGAATGTCGACTAGTATGGAAATCAGCCATGACAAAGGTGTAGAATGGCCTTCACAGGGCCAGATGAAGCTGTCAGGAAAAGCAGCTGAGGTCAGGACTGATAAAGGTCACCCGTACTGACTACCCTGCCTATTGGGGCATCCAAAATGTGCCAATCTAATGAACCATACCAGGTACGGCCATCCTTCTCATAAGGTCCTAAGGTACCCCCTAGGCACCAGTGCCTGATATCAGGAGTGACCCAGGAGCTTAAGGATAGCTAAGACACTGACAGCCACACCACATACAGTTGGGACTCACATCCCCGGGATGTGCCAAGTCCCTTCACAGCTCATCGCAGTAGATGCAAAGCTACACTGCCTGGCCCACATTGTGTGGAAAAAAGGCATGAACTGTACCCTGACCACAGCACAAGGGGCCCATCATACAGTGCTCCCACCTGTTCATAGGACTGCCCAGGTGGTCAACCAACATGAAAATTTGGGAGGGGCTAGACATTTTGCAAGGCTGGAATCTTCTTCATAAATGCTGGGGTCTGGGGGCTGTCAGGTAGTGTACGCGTGCAAGATGATATCCAACTCATTGGGGTGACACCCATTACTCAGTAAGCATCTGAATAAGCCCCTGAGAAGACCTATGCCACTCCACCTGGGTGGGTGTCACTGAGCAGAACCAGCTTGCTGGATAATTCAGCTTACCAGCCAGGTGAGAAGCTGAGAATGACCACAGGCCATGTCCTGCCTGTCATATGCCCGAGCTTGGCCTTCTAGGACTGCAGGCCAGCTGGTCCCATAATCTGCTTTAAATGTACGGGCTCGGTCTGAAAACATTGTTCAAAGAGTGCAGGCCAACTGGTCCCATGTGTGGGGTTCCCAACCTACCTGGCTTCCTGTATTTTCCATAGACTTGCATGGGCTAGACGGGAGAACAGCGCACTTTGGCTTCCATAGGAAATACCATAACCTACCAGTAAACACTGGAGAAGTGCAACTGAGTTATAGGGGAATTGCCAAAGCCATCTGGGATCACTGCCTATGTCTAGGACCTATTTTGGAGCTGGTGCCTGCCAAGGGAAGCCCATGGTGTCTTTTTCACTGCAGGTCCTAGGAAAAGGAGGTATACAATGACTGGTTGGTTGGAATGTGGCCACCTGGATCCATCACTCCCTGTCAGGTTGTGGACTGTCTCCTCCATTAGGTGTGAGGCTCATGTGCGGCAAGCTGATTGCATTGTGGTACCACTGTGCTGGAACCAGCTTCGAACCCAGTTGACTAGGGTTCTAGCCCAGACCACTAAACACTATACTGCACCTTGCGCACTGTGTTGTAGGCAGATTGACTCCTTAAATGGGACTGGGTGACATGAGCTGAGTGATTGACTCTGTGGGCCACTACCTAAGGGAAGATTGTGCCTGGCTGATTGGACCACACAACCCTCTTGATCCAGATCCAGGTATGCCTGTGGGGGCTCTGTTGTTCTGGACCTTCTTGGTCCTGGTGGCCTGGTCTATTGAAAAGGTGAAGGAGGTGCCCTGGATCATGTCCCCATTGGTCCAACAGTTAGAAACTGCTGAGGCAGGGAAACGGTGAGTAACAAGGGATACAAGGGGAAAGCAAAGGGCTGGTCAGCATAGTGGAAGCCTATAGAATAGCCCAGAACCTGCCCAATATAGCTGCTGGGGCAGGATATCCACACAAAATGGCCAGTGGTCCCATGAGCCCGTGGTTCTGGGAAATGCTGGGCAACATGGCCATTATCTCGCTTGACTAGGCGCCTCATGAGATGCCGCTAGTTGGCCGACGCCCACTGACCATCTTGCTGTTTTGGGTGGACAATGTAGATGTTGAAGGGACCAGTGGCTAGGTGTTGTGCTGCATTTATGGAAAAGTGCCCTCCCGAAGTCCCCTTCAGCACCATTTGACACACAGACTGGAACTGGGGACTCTTCTCATGGGAGTTCGGCCCCCTAAACATGGCAGCCTTGAGGTCCCAGGCAGTCTGAGAAGAGTAAGATTCCAGCCCTAGAGGAATGCTGGGAGCGGCCCGTTACATTGCCCAAATCATGGCGGCTGCAAGATCCCAGGCAGTCCAAGAAGCGCAAGATCCCGGCCATAGGGGAATGTGGGGAGGGAGCCCCATTGCCTCAGAAGAAGAAGCCCCCCTCAACAAGGGGCGAGTGCCTCCACCAGCCATAGAAAATACAGAAACAACGGTGTTTTACAATGTGCACCGGAGCACCCCAAAGGCTTGCAAGGCTGTGGAGGGGCCAATGGTACATGGAGACCATCTGTCCCATTATTGCTGCAGCAAGGGAGGTAAGATGGATTAACTCCTATTGAGATTTGTTTACTGTTGCCCTGGGTAGTGCTGGACCCTGCCAAGGAATGTTGCTGTCATTGAGTTGCCCTACTACACCCGCTGAGGCCACTGCATACTCATTCTTTCCCTTCTTCGCTTATGGCTGCTGCATAGGAAAGAGATGGGACTCTACTGGAGGGTCCCATAACCTCAGACACAGTGCTTAACAAGCCACCAGGTCACCAGCTGACCCCTGATACTGCTGTTCATGTAGCTTAAATATATATATCATATTGCTTCTTATGCTGTACAGTCAAAGCATATAGGGGGTTAATTCACTACTCTGGACCATCAGACTGAGGTCAGTGATTCCTCCTTACTGCATGCAGCCTTGCAAGATGACACATCATGCCACTGCTGTAAATATAGCTACCGAGGATCTTGATTTCTGCAGCCTTCCTGAGGAATCGATGTCATTATGGCTATATGGCATTCAAGCACTGATCTTGCGCGAGCTGCCATTTTCAGAATGATGGTCATGAGATTTCGAGCGCACAGGCTCCAGCAGCAGAGGAATGCAGGGGAGGGTTGCCAAACAGGGAGAGACATTGCCAGAATGGCCCGGGTACCCCAGGGCATGAGAAGAGGTACAACAGGGCCCCAGATCCTTCCCCTCCCCTTGTCAGATGCATGGCAGCCGGCCGGAAAAAATGCTGCTACGGCAGGGAAAGGCATCTGAATGGAGGAGCCACTCCAATGGCAAGGCTAAGGCCACTTTAATTTAACCCTTGCAGGCAGGTAAAGTACACAGAGTGCGACTGAGCTCATGTCTTGGAACTGCTTGCTGATTATTAATATGGGGAGTTACCAGGGACCCAAGGCTCCAAGCCGGTGCAGTGATTGAGGTAGGAACACACAGTATGCAAGTGGCTGTTGTGGGAGTCAAACCCAGTTTCCCTGGAAGCATGCCGCATGGAGGAGGAGGAGGAGTGAGATGCCATAACCTCCTGCACAATGAGTTAAAAAAAAGAAAACAACCGAAGGGTCACCCTTATGAGCCACACTATCTGTTGCCCAGTGCCTACCACCATTGTAGTTTGTTGTGGTTGCTGCCTGTCATGGAGTGGATGCTACATGAGGGTTCATTCCTCAGAGAGCAAGCTGGAGGGGATGCTACATGAGGGTCCTGACCAAGTCAGGGGGTCTTAAGCTAGGATGCTACTGGAGGGTCCAGCTTGGCTTGTGCCCCTGTCTGTGCACTGGGAGCTGTTTGCTATTAAGTAACATGGATACTCCAATCATGCAGACAAGTTAGGAGAAAATCCTAAGGTTAACACAGGCTCATCTGTTGACGTGTACTATGAGAATAGACAGGGTGAAAGAAAAGTAATTGTATAGAAAAAAGTTACCTGTAAGTAGGGAGCGACTACAGAGCGCTTCTATAAATGCATGAAGAAAAACTGGAGAATGTTTTCATGGCTAGGGGCTTGGCCTCTGGCACTCCAAAAGATTTATGATCGCGCATCAGCCAAAGGATGGATGTAGGATTACCCAATTGTGAGGCATTTCTGAGCACCAGAAAGGTTGCAGGGGATAAATGTCTTATTCCTTCTTTTGTATCTACCCTCCTGCACAACTCTGACTCACCTTACTTGAACATACTGAACAAGGTAGGTCCCAGCATCGACCCTCCTCCCCTTGTAACATTCTTTATGTTTTAATTTACCATTCAGTATCACCCTTTGAGTACTGGCTAATGGACAGTTGCCTATACATCTTGTCAGTTTCTCCCTGACTCTGATTAACTTCTATCGTGTACTTGGAGATTAAGTGGGGCAAGGGGTCTGGGAGTACTAGCACCATCCCTTTAGCGGCTGCCATTTGTCCTAGTGCTCCTTCCTTCCTTCCTTCCTTCCTTTGTAGTGGTTTAGGGCACTGAGCTGCAAATCTGGAGACCTGGGTGTGAATCCCATTAGCCCCCACTTGCATACTGTGTGACTGAACAAGTCACACCTGGAAAAAAGCTCTGGCTTAGTGTGCCTTTCCTGGTTAAACAATTTTCCCTTTTCTTTCTTTCTTTCTTTCTTTCTTTCTTTCTTTCTTTCTTTCTTTCTTTCTTTCTTTCTTTCTCAATAGGGTTTGCTGTAGAGGTAGAACACTGTGCCATCCTCTCCTGGACTTGCTACTAAAGTGCTTGTAGGTGCCTCTGATGTGTCATTTTTAATGCCATCTGTCATGTGAGTGTGCCCCTGCTGTTGGAGTTGATGAGTGGGTGCAGTTACAGGCACTCTTGTGAATTGATCTACTCCCTCTATACACTTGACATAGGTTCACAGGCCTTGGATAGCCAAAACTGATTGGGGAAGTGTCCAAATGAATGCTGAGAGTCAAGCTCAGTCTCCAAGGCAGAGGCCTGGCACCCACCGGTGTTTGTACTAGCTGTACTGTACCCTATCATCAGGCAACAGGCAGCAATAATGCTTCATTGCATGGAGTAAATCTAGGAAGTCAGTTTTATATAAACCTCTCTTGCTGATATCCCTTACAATGGAAATGACCACTACAGACACACTGTGTGTGTGTTTGTGTGTGTGTATTTTATATGCTAGGCAAAAAAGAAACTCATGAGAAAGTAGCTGTCCTCCCCACTGGTTTTGCTGTTTCCGCAGGTACTTATTTTATTTAAAATTTGGTAAACAGGAAGGGCACGCTGAGCCAAGGCTCATTTCCAGGTGCAACTTGGGGGAAGGGTACAAAATTGGGAGATTGCACACATGGTGCAATTAGCAATAATTTAGACAGAAATATAAAAATGATACATCAGTAGAAAGAAATGTTAAAGGCATGGTGAAATAACAATCATTTATATGGAATAATATATACGTTATATGTCATTAGCTGGAACGTTACATAAATAATAACACAAAGTCATCGAACATTGTAAATAGACTAACAAAAGACTGGTGCCTGCATGTTACATGCACAGTAATACAATGCAAGTAGATTAGAAAGGATGAGAAATCCAAGTCAGTAGTAAAAATTGTACACTTTGGAGTAAAAGCATGTGCAATCGTGGGGTTGCACAAGCAGGCTGAGTGGAAAGCCTTAGTAGATGCTTTAGAGAAGAGAGGGTGGGGGAATGCTGGAGGTAGGAGGGGAGCTAGTTCCAGAGAGCGGGGAGCAGATATGAGATAGGTGCTTGTCCAGCACAGGTGTGTGTGGTGGGTATGGAGAGGGTGTGAGAGTTCCTGGAATGAATCACATAGACAGATACAGCCATAGGTGAAAGAAGTGAAGACAGGTAAGAAGGTAGAGATTCAAACCAGTATTTAGCAATGAAGATAGTGTTGTGTGTCTGGTGGCATAGGGTTAGGGGAGATAGGGAAAGTGTGGAGTACAATGAGCAGTGATGGGTGCAGGGGGGCAAGTTAGAGGCAAAGCGACAGAATGCATTTCAGAGGGTGTCAAGTCTGGCAAGGGAGGAAGGAGTGGTAGAGCTGTAGACCACATCGGCATAATCAAAGATGGGAAGTACAGTGGCGTGAAAAAGTATTTGCCCCCTTCCCGATTTTCTCTATTATTGCATATTTGTCACACTGGATGTTTTCAGGTCTTTAGACAAAATATAATATTAGATAAAGGGAACCTGAGTGAACAAATAACACTTTTTTTTTTTTACTTATTTCATTTATTTAATGAAAAAGTTAACCAACACCAACTGGCACTGTGTGAAAAGTAATTGCCCCTACTTAAATCAACCCAATTAAAGGGATAATTAGAGTCAGTTGATTGAACACAGCCAGGTTTGATTACAGCAGCCCTGCTCAATATAAACCTCACTTATTTTGGCCTTACCATCAGAGTCACGTTGCCAGCACAAAGATTCAACAAGCACATTATGCCATGATCAAAGGAAGTTCCTGAAAAGATCAGAAAAAATTTGTTGCCCTCTATCAGTCTGGAAAGGGTTACAAAGCTATTTCTAAGGCTCTGGGACTCCATCGAACCACAGTGAGAGCCATAATCTCCAAATGGAGAACACTTGGAACAGTAGTGAACCTTCCCAGGAGTGGGCGGCCTGCCAAAATTACTCCAAGGGCGCAGCGTAAAATCATCCAAGAAGTCTCAAAGGATCCTAAAACAACAGCCAAAGAACTGCAGGCTTCTCTTGCCTCAGCTAAGGTCAGTGTTCATGACTCCACAATCAGAAAGAGACTGGGCAAAAATGGGCTTCATGTGAGAGTAGCAAGGCGGAAACCACTGCTAACCAAGAAGAACATAAATGCTCGCCTCTCATTTGCCAAGAAGCACCTGGATGATCCACAAGCCTTTTGGGAAAATGTTCTATGGACAGATGAGTACAAAGTGGAACTTTTTGGACAACATGGATCCCATAATGTCTTGTGTAAAGCAAACACAGCATTCCACAGTAAGAACACCATACCAACAGTCAAACATGGTGGTGGTAGTGTGATGGTGTGGGGATGCTTTGCTGCCTAAGGACCTGGATGACTTGCCATAATTAAAGGAACCATGAATTCTGCTCTGTATCAGAAAATTCTTAAGGAGAATGTCCAGTCATCCTTCCGTCAGCTGAAGCGTAGTTGGGTCATGCAGCAAGACAATGATCCAAAACTCAAAAGCAAGTCCACATCAGAATGGCTAAAAAGAAGTAAAATTAAAGTTTTGGAGTGGCCTAGTCAAAGTCCAGACTTAAACCCAATAGAGATGCTGTGGCAGGACCTGAAACGAGCAGTTCATGCTCAAAAACCTACCAAATGTTACTGAATTAAAGCAGTTCTGCGAGGAAGAGTGGGTTAAAATTCCTCCACAGCGATGTGAAAGACTGATATTGAATTATAGGAAGTGTTTGTTGCAGTCATTGCAGCTAAATGTGGCATAACCAGTTATTAAGTGTAAGGGGCAATTACTTTTCACACAGTGCCAGTTGGTGTTGGTTAACTTTTTTTCATTAAATAAGTGAAATAAAAAAAAAACAAGTGTTATTTGTTCACTCAGGTTCCCTTTATCTAATATTACATTTTCTCTAAAGACCTGAAAACATCCGGTGTGACAAATATGCAATACTAGAGAAAATCAGGAAGGGGGCAAATACTTTTTCACGCCACTGTATTAGTTTGGAGATGAGTTCCTGGCATATAGGGAGGGGGGGAAGCAGTCCTTATTACGATATAAGGCACAGAGTTTAGGGCAGAGCATAGCGTGGATAGCTCTGGAGTGAGTGGAAAAGTCCAGTTTACTGTCAAGCCAAACACCCACATATCTGAAGGCTGAGATAGCCTCAAGTCGGGTACCATCAAGAATATAGAAGGCAGGGGAGATGGGAGCTTAGCTAGCTTTAGACCTGTGCTGAAGGTCATAGATACCATTTTTATACTGTTCATTGTGAGGTGGTTAGCCTTAAACCAGTGAAGTATTTTCAGAAAGTTGAGAGACCTGCTGAGATTAGCTTGTTTAGGAAAAGATGGTAGGATACAGAGTCGAATACCGTGGCCAGGTCTATAAAGATAGCTGCAGTGATGTTGCCTTTGTCTGCTCCTGTAAGGATGGAGTCAGTCACTTGGAGAAGAGAAGAAATGGTGGAGTAGGTCTTCCTGAAGCCAGATTGGTAGGGGGAGAGAAAGGATGTGGACTAGACAGGTGGTAAGCCAGGAGAGTACTAGGTACTCCTGGAGTTTTACAACCTGTCCGGGCTCTGCTTTGTAGGGCTTAGGGATGTGAGGACCTGGAGGGCTTCCTGAGGGGTGAGAGGGGTGACTGGTCGTAGGGTTACCAGATGTCCGGTTTTACCTGGACATGTCCTCTTTTCAAGCGGAGAAATTTCATCTGGGTGGATTTTCATTTAACTGCTCTTTTGTCGGAGTTTTGGGCTTAGGCCGTTTCTTGGCACTCTGATTCACTGTTTGTTACTAATAAGTTGTTTTTTGCCAAGCAACCTCTGAACATGCAGGTTCCATGCCAAGTGGCTGAGGATGAAAAAACTGTGCTGTCATGTGCAGTCAGCCTCTTGCAATCTACACATGACAGTCATGGTTTTTCACCCACCGTGGGATTTGACACTGTGTGATATAGTGTTGTTTTATTTGTGCTTGGTCTCGGCCACTCTGATCCACGAGGAGCCGAACCTCGACAAATGACCACCCAAATGCAAACCAGTCCTTGCTGAGCTGAGCCTGCTTCAACTATTCTGTTCTGACTGACACTTCACTGACTGGACTCTGTAGCAGCAGAAGCGTAACCTGACTGGACTATTGAGATTTAATGGAACAGAGGAAGGACAGTGCCAATCTGTAATTGGTATGCCAGCACATTTGTTGTTCAAATTAAATGTACATCGGTGCTGGGGCCGGGCGGGGGGTGATTATGTCTGAAGTCTGATCATATTTGTAGTGTTGTTTTCTGACCTGTTGATGTCCATGAACTTGTTGACCCAGCCCAATTTATTTGTTAAGTTATTATGTTGATCCAACCTATCCATGCTACATTGTTGCTGCTCGGTCAAAATCAAATGTAAAATTGCTGGGGGGTGGAGGTTGGGGGGGCGAATGTTGGTTGTTGATCATCTAGATAAAGTACTAATAGTGTGTGTGTGTGTGTGTGTGTGTGTGTGTATGTGTGTGTGTGTGTTTATATTGTTCTGGACTGGTGGTGTTTTCTAATCTCATCTGATTATTCTGATTGTCCTCCTGTCTTTACTGCTATAGTGTCAAGTCCTGGTCCTGGACTCTGCAAATAATAAACATATCGTTAACAACTGTGACTCCTAGAATCCAACCTGAGAGGGTGGAGCAGTGAGAGAGGGACTGGGAGGCTGTATGCTGTATGCTGTGCCACTACTGACTTGAAGGTGGAGCAGGACTGCACTTGCAGTCCATCCTGGACACAGCTGAGGGTGGGGACGGGGGAATGTCCTCTTTCTGGCATCCCAAAATCTGGTAAACCTAGACTGGTGGGAAGTCGAACTCATCAGAGTGAGGGAGTATGGTGGCTGAAGGAGTGTCAGGAGGAGGGTGACTGGGAAGTGTGCAGGTAGCAAAGAAGTGGTTGAAGAGAGTGGCAACTGTAAGTGGGTTGGATACTAGCATGCCATCTGCTGGGGAGGGGGGGACTGGGCAGGAGGGTCAAAAAGGGAGTGCACTACTTTCCAGAAGTTCTCTAGGGAGCTTAGGTTAGATTGGAGGTTGGATTTATAGTATAGGGCTCTAGCGGTATAAACTGTTATGGTGCTGGAGTTCCTAATAGCCCTGTAGAGCTGAAGGTCAGAGGCTGCATGAGTGGACTTGTAGGTAAACCATGCTAGGTCATGAGATCTGAACAGCTGAATGAGGTCAGGAATGATCCACAGGTGGTGTAGGTGCTTGACTCGTAACTTTCTAAGAGGTGTGTGAGTGTTCCAGATTCCATTGAAGGTGGAGAAAAAGACAGAAAGGACTTCATCAACATGGTGTGCAGAGCAAAATGGGGGCCCAATCAGTATAGGTGAGATCTGCTAAGAGGGTTTCAGTGTTTAAGGACTAGAGGGCCTGTGCCAAATGTATCTGAGGGATGACTGAGGGGGCCGAACCTTTCAACACAGTAAGTTAAGCAGTGGTCACTAAAAGTGTCAGGGAGGATGCCAAACACCATGATTCGATGGGGGTGGTAGGACAGCACCCAATCCAGGAGGGAGTGATTGACTGTACGAGGGTTGAGCCTGGTGGGTTCTGTGATTAAATGTGTGAAGTTTAATGATTCAATGGGCTGTGTTATTTGTCTTGAAGTGGGGGAACGCCAGTTTAAATTAAAATGATCAAGAAGGATAAGTTTCCCCATGACAGCAAGGGGGACGAGAGAAGAGAGGGCATTTGGGAGAGAATTTTGGAGGAGATATAGAGGACTCCTACAACTATCTGGGAGAAAGAGTGGAGGGAGCGTTTTAGTAAGAGTAGTTCATGGGAGGAGGGAATAACTTCTCTGTGAATAATGGAGGAGGAGAGAGACTGCTCGGTATAGATGTTGATACCATCTCTGCACTTGGTTCTTTCTTGGTGAAATAGATGGTAGTCTGGAAGGGCTAGTTGGGAGTCAGGAGTTCTGATGGAGAGCCAGGTTTCTGTGATGCAGAGTTTGTTCCAGGAGTACAATGGAGTCCATACATTTAGCATGTCGAGCTTGTAGAAGAAACTACTTGCATTCAGGTGAAAAAGCTGGAGGCCTTTAGATATGGGGGAAGGAGAAGGGAGTGGGGGGGGGCTGTGGTTACGTTCAATGTCACCGAAGAGAAGGAGGAGTAGAAGGAGAGGAAAGACTGCTGTTACACACCTCCATTTTTTATGTTGAAATGGATGGTGGTCACAGAAGGGTAGGGCTGGAGGAGAGAGAATGGATTGATAGAGAAATTCCTGGTTTATAGAGGGGGAGGAGATAAGGCCAGGGTGGATGGGGTTTGCAGAGGGGAGTAACAGGGAAGGGCGTAGGACTAGAGCTGAAGTGGGGAAGCAGGGGGGTAATAGAGGGGAGGAAAAGAGAGGTGAGGGGGTGGAGTAGGTTGGGGGAATGAGGGGGCATGTTGAAATGGAGAGGAAGTGAGAAGGGGCATAGATTGAAGGGTGAACAAAAGAGGCATAGATAGAATCGTAGCCCCCCTGCAAATGGGGTTCCCAAAAGTCTTCCAGGAGCTTGCTAAGTGCTCTAAGTCTGGATGGTGTTCGGCATTTAAGTCGGTAAATGGCACTGCAGCGAGTGCTTTTAGAACCTCTGGTACTGGCTGTTTAAGAGCTGCCTGCTCGCAGGCTAAATTAGCTTGAATGGGGGGACTGTGTAGTTACTGCTCGAATCCCAGCCTGAACTGCTGTCCGATCGCTCCATTCTGCTGTCACTAAGAGCGCAGAGGGAGCCCATCTGAAAGATGTAACTGTTTTCCTGAAATCATTTAGAGCATTTGTAAAAATTGCAGTTTGTCTAACCTGCCTTTATTGCAGCTGGGACTCTGTGTGTGTTGCTCCTCCATTTTGGATCTGAACTGCTAATCTGGGCCAATTGGATAAGGGGAGCCCTAAAATGGAGACTGCCTGAGCCAACCAGAACTTGGACTCTCACCTGGAGCTTGCTTAAAGGGGGAATGTATGGCAGGTGCTTCTAGGAGCTGTAGTTTGGACCTTGGCGCCTTTTTGGCACCAACAGAGGGAGCTCTGCAGTGATTGACAGTTGAATCCACCAACCGAACCTAGATGGAGCCTAAGGGAAATGCCCTGAACTGTTCCTGGAGGGCTAGATGAGAGTTGACTGTGAAGGGAGTAGGAGATCTGTTCTGCTGCGGCGTGCAGTTCGCGAGTGAAGCCCGTGTAAGGTCATGAAGTCGGCCTGTAGCCGTTAGCGAGTTGTCATTTGGACTGAATCTGAGTTTGTGGAAAGAGAAGGAGGAAGTGTGCAGAACCAGGCTTGCCCGTAGATGACCAAAGATTTGCAGAAGTGCGATCAGCCTGTCGGGGACTCTGTTGCTGCATGTGTTCTCGGGTTTTGCAGTATTTGCGATCGGAATTGAGAAGCAGCTGCATGGTATAGTAATTTCCTTTACATATAAATGTGCCTAGTGTGTGTAGGGGATCGCAATTCCTTTTCCCCTTGTTTTGTGAGTTGTGAGCTGAAGCTGGAAGCTGGTCTCAAAGCTAATTGGACTGACTCCGTCTGCTATCCAAATCAGTTAGGCCCTGTCACAGGGGTCTCATCTCCATGCCCTGCTCATTCTGGCCATCCAGAGCCACCTCCTCAATTCAGCTATCGGTTTGGGGTTTGTGAGTACAAATAGGGGTACCTCCCCTCACCTTCATTTAATCAAAGTGTGCCAACTGATTGTTTTGTGTTCTTCTGTTTGTAGACTGAGCCATTTGGCTCTGGATTATAATTTGCTTGTGCATATATTTTCTTCATACAGGGCCCCATCCAGCTGCACCAGCTGGCCAACCCTGGGCAACGGACCTGGCTAGTCCCCCCCACATCCTGGGTACCCAGAGAGTGACATTTTGGACCCTAAATATATGTGCACAGTACTGTGATTCGAACTTATCTAAACTAATCAACCTGATTACCCACCTCCCGTGTTACTGTCCCCTGAATAAACCAGATTTGTTGTTGTTATACTATATACTGGCTGTGGTGTTAATTCATCTAGAACAGTATTGCAAATTGCTGTGTATGTTGTTTAACCTTGTTTTACAGGGGTCCTCTGAGACGGGCTGCAGAATAAGTATCGAGGATAAGTGGTATCTCTGTGTAAAAAGTGTGCATATGTGGGGTATTGGAAAGGTAACTCCCGTGTATTGTGTGGGCCACTAGTGGGAAAAAAGGGGGGTCACAGCATCCCAGAGGGCTGTACCCGAGCTAGTTTAACCACTATGAACCCTGACCTCTGGGTGAAGGCACCCGTCATAGAACCTAGGCCCCTCAACCTGTCAGTAGCCAAACAGGCAGTGGTTACAGACCTTGGGATAGTGCCACCTGGGGGTTACAGAAGGGTGAGTAAAAGAATAGGTAGGAGAAGCATGGTGAGTCTTAAAAGTGAGCACAGATAACACAGGGGCAGGCTCAGTGCAGTGCCCCACACTGAACAAACAATGCCTAATGCTGCTGAGCGTGGTGTGTAGTGGGGGGGCTCCAGCGGTCATATAGGGGGAGGGCAGGGTCCAGCGTCATTCCCCCTCGTGATCTACTGTGCTATAGATAAAGCTCAGGCTCTCAACAGAGCCGTGGCTGTCTGGGGTGAGATATAAACAGAGACACGCAGAGGAGACCCGTAACTTACACCCACTATAACACACAGCTTCCTTCATACGAACATATGAAATTTGCCAGCAGATAAAGGCCTAGAGGTCTATCAAGTCTGCTCGAATGTGCAGCTAGCACTCCTAATTCTGCAGCTGCCCCTCCCTTCCACCCTTCCCCTTCATTAACCTTCCCCCTTGTCCTGTCCCATCCTCGTTTGAAGCAATCCACTGTTCTACTGCATACCACTTCAGTGGGTAATGCATTCCACCCAGCCACAACCCTCTCTGTAAAAAAGGGTCTCCTCATCTCCCTCCTGAACCTTCCTCGCTCCAGTCTCATATCATGACCCCTGGTGGCCCTCTCCTCCCTTACTTTGAACACCCGTCTTGTTTATTCCTTTCATGTATTTAAAGGTTTCAATCATGTCACCCCTGTCTCTCCTCTCCTCTCCTCCAGTGAGTACATGTTCAACTCCTTCAACCTCCTCTCGTATGATAAGTCCCCCAGCCCAGCATGATGACTTTGCCCTATCAAAAATGTAGCAGTGCTGGAATAAATTATGAAACTCAGTACAGACTGCAGTAGTGACCAAAATGAATTATTACAACGCAGTACAGGCTGCAGTAGAGAAATAAATGACTAATTCTGAAACTGCTAAACTGGAAGTAAATACTAAAGCTGGAATGACATAAATGGAACAAATCACTAAGGCATAGGCATAAATGGAATAACTCACACCAGTGGAGGGAGCAGCAAAACCAGGTAGAAACACAGGAAGGGAGTGGAATGGTAATGCACAGGGACAGAAGTACTGAGTACTGAAGGGGGGGGATTGCTGCAGTGGGGAAATAGTGGGACACAGGCAAGAGTAAGGGTGGAAGCACAGTTAAAGGGAAACAAATCAATTAACTGAAGTACAAGCTGAAGCAGGATTCAACAGTGGGACAACCGACGAGCCCTAACGGTGATTGGCAGAATTAAGGATTGATGAGAGAAATAAATAGGTATCTCATAGTGCTGCTAGCTGTGGTTATTTTCTGCACCTGGAGAGCACTGACCACATCAAGATACAGTACTTGGAGCAATGCTGAAAGACGCCTTTCTTCATTAGCACTTTCAACAGGTCACTATCTGCTGTTTCATGCACTCTGTCAGCCTTGCAATGTGTGTGTGTGTGTGTGTGTGGGTGTGGGGGGGCGGGGTGCCTAACCATTACTAAAAGAGGGCTCCTGTATTCACCAGCACGCACTGTTTGAACAGGAGTAAACAGCGGCCCATGCGGGCCTGATAAGAGGCTTCTAGTCTGGATCTGGGCTCTTTTCTCCTACTCTCTGAGGCAGGCCTGCACTTAGCTGCATTCCAAAGGCACAGAAGAATTTCATCTTATCTCAGAAAAGAGAGCGAAAGCACCTTTGTTTTTACCTGCTGAGGCTTCAATTACAGTAGCTATTGTTCTAGGGTTTGAAGAGCAGACAAAGAGCACTTCAGGGCAATGCTGGTTAGTACAAAGAAGTCCCTAATGGACCTTACACATTTGTCTTGTGTGTGTGTGTGTGTGTGTGTGTGAGTGGTTGGGGATCTAATAGGAGAAGCAGCCCTGTGCAGGATACCATATTGCCTACACCAGCAAAACAGTCTTGAAAAACAAGAATATTAGAAATGGGGGGGGGCTGGGCAGAAGTTTGAAACAACACTTATAGCTTGAAGAGCTGAAGGGCTCCTTCTTCTTCTATGTGAAACAACAGCCCTTTGCTTCATCTTCTGCTGTACGTTTAATTCTAATGAAATGCTCCACTGAGTTCTAGTTTCAGGCATCTTCCCCAAAGGCATTTTCCTTTTACATCTGTCCCCCCACCATCTTTGCAGGTATTGTGCATGTACTCCCCTGGTAGCAGCAGACTGTGACAGTATTAGGAGGGGAGCCAATGTATAGCCTCTGTACTGCTAAAAAGAAGCTGACTGTTGTATATGCAGTAGATCCATTGTTCAGTCTCAGTATAAGGAATAATGTAATGGTGACCATACACAACAAGCCTGTGTTACCATCAAGGGGTAGAGATAACAGCATATGGACCTCAAGAGTGAAGCTCGGGAGGTCCATGCTGTTATCACAACCATGAAGTGGAAATACAAGGTGAGGTGTGTATGGTCGTCCATATTTTATTTTTTATAGTATATAGTTTTGTGGAGGGAAGTAGCGAGCAGGAGCTGCGAGAGGCACTGAGCACTGTTGGTACAGAAAAAGAGGGTGCTCAGTGAAAATGAAAGCAGGCTCCCATGTGGGAGTCAGCACTGGCATGGATACGGGTGCACTTCACGACAGAACATGCACAACTTCTTTAGAACATGCACAACAGCTTTTCAACCATGCATAACAACTTGAGAGCCACTAAATTCCAGAATCAAACACAAAGTCCAGGAAATTCAATATCCTTTTAAAAATGCTTCCATATGTTGGTCTGCAAAAAATGGACTTATATTACTAAAAGAAAATTACCACTGAATTCCATACACATTAAGCTCGAACCATATACTATAGAAGTAATTATTTTAATTGTAGTCATAAGACAACATAACAATATCCAGAGAATGGCATATTTAGTTATAGCTGCACTTTCTAATCACTCTAAACACAAACTGCTATTTCTCAGCTACAAAGCCAAGACAAGCATGAGCAGCTGGTCAGGGTACGGATGTGAAATTTATCAACGTTCCAAAGCTCCTTAAGCAGAACAGATGTTTTAATAAACAACCTAAATATATAGGACAGTGTATGGGAGCCCATACACAACCACACTATTCTCATACCGAGTGGTTTCCATGATGCTGTGGGCCTCGAGAGTGAAGCCACGAGGTATCAAGAATAGTGTGGTTGCGTATTTCTTTATAGTGTATGGTGCCCAAAAACCAAAAAAATCACTTACTATTCTTCATCTGTGGTAGCATTTTGTTCCAGAGACCCACACTAAGTCTCCGCTGTCCTGCCAGCTCTCACATGGACTAGTCTACCGCCACCTGTCCAATGAACAGTGCTGTTTGGTGGCAGTTGCACTGTGATGTAGTTACTAATGCGGAATGAAAAGTTGTTCTGCGTTAGTAGCTATGTCACTACTAAAGCAGCACAACTTTTTCAAGTGTATGGAAATCCATACACAATTACATTCTGCCATACACTATAATGTTTTTATAAACTTTGAATTCTCTCAAAGATACAACAACCCTTCCCCTGTAAAATAAAACACCTCTTTCCCCATTAAATGGTCATTTAATATTTAAGTCTGTCAGAGGCCTTTCTGACATGCTGTGGCTGTGGGTTTTTAGCAACTGACTTAAGTTGTGGTACTGGCTCAACACTTTGCTCCTTGGGCATTTTGTTTGTCCTCTTTCTGCTCATTTTAATTATCTGACTCTTTCGGCATTGCCCAATCACTGTATACTCTCTTTTCTGCATTAGAATTAAATTCACATGGACTGCCAATAATTTGATTGCTATGCATCATCCTCCATTTTCCTTGTAAGTCAACCAAGTATGTTCCTGTTCCAGGATCCAACACTCTTTTTTGCAATACCAGGGATCAATGTTATTTGATGTTTCCTCCCTGGTGATTCCGAACCTGTACCTGTTGTTCTGGAACAAACTCCTTTAAGTAACAAGCCTTATGCTTAACTTGAGAATTCTTCTTCTGCTGTACCTGGTTGCTTTCACATTTTGTAGTAAGGTTAGGTTCAGTCAGAGACTAGTACATGTGAAACTATTTGTTTAAGAAACAAATCTGCAGGACTTTTCCCAGTAGCAGCACGGGATGCATTTTAAAAACTGAATAAGACATTTGCTATACAGTGGTGATGCAGTGTCAAAGATCACTGGGTCTTCTCCAAGGCCCATTGAACCTGTGTACCAATCTTTAAGCAGCACCATCAGATACTTCATTATTTATTCAAAATGTGGTGGCCAGGAAAGGCACACTGAGCCAAGGCTCATCTCCAGGTGCAGGGGTACCAGAACATGGGCAAAAGTGGGGGCTACTGTAGTAATAACGCAAAAGACTATGATTGCTTCCCTACTGACCTTGCATACATTAAATGTGTGTGTGTGTGTGTGTGTGTGTGTGTGTGTGTGTGTGTGTGTGTGTGTGTGTGTGTGGGCTGTCACTACTCCTCGCCCATAGCTTCTGGCACCTATATCCAGGTGTGTTGCAGGTGAAGGGATGCATTAAAGCATATATCATATGGGTGAAAACCAAAATGCCAGTGTAAATACAATACAAATACAAATTAGTTCAAGTGGATACCAGTGGGGATGTAACAGATGAACAACAACAATGGAACCATGGTCTATAATTATAACTTACATGATAAACAGGCACAAAATAACTAAAGTGATACTGGATGGCTAGAGAGGGGTACATTTCTACATGATCCAGCAGCCTCTAAAAATAGTACTGGGTGGCCAGAGAGGAACTAGGAGTTGGAACAGGAGGGAGTGGGATGTGCAGGGGGGAAAAAATAAAAATTTCCACAAGTGGAATTTCAACGAAAGTAGTATTTTCGCATCTGCGAAAGTTCAGAAATCATTTTGCCAACTTTCGCGGAAATTCTGCCGAAAACAACTGTGGAATAAATGTAAGAAATGCAGGTTAATATATCAAACTGCAGGAAAAAAACTCTGCAGAACTGATCACTGTCCGTGTTCAGTTCTACAGCTTATGTATTAAAATGTGGGAAAAAGAATTGCTGAAGTAATGCAAACCACGGATAATTACATGATATACGGTGACATACTAAGCAGGAGACTTCATTTCCTCATGTCGTGTAAAAAGTCCACAGTACGTAATTAAATGCCGCAGTACTAGGTGGAAATCCACAGTTATTTAGTGAAAGTTCGGAATTCCGCCACAGGCGAAAGAGCAGAAAATTCTGGGAAAATGTTAAAATTTTCGTGGAACTTCCACGACTGCAGAAATCTGCACTTTTGCCCACCCTAGGAGGGATTAAAGTGCGCTGCAAAAATGTCTGAAACTCCCCCAGAGGTGAACAGTAGTAGATTATTTCCACTGAAAGTTCACGTGCAGAAAATAAACTGTGACTAATGTATTAGGTAATGATGTATGTACATGTTACTTTGGATACGGTATTTAAAGGATTCCTAAACCCTTAAAAATGCTAGTCTGTGTTTAAGAAAATGAATATGTGGGCATTGTAATGTAGACTGCCATCTACTGGGCTATATAACTTTTTACATTAAATTCTGATGCTATATAATTTTTTATTGTAGTTTAATATATGTAAACAAATTATCTGTGCTCTGAATGGCTCTGGATGTCATACACGATGATGCCCATAGAACAGGGGCACTTCCTATCTATTGACACATGCCTGTGTGACTGCTTTTCAATTATAGTAGATTTTTGCCCCATTGTTGGACTTGATCAAAGTTATTAATAAATCAGTTAATTATGATCAGGTTCCAAAATGGGGCACATGTAGGACAACTCGGAAGTAGTTCTATAGGTGTATTACAACAGATATAAAGGGCTCTTGCTCCATGAATGTCATCGCATATGATGTCCAGATCATTTCTAAGCCCAGATCATGGTGGGACTTTCAAAAGCAAGCAGACCTCATTTGATAATATACAGTATTGTTAACTTTGATGAAACATTACTCAGTATTACAATTTAAGGTAAAAAGTTATACAGCACAATAGATATTAGCCTACACTACATCAGCTCGATACTCATTTTCTTAAACATAGACAAAAACGTTTAAGGGTTTAGGTATCCTTAAGTACAAAAATATTGTAACTCTGTGTTAAGGCAAATGCATTTTATTTTATGTAGTGCCCTATCCTGAGAAGCTCAGAGCGCTGTACAAATCGGGAATACACTTTACAAAACACAACATAAATTATATACATTATTAAATATCATTAAAATAGTACTATTAAAGCTCAGTATGACCTGAATTCATCGAAAAATGGAGAGCCCCCAACCTCTTCCGATGAAGAACTCTCTGAAATTCTGTTAGAAGGCATAGAGGAAGTTGGTTGAAGAAGCTAGCTGTGTGTAGAGGAAAGAAGAACTTCGTAAAAAAGACTAGACTGTTACAATATGTTAACGTATTAACGGTGTTGTGAACTCTAGAGGCAGGCTTCCTTATTTTTTTTTTTTTTTTTATTATATTATGTATGAGAAGTAAAACAAAGTAATATTGGTATATCTTGGTCTGAATTTAAATAATTTTTGGAGCATATTGCCTGCTAATTAATTAACCTTTAGTGTTTTGAAGTAGAGATCTAAATATTGCATGTCCACGAATTGGACTGGATGTTATCCTACATACACAAATTTTATGTATGTGAGTTTTAAAAATCAAGAAAATAAATATATGATAAAAAAAAAATGGTACTAAAACACTGAGACAGTAGCATATTATTCCAAGATGTTAACTCAAAACTATGACATTTCAAACCTTTTGAGAATGCTTACTCTAAGGGGAAACTCTTAAGATGACAAGGGAGCAAGCCTCATATTAGGGGGTTAACACCACCGAGCATGCCCTATCACCGGAAAGTTTAAGGCACACCCTCATTATGGCCTGACAAAAACTCCTTGGTGGAGTGGAACAAGTGACTGGGAGTATATTTGGCTTTGAGATCTTTCAGGTAGCCCAGACATAAAGGCGAAAGCAATATCAGCACAGCTCCACTGTGTATACACAAGGCCTCTTTATTGAAAAATACAAAAATGACATGCCGCCACAAAAACTAAGATGAGTTGCAAGCTGAAACCACTACCATTTTTTTTTTCACACTAATGCGTCATCATGATGACACATTAGTGTGTGAAATCGGTAGAGGTTACACCTTGCAGCTCATCAGTATACCGTTAGCACGGCGACTGAAATTTGCCATCGTAATTAGGGTGCCGCAACAAGGGCAAGAGTGACAGGTACAATCTTGATTTTTGTTTGCCCTGCACTCTCATTGGCTTTTGTGCCCCAACAATTTTCCTCTCTCTTGGGACATTCCCACTCCAGAGATGGCGCTTTGGTGCTCTGGCTTCAAGGAGCCACAATGCCTGGGACTGCAGAGCCAGGTGGCGTATTGCCTGCGCCCATATCGGTGTTGACAAAATGACAGGGGTGAACCCAGCTCATCTTAGTTCTTGTGGCAGTTCAATAAAGAAGCCTTGTGCATTCACAGTGGAGCAGTGCTGATAGTACTTTCTCCTGGACTTGAACTCTTATCGTGCACGCTCCAAGCAGCAGAGCTGTTTTGCTTGTTTGGAGCCCATCCATAAACCCTGTAGTGTCTTGTGAGTTAACAACACAATCTTAAAGTAGCAGTATTTGTTAGTGGGCAAAAAAATTAACCATATTATGTTTCAGCAAAATATACTTCTGACTTCCTTAGGTGCCTCCTTGGTCTATTTTTAGATTTCTCCGATATTTTTAAAACCGCTTTTATAGCTAATTTTATAATTAATGAGTCTTATCATTAAAGATGACTGCCACTCAATTAAAAAAAAATCTCTTCTGCTGAGGTTACATGTTGACTGTACACATTAGATTCATAATGTGGATGTATTAACATGGTGCTAGCAAATGTTCTGATGGTAATAAACACCACAGCACTATACCAAGAAATTCAGTTTTGTCATGGAGGGCATGGCATGGCAGTGGGAACTTTTAAAAACCTAAAAATCCTAAATCTTAATTCAGGAGTGAAAGACAACAAAAATAAAAAAATGGGTATATTGATATTTTTGCAAGAAAAACATTATTGTTGCAGAAAAAGTATATGGTGACTAACAAGTAGTGCTGCTTTAAAGGTGGCGTGCCAACTGACTAGAAGCCAGTGCAGCTGCTGTAGCACAGGCATAGTGTGTTTAGAGTAGTCCAATCAGGAGATGGCTGCGGCAATCTGCACCAGCTGCAGGTGGTGCAGCAACCTCTCTGACAGTCCCAAGTGGAGAGCGTTACACTAATCAAGCTCTGAGGACACAAACGCAGGAACCTGGACTGCAAGATCCTCTTGCATCAGACAGGGTCTAATCCAGGGGATTTTCTAAATTGAAAAAATCTCCTGCAGGTGACAGCTTTGACACGATGTTCTAATGTCACTCTGGAGTCCACAGTGACTCCCAGATTCTCAAATCTATCCATGCCCCCAGAGTTAAGCTATTTAAAGAGCAACTCTCTAGTACAGTAAAAAACTTAAAACCACCAAATTTACACCAACTTTAGTGTTTTCTAGTTTTGTGGATTGTTTCACTTTTCTCTGTTGTTCGTCTACTAAATATTGTAGATAATGCAGTACTTATTTGACTGAGTCTTTCAAAATGTACCTGATTCTCCCTTGCTTACCTCAAAATTGTTGCTTGTGACATCACTGGCTGTTGTCATGGCGAGCACTGTGATGTCTTAAACAAAAGCACTGTGAGATTACTGTAGAGAGGCAAATGTTTTTTGTACAGACATTCTGGATGGACTAACAAAATGTGTTGTAAACCTTGGAAAGAAACACCGAAAGTGAAAAAAGTATTCGCTAGTAAATTGCAATAGCTGAAACATTATACTTATGAAAGTATATTGAAAGTGCAGTGTTGCTTTTTAAAGATGGACATATAATGGCATCCCATCTGCCAGCTGACCGACAAGACTTGATTCCATTAAGCTCAACCAGTGAAAGGCCATCCATTACGCAATCTCCTGCAAGCATTGCAACAGTACTGAGACCGCTGTCTGCCTATCAGGTGTAAAACAGGTACAGACGTGTGTTATCTGCATAGCAGTGAAAACTAACACTGTACCATCTAATGACCCATTCCAATGGTGGCATGTAAACTACAAATAACATGGCTGACAAGACTGACCCCGGCAGAACCCCGCAGCTGACCACAGCTGGTAGTGATGAGAAAGTCCACATTATGACCTGCTGTAATCTGCTGGACAGGAAAGATTCAAACCATTTCAAGGCTGTTCTGATGAGTTCCTCATAGTCTGCAAGGTGTTCCATCAACACTCTATGATCCATGGGTCAAGCATCGATGAACGGTAAAGGAGAATGAAAATAGAGCTTCCCCCTGTCTCTTGCCAGAGACAGGTCATTAAACACCTCTACGAGAGCAGTCTCTGTACTGTGGTGAAGCAGGAAATCTGACTGGAATGGCTCCTAGATGTTGAACTTCAAATGAGTTTGCTTTGAAAAGACAACAAATTTATTAAAAAAAACAACTTTTTTCCTGTTGGCTAGATTAACCATATCCAGCCATCCTCAGTATGCCTGAATTAGTATTAAGAACATTTGACTTTCTAGTTCTGCAGCATCTGCTATATGTGTAACCTCTGCCACTGTCTGACAGCCAACCTGAATGGCTGAAAAGGTGCTGTATCAAGTATATTGTCTTTATTTAGACAAATTGTACATTGATAGACCAATGTTTCCATGGCCTGATCTAATCCTGTCCATGAAACATATGAATTTTTGTTATTTTATTTAGTAAAGTTCCAGTGCACCTTCTCTGAGCCTTGTTTGCATGAAATATAACTATAGGAAAGTGCATAATGTTTACCATATCCCAATGATTTTCATACAACTCACCTTCTATCTAGTCGGCAGGCTGTCCTGAGCTCTGTCTGCAGAGCTCAGTATATGTCAGTAAATACCCTGCTTTATGTTTTTTTTTTTTAAATAAGATTGAGAGCGACTTTTTGCTTTTAGTCAACTCTCTTTTTAGCTAAGTATTAGCAGTGGAGTATGCCGTTAGCATAGCCAGTATTTTCAGTGAAGTTAAGGTAGGAGTGTTAGGTTATATTTTTTAGGTAAGATAGTGGTGCTTCTGCTTTGACTGCTAATTTACCTGATATTCTGGAGAGATGCTGGTGGATTTCTTGTTAGCCTTAATGCTTTCAGTTTTTATTTTCCAGTGTGTGCCAGCATGTTGCTTTCATCTGGTGTTTTCAAAGCTTCAGTGCTGAGAAGAGCGTCAAATAAAACTGTGGGGCTACGCATTTCTGCCCAGTTGTAACTAACACACTCCAGCATAGTTACACAGGGTATGTGGACCCCTGAGGTGGTACCATACCATGGATCTTGTCTGCTTATCTGAGCCATTCAACATTCAGATTGTGTCATTGCTACCCTAACCCTAGGTAACACCAAGAAACTTCACCTCTTTTGCATTTACCTACCACTTGCTACTCATCATCATCATTTATTTGTTCATCCATTACATAACAGTTTGGACATTACAAAGTTAAAATAAATACAACAGTTAAAAACAGCATGTACCATAATAAAAAAGAAGATAAAGTAAAAATAGAAATGATGTAAATAAGTCAAAGTTTTACCAGTATAATATATTTGTGCAATAAAATAAAAATATTATGGGCTAATAATTTCCTTAAAATGTTTTTTTTGAATGGATAACAGATACAATAAATTTACCAATCATTATGGCATCCTCTAGGGTCATGGGGTGCAACAGAATAAAAACTAGATCATAATATAAATTTAGGTATTTTGTAAAAAACTGTTTAAAATGAGAGTCTCTTGGATGACAATACAAGGGGCATTGTATTATTATGTGCTCCAATGTTTCATGGAAGCCCCTATTACATTTACAGAATAGCTCTGTGTTTTGTTCATTGTTTTTACCCTGATTGAAATAGATATACTTAGATATAAGAATTCCAAACCTAGCCCAAGTAATTGCTTTTCGGAGGCTTTGGGGTAGGGGTAACAACAGATAGTTTTCGATCCTGAGTCAATTTTATTGTTACTGAACCAAATTGCCTGTTTTTGGCTTTTGACTGACTCCATTTGTTTTTTGGCTAATCTAAAAATATATTTTAATTTGTTTTTATATTGAATAGAGATCAAAATACCCTTATTAAAATCTTTCCACAGATGATAATTATTGATATTTTTAAGAATAGTGGTCAACTTTTTTAACCAAAGAGAATAAAAGCTTTCAGTATTCCAGTGAATTTTTTCTAAAAGACAAAGATAGGTGATACTACTCGTACAGTTCTTTTTATTATTATCATTTTTATTTATTAGCCTCAGCCAATATGAGACTATTCTTAGATTTATTATGTATTTTATTGGGATCCTGCCTAACTCAGTGCGTACTATTGAATTAGAGGTGGAGAGGGGAACCTGTAATATGGCCTTATAGAAGTAGGATAAGGGGAGTTCTAGATGGGAATATTCTTTAGTTCCCCAAATCTCCGTCCCATAGGCAAGTGATGAAATGATTTTTGCTTCTCCAGCTCTAACAGCAGGCAATACAGTTGATCCTCCAAACTTGAAGTTAAAACGGAGTAATCATTTCACTATTAGTTTTGCCCTGTCTATCTGTTTTTTGATCTGTTCATTCCAGAGACCATTTGCTGTAAATGTAACTCCCACGTAAACATATGACTTCACCACCTCTACTAGTTGTTTCTCAATAAAAATTCTAGGAACCACTGATTGACTACCAAAAAAAGTTATTTTAGTATTAGTTAAGTTAATTACAAGATGAAAAATAGTTACATTTTACTTTAAGTTGATCCATTTTTCTTTGTAGTCCTGTGTTTGAAAGAGAGAGTATCACCAGATCATCCACATAAGCCAAAATAGGAACAGGAACATTGTTAACTTTAGGGGACCTCTAATGGTAAAGATTCATCAAATGAAAGAAGACAGTCTATATAAATATTGAATAACAATGGTGCTAGTAAGCACCCCCTGTTTAACCCTTTTGTTGGTTTGAAAGTAATCTGTAATATTGCCACTGTTATCAAATTTCACTGCTGTGTACGTGAGAAGGAACTGGAAGGGGGACAGGATCAGATCTACAGTACAGTAGCTTCTTGTTTTACATTGTTTTTCATGGATTCTACTTGGTAGAATGTTTATTTTCCTTCTTACTACTAAGGGGCTAGCAGGGTATTGTTTGGGGCTGTTGGAATTTTGAAACCTGTTTTGGTAGCTAAAAGTGGGCTCATTTGTTTGGTTTACGTGTGGCAGGCTGCATTTGTAGAGGCCTATTTCTTTCTTTTAAACATAATTGGTGTAATTTAACTGGTCTGTTTCTTTGAATTGAGACCTATATCTTATAATTCCAAACCTATTTTGATGTATTGTTGGGAAGCTGTTTGAATTGGTGTCCTGTTTCTTTGGGTAGAATTTATTCATTGTTGCTGGCTCACTAGCTGCAAAGTTTTGAGTGGGGAAGGGTGCTAATTGTCTGACCAGAGGCCTCAGCTACCTGATTGTTTCTGGAGGACTTGGGCTGGTCCCACCCACCCAAACCCTCACCCCACCCACCCCTGGTCAATTATTCCTTTGTACTAGGGTTCTGACATCACTTCTCAAACAGGCAAAGGTTTGCACCTGTCATAACAGAAGCAGACATCCAGGAAAGGAACTGCAGCAAGTGAAGAGGTGACGCTCTCTCAGTGGAAGGGAAGTAAATGCAAATCTAAGGCGCTTTCATTATTACTACTTCACATAGTTATTGCATTGGGTAAAGGGGAGTAGGAGTTGAAGAAGGTGTGCAATGGCTACTTAAAGTATTTTGAGTGTGGATAGGAATATACAAGCAGTTGCTCAACATTTCTAAACGTGTGCAACAAAGGAGGTAAGGGACATAAAGAATGTTTTGCACTGATAGAGGGGAGAGTGGGGACTTGGGGTGTTTGGTATCCTGCATCTGGAAGGGTGGGGGTCGCTGGTGGGCAACGACAGCAATGGGTAGGGTGGTAGGTTGCAACAACTGTGGTGCACCAATCTTTCTAAACATTGCCTGGAGAGTGGGAGGATGTTTAGTGTGCAAACCACATAGAAAAACTTAGAAAGGAGATTGAGGGTCTGCAGGAGGAACTAAGACAGGCAAGGCAGACTGGGGTGGGTTTAGCCTAATATTGGAGGGAGGAAGAAGGGGGATGAGGGGAGGGTGATTTAAGCCAACAGTGGTGAGGAGAGGGTCAGAAGAAGGAAGCAGAGACAAAGGGGCCCAGGCCAGGAAGAACGATTGCCGGGGAAACCAGGTCAGGAGACAAAAAGTCAAATGGAAGGAGGCTATAGGGACTTGTGGAGGAGGCGAAGAAGTGGCAAAAGTCATGGAGTGGAAAGGAGAGAACAGGTTACTATGAAGAGAGAGGGAGCGGGCATTTGTGAAGGGCCTTCAGAAAATAGTTGTGCACTGCTAGAGAGGAAGAAGGTGGAGGAGGGAAGTGATGAAATTAGAGGAGTAATTGATAAATGCCTGGACCGAACTGGAGCTGGGGGAAGTTCTGCTGGGAGAACTGCAACAGGGGTAAAAGGGGGAAATAATGTGCAGGAGGAAGAAGAGGAGCTGGAAATGAGAGAGGGAGATGAAAGGAAGCAAGCAGGGAGTAAGAGGGGTGGAATCTTAGTGCTGGGGGACTCAATACTAAGAGGAGTTAGGTGGGGTAGCAAGGCGGAGAGGCATAGTCGATGGTGGAGGCCTTGCCAGAATGACAGCGAAAGGGTGGGACAGTCTGTTCTGAAATATGCTAGAAGGGTAGGGACAAGCCTCATTTAATTATACATCTTGGGACAAACGACCTGGCTGACAAGACAGTGGATATAGTCCAAGAGGAGGTTTGAGGAACTAGCACAGTTATGTGAGGGGCAGGAAGATCAGTAACTTTTTCCGAGATACTCAGTGCCAAAGGCAAGCACAACAAGAAAGCTGAGAATAGAGGAATTTAACAGATGGCTAAGAACCTGGTGTTGTGCTAAAGGGTATGGGCGTTGGGGGTGGGAGGGACCTGGGAGGACAGTAGTCTCTATGCCAAGGACAGACTACACTTGAGTGAGGAAGGAAAGAAAGTGTTGAAGCAGAGGATGGAAGAATATATAGAGGAAGTTTGGAGTTTAAACTAGGGTGGGGGTGGCAGTTTGGGAAGAGATATGCAGGGACCACAGGTTGGGAAATCATATGAGCTTACCCCCATAACAGTGACAAAGGACAAATGCTGAAATACTATTGTTGATGCTAGGAAAGGAGGCAGGATGGGAGGAGGGAAAAGGGTGGAAGGTGGTTACCCTTAATGCTAGGAGCCTTGGGAGGAAAACTGCAGAGTTGCAGGTTCTCATGGCAGAGGAAGAGGTGGACATTGCAGCCATCACGGAAACATGGGCCACTCAATATAATGACTGGGACCTGTCTGTACCAGGGTACAGGTTATCGTAGGGACAGGGTGACTGGGAAAGGAGGGGTGGCACTATGTGAAGGAAGGACTGAAATGGTAAGGGAGGAAGGGAGGAGGGCAGTACAGAGTCACTTTGGGTGCAAATCCAGGATTCCAAGAATAGGAGTCTTAGAATGGGAGTGGTGTACAGGCCACCATCTCAGATGGAGGAGTTAGACAGGGAACTAGCGGACAGATCAGGAGGACCTGCGAGAAGGGTAGTGTGGTGATTGTGGGGACTTCAACATGCCAGAAGTGGACTGGAGCACCCCAACAACCAGGAACAGAAGGAGCAGGTACTGCTGGATGCCTTCAGGACAGCTTTCTGCTGCAAATGGTCAGTGAACCAACCAGGTTAGGTAATACCCTTGACCTTGTGCTGGCAAATGGGGACTTTGTGAGAGAACTTACAGTGGAGGAACCGCTGTCAGGGAGTGACCACCACTCAGTATAGCTCACATTGGATATGGGCAAGGAAGGAGTGGAATCTGGCACAAGAGTGCTGGACTTCAGGAGGGCTGACTTTGGGAGGATGGGGGAAGTGGTAAAAGGGTACCTGGCCAGAATTCAATCTAGTATGGATACTAACCAGAGATGGGAGCTCATAAAGTTGGGGATAGTGGAGTCAACCAAAACCTGCTGCAAAGCCCAGAGCAAGAAGGCTAGAGCTAAGAAACCGAGCTGGTAGAGCAAGGAGGTCATGGAAAAGGTAAGGAGGAAAAGAGCTGCCTTTAGGAAATACAAGAAAACAGGGAGGGGGGAGGACAGAGAGGAGTACTTGACAGAATCGAAGGAGGTGACAAGGGCAGTAAGGGGAGCCAAAGCATCTACGGAACTCAGGCTGGCACAAGGCATTAAGAAGGGGGAGAAGGACTTCTTTAAGTACATCAGGGAGAAAAGGAGCTGTAAGGACCACATAGTAAGGATTAGGAAGGAGGGGGGTTGGGTGGAAGCAGGGTATGATAAGGCGGAAGCACTAAATGAGTACTTCTGCTCAGTATTTACTAAAGAGAAGAGGGGTGACACCCAAGATGGGTGAAATGGCAGATGCAGGGGAGAAGTGGTGACAGATGGGAAATCATGGAGGACAGAGTTCGAGAGGGTTTGAAGGCACTGAGGGTGGACAAGGCACCAGGCCCAGATGGCATCCACCCAGGGTACTGAAGGAGCTGGCAGAGGTCCTTGCAGGACCTTTGGCAGACCTATTTAATGCCTCACTACATTGGGGTGTGTACCTCAGGACTGGAGGATGGCTCATGTGGTGCCCTCCACAAGAGTGGCCCCAAGGATGAACCGGGAAACTACAGACCAGTGAGCCTCACATCCATCGTGGGTAAGCTAATGGAGACTATCCTGAAGGAGAGGCTGTGGCCCTCTTAGAGGCCAAAGGACTACAGGACAGCAGACAGCATGGCTTTCATACGTGCCGATCCTGCCAAACCAACCTGGTCGGGTTCTATGACTGGGTAACTAGGCAACTGGACGGGGGACATGCAGTGGATGTCCGTGTCTGGACTTCAGCAAGGCATTTGACTCAGTGCCACATGGAAGGCTGGGAAGGAAGTTAGTAGGCACAGGGGCAGGTGCAATGCTGGTGAGATGGGTAGGAAACTGGCTGCAGGAAGGCAACAGAGGGTGGTGGTGGGTGGGGAGCTCTCACACCCAAGGGCAGTGACGAGTGGTGTCCCACAGGGCTCGTGTTGGGACCAGTGTTGTTTGGGATATTCATTGCAGACATATCATGGGACATCAAGAGCAAGATCAGTCTGTTTGCTGATGATACCAAGGTTGGCGCGGTGGTGGATGACCTAGGGGATGGCAGGGGTTGCAGGATGATCTGGCAAAGCTTGAAACCTGGTCAGACACCTGGCACTGGGCTTTAATGCCAAAAGTGCAAGGTGATGCATTTTGGGATGAAGAACCCAAGGAGGACTTACCAGCTAGGGGAGTGCAGCTAGCCCAGACAGAGGAGGAGAAGGATCTGGGTGTGCTCATCACAGGGTCAATGAACAACTCGGCACAGTGTAGGAAGACAGCTGCAAGGCCAACAAAATGCTGGGTTGTATTGCAAGGGGTATATCCTCAAGGAGGGAGGAGGTGATTCTGCCACTGTATAGGTCATTAGTTAGACCACACCTGGAGTACTGCGTGCAGTTCTGGCGTCCGTATCTGAAAAGGGACATTAAGTTACTGGAGGGAGTGCAGCGCAGGGCGACAAAGATGATCAAGGGTCTGGGGGGACTTATCATATGAGAGGAGGTTGAAGGAGTTGAACATGTACTCACTGGAGGAGAGGAGAGACAGGGGGACATGATTGAAACCTTTAAATACATGAAAGGAATAAACAAGACAGGTACAGAGGGGCTGTGCAAAGTAAGGGAGGGGAGGGCCACCAGGGGCCATGATATGAGACTGGAGCGAGGAAGGTTCAGGAGGGAGATGAGGAGACACTTTTTTACAGAGAGGGTGGTGGCTGGGTGGAATGCATTACCTGCAGAAGTGGTATGCAGTAGAACAGTGGACTGCTTCAAACGAGGATGGGACAGGACAAGGGGGAGGGTTAATGAAGGGGAAGGGTGGAAGGGAAGGGCAGCTGCAGAATAAGGGGTGCTAGCTGCACATTCGAGCAGACTTGATAGACCTCTAGGCCTTTATCTGCTGGCAAATTTCGTATGTTCATATGTTCGTGTTTGAATGAAGTAGTACAATAGGACATAATAATTCTAAGGGTAAACCTTTTTTATATAGAATTTCCCATAACAATTCTCTTATCACAGAATCAAATGCAGCAGAAAAGTCTACAACCAGTGCATAGAGCTTCATTTTCTTATAAACCTTATATTTCTCAATAAGATGAGATAATATATATATACATTATCCAGGGTTGAGCATCCCTGAATAAACCCTGATTGAAAATTAGATAATGGATTGTATTTTCCAACCCAGATCTGAAGTTTGTTTAATAATATTCTAGAGAAAAGTTTACCACTTGTATCTAAAAGACTTATAGGGCGATAGTTTGAAGGGGACTGATAAGATCCTTTTTTGTGTAAAGGAACTATAATGTTTCTGTTCCATGATGTTGGAATGTACCTTTCTCTAAAACAGAGATTAAAGAAATTTACAAAGAATGGTACCCAGTAATTCATATGATTTTTTTATTATCTCACCTGGAATGAGACCCAGACCAGGGGCTTTGTTTATAGCTAATTTAAATACAGCATCTTCAACTTCTTTAAAGGGAACTGATAATGGTTGGTATTCAGCTAGTAGGATCTTATGCATGGTTTGATGCAAACTAAGTACCTGAGGGTCTGTAGTAAGTAGTTTTTTAAAATGCGTAATCCATGTGTCTTGTGGTATATGGACTGATAAAGAGCAATAATCGGTTCTTTCTCCCTTAGAGACCATTAACCAAAATGCCTTGGTATTGTTGGATCGTATAATATTGTACATTTTTTCCCATTGCAGTTGCTTGAATTCTAAATTTTTATTTTCAAGAAACTTGTGATATAGTTTCCTTACTTCTTTTAAGTATACAAAATTCTCTCTGGTTGGAAATTTCTTAGTATATCTAATAATTTTCATTAGATACTGTTTTTCTTTTTTACAATGATTGTCGAACCAAGTATTTAGGTTAATTGAATTTGTCGTAAAATTGTATATTTTGGATCTAATTGCTTGGTAAGCAGTCTCCAATAATTCATAGAGATTTTGAGGGGAGCAATAATTGTATGCTAATGAGAATAATTTGGCCATCTGGGGGGAGTACATTAGATCTAACATCCTTGTTGTATTAATTGCTCTTAGTGATAATTTTAATCACCCTCTAGACTCTAACTGGATTTGATTATCTTTTGTTGAGTTTTTTATTATTCTTTTATCTACTCCAGAATGTGTCTCAGAACCGAGTGTATCAATATCAGCTATCAAGGCTGCATGGTCACTTTCTGGTCTCATCGTGACCACAAGGGAGCAAAAGTGTTCATAACTGTCAGGAGAGATAAGCGGATAGTCAATAACACTCTTTCCCAATGATGAAAAATAAGTGGGGTTCCCAATTAAGTCTCCCTTAATTCTACCATTAAGGATTAGAAAGTGATTGCTATTAATAAATTCAACAAGTTTCTTCCCAGCACAGTTAAGGACAGTGTCAGTTGATTTTCTTGTTCTGAGATCTCCCAGATAAACCATAGATTGAAGCAGTGATAAGTTGTCAGAATTAGCAATTCGGGCATTAAGATCTCCACCCAAAAGAATTATATCAATTGGGTGTTTTATTATTAATTGATCAATTTCGGTGTCCAATTTGGACCAAACATCGTTATTGGTTAAAGTGTGATAATTAGGGGGGATATAAATGTTTGCTATAAGAAATGCATAGTTATCCCATTTTACAACATGTAACAATATATTATCAGCCAGTATGGTATGATCCAAAACCAAAATGCCCTTTCGTATCATTATATCCCCTCTAGGTCTACCGTTCTTCCTTACTTTTTTTGCAGGAACAAAATAAGATTCATAGCCATTTAGTAATGTCAATTCCATAGCCCAAGTTTCCTGGAAAAGTAATATTTCAAATTTTTGGCAGAACTTCTGCCAATCAGGGTCTGAATATTTAGTGGAGAGACCTGCTAGATTCCAGGATACAAATTTTGAATTTTCAATTAATAAATCATCAATAGATGTATTTAAGTCATCTAGTACAACATCCAAATGTATGTGACCTAGATTAACTAGTCAAGGGTTAGGTTCAGAGATACTATTCTGGTTAAAGTGATCTGAGCCAGCAGTAAAATCAACTATACATAATTGGGCACAATCCAATTTAGTCAGATTTTGCATTAAAACACAGTAGAGATTTAGATTTATTACAATATCAATTTGTGTCTCATTGGTTTCAGGAAATATTCTAGGAACAGATTTAAAATCTAGAGGGGAGATGTTAGTATTTAAGCAGAAACTCAATAATTTACTAATATATAATTTCAGCAATGTGGAATTTTCACCCTGCAAATGTTCTATTCCAAAAATAGAAAGAGTTTTCAAAACTATATTGTCAAAATTCCAATTCAAAATCGATATACTGTAGTATCATTTATAATGTCAGTTGATGGAGTAGAGTTTGTTTTGGTTTCCCCATGGACATGCTTCCAGATTGTAGTCCAATTTACAGGGGAAGCTATTAAAATGCCCGGTCTATCTAGCTCTCTTTGTTTTGCCCATATTTTTTTTGCACTAATCATATCGGATAATAGAACATAGACAGGGTTTGTTTCCACCATTTTATCTCTATAAACATGCATGATCGCATTTGATGCATCAGGTGTAACTAACTCGCATCTAAATAGATACTTAATGCGTTCAGTAAGTGATTCGGAGGTTTCATGTGGCTTCAGGAAGATATTTTCAAGTTTAAAGACCACCTCACTTCCACTAATAACTAAGGAATTTTGTTGATTTGTGGGAGAGTTTGTATCATTAAGTAGGGGAACAGATACTTGATTAACTAATAAGTTTGAAACTTCCTTAGAATTACATGTCCTTTTCTGCCTGGCCTTCTTGGAGTTAGTCACTTCAGATGAATCTATATCATGGGATTCAATCTTTAATTTTGGATTATTTAGGGCAGACTCTATTAAAGGGCTCCTTGTTGGATCTGTATGTGAATTAGGAATATTAGGAGAATCAGGCTCTATAGGATCATTAGGTTCAATGGTTATCCCAGCCTTTTTCTTTGATTTAAGATTGCTTTTTCTTGATAGCTTTCCATTCTCCATTTTTTGGGTTGTACCTTTTCCAGGATGTTTATTTATATTTTTGCCCTTTATTCCTCTTTTTTTTTGGGGAACGAACTAGGAAATGTACTGATGAAAAGGGTAAATGACAGGTGTTTTCCCTTCCAAAAGTGCTTTTTCAAGATCATCAATTCTCTGAGAGAGTTTGCCATGAGTTTTAACGTGCAGATTAGTGAGATCTCTCATATAATGTTTTAGTTCATTAAAGGCTTCAAGCAGGACTATGTTGGCCATGACTGGATGGGCTAGGGCTTTAATTGTGTAGTTAGAGATGGTATCTGGGCATTGCGCTAAAATTTCTTGTGGGATATTTATTTTTTCTACTTCCTGGTCTAATCTTTCAAAAACTTTATCAGGGGATCCTGCAAGAATGGATTGGTTACCAAGAGGTGGGTTGTAATATTGGTTAGAGTATGGAGAAGAGGGAGTAGTATCATTAATTGTTATAATACTAGAATTAAGTGGGCTAAAGAGGTTTAACCTAGTTGGGTGCAGTGAAATGGGATCCTCCTCTGATCTCTTGTCTATATCTAGATCTAACTCTTGCATGTTTATACTACACTCCCCTTTTTCATTTAAATTGTTAGTTTTTGCTTTTGAGGAAAGGAAATACTCAGTGATTTTCCCTTGTCTATAATTAGAATGTTTAGGGTAACTACGGGAGGAGGAGATAGGTGAGGAAGAGACAGAATCTCTTGATCTGCTGTTGTTTTCCAAAATATTGCAGGATTCATGGTTGATTAACCCTGATTCAGCTCGCTCCTGTAGATCAGTTTCTAAAACTGAAATAGAGTGGTTAGGGGGGGGGAATCACCTCTATCTGCTCCTGAGGGTTCTGAAAGGACAGAGAGTAAGAAAAACAGTGAGAGAGGGGTTCAAGGAGGTCTCTTCATTGGACATGTTATTAGGCATACCAATGGATGCAACACTCATAGATTTATGATTTGAATACTCATTATTAAATTGTGGTCTATAATCATATTTTACTTTTTCTCTTATTAAGGATATAGTATTCTGAGTTTCTTCTTTAGGTGTGGATGCAGAAGGCATCATTGAAAGTGACAAATCTTGTGTATATACACAACCATTTTTTGAACTCATTTTGGGTGCTTTCAGAGAGGATAATTTATTGTCCTTAATTAAGACTTTTCCACTCCTAGTGTACATACTGACAAGATCTATTTATCTATTTATTATGTTGTAACTTTGGGTTATCCTGTATCTATTAGACTTATATATTAGACTTTATATATTAATAGCAGTATATATTAATAACAGTAATAGCAATAAAAGCAACAATAGTAGTAAAAACTACAGTAGCAGTAAAAACAGTGCAAATAATGCAATAGTGTAAATAGTGCAAAAGTGCAAATGCCAGAGCAAATGTTACAATGTTAAATGTTCAATGTTCAGCCGTTAATGAATTTCAGCAAAAAGTCCAGCTCTCACCCAACATGTGAGTCCTGAATCAGGATACCTCAATAACTCCTTAGAGGCAAAAATTCTTAAAAAAAAATATATAATAAAAGCCTTATAGTCTCCAGTAACTGTAACTGTTAATGAACCTAAAAGGCTTAATCTGAGAACACTTTTCACGAGCTTAGGTACAGTAGAGTTCCTTTTGAAACCTTTTGAAACCTCTTTTAACTCGGGTAAGAGGTGGGGGTAGGGGTAAATATAGAACAGGTAAACCCAACAGCATAGAATTAAAAAGGAAAAATTATTATAATCCTAATCTACTTTATGTCACTCTTTATAGGAAGACAACAAGTCAGTTCAAAATATCAAGTGCTAAGTACATGATTGAAACTAAATGAAACTGAGTAAACTGTAAGGGTTAAGATGCCAAGCATGCCAAAGCACTTCAGCAAGGAGACCCAACCTGTCTTTTTTAACAAATGCAGTGAACAACTTTCGCTAAACAATATTTTAATTTGCAGATGGACTGCCAGTGACAAAATATACAGAGAATGAGAGTATGAGAGTAATGGTTGATTTTACCTAGTTCTCTCGCAGAGCCTCCTATTACTGCGACATGCGTCTCCTAGAACCTAAAGGAGAGTGAGACGCATGCATTCTGGTACTCAAAGACAAGGGAATCCAATTGCTTTAAAAAGTCACGAGGTTAGAGGAAGCCCCGTAATCACAAATTAAGAGTATGTATATAAGGTACATAAAAATATTTTCGAACAAACAAAAAAAGAAGAGAAAAAAAAACATTAAAACACAGAAGGCTCTCAGGGTTGAGTCCATACAAGCTCCTAGTAAAAGCAAAATAGCCTAAAAAGGATACATCCCATAGATGCCCAGACGAGTAGGAAATTCAGCCCAGATGATCTATCAGCTTTCGGCTTTTTCTTCTTTGCAGAATGTGATCAATTCCTTTTCAGTGCAATCAGTCTTGCAATATGATGCCACAGATGCATAAAGAGTCGTCTTCACTCTCCACTCCCCTGCACCGGTCCGAATGGTGTCTCCTGAAACCCATGCTCTTATTCACACGCCACCTTTAGAGCAGTCAGCTTAAAACCAAGGCTGGGGAAAAGGAGAAAACAGAGAGGAAGACAGACCCGACCAGGTTTCACAATAAGATAGTCTGGAAAGACCGCATAACATTATGGTGACATAGATGGCATACCTTTTCAAAATGTAAAACGAGCGTAGCGGTCCTGCTATCAGTGACTACTCCTCAATCACTGGCGTGTGTAGTATCACCCAGTTACACACAGAAGCCAATGCACATGATCCTCTCCGTGTTTAACACTTGCTACTAGCCACCAAGCTCTCACCACTCTAATTAGTACTACTGGTACCCTTGCCCACAACAATGAAATCATAGTCCTTAGTGACTTTAACATTGATTGGTTAAAATGTAACAGGAATTTGGTTAAATTATCATTGAACCAGCTGCTATGCACCAAATTAATCTCTTACCCCACCAGGCTTTCCAAAATGGGCAATGCACCACCCTTATTGACTGGGTGCTAGTCCCTAATACTGATAGGGTAATTTGCTCAGGTGTTCTCCCAGATTCCATCAGCGACTATTCCTCAGTCTACTTTGTATAGCATGTGAAAGCCCCTAAGATCCCCCTCGAACTGATTCACTTTCGTGATTTTTCTCACTAGGACCCTTCCCAATGTAAAGCTGAAGTAGCCTGCCTCAACTGGTCTTTCCTGTGGGCAATCTCTGATATTGATCAGGCTGTCTCTCATTTCAACAATACCTTCTCAAGTCTCCAGGACAAATATGCCCCCCTCACCACTAAGAGGGTCCACGGTCTGACAACAAAATGGCTGGATCACACTCTATTATCCCTGCTGAAATATAAGAAACAGAAGTTGGTCTACCTTCAAGGCTACTAACTCCATCTCTGACAGGACTACCTATAGAAATCTTAGAAACAAATGTAAACGGGCCATCTGACAGAGCAAAAGCTGCTTCCGGAAAACACAATGTGACTCCTCCAGCAGTAACTCCCAGCGGTTCAGGAGTTGTATCAAAAAATCCTTGGGCCTGGATGGAACCCCTACCCCTCCTGATATTGAGATTGAGGGTGTAAACTGCAACAACCCCTCCACAATCCCAAATGCATGTAATAAACTCTTCTTGGGCCTCACAGTCTATACTGGGGCTTTTCCCCCCTCCTTTCTGTATCAGATCTCTCCCCCATTACTGAACCTGGACAACATCCCCATTTTAACTTCAAATGTGTTAAGTGTCTTCAAGGTGTACAAACTCCTGAAGCAGATCCCTGAATCTAAATCTGCTGGCTCTGATGGAATCGAGACCAGACCCCTCAGACTAGTTGCATATGAAATGGCCTCACTGCTGCCTATCCCTCAGTACTAATACTTTGTTATTTATATATTTGATAATGGGGTAAGTACACTGGTCTTAGGGAGTGTTTTCAGGCATGACCCAGGCCATCTAGATGGCACGAGGAGAAAAAAATAACATACATACAGCAATGAATTACACGGACATTTGACAAAGAGATTGTTGACATTATGAATGTGTCCATAATTGGTTAACATTACAATGTTTAGCAATTTACAAGTCCAGGAATCACAGTAGGGATAACACTTTGACAACATTAACAAATATCAATAGCAGAGGATATTGATTTACATGTGCACTAATAACAATCCAAGCAGGCATCACTGTTAAGAGTTGCAGGATGCATTTGACATAACAGCAATTCTGAAGTGCCTTTTAAAGGACAAGGTGGATTCAAGAGTGTGAAGGTCCTCAGAAAGAGAATTCCAAAGCTTAGGAGTTGCACCAGAGAAAGTTCTCTGGCCTATGACAGTTGATAGCCTTGGACAATCCAGAAGATGGTTAGAGGAGGACCTCGACTGGCGAGAGTTGTGTTTAATGGTTAATAATTTTGATAGTGGGGATTTAGCACCTTCATGTAGGGTTCTAAAAATAAGTGACACAAATAATTGATCCCTACGTGCTTGAGGGGAAAGCCACCCAAGACTTTGATACAGGTTGCAATGATGGGTGCAGTAAGGGGCTTGAGTCACAAATCTGCCAATGTTATTGTTTACCATGTTCAAGTGATTGAGAAGTTGTGGCAAGGTAAAGGAGATGATGGGACAGCAGTAGTCTAAGATGGGAAGAAGGATGTTATGCCCAATTGCCAGTCTAGCATTACTGGTCAGTAGATGTTTCAGTCTATAGCAAATACCTAGTTGTTGATTGACTTTTTGACTGCTTGACCTATATGGGTAGCAAATGTCAAAGAGGGGTGAAGGGTTATACCCAGGTACTTGAAGTCCTTGACCTGCTCAATCATGGGTCCATCGGTAGCATGGATGTTAAGATTCACTGAGTGTTTCTTGAGACTGTGTTTGGAGCCAAATAGCATTACTTTAGTTTTTTTTCACATTGACAATAAGCCTTTGATTTGAGAACTGTTGGGTTTCTTAGGCAAAATCATTGTTGAGGGTATGAGCTATTCTAGTGAGGGTGCTGTTGCTGTTGAATAAGATCAGATCTTCAGCATACATGATCCTGCTAGAACCTAACGGTTCCACGAGCAGTGGATTTACAAATATAGAGTAGTGTCGGCCTTAGGATGGACCCCTGTGGAACTCCAGACTGCACTAGATGTGGACTACATGAGACTTCCCCAATACAGACTATCTGCATCCTCCTTGTGACGTAACTATGGTCCCACTTTGAGGAGTTTTGAGAGAAGCCTAATGTATCCAGTTCCTTGAGGAGGATACCATGGTCTACCATGTCAAAATCCTTGGAGAGATCCACAAATATGGCCCCTGTAAGTTTCCTCTTGTCTGCCTTTCTGAGGACATTACCCATGAATTGAGCAAGAGCCATGGTAGTGCTAAAGCCTTTTCTAAAACGATGTTGGTCCCTGGATAGGAGATTATATGTCTCAAGGTGATCCAATATTTGCTGAAACACTATTTTCTCTAGGATTTTGCTCATCTGTGGTAGAATGGACTGTGGGTCTACAGTGGTCTTACCCACTTACCAAAATTCAAATAAATAAATAAATAAAATTAGCTCTCGGGTAGATTTGGATCCCCAGTTTTAAAGATAGGGACCATTCTGGTTTCTTTCCAGAGCATAGGAACAGTGGAGGTAGACAGAGATAGGGTGACAATAAAAAAGAGCAGTTTGGCAGTGCAATCTATTACTAATTTCATTACCAATTTTAACACCAATAATTAATAATACTGTATCAACTATCTGGAAAATGTTGAACATAGTGCCTGTGTTTAAAAAAGACGATACAATTGTTAGCAACTACAGACCTATTGCCATTCTACCAGTACTTAGCAAGGTCCTGGAAAAAGATGGTCTCCACTCAACTTGCCTTTTATCTCTCTACCCACAGTCTCCTCTCCCCAGCCCAGCATTGGTTCTGCCAGAACCATAGTACCACCACTGCACTGCTCATGCTCATCAAAATTATCGCCAACTCTCTTGACAAAGGGGAGCTCACTAGTACTGTACTGATAGACCTCACTAAGGCCTTTGGTTAATCACTCCCTACTATGTAACAAACTAAGTGCCCTGGGAATCTATGGCAATGCCCTCCCCTGGTTCAGAAGTTACCTGACCAACAGACAGCAATGTTCCAAGTTTGGATCCTTTTCATCTAATCTTGCCCATGTCACTACTGGTGTCCCTCAGGGCTCCATACTTGGATCATTCTTTTTTTCTCCCTCCATGTCAACTCTGTCCACCATTGCTTCACAAATACTACTCCTCTCCTGTATGCTGATGACATGGTCTTTTTCACCAATGCCTAGAACATAGCTGACTGTGGCAGAACTGCATTCTGCCAGTCCAATAAACCCAGTGGAGGGATGCCTTTCCTATCTTTTTCTTTTTCCTACTGAAATCTGTTGCACAATGGTATTTTTCTATACTATACTTTACCTTTTTCTACCCCTGACATAGGTTGGTCACCTACATCAGTCTTTTCTATCTCTCACTAAACTTTTTCCCTACTACTTTTATTGGTATACCATTGCTATGGCAACAACTTTACTCACGACCGACACTGGTGACAACAGGCGTAAGTCACTGTAGTGTCAGCGCGGGACTCCAGCACTATTTTCTGGGGTGTGCACCCCTCACTAAGCAACTCCGACTCAGAGTTGATTAATTAAGTAGCGGGGAGTTCGGGGGGGCCAAGTCCCCCTTAGAAAATACAGTCTGAAGTAACTCCCTTTATGCCACCCGCAAATGTGATCAACTTAAAGGAGTCGCTGTAACGTCGGTTGGCAACAAAATTGTTGAACGACTGTCATAGATCCACTTTTATTTCTAATTTCCATATTTCCATCCCTCACCAAGTACTCCCCAAAATAATGCATCAGGCTAAGGCCAGCTGGCAGGAATGAAATAAAGTGCATTTATGGCATTTAATGCCAAAGATATAAAGTGCCTTTAAAGAGATATAAGGCGCTGGTTGATTAAAGTGCAGTAATATAAAATGTATTTTGTGCATAGAATGAGTTAAAGTGCTTAATTAAGTCTTTATAAGCTAAAATGCTTATGCCAGTTTATGTCTATATGTGGTGCAGCAGCACTGAATGTATAAGGTGGCAGAGAAATAAATGAATAAAATGTTTAAAGTGTTGCAGTGCATAAAATGAAAGAAAAACCTGAGGGTCTAACAGGAGAAAAAGAGCTGAGATATTGCTGGGAGGAGAGACACGTGGCTCCTCCTCCCACTTCTAGCTCTCTCTCTCTCTGAACTGCTGTGACAGTTCAAAGTGGGGCAGTATTTACTTTCACTTTCAGCCGCCCTGTTCCCTGAATGAATAGAGTGCTCTGAAAAGTGAGCGCTTGAAAATAGAAAGGGACGATGCTGTCTCTGGACATAAAAGCTACAGCCCAGAATAAAATGAAATAAAAAGGGGCTTACCAAGTCTATGCTGAGTCCCATAGCAGAGCGGCTAGATAGTGATTATTTCGGCAGCCTGCCGCTCTGCTGCAACATAGAGAACAACTGATTTAAAGGGGCAAAAACGTCCCTATGTATGGAAATGCTTTACAGATAGAGTAGCCCTCAGAATAAGGAGAGGGCTGTAAAATAAACATAACACAATAAAGAAAAAGGCAAATTAAAGAATAAAGAGACACTGCAGGCCTCTAAAGGAGTCCCATTTTATATATATATATATAGATAGATAGATAGATAGATAGATAGATAGATAGATAGATAGATAGATAGATATGAGAGAGCCAAGAGATAAAGGGCTAGTGTCCATATACTATAACAATACAGCATATGTACAAATGAAATAAATGTTTGCACTGTTTGCATATATATATAAAATAAAGTGCTGACCTATTAGCAAGACCTCAGGAAAGGGGATTTCCTATAGGGGGACAGCAGCCCCAACAGGACTTTATTTATACTCTGTGAGCTAAAACATCATTATGTATCTTTTCTCAGAAGAAGCCAGAAGGGGAAGGAAGGAAACATATTCAATTCAGTGCTTTAGAGTAACTGGTAATTGCTATTTTTCTTTTAAACTTAGATTGAGGGCCTTTAGTGACACTATAATTTCTTTGTTGTCTTTACTTATAATTGTTTTTGGGCTGTTGAAAATTTAAAACATAGTGATGGTGTAATTCTGTGCTGTCTTTAATTGCTGCAAATTTTATCTTGGCTTGTCTGACTGCCCTGTAGTTGGGTGAAGGGTGTTAATTGTCTGGCCTCTGACCTCAGCTACGTGATAACTGGAGGTGGGGCTTAGTCAGAGTTGAAGTAGCAAGTCGAGTTCATTTTCTCAGAAGAAGCCAGAAGGGGAAGGAAGAAAACATATTCAATTCAGTGCTTTAGAGTAACTAGAGAGCCTCCCCTTCCCCCAACTCTTAATTATATGCCCTGTTAAATCTGATTGACAGGAGCTAAACACAGGGTATAGTAAGGGGTGTGAAGTAGGAGGAGCATAAGGGGGAAGAAGCCCACCCTCAGCACGACAAGTGTTTTGATTCATTTATTTATTTATTGTTTTCTTTTTCTTTAAAAAAAAAAAATTATCTGAGGATCAGTGGCAGGATTTTTAGGACAGTAAATTAATAAAAAAGGGAACTAGGAGCACTTCAGTAGCAGACAAGTAGTGGAATTGCAGTATAATGTGGGGAGTGGTGCAATGCAGTGGCTGTGGGGCAGCCATATTCAGGCAGACCTTCTGGACACTGAGGTGCTGCCCTATCTGCATGCATCTCTCTGGACTGTGGGAGGAGGAGGTAGCCAGACTCAGAGCGGAAGTAAACTGGGTCAGGAGTACCATCGCCCCTATCCAGGGACCACCCAGTCCAATGCAACTGCCTCAAAGGATGCCGAGAACGAGGAGCACTTGGATGACAGTGGACTCAGGGAGGGTTAGAGTGGTCAGGCAGAGGCACATCCCAGATCCTATTCCACTCAATAACTCATGTGCCACACTGGCGAATGAGGACAACCAAATAGAGGTACCCAGAGAAGTGGAAGGAAAGGATGTGGAGTTTAGCCAGGGAGGTGACCTCAGCGGGGAAAGCAGTGGACCCCAGAGGAGGAGGAAGTGAATCCTGGTGGGGGACTCCATCATAAGAGGGATCCAGCTAGGGACACAGGAGGGGGAGGACAGGGAGGTGAGGTGCCTACCAGGTGCCATGGCATGGAGGGATGGAAGGAAGATCCTGGGGATCACTGGGAAGGCAAGACAGAAGGGTGAGCTGGATGTCATTATCCACCTGGGTACTAATGACCTGGCAAATGGGGAGCCAAAGGAAGTTCAGGAAGAGTTTAGGAAACTGGGGAGGGGTCTCAAGCAAGTAGCTACTTCTGTCACTTTCTCAGAAGTACTACCTGTGAGAGGCAAGGGAGAGCATAGGAGTGCATGCACCAGGAACTTTAACTCATGGTTGAAGAACTGGTGCTGTGAGGAAGGATTTGGATTCATTGGTGACTGGGGACCCACCTGGAGGGATGGAGGTTTGTTCAAGCCTGACGGCCTGCATCCATCCTGGTGGGGAATCCAAGCACTCAATAATAAGTTTAAATGCTACATTGACAAGCATTTAAAACTAGCAAAGGAGGGTGGCAGGCCAGCAAGGAGGGTACCACTTGTCTACCCCCACAGCCAGCTGTGGAACCAGTGAACCAGAGGAGGGCTATCTCTGCAAAGCAGTGTGCAAAAGATGGAGATTAGTGTCCAAGAGGTGGATAAGCAGAAAAGGGGCAAAATTCAGCAGGCGGGCAGACAGCAAGGAGAACCAGGGATAAATGACAACCAAGGAAGGGGCTGGAGTAGAACAGTGAGACAGTCTAGGAGGTCAAATCATGGAAAGCCATGTGTGCAAATGCCAGGAGCCTTAGCAACAAGATGGAAGATCTGAGGCTGTCATGGTGCAGTCAGACCTGGACATTGTGGCCATCACTGAAACCTGGTGTAATGATAACCATGACTGGGAGATGGCCATACCTGGCTACAACATATTCAGAAGAGACAGAGCAGGCAGGAAGGGAGGAGGTGTGGCACTGTATGTGAAAAATGACATAAGGGCCACAGAGATCCAGGAGGAACAAAATGGGGGAGAGATACTGTGGGTTAAGCTGGAAAGGAAAATGGGGACAGCCATCCGCACAGGTGTGGTCTATAGACCACCAGCACAGGAGGAAGAAACCGATAGGAAGCTGATGCTAGCCATCCAAAGGATGGCAGACAAGGGTGAGGTAGTACTGGTTGGAGACTTCAATATTCCAGACGTGGACTGGAGCATCCCAGCAGCAGCATCAACTAGGAGCAGATTTATCCTGACTCCTTCAGGTGCCTTCCTCAAGCAACTGGTCATGGAACCAACTCGGCAGAAGGCAATACTGGACCTTGTGCTCACAAACAGGGACAGTGTGATGGGGGTAACAGTGGGGAGCACCTTGGAAACAGTGACCACCAGTCATTGTGGTTTGAAATCACAGAAAGAGCAGAACCAAACCACACAAAAACACGTATCCTGGATTTTAGGGGGCAGACTTTGGGAAAATGGGAGATACTTGAAAGAGGCATTAAGGGAATGGGACAGAAATCAGGGTTGAGGAACAGTGGGCAGTATTTAAAATGGGATTACAAGAACAACAGAATTATGCATTAAGCAGGTTAGCAAGAGGAAAAGGAAGAGGAGACCATTATGGTTTTCCAAAGAGGTAGCAAAGAAAGTGAAAGCCAAAAGATTGCATTCAGGCAATACAAAAGACACAGGCAGAAGGGGATAGGGAGAAGTACCAGGAGAAGCAAAGGAGGCAGGAGGTCAGTAAGGGAAGCCAAAGCTCAGACAGAAGAGCACATTGCAAAATCAGTGGGTAGAGGGACAAAACCTTTACAGGTACATAAGTGAAAAAAGAAGACAAAGGGAGGGATAGTGAGACTGAAGGGGAGGATGGGGCCACGTGGAGGATGACAAAAGTAAAGCTGACATATTGAACAGGTATTTCTGCTCAGTCTTTACTGAGGAAGAGGAGGGTAATGGGTCTGAAGGAGTACAAGGGTGAGAATGGTGCAGAAATGGACAAAGTCACTTTACGAGAAAGGGTCCTGAAGGAACTGGAAGTAATAAGAGTTGATAAAGCAATGGGGCCAGATGGGTGCACCCAGGGTCCTTAAAGAACTAAGAGGTGGTGGCTGAACCTCTGGCTATCCTTTTTAGCCGATCACTGGAAACAGGGAGGTACCCAAAGACTGGAGGACAGCAGATGTAGTCCCTTGTACAAAAGCGGGAACAAAGAGGAAGCAGGGAACTACAGACCAGTCAGCCTCACCTCGGTAGTGGGGAAGATCATGGAAGCACTACTGAAGGAGAGATTGGTAGAACATCTGGTTGTCAATGGACTACAGGACCCAAGGCAGCATGGTTTCACCAGGGGGAGGTCATGTCAGACCAACCTCGTTGAATTTTTTGACTGGGTGACTAGGGAGGTGGATCAGGGAGGGCGTGGACATGGCCTATCTGGACTTCAGCAAGGCCTTTGACACTGTGCCACATAGAAGACTATTACACAAACTGGGGAATATGGGTGTGGGCAGGACAGTAGTGTGGTGGGTAGGTAACTAGCTGGGTGGCAGGACACAGATGGTGGTGGTAAATGGCTGTCACTCCACAGAGGGAAGAGTGACCAGTGGGTACCACAGGGATCAGTGCTGGGACCGGTCCTATTCAACATCTTCATCAGTGACATGTGCAGAACCTAGAAGGCAGAATTTCACTGTTCACTGATGACACAAAGCTCTGTAACAGAGTAGACACACCAGAGGGTGTAGACAGAATGAGAAGCGACCTGCAGAAACTTGAAGAATGGTCAGGGGTTTGGCAGTTGAAATTCAATGCAAAGAAGTGCAAGATAATGCATATGGGGCACAAAAACCCTGGCACAATATATCATTGGGGGGTGAGGATATAGCATGCACCAAGCAGGAAAGGGATCTTGGGGTTATCATCTCTGATGACCTCAAGGTAGGGAAACAGTGACAAGGCAGGAGGTAAAGCAAATAGGATGCTGGGATGTACAGGCAGGGCATCACCAGCAGGAAAAAGGCGGTCATAATTCCGCTATACAAGACACTAGTGAGGCCCCACCTGGAGTACAGTGTACAGTTCTGGAGACCATACCTACGTAAGGATATAGACAGGGTAGAGAAGGGTCAGAGGAGGGCAACAAAGATGGTGCATGGATTGCATCACAAGTCCTATGAAGACAGGTTGAAGGAACTGAACATGTACTCCTGGAGGAGAGGAGGGAGAGGGATATGATAGAGACATACAAGTATCTTACAGGGAGGAACAGGGTGCAGGAAAACACTATTTTTAAGCGAAAAGATGTTCCAGGACTAGAGGGCATGGGATGAAGTTGGAGGAGGAATATTCAGAGGAAACATGAGAAAGAATTTCTTCACAGAACGGTGGTGGACAAGTGGAACACCCTGCCAGAGGAAGTGGTGGGGGCTGAAACAATCACGGGATTTAAGAATGCATGGGATATACATAAAGGAATTCTGGAGGTCGGGGTAAGGGGCAACAGACTTCTAGGAAAACAAACTGAACTTACAAGCTCAAATGGGCAGACTGGGTGGGCCATAGGCCCTTATCTGCCGACACTGTCTATGTATCTATGTAATAGAGGGACCATTCGAGAACTAATTGGATGTTATGGGAGGGACTTTCCCATAAGTGGGAGGGCTATATAAGCCCTCCTCAAATACCAAGTCTGATTAGTTCCATAACCAGTCTCACTTACCTGAAGGAAGGTAAGCAGAATGACCTGTGTCTGAACAGGAATTTATCTCTAACAGTAGGAAAGTTGATGAATTGTTTTGAGATACCTGATATAAGGTGAAATATCCTTGAGCTATTGTTTATATTCTTGTTCTGTTTGAACTGTTTTATTTCTATTTATTTATTTTTTTCTATTTTTGTATAAAATAAAACACACTGCGGGTGTGTTGTACCCTATTACTGTGTCCAGTGTTATCTTTATACCCATGTACCTGTGACATATGGTGTTAGACGTAGGATACTGGAAGTCCTAGTCACAGGGTGGATTCCAGTAGGTGTCAGACTTGATACCATGGTAACCCATGGCACAGTGGTATGTTTTTGTCATCATGACGACCCCTGTATGACCCGCTCTGACCAGAGCGCAGGCCAAGCTGACAGGTGAGCAGTTGCTCCCAGGACTTGAGTTTCAGAGGAAACCAAGGGCCAAGCTGGAGTGTCAATCGACGGACTCTTTTGGAGGAGAAGACAGCGAAGAGAAGGACTGGAGGTAGTGAGAGTCAAGGAACCACTGGAACACATGAGCAAGCTATTGAAGTGGCTTGCAAGGAAACAGATAGAGATGGAGCAGCTTTGGGAGAAGGACAGCCAGGAGCGAGAGAGGGAAAGAAGATAGCAAGAAGAGCATGGGGCAGGCACACTGAGGACCCTACAGATCATTGGGACCAGTAAGTCCAGCGAAGGTACGCATGCCCTCCCTAAAGACATCAAACTGACCAAGATGTCCACTACAGATGACATCGAGGCATACCTAACCACCTTTGAAAGAGTAGTGAAAGTATGTGTGTGGCCTCCAGAGCAGTGGGTGGTCAGTTTGGCTCCCTATTTAACGGGTCTAGCACAACTGGCCTATAGCCACATGGACCATTGAAGCACTGAGAAGTATGACCTTGTCAAAAAGGAGATTTTGAAGCACTTCAATATTAATACTGAGACTTATCGGCAGCGTTTTCGCTCTCTGAAACACCAAGGGAACGATACTACCCGAGAGAAGTATACTCATCTGAACAAACTTTGCAACAAATGGCTGCAACCAGAGAGGAAGACACTGTTGGATATAACTGACACTGTAGTCATGGAACAATTTCTTCCAACTCTACCTGCAGAGGTCCAGATCTGGGTGAGGGAACACCATCCAGAAAAGGCGGAAGTTGCAATCACCCTGGCGGAGGATTTCCTGGTGGCCAGGCAACCAATGAGGAAGGGATACTAGACAACGGACTTGACCATCTCCCCCACCCAGCAACTGGTAATACCAACTTCTTTTACCCCATCACGTTCCCCCTGGGAGAAATGCAGGTACACAAGAAGACAGAGGGGGTAGGCCATAATTCAGACATTATCTGTAGATACTGTAACAGTAAAGGTCATATTGAATGGTTCTGTTACAAGAAAAAGAGTGATGCTACCCATCTGGCCCTTCTTAACTGGCATAATTTTTCAACAGCAGTCACCATCAGAGAGAAGAAAATGGTGGATTTAATTGACACTGGCAGTCGACAGACATAGTGCACCTGGACGTACTAAAAAAAGACCCCAATAAGGCCAACCTGGTGGCACTGAGGGTTGAGGCGCTGGACGCCACACCACGCACCACACCAGCGACCTGGGTTCGGTAGCAGACTCGGGCCGCTGGGGGTCTGCCGGGGGAAGATAGGCTTGAGCATCCAATGACAGCTTGCCAGCTCCGGGGGGGGAGGGATGGGATCCATCCCAATGTGGGCTGACCCCTGGTGGAGGCTATGGGGCATGTCAGCACGTCAGTGCCTCAGGGATGTAATTGGCCAGAGGTGTAGGTCTGTGGACCAATCTGCTCTGGAGTGGGACATGGGGGGGGAGATGGGGAGTGGCTACGTCTGTGGTAACGCCATGATGTTGGGTCGAGCCACTCCCCGAACAAGGGGAAAAACAGCGCATGGTCTCCTAGATGACACAGCACCATGGCAGAGACCCTGATAGCCCATGCACCTGCCTGATTTCCTGGAATAGGGTCTGACGAAATGATGCAGCATTGGGGTGTTCTGCCCCGCCCTGTACCCACCTGGGGGACACAGCCAAGGCTCCGTGGGGACTGACCAGGAATCAGGTAGGCCGTGTGTGTGGGGATACCACACTGTGTGTCTCCTGAAGGAGTGGAGACTGTGCGCAAGACAGGGGAGTATAAAGAGCAATTTCAAAAAAAAGAAAAGGTCCCAATTTCTGATGTGTATACTGATGTCATCAGTGTGCATGGGGACACGCATCGGTATCCCACCACCAAGGTGACTTTAAACATTGATGGACAGGAAGCAGAAATGGTGGTTGGAGTAGTACCAGGCTGCCAGTACCTGTGGTTATTGGGCAAGACTGTCCCCATTTTTCAGCATTGCTGACCCCTAACAATGTGACAGTCATTACCACCAGGTCGCAAACCAGGGCGAAAACCCTTGGAGATGCATTTCCTTTTGAGGGGGATGTATTTGATACACCAAGTGCCCACAGGAGATCAAAGGGGGGAAAAGAAGAAAGTGCAGAAGATATGGAGAGCTCAAACTGGACTGCTTAATGACACTGTAGATAAACTGTTTGCTAAATGTGATATTGCCAGGAACAACGTGAGGATGACACATTAGCTGTATTTTTTCAACAGGTGGACCAGAAGAAACCACCAGGGATTCCTGTGTTTAAATGTAACAACCAAATACTGTACTGGATATATAATAACCCCCATGCAGGTGAAACTGTTGAACAGCTAGTAGTCCCTAAACAGTTTAGGAACCAAATCTTGTATTTAGGCTATGACTTATCATGGGCAGGTCATGCAGGTAGGGGAAAAAACCCTGGCCAGGCTATTACAATGTTTTTTCTGGCCCAGTATCCATGAGCAAGTGGCAGAATACTGAAAATCCTGCCCAGAGTGTCAGAAGGTGGCCCAGGTAACCTGAAAGGATGTAGTGCCCCTGGTACCCTTGCCCATAGTTAGCATGCCTTTCGAAAGGATGGCAGTGGACATTTTGGCCCCTTGCAGAAAAGTTCCCCAGGATACAAATACATATAAGTTATCTGTGACTATGCAACAAAACATCCCAAGGCCATACCACTGCATACAGACACTACTCCCCGAATAACAGAGGAGCTAATTTAAGGTTTCTCAGCCACCTTGGGATACCTAAGGAGGTATTGACTGACCAAGGCAGTCATTTTCAGGCTACATTACTTGAAGAACTGTACCGTTTGTTGGGGGTAGTGGCAATAAGAACAACGCCCTGCCACCCACAAACAGATGGATTCATTGAGCATTTCAAACAAACACTGAAATGTATGTTAAAGAAATTTGTACACAACAAGGAAAAGGATTGGGATAGGTACCTCCCCCTCTTGTTGTTTTCTTACAGAGTGGTCCCACAAGCAGCTACAGGGTACTCCCCTTTTTCCCTACTGTACGAAAGGAATTCCCGAGGGCCACTGGATGTGGTAATGGAGTTTTAGGAAGAGGGAACCAGTGTGGGACAAGCTAACATCACTGATTATATGGTTCAGCTTCGCAAAAGGTTGATTGATTACACAAAAAGGGCACACCAAATTAATATTGTGTATCAGGAGAAGCAGAAGACCTACTATGATCAGAATTGTAAGACCAAAGAGTTGCGGGCAAGAGAGAAAGTGCTGCTGTTACTCCAACCACCCAGAATAAGCTACTAATGAAGTGGCAAGGGCCATACACAATCATCAGACAAACAGGACCAGTAACATTTGAAATGGAGACACCAGATAAATACCCAGGGAGACAGATTTACCACGCCCATCTTTTAAAGAAATGGGTAGAGAAAAAGGAAGCAATGGGGACTATGTACATACTCCCAGAGAGGGACATGTCTGAGTTGGAGATGGCTTATCAAAGATTAGAGGAAAAGGACAACCTCTCTAACATGAAAATCAACCCTGAGCTAGATACACAGCAGAAAGAGTGCATACGCCAGCTGTAAAAAACCTCTGCACCTGTTATGTTCTAACATTTATTCTGGTCTTGTTCAACAAACTCACACTGCAACAGGAGTAGAGCAGCTTTCATTTTTATTCAGGTGCCTCTCTAGTTTCAGCAACAACACTCTCTGTCTGCTCTCTTTCTAGCTTACACATATCGGAATGCTGCCCTCAAGTGGCAGAGTAATGCAATGCATTACCATTTCACATACATAACAGCACCCATGTTTACAAGTATCCCAGGAAAGGCAGTTGGGGTACAGCATTATATTAGAACTGATTCCTGCCCCATCAGGCAGAAACCCTATAGGTATCCGGAAAAAGTCAGAGAAGAGTGAAGCAGGAAATAGAGAAGTTAAAAAAAACTTGGCATAATCGAACCATCCACTAGTGCTGGGTCATCTCCCATAGTGGTGGTCCCTAAAAAGGAGGGTGGCATCAGAATGTGCCTGGACTTCAAGAAGGTCAATAATGTATCACACTTTGATGGATACCCCATGCCTAGGGTAAATGATATCACAGACAACATTGGCAATGCTAGATACATTGGCACACTGGATTTAACAAAGGGATACTGGTAAATTCCCTTATCCCCTGAGTCTAGGGAGAAAACAGCATTCAGCACGCCACTTGGATTATACCAGTTCACTACAATGCCCATTGGCCTACACAGAGCCCCTGCAACATTCCAGAGACTCATGGATCAGATACTGACACCACACACTGCCTACTGTGCTATCTGGATGACGTTGTCATCTATAGTCCAGATTGGTTGATGCACATCACACAGTTGATCACTGTGTTGCATTCCATTCAGAAAGCCAGACTCACTATAAACCCAGCAAAATGTGCACTGGCTATGTCAGAAGCCAGATACCTTGGATTTCTTTTGGGTAATGGGTGTGAGTGGCCAGAAATAGAGAAAGTAGAGGCAGTAGCTAACAGTCCTGTGTCAAAGACCAAAAAACATGTCAGGTCATTCCTAGGCCTAGCTGGATATTATCACCAGTTTATAGCTAATTTTGCCTTAATAGCCACACCATTAACAGACCTGACAAAGAAAAGGTGTAGTAACCTAGTAAAATGGAGTCCTGAGTGTGATGAGGCCTTTAGAGCTATAAAGGCAGCCTTGTGTGTCCCACCTGTATTGAAGTGCCCTGATTTTAGTCTCCCCTTTGAAGTACACATGGACGCTTCTGAGACAGGGACAGGAGGAGCCATGAGTTAGACCATTCAAGGAGAAGAACACCCTATCATTTATATCAGAAGGAAACTGCATGATAGGGAGCAAAAGTATCTTTATACCCACATACCTACAACACCGACATCACTAGATTCCTGTCAGCTGACTTGAAGGCCGTTCAAACCTGGTTCCTTGAAAACAGGCTGTTAATGAACTCATCAGAGTCACAGGCAATGATATTTGGAACCGCTTATCGATTAAAGAATATCCCAACTCTGCTCTCTGTGACCTGTGACAATGACACCCCCGGGTCACTGTCCCCGCCTTTAATTACCTCAGTGTTATGTTTAATCCCTCCCTTGATTTTTCTCTCCAGGTGTCATCCACCTGTAAGGCAGTTAACGTTAGACTTGGACTAGCCTACTGAACCAGCCAAAATCTCTCCCCATCTACCCGCATTGCTGTTGGCCATGGTATCCTACTTCCTAAGCTATCCTATGGCCTGACCATCTTTTCTAATACCTCACACTCTATCTTGTGCAAATGGGATGTATCATGTGGCTTATAATAACATCTGCCATTTTGCCCTTGCCTGCAACTGACTTGCCCACCACTGCATCCTGTATTCCAAACTAGATTGGCTACCTCCTGCTGCTCAGTGTAATCTCTCCTTGGGTGGCATCATTCACAGCATAATGCAAAACCCTGCACCCCATCTCTTGCCACCCTCTTGGTGCCCTATAGAAATGCTAACCCCCTTAGATCCTCAGACCGCGACCTCCTATCCTCACCGAGGACCAGAACCAAATTTGGGGAAACAGCCTTTGCTGTCGCTGCCCTGAAACTATGGAACAACATACCTGTTAACATCAGACACTGCACTATTGCCCCTGCTTTCCAAAGTTAATACTGCTCACACTTACTTCAGTTGGCAGTATGCTTCTGTTAGTCCCTGTCCCCTGTACTCTCTAGCCATTTGTACATACATATCCTTGCACTTGTCACTTTGTAAACCTCCTACGTTTGTCTGTACCTCTGAGCTTTTGCCAGTAACCTCTCTCTTATGTTTCCGCTACTGATAGTCATGTATCATACTGCTTACTCTGTTGCTTAATTTATTGTCATTCACAGTGTTATTTTTCTAAGATTATCATGTACTCCAATGTTGAAGTCATTGTCTTGCATTGTATTGTTTTAAAGGTTTGTAACCTCCCGGGTCGTGCCTGAAAATAGGCAAATGTTTGTCAAGTGCACCTTATCCAGTAAACAAAAACTAAATAAATATTGTCCCATGGTCTGGGTCTCTGTGTGGGTTGCCTTAGCATTGCTAGTGGAGAGCCAGAGAACCACAGTGGGGGCAGTTTCTGGGACTCGGGTTAAATTTGAGAACATGCAACTGTGCCGGTGAGAGCTGACAGAGTTGACCCAAATTCTCCCTGTGGTCAGGGGAGTGAAATTTTTTTTTCCTCACAGAGTTTGTTTCTCATTGGAGGAAGCGTGAGAGTGCTGGTTGTGGGCAAGTGAGAGATGCCTACCCAGGTGCTGGGGCACGGAGGTTCCAGACAGGAGGCCGCTTTATGCTGAATGAGACCTGGGATTTGTGAAAAAAGTACAGGGAGTGCTCAGGAAGCTGTATTTAGTCAATTTCTCATTCTCTACACTGCTCTCCCTACTGGGTTGCAAAATCTCTACTATTAGCTACTGTCACCCCTTCTGTGGCAGAGATTGACATGAGAAGTTTTTCACGTTGTCTGTTGTGCTCTTCAGGTGACAGCCAAGGAGTCAGTGTGTCTAAAACTATGATTGTTATTTGTTTGGAATTACAGTAATTAATTAACTGATTGATTAATTTATTTATTTCAAAAGTTTTACCAAGAAAGTCTTACTGTGTTGGTATCAGCTTGTTTTCAGATGTGTCCTGGGGGGAAGGGGAAGAGAAGAGGAGAAGAGAACAGATAAAAAGTACATTGTATAAAATAACACAACAAAATAGAAACACATAAATCAAAATATACAAATTCAAGAACACTTAATGAAAAATTGCCAAACCATAAATTACCATACAATAAATTGTGGAACGGGCCAAAGAACATTAAAAAGTAAGCAGCACAGCAAAGTAATGAACAGGGAAAAAATTACTGATACTAGGGGAGCAGTGCAGTGCTGGTGTCAGTACTGGGTGTGATGCAGAAGAATAGGAGTCCACCCCAGTATCAGAAGCAACTGCAAGAGTGAATAGAAAACTCATGGAGGAGAGATTTCAGAGCAGGAAAGGGTGGAACAGAGTGAATGGAAGGAGAATGGAGCCCCATTGCTTAGGGAAGCAGAACGAGAAGGTAGCTTGGCCAGCAGTGCATTTCATTTGAGGGACAGAAAGAGAGCAAGAACAAGCATTGTGAAGGGAGGAAGAGGAGAGAGGCAAGATACAAAGGAAGAAAGCCAAACCAATATTTAGAGATAAAAGAAGTACAGTGGGAAAGGTGCCTGGCATCAAGACAGGGAACAGAGAGAGAAGAGAAGAGAAGAGAAGAGAAGAGTACAATGGTGTGTTCACAAGGGGATTGTTAAGGGCAAAGTGACAGAAAGATTGAAAGAGGGGGTCAGTCTAGCTAAAGTGGACTTTGGAGTAGCACTATAAACAATGTCTCTGTAGTTGAAAATGGGGAGAATCATCTTAGTGAGGATTTCTCTGTGTGCAGGAAGCAGAATGCTTCTCTTTATTTATTTATTTATTTGAAGCATCGGAAAACACCTTTGAGTTGGAAGCTCGTTTACAAAGGTTCCACTCATGAGGCAGAATAAAACAGGTACACCAAATAAGACACTTACAATTCCACAGATACAAAATATATGATAATTACAAAGGAGTAACTTCGTGCCGAGTCATCATGCAATCAAAACTGAGTACGAGCAGAAATTACGATAAGAGACCAATAGGAGGAATGTAAGTATTTGCCATGGGCCAGGCATTGTCACTAGCTAGGTCGTTAAACTACTGCCAAGTGGCAGATCAGTGGTGGTTGTGTGGGGTATAGGGGGCTGGAGAAACAGGAGCTGGGGGGGCAGCTGGAAAATCGTGAAAGGAAGGGGGGGAGGAAGGAAGGAAAGAGGAGGGAGGGAGGAAGGAAGGAAGGAAGGGAGGAAGGGAGGAAGGACGGAGGGAAGGAATGAGGGAGACAATAAATACTAGGTAGGGGCATGAATGGAGTGGGGGTGGAGCTGAGGAGGTAAGAACAGGAGAGAGTGAAGTAGAAAGAATGGGAAGGGAGTCACTGAGGAAAGGTCAGGGACTTTTGGAGCAAGGGCAAGCAGAGGGAGGAGCATAGGAACTTAAGCTGGAGTATTGTACTGCCCAACGGGGGAGTATAGTTACTGATCAGGTGTAGTTTGAAGGACTTGGAACCCCCTAATTAGAGAGTCATTACTATGAGAATTAAGTGCCATTAGTGGGTTAGCATTTGTAGATTCTGACGTTGATAAGGGATTGCTTCAGAGTACGTTTAAAGGTTCTGTATAGTGCCGCAAGCTTGGGGTGGAGCTTCTTGTGGACAGCAGACAGTCTAGAGACTTTCATCTCTGGAGACTGGGTCCTATTTATTGTGTTGCTTGCACACATGTGAAAGAAACACATTGCGTCAGGCTTCCTTCACAAGCGGGTTGAGGAGGCGCGGCAGTGTTGTGCTGAATGGCAGCAGCCGTTCAGGGGCTGATCTCTGCCTCAGTGAATAGAGATGTAACCCCCAGGTGGTGCTATCCCAAGGGCTACTACCCCTGCCTGTTTGACTACTGATAGGTTGAGGGGCCTAGGTTCTATGGCGGGTGCCTCCACCCAGAGGTCAGGATTTGTAGTGGTTAGACTAGCTTGATCACAGCCCTCTGGGACACTGTGACCCCCTTTGGTTCCCTCTAGTGGCTCACACAGTACACCAGAGTTACAGCCCCAATACCCCACGTTTACACACTGTTCACTCATATAGATACCACTTACCCTCGAGACTGATTCAACAGCACGTCTCTGAGGACCCTCTGTAAAGTAAGGTTAATCAACATACACAGCAAAACACAATACTGTTTCCATAAGTACCACCACCACAGACAGTATATAGTAGAACAACAACAAATCTGATTTATTTAGAGGACAGTAACATGGGAGGGGGAAATCAGGTTAATTATTGGCATTAAATCACAGTACTGTGCACACATACAGGGTCTGAAAAGTCGCACTCTGGGTACCCAGGTTGGGGTGGGGGCTAGCCAGGTCTGTTGCCCGGGGTTGACTGGCAGGTGCAGATGGATAGGGCCCTGTGGAAGAAAATATATGCACAACACCCAATTGTAATCCGGAGCTGGAGAGCTCAGTCCATGAAACAGTGAAACAACAAGAATTAGATGACACACTTGTGATTGAAAAACAAGCTGCAGGGGAATACCCTGATTTGTACTCACAACACCCAAGCTGAAGATTGGATGGAGAATGTCCCTCTGGATTGCCAGAAGAGCAGGGTATGAGGACAAGGTCCTTGTGACTGGACCCCACTGCAGTTGATAGCAAACGGATGTAGTCCGAATTAAGCTGGGGTTTACTTCCAGCTTCAGCACACAATTCAATGTACAGGGGATTTGAAATAGTGATTCCCCACAAGCACTAAGCACATTTACATGTAAAAGGAAAATACTATACCAGGCAGGCTGCTTCTCGATCCCAATTGCAATTACTGCAAAATACCCGGGAGCACACACAGCAGCTTCAGTTCCTGACAGACCGAGCGCGATTCAGCAATTTCTCCAGTCTTCTACAGGGTGAGCCTGGTTTCCACACTTCTAGTGCTTCTTTCTCCTCACAACTCAGATTCAGTCCAAACTGGCACTCACAAAGGCTGCAGACCGAAACTCAGGGCCTCACACGCGCTTCCCACACGAAACTATACACCGCAGAAGCACACAGCTCCTTCTTTCTTCACTGCCACAACTGATCTGATCTTTCCAGTCACAGAGCAGGGCATTTCCTTTAGCTCCACACTATTCTGTTGGCTGATTCAGCTGTCAGTCACAATAAGACTCCCTCTGTTGGTAGAAAAAGGTGCCAAGGTTAAAACTACATTTCTCAGTCACTGCCCATACAATCCCCTTGTGGCTGGCTCAAAATTGAGAGTCCAAGTTCCGATTCATCCACAGGCTCCATTTTAGGGTCCCCCTATCATCCTGATTGGTCCAAGTCAGCTATTCAGGACCAAAATGAAAGAGTTACATTGAAACAGTTCATGTTGAAATGAAGACAGGTTAGACAAACTACATTTTCTCAGTCACTCTAAACGATTTCTGGCAAACAGTTATATCTTTCAACAAGGCTCCCTTTGCACATGTAGCAACGGCAGAAACGGAGCGAATTGACAGCAGCCCGGGCGGGATTCAGACATTAGAACACACAGTCCCTCCATACAAACTAATTAAGTCTGCAAGCAGACAGCTCTTAAAGAGACAGTACGTGGAGGCTCAAATAACACTCACTTGGAACCACATTTAAACAGCCCAGACGCCGAACACCGCCCAGACGTGGAGCAGTCAGGCAAGCTCCTGGAAGACTTTTGGGAACCCCCATTTGCAGGGGGGTTACAGAGGAGCATGCTGTTGTTGAGGCAGTTAATGAGCAAGCCACTGTGATCAAAGAAACTGGCCGCTGCAATCAGGGAGCGCCCCGTTACTACACAGTCAGCTGTTTTTGCTGCGAGGCATCCCTGACTGCAGCAGCCAATTACACAGCTGCATTGTGTGATGTCCCCATGGTGACAGCTTCTCCATCGGCCTCTCACAGTCCCCACAAAGCCAACGGAAAGCCGTTGTCCTCTGTTCAGTGTGCCTTCCCGGTGAAACATTTCAATAAATAACAGCCGACAGGGGATGCCCAATCCCCCTGTCGGCATGATCCCCTTCCCAGTTCATTTGCTGATGGAGTAGCCTAATCCCCGACAGCATGATGCAGCCCCCCATTTGTTGTGTGCCGAGGGGGGTGCCCAATCCCCCCATGGCTGTTGTGCCCCCCCAGCACAGTGTATGGCCAATGAGGTGCCCAGTCCCCATCAGCTCCACTCCCCTTGCCTGACAAACATCCAGGTGGCACACTGGGAGCCCATCCCCAGTGTGCCAATCATCCTGCAGTGTCCTTTTTCTTCTGTTTTTTTTAATGTCCTGTTAAAATAAAGAAAGTGGTCCTGTGCTGTCTGTGGCACCCCGCCCAACTCGCGCCCCTTTGTGCACCCCACCTCCTCACACACCCCCCCTCACCCCCATACTTACTTCTGGAGCCCGGCGCGATGATCTTCGGTGGACTGGGAACACGTCTGCACTCTTCAAAGCCGACCGCTAACTGAAAAAATGCCAGTAAGCTGTATCATGGCATAAATAGAGTTTTTTCAACTTAAGTGGATATCTTGGCCATTTTTAGGAATTTTTTCATCAAATTTTCAACATGGTGTTCTTGGGACTCCACCTCATGAACCCAGTCGCTGTCATTTTGTTATTCGGTCCCGAAAGGTGATTTTGCGGTCACTGTGCGGAACCACCTTATGGGACCGAGTAATGAAACGACAGTGTCACAGTTCATGGGATAGGCCCCCCAAAACCCTATATTGAAAGTTTGGTGAAAAAATTCCCCAAACTGACTGTTTTACGAGTGTGCGTTGTGCAGTTCCTACGCACGCTAGTAACTTTGAGAATTTTTAATATTTTCACTCCAGATTTTCAGCATTGTCATTTTACCACACCTCCCTATGAACAGCACAGATGTCATTTTTCACATCTCGCTCGAAATGTGTTTTCGCACATGTAGCACACAATGGCGCAAGCCGTTGTGTGAAATCAATGTTTGGGACAGATTAAGAAAATCGCAGTGACATGGTTCATGAGCAGAGGTTTTAAAATGCCTATGTTGACAAAAGTCCATAAAATGACTGTGTTATGAGCGTGCATTGCGAAGTTTCCACACACCCGCATAACTTCACTAATTTGTTATATTTTCACTCCAGATTTTCAACATTGACATTTTTCCACACCTCTTTACGAACAGTACAGCTGTCATTTTTCACATCCTGGCTGAAATGTGTTTTCGCACTTCCGGCACAGAATAGCACGGTCGCTGTGGGAAATCGGTGTTCGGGACAGATTAAGAAAATCACAGTGACACTGTTCACGAGCAGAGGTCCCAAAATGCCTATGTTGAAAAGCTGGGTAAAAATCCCAAAATAATTACGGGTGTGCATTGTGCAGTTTCTGCGCACGCTCGTGACTTCACCATTTTTTTATATTTTTATTCCAGATTTTCAACATTACCATTTTTTCACACCTCCTCATGAGCAGTACAGCTGTCATTTTTCACATCCTGTTCGAAATGTGTTTTCACACCTGTGGCGCCAAATGGTGTAATCGCTGTGCAAAATCACCTTTCAGCTAACTAACTGATAGTATCACGGTTCATGCGGTGGGGTCACAAAAAGCCCATGTTGAAAAGTTGGAGTAAAAATACCAAGAAACGCCCAAGGCATTAGGGTTTCTGACCATAGCGCCCTACCCTGTAGGGACTGACAGGTGTCAGGGGTGTGACTTGGGATTGTCGACAGTAATGCCCACGCCATTCCATCCCCACCACCACCCTGCAGTCAGTGACCAGCATCGAGGTGCACCTTGGACTCTTTGGCCCCCGAGTTCACACCATTCTCCTATACTGCACCCATTTCAGCATATTTCCTTATGGAATGAGGTAAGTGTAAAGCTCAAACACGCAAGGCACACCTCAACACTTGTCAGTGTCTGCAGGGTAGGGTGAGGTGAAATGTCATGACTGTTGTGGGTGATGACCCAAAGGCACACCCCAATGCCTGTCCATCTCTGCAGGGTGGGGGTGGAGTTGGCGTCAGTTCAATACTTCACTGCAATTCCTATACTGCATCTGTCTAACTCCTGCACTTCCACTGCTAATGCCAGCAAGCAACCATTCGGCATTGACAAATGCTTGTGTAGTGAGCTTTGGCCCATAAGAGGCTCACAGGTGACCAGTGGGAAGCTCATTAATTAGGAACAGGCTGCATCTCTCCTGTCTGCAATGCAGTGTTAAGGGTCAGCAAACTCAGCCCTAGCTAATGTACATAGACTTTATCACATTTCTTATGAGTCTTTTTTAAATGTGTTTTATCTGTTTACAGGAGTGCACCTGATTTGAGGTCAAAATCAAAAGCTAATAGTTATAGTAGCAGAGCCCCCCCCCCCCACACACAAAACGCACATACATACACACTCACCAAAAAGCTGCTTAAAAGTCTGCAATTCATTCAAATCAATTCCATTTTCATACTTAGTTGGGGTTCAATGCCAAAAAGTATAAAATCGTGTACCTAGGGCATAGGAACCCCGATGCTGAGTATAGGATGGGGGGAGGTACTGATACTCACTAGACATGAAAGGGTCCTTGAGGTTTTTATATAAGAGGACCTCAAGGTGGCAGTACAGTATGACAAGGCTATGGGGAGGGCAAATTGGATTCTGGGGTGCATAAGGAGTGGCATCTCCAGTAGGAGGAGGGATGTTGTGCTGCCATTGTATCACTCCCTGGTATTCCCCCAGCTGGAGTACTGTGTCCAGTTTTACAGTCCACACTTCAGAAAGGACATAGGGTGAAGGTTTTCCAGAGGAAGACAACTAAAATGGTTTAGGATTTTCACAGGAATCCCTACAAGGAAAGGCTGAAGAATCTCAGCATGTACACTCTGGAAGAGAGGAGGGCGAGAGGTGACATGATCAAGACCTACAAAGTACCTCACAGGGATAAACAAGGTACAGTTGAGGAGTTTCCTTCAAATGAGGATAAGCACCCAAATAAAGGGGCATACAATGAAGCTGGGGGAAGGGAGTTCAGGATAGATGTGAAGAAATATTTATTTACTGAAAGGGTGGTAGATGCCTTGAACAGACTGCCAGGAGAAGTGGTGGAGGATAAAATGGTAGGGGGCATGAAGTATGCATGGGATAAACATAGGGGTATATTAGAAAAAGGGGAAGGAGGGGGTCAATGGAGGTCGATAGGGCTATGGAGATGGAGTAGGTTCAAGTTCATTGCAGGAAAAATCCATTCAGCAAGCTCATTCACAAGGAGGTCCTGATGGACGCAGGCAGAATAAGACATACAGTGACATATACAGGCAGGAGTTACAAGTAGGTAGGAGCATTTGGGCAAACTGGGTGGGATAAGTGGTCCTTTTCTGCTGACAAATTCTATATTTCATTGGCATCATGTGTTCATTCAGGTGCAGTGTTTATTTAAAGTTGGGCCTACCATACATCCAGATGCATGGTACAGTAAATTACCAAATTAGATGCAGCCCACTTACAGTACAATAAACAGAACCCCAGTGCTTTGAGAAGCCTTTAATCTTCATAAGGCTGCTTAAAGAGCTGGGGTTCTATTTGCAGTGTCCACACCGGTATGCTGATCTTAAAATCAACACTGCATCTGAATGAGTACTTGATTCTTGCTCACTCCATTTCTTCCCCACTTTGAAACTGTTTGTCCTGAGTTAGTATTGGGCTGGCAGTGCCTCGTCTGTGTTGGAAGATGACCAATAAGCAGCACTGAAAGACATCAGACTTCACAGACTGTGAAGGCAGCTGCTCACCCACCATCTTGGCAAGAAGAAGGCTGCAGCTGTGGCCATCGATGACTGTTGGGGTGTGGGGATGTGGGGACCAAAGGGGACAGACATAAGGAGATAAAATCATGATAAAAATTATGAGACCTTCACCAGCTTTCCTACCAGTAAAAGAACACTCTATGAAGTTTTTCAAATGGCAACACAATCTGGTAAGCCCTCTGTCTGCTGTCTGACACCAGGCATCAACCAGCATAAAATTGCCTAAAGAAGGCAGTGTGATCATGTGGTTACCGAAATACTGGAGAGTACAGATTTATAAGAACAAAAGAATATCACACAGAAACTGGCACATGTGCCTATAGCAGCTGTCTCCTGCTTCTCAGTAGTTATATTTATACCCTTGAGGTACTTGAATGTTTCTATCATATCCCCTCTTTCCCGCCTCTCTTCCAGTGAGTACATATTGAGGTCCCTTAATTTCTCCTCATAAGTCTTGTGTTGCAAGCTCTGTACCATCTTATTCACCCTTCTCTGGACCATCTCCAGCCTGTTAATATCCTTACGAAGGTGCAACCTCCAGAACTGCACACAGTACTCCATGTGAAGCCTAACCATGGTTTTATATAATGGCATCACTACCTCCCTCCTTATGCTGGTGATACCCCTGCCTATGCACCCCAGCATGTCACTGGCCATCCCAGCTGCCTTAGCACTTTGACATTTTCAGGTCATCTGAAATAAGAACCTCCAGGTCCCTTTCCTTCTTTGTGACTGTCAGCAACTCCCTCCCTCCCATCCTGTAGCTTTCCCCAAGGTTTCTGTGTCCCAGGTGCATAATTTAGCACTTTTTTGAATTAAACTTCAGTTGCCAGTCCTCAGACCATTTTTCAAGCTTCCCCAGGTCCCTCAATTTCTCCACCCCCTCTGGGGTATCCACTGTGTTACAGATCTTGGTGTCATCTGCAAACAAGCAGACCTTTCCCTTCAGCCCTTCTGCAATGTCACTAATGAAGACATTGAACAGGACTGGCTCCAGGACCGATCCCTGCGGCACCCCACTGGTCACCCCCTCTCCCTAGACTGCACCCCATTTACCACCACTCTCTGCCTCCTGTCTGTTAGCCAGTTTCTAACCCAGTTTACCACCCTTTCCCCATGTCCAGCCTACCCAGCTAGTTTATCAGCTTCCTATGTGGGACGGTGTCAAAGGCTTTGCTAAAATCAAGGTAAGCGTTGTCCACTGCCCCACCCTGATTTACTTCCTTTGTCACCCAGTCAAAGAGATCAACCAGATTTGTCTGACATGACCTCCCCACTGTGACTCCATGTTGCCTATGGTCTTGGGCTCCGATGGCTTCTAGATGCCCCACTATCCTTCCTTTAAGCAACGTCTCCATAATCTTCCCCACTACTGAGGTGAGGCTGACCTGCCTATAGTCCCCCCGCCTCCTCCCTGCTGCCGGATTTGTGTAGAGGGACCACATGTGCCCTCTTCCAATTCTCTGGTACCACCCCTGTGTTGAATGACTCAGTGAACATGGCTGCCAGAGGTACTGCTATCTCCCTTCACAATTCTCTTAATATCCTTGGGTGTATGCCATCTGGTCCCATCGCTTTGTCAACCTTCAATTTAGTTAGCTCCTGCAGGACTCTTTTGCCTGTGAATAGACTATTGTCCACCTCTTCACTGCCTTGGCAACTGATGTACTGCTTTGGCCCTTGCCCCTTCCCCTCTTCTCTGAATACTGAATAGAAAGACACAGTGAATGCCTTGGGGGGGCACATAACAGTTCTTAGGCATGGTACTATCTCTTCCAAATACCTAAACAACGCATATAAGCAAGCAACATTGGCATTGACAAATGCTTGTTTTACTTCTGCGACTTATTAGTGCAGGACATTGATCTGCTGGACTAGAATTTCTGAGTATCCTACTGTGCACCACTGTCCATCTATATTTATTATTGGTTTTATATTATTGTTTGCTGAAGTGATTGCAGGAGAGCAAAGTTATAACTGGTATTTATAAGCTGTGAATGAATTATTCTGTGTATTACTGGATGTGTGAGGTGGTTGTTTGGGGTGATTAAAGAGGGGTTGAGGGTGGTTTGGGGAATTTTCAATAGTTTTTCTGTAAGTCAATTTGCATCTGTATCTTCTCCCTTCTCCAGGACGAGGCTGAAAATAGGCAGAATTGCCTAGTCCTCCTTTCCCGGTGAACAAAAACTAACTAAATTAAACTATTTATAGTTTGAGTTAGGGTAGGTGGAATGTATGTATAGCAGCAGGCCCCTAGCCTCAGCTACTCCCCTGCCCTTCTCCATGATCTGCGTGCTTTACGTGCCCCCCACCGATTGTGTCTTATCATCATTGCAGGGAGGTAGGGACTAGGAGGAGGTGTGGCGGGGGTTTGGGGTTCAGGGGAAGCTGATGGGGTGCTATTGAGGTAGTTAGACCCAGGAGATGCCCTGGGGCAAAATGGGAACTTGAGATAGGCAAGACATATTTAGTTTCCATGCTCAGGGATCCCACAGGACTGAGTGAGAAGGCAGCTGTGGGGCCTGCCACCTCTACTCATCCTCTTCAGGAGGTGCTGTGCAGTGCCAGATCAATGAGAAATAAGATGGCTATCATAGTGGATTTTATTTCTGAGTCCTTTGTTGATCCGGCTTGCACCATGGAGACCTGTCTTGGTGATGATGCTGGCTTGGTTTTGGAGTCAGCCATCCCAGCAGGGTTCTCCATTATGCACTGTCTGAAGAAGGATCACACTTGGTGGTGATTGGGGGGTGATGGCTATCTGCTTTAGAACTAAAGTAAACTTGGTTGTGCACCCCATAGGGGATACCTCGTTGTTTGAATGCAAGGCTGTGCGTGGGGGTCCAGGTGCAGTTTGCTGAATCCTACTCACATACTGGCCTCTAGGGCATGAGGGAGATTTTCTGCAGGAAATCACAGATTTCATCACCAACAGAGCATTGGAACACTTGGGTCGATGACTAACTCTCGCAATTTGGTCAAGATTTGCTCCAGGGTATGGAGCCCTGGGACTCGCACTAGTAATTACAGTACTTCTGCGACCACATAAACATGGTCATGCATTGGACTTGGTATTCACCCTGGGGTTTGAGGCTGAGGATCTTGAGACTGATCTGGTCAGTTGATTGGATCACTGCACCATCAGGTTTTCTTTCATGGTCCCACTTTGTAGTCCATTCCCTGTGGAGATAGTCCAGTACAGCTCTTTATGAGGGCTATAGCCAGAGGGACTATTGGTGGTACTGAATACTTTTGGTGTGTTTGGTGGCATGCATTATGGAACTAAGGCATGCTGTGGCAGGCTATAATAGGGTGTTGGGGTGGCATTTTATCTCGTAGTGCCAATTTATGTACACCCATTGGTTTTGTACCTTGGCTTGCCATGGTATGACGGCGAGCTAAGGGAGTTGAAAGCAAAGGGGCAGAGGTTGGAGCATTGTTGGAGGAGATCCAGGGCCCAGGAGGACAAGCTGACTTTGACTGCTGATCATGGTGAGTATCAAAGGGCAATCCCCCAAAGGAAGGCAGGTTTCTGTCTAGGGGGATTGCTGCTGGGAGGGATTAACTGTCTTAACTCTTTCAGACTGTGAATAGGCTTATCCATCTAGCCTGCTGGAGCCTGTCAGAGCTGTTTCACTTGCAAAATGTGAGGAGTTTGCTCAGTTCTTGTTGAACAGGGTGACCTCTGTTCAGGCCAGGAGCTCTCCAAGTGGGCCATTACAGCCCAGTGGAGTGGTGTCTGTGTGTGTCGCAGGTACATTTGGTTGGACTTGTGGCAGGACACAGAGGGTGATGTTTGGAGGTTTCTCTTCATCCCCAGTGTTGCTGCTCTGCGGTGTACCCCAGGGCTTGGCCCTTTTGTCCGTGTTGTTTGTGGTGTATATACTGCCCTTGGGGAGGATCATTAGACAGTATAGACTTGGGTTTCACTGCTATGCAGATGATACCCAGCACTATCTGTCTTTTGTACCTGAGGTGCAGGGTGCAGTCATTGTGCTGAATTGGTGCTTGGCCAAGATCCTGGACTGGATGTCATCGAGCTGGTTAAGACTTAACCCTGATAAGACTGAAGTGATGATTGTTGAGCCGGGTTGGAGAGGGTGTGTGGTAGCTGTTGGGCAGGGGACAGGGCTTTGGCTTGGTTTCCCTGGTCTAGTGGCTGCCACTAAGGTGAAGAATCTTGGTGTCATTCTGGATGTGGGGCTGACATTTGAGACTCTGGTGTCAAAAGTAGTCCAGAGTAGTTTTAATGGGCCTTAAGACTTTCCTATTTCTCCAGGCTTATGGGGAATAATTCATCGCGTTATTATCTAATGTTCATCCAAGCTATGCTATTTATTTATGTATGTATTTATTGTACTGTACTATGCTGCTAAAGTCAGTGTGTGAGAATTTTATTTGGGGGGCATGTTTTAGTGTATTTGTTTATTTGTATCTGTGTTTCCTACTGTTCTACTTATTGTAATGGTGCCCTGAGCCTCCGGGGAAGGGGGCCAGATATAAATAAATTCTGCCACTACTACTACTACAACCAGGTAGCTGACTTTGTAAAACTGCTGTAACTACCCCTCCCCAGTATGCAATCATTTCACAGCGTTGGGTCACATTTTCACCGCACGGCAGATTTTACTGTAAACCCACAGCTGATATACTGTATAATGATGCCACTGGCACCCAGTAAGTGCATAGTGCACTTTAACTTTTTTATCACTGGATCACCCTCAGTTTCACAAGCTACATGAATATTAACTGCAGTGCTAGGTAACTGGTCCAAAAATGATTCCCTGAAAACTGGGTAACAATTTTCACTTCCACTATTCAGTGGCAATCTGGATGATGTATCCCCACTGTCATGATGGCTTGAAGCTATACATTGAATATTATACTAATATGCAGCCAGACTCAGTAACCTAGCTACTGTCAATAAAGGTACCTCTGTCTTTGAAGTAGGGGTTTGTTGTCTGTAATAATAGGCAGCTTTTCTGCCATAAAGGTATTTATTAAAAGCCATAAACCAAAATTCAAATTCCCGAAACCATTTATTATCTTCCAGTGTTTTTACAGGTGAAGTCTAAAAAGCAAGGAAGGCAGGGGTTACTAGGGTAGGAGTGAAATGTTCACAACATGATTATGGGCATAAGATGAGTGAAAATTATATTCTAAACTACATAGATTCTAAATAAATGATTTATAGAATTACCAAAATTCAAAAAAAGTAAAAAAATGTAGTTTTTATAAAAATGTTTTTCAGACCATTATGTAATTTCATGTATTGATGCAAAAATAGTGTCACTATATACAGACCACTTTAAACACACAAAAACTGTATTGATAGGACCGATTCTTAACAAACGGACTCCCTGCTTTTATTTAAAAAATACATTTCTAGTCCTAATAGTTACAAACTCAGATCTTTTAAAAGATAATTTCATTAAAATGGGATTATTGTGAAATTATTGATGTTGGAAACAATTTTTTTTAAATGACATCTTGGAGTCAGCTAACTTAATAGATCAGTATATGGTGTTGCTGCATCTTCCATGTATCAATTTATAAAAGCAAAATTGTTAAAAAATGCTTTAAATTCCTGTTATTTTTAACAACATATTATACTGACATGTATAGACATATATCAGTATATGAAAACTGTATTACTATGATCTTTTCACATTTATCATACTCCAAGCTTTCATCTAAAGGAAAAAAAAACCTCATGCTTGTAAGCATAACAGTTCAAAAGTTACAGCTTTTGGAATATAATTTCAAGCATTATAAAATGTTATAACAAATTATTTTTGGGAATGGTTATTCTGTTTAAGAACAAATACATTATTTTCTAGTACCATTTAGAGTATATCTTTGTCCTAGCTCAGTCAGTGTATGAAAGACATAGGCAAAAGAGCCATTGCCCATTCACTCTGAATATGGTTACACTGTTATTTTAAGCCAACAAACCTATATAAAGAGAATTGCATTTATAGGGAACTGCACTCTAATGTCCCTATATTGCCCCACTGGCACTGACTCTGAGGGATTTAACATATCCCATCTACATGTGTCGCTAACTATCTCTGTCAAAGCGGCACTATACATGTTGTCAATCTTTAGATGTCACTTTGCCCCCTGCCCACCTTCCCTCAGATCATCACTCCCTAAATGTCATAGAACATTGATTTTAAAGGGACTTATAAATGGGCTAAGGAAATGTATACTTCTATTATTGTTATGCTCTGGGAACATAGAATTAAATCTAGGTCCCCCTATGCCTATAGATATCTTTTAGCTGAGGCAGCTCCGAAGGGGTATCAGTTTCCTATATAGAAATGCTCACAGTCTACTAAAAAAACAGGACATGATTCAAGCACGGGTACTTCATACAAGACCTGATGTGTTAATGATTTCTGAAGCCTGGCTCAAAGGTTCTACCCCTGACCACATCAGTATCCCCTCATATAATGTATTCAGAGCTGATAGGCCTTCGGGGGTTTGCAAGTTATATACAGGATACATTTTCTGTATCAGTTATAGACTCTTCCATGGCCTCAAAGAAATATGAAAGCCTTACCCTAAGGGTGTCTATTTCTGCTGAGGAGTCAATGTCTATAACTAGTTGTTATAGACCACCATCAGCGGGCCTTGGGAGACTATCCTGTCTTTGCAAATTATTGGAGAATGCCAAATCTGAATGTATTATTATGGGTGACCTTAATCTCGACTGGAACTCCGACTGTTTCAAACAGCTGAAAGAACTTTGTGATAGTCACAGCCTCTCACAAATTACCCCTGATATTACCCATCCAAACACCAAAAACCCCGCTCACAGCTCCCTCCTTGACTTGATACTTGTCAACAAGCCTCATAATATTTACCACTCAGGGGTGTTTCATAATGACATATGTGATCACAGAGCAGTAGCCTGTGTTAGACGCACACCAAAGCTTACCTCCACTTCCACCTACAGACTAAAAAGAAACCTTAAAAAGTTTAGCCAATCGGCATTCCTAGCAGACTTAAGCCAGATCAGATGGCAGGATTTTTATTTGGCATCATCATTCTCTAAGGCTTGCAACATCTTTCAAAGCCTTGTCCTGAGAGTGGTTGATAAGCACGCCCCCTTGTAAAAACAAAGACTAGAAAAAGATCATGCTCTTGATTCATGCCTGCATTAAAAAACATCTTAAAAGATAGGGACAGATCATGGAAAAAGGCCCGAAAAACAAAATCAGTCCCAGACTGGATGGCTTTCAGAGCCTCCAGAAATCTTTGCACCAAACTCATAGGAGCTGAAAAAGCTAAATACTTCCAAACCTCTCTTGAAGCTTCCCAAGATAACTCTGACAAGTTTTGTAGCATTCTTAGAGAAATAGAAGGCCATACGCTTTCATCACCCCTGCCCTCCAAGATTATTACTGGAAACAAAACCTACACAGACAGGGCCAGCATTCTGGACCAACTCAACAACCATTTTGTCATGGCAGGTTTAGCCTTTGATGCCTCTCCAGCAAGTAATCTCCTAAACCAGTCCTGTAATAAGGACCTTTTTTGCCCTGACACCATGAACTACCGACACCCCTCCACATTCAGCCCCATATCCTTCAAACAGGTAGACATCAAGAAAAGCACTGGCGCCGATCTCCTAGAACTCCTTTTCCTAAAAGTAGGATACCACTACCTGACCACCCCCCATCACGCACCTCTTCAACCCATTCTTATCCTCGGGTAACCTTCAGGCTAACTGGAAAATAGCTCATATCATCCCTGTCTTTAAATCTGGTGACACTTGTGACCTCAATAATTACCGACCCATTTCCCTGCTCATCAACTGAGAGAGTATTTGGAGTCCAAAAACTTGTTAAACCATATCCAGTCCGGCTTTAGACCTAAACACAGCACAGTCTCCACCCTTACAGAGGTAACCAACAATTGGCAAAGTACTCTTGATTCAAAGAATTACATCTGTGCCCTCTTCCTAGAGCTAAGCAAGGCCTTCAACACCGTCAATCATAATCTGCTTCTGTCCTTGCTGTGTTGTCTTGGCCTAGATGACATTGCTATGAAGTGGTTTGGCTGCTATCTTATTGATAGAAAGCAACAAGTCAAAGCACAAGGGGAACTCTCCCTGCTCAAAATTCTCCAAAGAGGGGTGCCACAAGGGTCAATCTTGGGACCCCTTCTCTTTGCAATCTACATAAATAGCATAGACGCCAAAATCAGTACGGCAAAAGTGCATCTTTTCACAGACGATACAGTAATTTACACCACCAGGCCTACCCCTGAGCTTGCTTGCGCAGAGTTATAGCGAGAATTTGATGTCCTAAAACATAACCTCTTAAGGCTGAAACTACTACTTAACGCCAAAAAAACAAAAGCTATGTTTATCTCCACCCCTACACATACAACAACTTCCAACTTACTGAATCCCAATTTACAGATCCGGACCTTGCTTGGGGAGCCATTGGAAATAGTAGATAAATTCAAATACCTGGGCTTTTGGCTTGAAAATAAACTCTCTTTTCTATCACACATTGAGGAGTTAGCTAAAAGGTTATGACAGAGATTGGGCATCTTCTACCGCATTAGACACCTCCTCAACTATAAAGCTAAATTAAAATTGGTGCAAACTACCTTTCTAAAAAATAAACCTAAAACTTTAATATCATCTGTAGTCATTAATATTGGAAAACTCTCTACCTTCCCAATACCCCCTAACACCAAAACAGTATGCTTTCCCATATTAAGTTTGATTCCTGTAACATCATAAACCTCTTGCATCATTTTTAATATTCGAGCACCAGACTCCCCATCTGCTACTGTAACAACGCAATTTTCCGCATAAGCAGATATTTTTTGGAAAACATATCCATTATGATTTGTAATAGCTCTAATATCTTCATTCTTTTCAATCAGCCTTAATAAAGGATCCAGACCAAAAACATATAACGGGGGCTCATTGGACAACCCTGCTTTACCCCATTCTTTAAAAAAATTGGCACCCCTAAACAACCATTCACTAACAGAATAACTTGGGCCTCAGTATACAATACTTTAATTAGATCTAGGAATGCGTTGGGAATCCCATAGTGTTGTAAAGCCATCCAAATGTACTCCTGTCTTACTGCATCAAAAGCAGTTTCCTGATCTACTGACATTAGGTAACCTGCTAACTTATTTTCTAGACTTTGTTCCACAATCTCTCTAACAAAAGTCAGATTCTGAATAATATTCCTGCCCAGTATTGCGCAGGTCTGTACTGGGACGATTAACTTCTGTGCAACTTTTGCCAACCGGGTAGTAAGTATTTTTGCCAATATTTTATAGTCCGTATTTAACAGAGTTAATGGCCTCCAATTTTTTAAGTCTTGGGAGTCTCCCTTTTTATATAAAAAAATCATGACCCCCATTCTCATAGTCGGAGCAAGTCTATTTTCCTCCCAAATGGCATTATATACTAATTCTAACCATGGAGCCAATTTATCTACAAAGGCCTTATAAAAATCATTTGGTATGCCATCATAACCTGGAGTAGTCTTAGCTGACAGCTGAGAAATAGCTTCCTTAATTTCCAGTTCTGTAATAGGAGAGACCAATCTTTCTATCGCTAAATCATTTAAAGAAGGTATATTTAAGTCAGACAAAAAATGATTCCTGCTGTCCCTTAGTTTCCTTTTGAAAAGTTGTTACCACGTGCTGCTGAACGATAAGCATCAACTCCTGATTTTGCACCTTCAGATTACCTTGTTCATCTTTTAGTGCCATCATAACCAACCTTTGTACACCCTGCATACTTAAATCATATGGATTTACTTCCTCCCTTGAACCTACAGTTTGATATTTCTGCTGACATGCCACCTTCTTAGTAGTTTCTTGCAAATATTGACACATCTGCTCCTTAAGACTCTGCAAACACTTTGAAACATTGTTTGTTCTATCTGCTGCCTGCGTCAAAACTCGCATATATTTTGCTCTAAGCCCTAAATATTTAATGTATTTATCCTTAGCCGCCTTTTTTGTAAGAGATACATACAAGCTTTGCAAGTCCCTTTTTGTATCCTCCCACCAATCTATGGGACTATCATATAGAAAACAAACATCTCCCCTTAATGCAAATAAATCTTTTATAGAGTCTTGTATTAAAATATCCTGCAATACCGTAATGTTCATTTTCCAATAACCCCTTCCTGTTACTAACTTCTGTCTGTCTCCTAACAACAGTTTAACTGCTAAATGATCTGAAGTTTCTAATGGCAACAAAGTTACTTCTTGACAGGTTAAGCGTGCTGATACAAACCAAAAATCTATCCTAGTAGATAGCCTACCTTTTATAAAAGGTATGCTTTGGTTCCTGATGTAAGACTTCATAAACACCCTTTAAATTATTCCTACGCAAGACCGCCAACAAAGTATTGTAATCACTATAAATCTTCTTTGTAGCCCTCCCCCAGTCTCTATGTCAGAGCCCACAATTAAAATCACCTCCCCATAGAATTAATTTGGAGGTATGCAAATATGGCTCTACTTTTTTAAATAAAGTGGACCTAGCTGCCTTAGTCTGGGGGGCATATACATTAATAATCCTAAAAACCTCTTTCTTCAATATACATCAATAACCATAGCTCTTCCAGGTTGTATATCAAAAACATGTAAAATTTTAACCGATACCCCAGAAAAAAGAAAACCAATTCCTGAACACAATTCCTCTCCTATAGACCTACAGGAGACACCCCATCTCCATTCCCTCTGTGCGGCCTGTACTTCTAACAAAGTGTGCAGCCTAGTGTCTTGCACTAATATTATTTGTCTACCCCGTACTAAGGCTTAAAAAGGTATTCTGCCTTTTCTCATGGGACTTAATACTATTGACATTCACTGTGAGCAATGAAGTAGCAAAAAGCATAACAAACCCAATAAAAGAAATGACAAAATATAAATCTAGCCTGATCATTTCTTTTTTTTCCTTTTCCTGGTCTTAGACTTGTCAGGGAGGCTTATCTCTGAAGTACCTTCTGCCTGGGAGGAGGCTACTGAGGAAAAATCAGAGTCAAACCCATCTTCCTCCACCCCCTGCTCAAATAATAGAGCATAAGAATTTTGTACTGTAACCTCTTCTATGTCTTTAGATGTCACCTGAGAACCTGCTGGAAGCTTACCTGCTTTAGATCTGGTCACTCTCTGGAAAACTGCCTCTTGTTGCACGGGGGGGGCATAGAAACTCCTCCCTCCACTGTCTCAACACACTGTTCTGCACTATCTACAGTTTCCTTCCCCCTCCCATCTTCTAACTGACAAGGGAGACTTGTTGCACCTTCAGTCTCCTCTGACCTTAAGTCACTGTCTGACTCTTGTACTACCCCATCAACTGACTCCACCAAATTATCTTTTCCTACCTCCTTCTCCTGGTTACCTGACCCATCTAATTTCCTTGGGACCCTTTGAGGCAGGGGATTCCTATCAGGAACAGTATAGAGCAATTCCATCATACGCAGTTTTTCCTTCTGAGGTGTGGCAACATAAACATCTTGTTCAGCTCTAATGGCCACCTCCAGATTGTTATGTGACGCCCAGGAGCAAGTTCGAAATGAGCGCCCCTGTTCATCACATAAATTACATCGCAAAGGCTGCCGACAGTGAGACCCAACTCTCCACACAAACCACATTTTTGCTTATCGCAGACATTACTAAGGTGCCCAACATCCCCACATTTAAAACAAGGCCCGTGGCTGTCCAGGATAGAAAATGACTTCCCTATCCCGACCCAGAAAAAAACAATTAGGTAGATGACTGGTTTGACCATTTTCAAGTTTTAAGACTACTTGATATTTCCATCCTCCAGTCCATAACTGCTCCTCATCCAAAATAGGCTCCGGAAACCCTTTAACAGTACAATGCTGTTGCAACCAGTAGGTTATATCTGCAACATTCACCCCCTCATTCCTAAATAACACAGTAATTTTCTTCGTAAGGGGCTTCGTTAAAGGAATTGCCAGGAAAGACCTCCATAAAGGAGAGAGTTTCAAAAGACGATACTGCTTCCAAAATCTTTCCAGGCCTGCAGGATGCTTAAAGCTAATATCAAAAATGGAGTCTCCTGGAACATGAATTAGGGCATATATTTCAGATGCATAATATTTCATACTGTCTTTTAACAGAGTTATTGCAACAAAATGTCTATCAGGTACAGTAGAAACATCAGCCCTATATTTCAACCTTACAGCATTTCTTATCATTACAGGCTCTAACAATGGGCCCATCTCAGATGGAAACAAATGCTCATTTACCTTACCATGCCACACTTTGGCAGGGGCTGAGGCCACAGGAGCTATGGTCAGATGAGCATCAGAATCATGGCCTTGTTGCTCTAAGACAAAGCTTTTAATCGGTTCTTCTGTAGAAGAATTATTATTCTCTGCTTCTTGCTCTCTAATTACTTGTAATAGAGGGTGGGACTCATCCTGCTGCTGCACCAACATTTTCCCTGAAGGTGAGTATTGCCCTGGCGGTATCGAGGAGACTAAAGCAGTATCAGGTGGGGGGGGTGGTATCGCTGAGATGCCAGAAAAGATAGACTGAGAAGCATGTATAAAATCTGTATCATGCACATTTGCGTCCCACCCAATACCTGCAGGATTTTTAACCCATCCTGCAGCTTGCAAAGCCGTTGACACCCAATTCCCAGGGCTCTGGATTGTTTGCTGTGCATTTTTTCACTGTAAGTGAGCATCAGTAACACGAACCTGCAGCTTTCTGCTTTTTCCCACCCCTTCCTTTAGAGAGCGCTTTGCACCACCCGACGAGGACTCTATAGTGAAGGTTACCTTTGGCAAGTCTATTGGAGCAGGGGTTCCTGATGCTGGAACAAAGTCCTTGGCCTGCCCATTAAGTACTACTTCACTCCATGACATAGTCCCCATACCGCCAATGTCGGATTCTTTATTTCGATCCCCCGTATCTAGTACTGCATCTGAGCTGGAAGAGGTGCTTACCAGACACTCTGCAGCAGAATCCTCCTCCATAGAGATCACCAAAACTCCTGTGGAGCCCACAAGTGCTGCTGCAGTCTCCACATCCATTACTTCGTCCTGTCCCTCCGGTTCCTGTGTAACACTGTCTTTCACCCGGCATTCGAGTATCTCCTGCAAATGCTCCCTTGCTTCTCGATAGGAGCGTTCCGCTGACTCCAACTGTGCTCATAGCACTTCGGCGGTATCACCACCTGCAGACTGGGCTGTAACTTGCTCTTCCTGGGCTCCCATCTCCAAATTTTCTGGTAAGACTTCAACTGCTGTATTCACAACCAATTCTGCTGTCTCCATACCATCCATATCTGATAAATATCCTCCATTTTCAGTCTCCATACAAGGCAAGGGGAGCCAAGGAGGAGACCAGCTCCTCAGCCTCCCACATGTCCAACTCCCTCGAGACTCTAGACGCCACTGAGCAGAAACCAACACTCAGCCACACAGTGCCCTCTGTCCCTCAGAGTAGGGGAATTTCCCCAGTGTCCTGGCCAAATTTCCCCCATTCACTAAAAATGCCACCAACAGCTTAATCTGGTTCAATTTCAGTTGGTTACTATCTGTATCCCCCCTTCCTCGGTCACCCCTATAAAAGGGACTTCTAGGCCCAGTGGGCCCACTGGGTCAACAAAATTCAATAAATAACTGCCTGCTAATTATTGTTTTGATTTTATGAATTGATCCCAATTTTCAATAAACATTTTAAGTGTCTTTCATGTAGCTTGGGACTTCCCCTAAGGGGGCAGTTTTGGTCCCCCACTCCTGCCTTCTGAGGCTGGTCCCAATGTTCCCCACCTTAATTGTTCTATTGTAGTACTATTACACACCCTCCCTCTGGTACCATAAATCCCTGGTGAAGACGGTTGTCCTGCAGTTCTGCCCATGGTCACTTGCATCAGCATTCCCTATGTTGGTCCCCTTTTTCAATAATCTCCCGGCCCCATCCCTCTTCCATTGTCTGCTGGGTTCACATCACAGGTTTGGAATGACTCCATGTTCTATAATTCCTCCCAGCCCACTTGGGAGGCACTATAACCAAGACTGAAGATCCTCAAGTTTAAGATTTTTTAGTACGATCCTTGCCTAGGAAGCCTGCTCTGTGTTCATGTTTTTTGTTCCCAAGTTCAAGTTTCTTGGATGTGTTACTTAAGTAGAAAGGCCCAATGTTATTGGGTTACCATCAGGTAATCATTTTGTGCCAACCATGCAAATCTTTTTATAGGCAACTTGGAAGAAGATTTCCTCAATAACCAGCCCTGCAAACCATTACTATATCCGCTCCACATAGATGACATGTTTCTAATTTGGACAGTAGGGTGAACATTGTGACACTTAAACAGCTGGTTCTGATAACTCTATGATTTTTACAATATAAAAATGTAGTGGGATTGTCTGTCATGAAAAATCCTGTGCCTGGGATGACAAAACCCCAACCCCCAGGTATCGGTTCAAAAGACAGGATATATGTTAAACCAGCAGATCTCTGAATGCAATTAATTTGTCAGTTGGCTTTGAAGCCAGGAACTAATATATCCATTGTATAACGTTCTCAGGAAAGTCATTTAATTGCACCTGGTGTCATAAAGAAGTGGAATATCCATTTTATGATGTTCTCAGGAAATTCAGTTGATTGCACCTGGTGTCATAAAAAGTCCTTTAATGTGTTTGAGAACGTGAACTGCTCATGGATCAAAGGGACTGAGAAATTGCAGTCTTAATTAAGAGTGTCATCATTTGGACAGTGGATCTTGCTGGAGTCACAGAATCCAATACCTTGATGGGACTTCTTGTTTTGTGATGTATATATGTATATATGTGTGTGTATATATATATATGTGTATGTATATATATATATATATATATATATATATATATGTATGTGTATGTGTGTGTGTGTGTATGTATGTGTGTGTGTGTGTGTGTGTGTGTGTGTGTGTGTGTATATATATATATATATATATGTGTGTGTGTGTGTGTGTGTGTGTGTGTGTGTGTGTGTGTATATATATATATATATATATATATATATAGACATAAACTCGTTATAATCCTTTAGTTAGGTTACAGCGACAGGTGAATGGCAGTTGTTGAAACCCCTTGAGCCCTCACCGCCTCATTCTCCAGACAGATCGTTAGCCCTAACTCTCACCCCATGATATGTGTAAATCAGCAGAAGTATAGGAGAATGGGTGAGAGTTAGGACCCACGATCCCAATGCGCACCCCAATGCCGGTTGGGGTGGGCGGGGTCCAAGGGGGTTTTCAACCCTAACAGCTAATTTCCTCACTTTTGTCGCTGTGGAACAACCCTAACTAATGCATTAAACAGAGTTTTTTGCCTCTAATTTCCCTTCTTTTGAGAATGATAACGAGAAATAGTGAATGTAATGCAGCGGCGGGTGTGTTGTGGCATAGTAAGAGGGACAGCAACGCAAACAGAAATGCTAACAGTGGCGCACATGGTAACACAAGCACGAATGAGAACAGAAAGGGTAACGCACATGGTGGCGTAGACGGGAATGGTCTGCCACGTGATGTGTTGTCACATAGTAACATGGTGCCCGCAAACGGAAATGTCAATGGGCATGGTGATGTAAAGTGAAACAGTAAGATAAACAGTACTGTAGACAGAAATGGCAAAAATAACAGAAACGCAAGCGCAAATGAAAACGCAGCGATAACGCACATGGTGGCGCAGGACGCCAATGGTAAGTGAACGGGTACGGATCCATAAGCGGAAAGGGCAACAGTAACAGTAATGTAAGCTACAGGCTGGTTTCCCAAAACCTGCATTGAGAAAGACAGTGAGTACAAATAATGTATGCAAAATAATGAGTATCGGCGAGAAAATGAGATCTTGGAATACTAAATACATTATATCTCAGGAACCGTATTTACATAGAAAAAAATTTAAAAGTCATATTATTTACAACTGTCCTGGTAATTTGAATCTTAGCCCCATGTGGGGCTAAGAAATTTTCCACAAAAGTCCGTATCTCGCACCGTTTCCGAGATACGGGCCCTGAAAGGCACGGCGAACGCCATAATGTTATCCGATGGGAAAAAAAGGAAAGTTTGGAGCACCATAACTTTGCCTCCCTGTAATGTTTTTTCACCAAACTACTGAAAGGCACATCTGTGGGCTGTTGGCTGTCTTCCCTCCAAATTTCAGGAAAAAAGACCAAACCGTTATTTTGCAGCAGGGCTCCAAATGATTTCTGTTAAGTGTCAGGCGCCATAATGTTATCCTATGGGAAAAGCCGTCAATTTTGGAGTGCCGTAACTTTTCCACCATGTGATATTTTTTCACCAAGCTACTGAAAGGCACATCTGTGTACTGTTGGCTGTCTTCCCTCCAAATTTCAGGAAAAAAGACCAAACCGTTATTTTGCAGCAGGGTGCCAAAGGATTCCTGTAATGCTTCGGGAGCCGTAATGTTATCCTATGGGAAAAACTGTCAACCTTGGAGTGCCATAACTTTGCCGCCGTGTAATATTTTTTTCAATACAACACTGAAAGGCACATCTGTGAGATGTCGGCTGCGTTTCCTCCAAATTTCAGCCCAAAACTCCCAACGGTTATTTTGCAGTGCAGTGCCAAAGAATTGCTGTCATTTTCCACAGACTAGAAAATTACTGTCGCAATTATAAAGCTGTACTTTCAACACTTTCGTGAGCACGAAAGTAATTTGCGATAGTACTTTTTCCAGAAATTTGAAAAACATATTTCTGGGGTGTTTTACCACAAAATAAAGACATGGCAAGCATCCTCAGGGCCCGACTAGGTGAATACAAAAAAATTAGATTGCTAGAGGGTCCCAAATTTAAATGCCAACCATTTTTCTGATCACCAACTGAAAACAAAATGGCCGATTTGCAAAAGTAACAGGCCCATTTGTGAAAGTAAAAATGCATTTGCGAAAGTGTTGAACTTTTTGTTAACTTTTCCCATTGACTTATAATGGGAAACTGTTTTTTGAATAACTTTTGAACCGTTTAATATTTTTTCACGAAATCTTCGAAAGATACATCGGGGACCCTGGCTGCATGTTCCCTGAAGATTTCAGGCCGGTCACACAAACCGTACGACCTGTAGGAGCGACCACAGAATTCCAGAAAAGCATAAACGTCTGCACAGATCACGCTTAATAACTCTGCAACCGTATATCCGATCAGTACGAAACTTAGCAGATCCCAAGGCCTATGGGTCTTGATCATACATTCCAAATTTCAGGCAAATCCATCAAACAGTTGCAAAGTTATTAAGGTGCAAAATTTTGGGTTTAACATGGAAATGGCTCCTCTACCATAATATATATTTCTCTGTCTCTCTATCCTGAAAGGGAGGAGCTAGATGATGACATCATGAAGAGGGATGAAACACAGCATTTTTAAACTGTAGTCTGTTTTCCATTCATACACTTTCATATACTTGGACTGAGAGAAGGAACATCTAAGAGCACTGAAAGATTATAAGAAATACCTTAGATAAATAAGTCTAATGGTTGGTAGGAATTTTGCACTTTTAAACCTGTTTTGTTTTTAAGATTGTATGCGTTGTGAATATTTTGTTCTGTATTTACTGTTTACCTATTTTTATCTATCTTAAAGTAAAGATACATATTTTAAAACAGAAACTGCCTGGTGTGCCTTGAAACTTCTATTTTTTTGTAAGTGAAGCTTAGATGGTTAAAGTTGACACTGTGCTTAAGCTTATATGGTAATACCAAATTGGAAAGGTAAGAGTAATCTGAGGTCTTGCATAGAGTTTTAAGGGTTCATTTTGTAATACCTGGTCGGGTGCCCGTGGCAAAAGATATCTGGTATTTCCTAGAAGAGCAGAATTATCTCAGCCTGTACATTGGGTACGCTAGCAAGAGGTTAACAGTTTGAATCCCTCCAGAACTTGAGACCAAAGTTTGATTCGAACCCACAAAACAGACAGGAGGGTTACCCTGATCTGTTTCCTGTTCACAATACTACGCTCAGAGGTTGGCACTTTGGGAGTAGAGGGCCTGACCTGCTGAGTGGGTTTGTGACAAACATAACACTTACAAAGTTTCACCATAACTTCAACAACATCCACCCTTCGATACACCTTACCATCAAATACTCTACCACCAAAATAACCTCCTGGACAGAACAGGATATAGTAGAGAAGTTGGGAATATCAAAGCTGTAATCTACAAAATGCTCATGGATTGACACAGACATCTACATATTAGCTTTCATCCTACCAACAAAAATTTCTAGTCAAACATAAAAAATATTTAATTTACACTCAGGCAATCTGATATAAATGGCTATGCTCTGAAAATGAGACATGAGACCAACACCTCACTGTTCATCACATATCCTTTAATTTACAATGTTGCACACTCACACAAGTAGACAGAGAATGGACTGTGCAGTACAGACACCAGGGCAAAACCTACCACAATCCAGGAAAAGAAACAGACCTGATGGTCTGCCTCTGGTTGTGACCTACAGCCCCATGATATCACCACTCCAAAATAGTATAAAGGTATTGCATGGCCTTTTATTTGAGCCAGTATTTATCCTTAGTTATCCAATATTTATCCTTAGTTTTAATCAATGCTAGGAGATCACTATTAAGCCACTTGGTGACTGATCTTCTTACTCCCCTCATTATCATTAGGACATGCCTCTCTGGAAGTTCAGAAAACTTGTTAGTAAAATACAAGGCAATGGCAACATTGGGGGTATGACATAGACAGAACCAATAAGTATTAGCTAGGTCAGCTGTAAAGGTATAAGGCTTCCTTTTAGAGAAATCCCAAAGCTTAATAATTCTAGGGGACAGTTTAGGGGAGGAGGCTTTACGGACATAGTAAGTGGGCAAGTGATCACTAGAGAAGTCCAGAAACATTCCTACATAAAGGATTCTATCCCTTCTAATAGATAGGAACCAGTTATGTATAGTTTGCCTGCCACCCATGGTAGATGGCCTAGTGGGATCAGTAATCAGTTTGGCAAGGTTAAGTTTACCAATTATATCTTCAAAGCTTTTGGGTTTAGTACCAATCCAATCAAGGCTAAGGTCACCCCGGCTGAAAAATTCATTATTGGGAGTGTTAGAACCAAATAACACAATCAGAGATGTCAAACCAGTGAGACCATCAATGGAATGGTTATAGGCATGGGCCAGTTGGAAGTTTTTGTGCTACCCAGCAGAGGAAGACTGACTATATAAATTCCCATGGAGTCTGCTGAGTGGGCGAATAACTCAAGTTGGTTAAAATAAGATGGCTTTTGTAATAGAAAAGGAAACACCTCCCCACCCAGTCAAACAATGTCTTAATTGGGAAGACATTAGGCAAATTCAGGGATAGAGAACTTCAGCCAGGTTTTAATAACACCCAAGATATCAGGATTATATTAAGACACACAGGCCTACAATTCAGTAAAGTTATCCATAAGGCTATGGATATTAAGGTGGTCAACTTTTAGTTGTCTGAAGTTATTCCACATAGAAAAGGCTGTATTTGACAAATCAGAGGCCAGGATTTAGTTTAATTTCACCAGACAGGATAATGGTGATTAGTAATAGCCACAAATTTGAGAGGTAAGCCATTTTAGCACCTACAGTGCTTGCTACAGTAAAGTTGCTTGGTACCGCGCTACCATGCAAATTGCATGGTAGCAGTATACATGTTATTCAATGGGTACTGAAATTGTGCACCACTTGGTATACCATGCTACTGTGCAACTTTACTGTAACAAGCACTGTATAAAGGGAACATACTGTACCATGGGTACTGTTTAGTATACACAGTAATAGGTATAATGGTCCTAAATATAACCAATGGAGATTCATTTGGAGGCAAAAGGTTTATATGTGACGTATAATACAATATTATTTTATTTATTTTTTATTACATTTTGGTGACTGGGTAGGCCCACTGAGCCCCGAACATCAAGCAATGGATCAGGTACCAGACTACAATTTATTTATTTATTGAAACAGTATTGGAATTGCAATCCTTTGAGTCAGAGACTCATTTACAAAGGCTCCATGTCATTGTAAACAATACAAATACAGACATGATAAGAGTACATACATTCAAATGGTAATACATTCTTAGACTAGTAAGCATAGACAAATGTTGCAAGCAGGGCAGAGATGTCTAAGCAGTGAGGGGCTAAGCCATAAAAGAGGAAGGCAGGACAGGGGTCCTTTATCAAGGGGTAAGTGTGAGGAGGAAGGGTTAACCAGGGCAGTTGCAGGTATGAGAGGCTAGTAGATGGTCTTGAAGGAAATATCCAAGTTTGGGTTCAAGGGTGATAGGACTGGGAAGGGAATTGAACCAGGAGGGGGTTCTGCAGGAAAAGGAGTGTTGGCCCAGGGCAGTTCTGAGACGTGGAACTAACTGGTTAGATTTAGATGAGCTGCATGTGGCGACAGTTTTGGGTGCATTTTGTATAAGTTGGGAGAGCCCTGGAGAGGCCATGTCACTGGTGATTTTCTTGGCAAGTAGACATGTTTGGTACATTAGTCATTCTCAAGGTTTAGCCAGGGGACCATGTTGTAAAGAGTGCAGGTGTGAATTTGTCTAGGACAACTTGTGGCAAGCTGACATGCCTTATTTAGGGAGATTTTGATTCTATGCAGGGCCATGCTGTCAGCAGCTCCGTAGACTATGACCCCATAGTCTATGAGGGACAGGGTCGATGACAAGATAGCTAGGTGTAGGGCTTCTGAGGAGAGGCAGCTCCTATGGTGATAGAGCATGCCAATTCATAAGTTGACTGCCGTACTGAGTAGGTGAATGTGGTTGTGGAAGGTGGGGGCAGGGTCGAGGGTGATACCCAGATACCTGAACGTATTCACTTGCTCCAGGGGTTGGAGAAGGTTGGTTTGGATACAGAGAGAGGTACCTTTGTGCTTGCTCTAGTGGTGGGTAAACAGCATGACCTTGTTTTTTTTCTTATTTGAGATGAGCTTGTGGTTAATGAACTAGGTTTCAGCAGCTGAGAAGGAGTTCTGGAGAGAGACTTGAAGGGAAGAGGGGTTGGAGTGAGAGGAGTAGAACACCGCATTGTCAGCATATAGGAGGATTTTGTCAGGGGAGGACTTGGGCAGGGAGTTGAGAAATAGGCTGAATAGAATTGGTCCCAAAATGGAGCCCTAAAGAATGCCTGAAAGGACCAGGAGTGGGTTCAAAAAGGTGTTACCTATTCTGACCCATTGGGTACAGTTGGATAGGTAATCCTTGAACCAGGCTGTAACATCCTGTGAGAGGTCTAGGTGGGAGAGGACAGTTAGAAGGGTGTGATTGACAGTGTAAAAAGCTTTTGACAAGTCAAGGAAGACAGAACCAACCAGTCGACTGTTGTCTAGTGCGTTGTGTATGTAGCTAGTAAACTCCAGGAGGGCGGTGGAGGTACTATGTTCCTGCCGGAAACCGTGCTGCTATTTGGCTAGGAGGTCATAATTAGCAAGATAGTCCATGAGCTGGTCCGAAACTACACTCTCAAGGGCCTTTGAGAGGGGAAGGAGGATCGATATTGGCCGATAGTTCCCTGGGGATAAGCGGTCACTGTTCTTGTGGATGAGGGTAATGAATGCGGTTTTCCAGAAAGAGGGGAATTTACTAAGGCAGAGAGAGTGGTTTAGTAGGCAGGTAAGGGAGGAGAGGACCACATCCAGTACTAGGTGCAGCAGTTTGGGGTCCAGGGTGTCGTTGCTGTGACAGGAGCCACTTACAGCCTGAAGATTATGTAGTCTGGCTTCAGTGGGAGTGAGGGCTCTGAAGTGAAAAGGGGGGTGAGGGTGCTGAGGTGGCTAGGGGGGCTCAGTGGAGTCAAAGAAGCTGGGTGGCAGGACAGTGCTAAGGTCCAAGAAGGAGCAATTGAGACCGTCTGCAATGATTTTAGGGTCAGTGGATATGGAGCCATTGATGATTAGCTGTGTGTGTGTGTGTGGGGGGGGTAGAAGATTTACCAGTGATAACTTTTATGTTAGCCCCGAAATTGCAACCGGAGACCCAGGTAGCTGTAAGGGAAGTTTTAAAGTAGTCTGATTTGGTTTGCATATATCCCATGTGCATTTATTACGTGCAGCACAGTAACATTGACTATCAGCAGGCTTGCCAAAGTCAATGGCTTTATGCCAAAGGTTATCTCTGAGCCGCATCATGTTTAGTAGCGCCTGGGGTAGCCAGGGGGTGTTAGGACTCTTGTAGGTACGCATAGTGAGGGGGGCGTAAATATCACAGGCATGGTTAAATGAACTAATGAAATAGTTGAGGGCAGTGTCAATATCACTAGCATTGCTAACTGGTGACCAGTCCCATTGGGCAAGGAAATCTTTGAAAGGGCCCAACCTACCCGGCTTGAGGAGCCATTGGAGGACCATTTTAGGAGCAGGTTTCAAAGTCTTACAAGACCATATACATAGGACAGAGGAGTGGTCACTGAGGGCATTTGGGAGTACAGTGGTTTCTACAGTTTTATGGGAGTGGTTGGAGAGTACAAGATCCAGCAGTGTACCAGTACCCATGGTGGGATTTATGCACGTGGAGCAGGTGACGAGTTTAGTAAGGTCGAGGGCGGCTATGGCATCCTTGTAGTGAGATGCTGACCGGGAGTGCCTGTTTGTGTTAAAGTCTCCGAGAATTAGTTGTTCAGACTTAGGGGGGAGGGTGGAGAGGTAGTCCAGAATAGAATGGAACACAGGTTTCTGGTCTCTGGGGGTAATGTAGACTGTGGTGATGACCAGTGGGGTCCTAGCAGTGCTAGGTGTGATGTTGAGTGATAGGGCCTGTGCCCCTGATTTTGGGGGGGGGGAGCATGCCCTTGTTGGGATTGTTGGAGGTAGAGAGCACCCTCCCCATGCTTTCTGGTTCTGTCAGTCTGGTACAGGGCATAGCCAAGGATAGAGAGAGCAGAGTCAGGGGTGGATTTGGAGAGCCACGTCCCCACTAAGGAAAGTATGTCGGGCTGATGCTGATCCATGCACACCAGGAGGCAATCAAATTTTTGTGGTAGACTGCATATGTTCATCAAGGCTATGCATAGTCCAGGGGAAGAGGGGCCAGGCTTAGGGGACATTGGAGGGGTGGGCTGAGGTTAGGGTGTATATTACCAGACATAAGGAGGAGTAATAAGATGGTACGCAGAAGCAGGTGACGAAGTTAGCTATTAAGATGATTATCTGAGAGAGAAGGTGTGTGGTGGGTAGAGGGGTACTGACCAGAATTGGCAGCGCCCAGATGTGGGGAATGGAGAGGTAGAGAGGAGGCCAGGGTGTGTCCTGGAGATTATTGTGAGGGAGGATGGTGGATATTGCTGAGGGTGGGAGGGAGGGAAGGAGGAGTGTGATGGTGTGGTGCAGGTGTTGGGAGGTGGCATGTGCCTTGGCTGGGGAAGGGCTGCAGGGGACCAGAGGGAGGTACATTGTGAGAAGGAGGAGGGTGTGAGGAGTGTAAGTAGCTGTGCATAGTAGTGGGGCCATGAGTAGTGGGCTAAGTGATAGTGGAGACAGAAAGGGCATTAAAGTACATCCACTAGTGGGGCTGCTACAATAGGACAGCAGTAGGGTGACAGGCTTTGGTGTAGGAGGTACCGGGTTCAAGGCTGGGGTGGAAGGTGCTAAGAGGGTAGTCAGGAGGGGAAAAATAGTGGGGTAGACGGGGAGAAGAGGAGAGGAAAAATGCAGGAGCAAGAGAGTAAAAAACAGGGAGAAGTGGTGTGAGGCTGTGGGAAACACTGCCTCCTAGTGGTGAGAAAGGGGAAGAGAGAGAAGTAGGAAAGTAGGGAGGGAGAGATAGGAATAGGTGCTGCTGCCACCTAGCAGTGAGGAGTGATAAGCTGCTAAGGGGAGTATAGACACTTGGTCTACAGATCACATGACAGGAAGTCAGCTATAAATTAGGAGACACCCCAGGATGGGAGGGTGGGCAGTAGTATTAGCTAAGTAAAGTGGCAAGGAAGCAGCCAAGTCCTAGCAAGGAGACAGTGACAAGCAGAATGAAATGATAAACAGCATGATAGCAGGTAAGGAACAGAAAATATAAGCCCAGCTGCACAATACTTACAAAAGCACCAAAGTCAGGAAAATAAGATAAGTAGGAAGTGAATCAGAGTTTCAGACCCTCACACCAGCTTCTTCAGTGGACACTGACAGGCTGACAACTCAGCTTCCTGCCACTGTGCTAAGGGCCACTGAGCTAGGAACATAATGTGAATGGAACAACACTGAACACTGCAGTCTAGGAGGATGTATTAGTGCTCATAAGTAAAATACTGTGTCAAGAAGCCAAAAGGCCAAAAGTAGAAATGCAGTGGAACAAATTGATTCTTACTTGAGAACAGGTAGCAGTAACCCTGGTGCTTCGACTCTGATAAGAGTCTTCATCAGGTAGTGAGGCTAGTGTAAAGTACTAGCATGGTAATCATGTAGATGGGGAAAACAGAGAGAGATAGATGCAGTAGTAGCCAAAGACATGATCAGATATTTCCAGATATTTCAGGAAATTTCAAAAGAGTTTCTCTCTACTGCCCCTACTGTGGAACTGTAGAAAGCAGGACATTTCTCTAGAAATGTCACAGAAATTTCAGGAAATATCTGACCATGTCTTTGGCTGTAACTGTAGCTAGAGAGCTACAGAGAGAGAGAGAGAGAGAGACAGACAGACAGACAGACAGACAGATAGATAGATAGATAGATAGATATTACAGTGGTGCAGTAGCGCAACTATAGTTAGGGTTGAGGAAGCTGTTTAATGTTAAACCCCTTACTCTGTACCTAATAGCCTCTACCCCCATTCAAAAGAATTGCACCAAATTTTGCATTTCTGGTCTGGGGATAAGGTCTCTTGATTTGCCAACTTTCATTCCAGTCTGATGTGCAAATTTTGAGATCCAGATACTGCATTTTTAGGAAAAATCGGGGGTTTTGCTGTTTTTTTTTTGTCATCGCCTACAGCCCAGACAGTTTGGAATTTTGTTTTGATATTTTCAGGGTAGAAATGACTTGTCCCAGAAAGGTGCCATTCATTGGTTTAGTGAACAAATATTAATCTGTTCCCAAGTTCTAAGGATTTTAAATTTCAGTTCTGAGCAGTCTCAGTAGGGTGTTTAGGATACAGTTTTGATATGAAAGAAGAATTTGGCCATACAAAAGAGGATTTCTCTTGTGTGGGGGTAATTTTCTTTCATGAGAGAAATTTCATCTTTCATATGGCAGCCATCTTGTTTCTGCTATTTTTTTCAACAAAAACATTTTTTTGAAAACCCATAAAAATGATGCCCTGCAGAGACACCACACATGAATCTAACTAAAAAGGATCCATTTAGTTGGATTCTGAACTTAGGTTTTCAAAACACTACCCCTAAATGTGTTTTTGGAACATTTGAAAAATCCTCTTTTGTAAGATGATTTTCTTCTTTCGTATGGCTTATGAAAGTGGAATAGGGCCACATGAAAGAAGTATACAGCCTCACCAAAGGATTTTAGATAATTTTTTTTCTGTATCTTCTTTTGTGAGAAGGCACCTTCTTTCATGAGGTCACAAAAATCTCATGAAAGAAGATCCATTCTCACTAAAGAAAAATTTGGGCTTAGTATTTTTTGGTAGCCAGTGAACAGGGCAAAAACAAAAAGAGCAACACCAAAGTCCGCAAGTGAAGAAAGGTGAAATTGGAATGGCGATAAAAGTTTTACCCCTTACCAGAGGTGCTATGACCTCTGAGTTAGATATATAAAAAAGAGTGATGTGGGAGGCAAGGAAGCATAGCCCCATGCAAAAATAAAGCAGAAGTAACCATTTTGGCTTTTGCCCTTCTTTTCTCATGGTTCCGAGTTCACCCTTCTGTACTCGGCCTTATCACATAAAACCTTTTTTTTCACATTCTTCTTTTGTGAGAACCACTCCTTTTTTATGAGCTCATGAAAGTATCATGAAAGAAGATGATTTCTCATGAAAGAAGAATTTGGACTTAGTTTTTTTCACATTCTTTTTTCCTGAGAACCAATCCTCTTTTGAGAGCTCAAGAAAATCTCATGAAAGAAAAATGATTTCTCACAAAAGAAGATTTTGAATTTTTTTTTTCCACATTAGAACTTTAAAAAGCCATAACTCTGTCTATCTTTGGAGTTAAGGAACAATCTATATATCAAAAGAATGATCTCAAAGAGTACTATAAGAGACAAAAAAAACATAATACTCCCCCCACAAATTAATTGGGTATGCACAGCACCCCAGAATTACCTCCCAGCTTCACCATAGTGCCAAATCCACAATTAAAGTTCGATAATCATGAAAAATGCATCAAATGTATATCTCCTCCAGGGTTACACACATACCAAGCTTCGGCTCAAACTAAAAAAAATTGATGGAGTTATGCTTACAAACCCCCAAACACATTTTGCCTACATACAATAAAGTATTGGGAGTTAAGAAGAACACTAAATCTATTTTTTCTTTAAATCGAATCTGACAAAAAAAAATTAGAACAATGCAGATTAATCGCTTTCCACACTGCCCCAATTCTCTTAGAAAACACGTAAAAAATTCAAGAATGAAAATCCCCATAGAATAATATTGCAACTTTAACAAGACATAACTCTGTCAATCTTTGGAGTTAAGGGACAATCAAAAAAAGGCCTCACTGAATACTACAGTGCTAACACATAATACCCCCCAAATTCATGAGGTATGCACAGCACTCCAAAATTACCTCCTAACTTCATTATAGTACCAAATCCACAACTAAAGTCTGATAATCAGTAGTGCATCAAGTGTGTATTTCCTTTTGGACTATAAGCATACCAAGTTTCAGCCCAACAAAAATTGGTTGAGTTATGCCTAAAAGAAACACACACATTTTTACCTGTATACAACCAAGCGCTGGGAGTTTAGAGGAACACTTAAAATAGTGTTTTCTTTGAAGCAAGCCTGACAAAGCAAAATTAGAATAAAGCAGATAAATTACTTTCCCAATTGCCCAAATTCCTTTACAAAAAAAATAAAAATTCAAAAAGGAAAATTCACATAAGATAACATTGTGACCTTAACAAGCCACAAATCTGTCAATCTTTGGAGTTAAGGGACTATATATATATATATATATATATATATATATATATATATAGTCTCAATGAGTACTACAATACTAATAGACAATGGATGTCTGCATTTATGGAGACACGGAAGTGCAGTCAAATGTATGTGTCCACGCCGGTCTCGAAGGGACCTGCATGAATGAGGATATGACTTTACTATCTCAAAAAGAAAGGAAATTCATTGCAAAAAACTGCATCAATGCATCTGTTAGGGTTCAGATTAAAGTGGCAAAAGTAGGAAAATGTGCAGTTAGGGTTTCCAGCACTTTACTCCCCAACTCTACCTTCCTCCAACCAGCAAAAGGAAAAAACATTACGGTTTTTGCTGTCCTATGTCTTGGTGACTCAGTGGTGGGGTCTTCCTTGGGATTCTCAACTCTAATGCTTACCCCATTCTCTGAGCAAACAAGGTCAGATTTGATGTGTTTTCCTCTGGCAGGCCCCACAGGTTATTGGCAATATGTGGGAAGATATACTTCTGTACATTTGAAACTTGTATCAGCATGAAGCACTGCCTTGGAGGTGTACATTGTGCTTTGGACAGGAGGCTATGAGCTGGGGAGCACAAGTGAGCATTAAGGTTAAGAACACCAAGGAAGACCCCACCACTGACTCACCAGGACTCAGAATAGTCAAAACCGTAATGTTTTTTCCTTTTGTTGCTTGGGTGTGTGTGTGTGTGTGTGTGCGCGTGTAGGGTTGGAAACCTTAACAGCACATTTCCCTTCTTTTGCTGTTTTAATCTGAACCATAACTGGTGCATTAACACAGTTGTTTTGCAATGAATATGGATATATGTATGAAGAGAAGAGGGAAGACAAAGTGTGCAGCAGAAAGCAGGGACAATACAGAAGGTGATGGAAATAGGGGGATGGGGAAAGGAAATGGGAAGTGGAGAAAAGAAAGGAAAAGAGAATAAAAGGAGGAACAAAGAAGAGATACAATTTAGTGGAATCAAGATTAAATTATATTGAACTATTATAAATTTCATTCAATACAAGACCTATTACAAACATAGTTAAATAAAAGGATGAGCAGGGGAACATACAGGCACACAAAATATCCTACGGCATATTGAAAGGGTTACAAGGAAAGCACACTAAACAAGTAATGGTCAATATATTGCAAAGGTGAGCAGAAGGTTCATCCAGGCAGATGTAAATAAAGACAACAGTACTGAATCATATGGACCACAAGAGTAATAGCTGGCAGAGCTAAGGTCTCCCCTCTAAATGATTAGTATATTACCTATATATCTATCCCAGAAAAAATCTGGGAAAAATCTGGATTAAGGTCCAGTGTTTAACACCATGACCCCCCCCCCCAACTCAAAAAAAGGTTGTTATGAGAGGGGGCCATGGTAGTCCCCATGGCTGTCCCATAGGTTTGTAGGTAGAAATTCCTATCAGAAGAAGTTAGAAGTTAATATAATCTGCTCTGCTTCTTTGAAAAAATCAAAGGGAAAGGTGTAAGCAACATCATTTCTAGAGAAATGATAGTCCAATGCTCTAAGTAAAAGGTCACATTGTATTGAGGCATAAAGGGATGTAGCATCCACTGACAGCCAAACAGCTTCATCGGACCAGAGCATTCCCTCCTGTTTTGACAGAATATCCATTATATCATGTATATACTGTATGTGGGCACACAAAACAATTTATTGTTAAAGAAAGTCTACGAAAATGGATAGATTTTTAGTTAGAGATCCTTGTGCCAAAAAAATCAGCCTGCTGGGGGGACTAGTCTGGTTCTTGTGAGTTTTAGGTAAAACGTAAAATCACAGGAGCTCTGGGGTGAGTAACCAACACAAAATCCATGGGTGCAATTTTCAAAGGGCGAAGCAGGGCTTACGTCAAACCGTGCATCAAACTCTTTTTTGTTTGCACAACTGTGCCAAACACCTTTGCCGCAGCTGTGCCTGATTTCAGTTGTTTGGTGCAGTGGTGACACATTACCTGATTTATGGCAGCTTCAGCCAAATATTTGGCACAGGCCCCATAAATACGGTACCTGGGATTGCCGCAAGCTAGACCAGAAAAAGTTGGTCTAACTTGTGGTAATTGATGCATGGGCTAGGAAATGCCAATTGCTGGCCGGGAGAATGCCACAAGCCCTGTGCGCCACATGTTCGGTGCACACCTGGAGCTTGTAGCATTCAGGCTCTTTTGAAAATCTAGCCCTCTGCCTTCTTTGATGATGATTTCATCCCCAGACTGCAACAGATTTTGATGTATTTTCATTGCACTTGTCAGTAGGGTCACATGATAATGTTCAATATCTTTGTATTTAAGAACCCAAGAGCAGGACTGCGCATTTTCAAGGGTAACCCAGGTCATTGCCCTTGGAAATGGACATTTATATGTAACTGTTCTGATCTAAGAGCTGTCTCTGTATCTCTTCAGCATACTTATCCTTGCCCATTATCACTATAAGCCCTCCTTATCAGCTTAGCTTGTTTGATATCTATTTGTTTTGTGCTAATTCCTACAATGCTCTCTCTTCTTTTATGAGACTGGGTTAGATGTAGGCTATTTGGCGAAAAATAGTTTTTCCATATCTTGTAGCACAAATCTCTGGTGAGTCTGAAGGGTTGGAGAGAGGGCTGTGATGGACAAAAATGTGGATTATGACTTAACATTAGTAGTCTCTTGTAAACTGCTTCCACCTATTGTGGTTAAGTCTCAGCCAGTTGATCCACAGAGTGGAAGCTGAGACATGTCCTTCTAGCAAGTCAAATAAAATTTGTAAATCAGCATTAATATTAGTATTCAAAATGTAATCCTGATAATATAGGGGAAATCATGGTTCAATTAAGCTCATGTCAGTGAAGTATCCTTTCAGACTGAGTTTTCTGAAAAATCTTTTAATGTCCTTTACACTTTGGCTTTGCTTGGTATGCAGTTTCTTTTGCACTCATTTCCAGCTAGGCACTATTTGAGTTACTTTCCCTTCACTATATGTTGTTTTTTCTATATAATTTTTCCCATACTAGTATATTGTACCTGGCTATTACTCATGTGCAGTAACCCACTGCACTCACTTTTAGCCTGGCACTTATACCTGTTATCTTAATCTCACATTTGTATGGTACTGACCATTGGACCTCCTTCGCTCCCATTTCTACTTTCCCCTTTTTCTGCTTCTTTAACATTTATTGTGTTATTTGGTTCTGCATGTTATTCTTCACTTTTGATTTCTTGTTCAGCATTTTTGTGTGATATGAAACGTTTCTTATAGGGGTGATTCACATTTGTGAACTGAGGCAGGCATAGAAACATAGAATTTGTTGGCAGAAAATTTGCCCTATTCTTCCCTGCCTATTCCAGCTCTTTGGACTCTGTTTAGTCACTGGCATCCCTCCCATCCTCTTTCCTCTGCTTATTATATCTTTGTGCCGATCCCATGCATGCTTGAGGCCCCCCACTCTTTTTGTCCCTACCACCTCTTCTGGAAGACTGTTCCAGACATTCACGACCTTTTCTATGAAGTAGTATTTCCTCACATCCTTCCTAAAGTCCTCCCCTCCCCCAGCTTCATTGCATGCCCCCATGTTCTGGTACTTTTCCTCCTCTGAAAGAGACTCATTACCTGCACGTTGTTTACCCCTGTGAGGTACTTATAGATCTCAGTCATGTCCTCACTTGTGCTCCTCTCCTCCAGGGAGTACATGTTGAGTTCCCATAGCTTGTCCTCATATGGCTTCTTGTACAACCCCCAAAACATTCTGATAGCCCTCCTCTAAACCGCTTCCATCCTGTCAATGTCCTTGCAGAGGATCGGCCTCCAGAACTGGACACAGTACCCTAGGTTGGGTTTCACTAGTGAGCAATACAGTGGCAACACCACCTCCCTCCTCCTACTAGAAATCCCCCTCCCTATTATCCCGGCATCCCACTAGCCTTTCCACACTGCCATGTTGAGATCATCAGATATGATTGTCTTGAGGTCCCTTCTTGCTTGGTGACTGTCAGTGCATCTCCCCATCTTATACATGGTTCCTGGGTTCCCCAACCCAGATGCATGACTTTGCACTTTTTGGCATTGAAACCCAGATGCCGTACCCCAGATCACTCCTCTAGTTTTCATAGGTTCCTTTGCATTTTCTCCATACCTTCCTGAGTGTCTACTCTGTTGAAGATTATTGTGTCATCCGTAAAGAGACACACTTTCCCCTCCAGTTCTTCAGCAATGTCACCTATGAAGACACTGAAGAGGACTGGTCCCAGAACTGATCTTTGTGACATCCTGCTTGTCATTCTCCTGTTCTCCCGAGTGTCTGCCATTTACCACCACCCTCTGCTTTCTGTCCTTCAACCCATTTGATACCCAGCTTACCATCTTCTCCTGAACCCCCAGTTGCTTAGTTTCTTTACTAGCCTCCTGTGCTGCATTGTGTCTAAGGCCCTGCTGAAATCCTGATAGGCCACATCCACTGCCCTTCCCTGATCCACCTCCTTGGTCACCCAGTCAATGAAATCTGAGATTTGTTTGACATGCCTTCCCCCACCACAAAACTGTGCTGTCACTGGTCATGCATTCCATTTGCCTCCAGGTACTCTATCAGTCTCTCCTTCAGCAGGGTGTCCATTAGGTTCCCCAGCACTGATGTAAGACTGACTGGCCTGTAGCTGCTAGTCTCCTCCCTGCTGCCACTCATGTGCAGAGCCTCAAGTCCTCTGGAACTACCCCTGTCTCAAATGAGGTGCTGAATAATGTTGCCAGAGGAGCAGCTACACTGTGCTCAGTTCTTTTTTTTTTTTATTTTCTTAATGCTTCTGACTCCCTTTGGCTCTTGGCCCCCTCTCAAGCTCCCACCACACCTCAGCCGTGTCACCTCACCTTCTCCCAAAACATGCCTCTCTCCACATTACCCCCATGGTTTGCCCCTACAGTGGATCCCTCTGGTGGACCAGTTCCTTCAGTCACCTATATCTAGTCATCCAGGGAGATGCCCAGGTCAATGAGTGCAGGGCCTGTGGGTGCAGTGGGGCTGTCATGATGCATGGGGGGTGATTTTCCTTTGTTTCTTCCTGCCCCGAGACACAGGTGGATTAGGTGTTCATGCAAGTGTAGGGTGGGTTGTCTGCTGGTCCTGAGTACCAACTCTGGGGCCCTTGAGACAGCTCGAGTGAGCCGGTCTAAGCCCTTATGAGACAGGACCATAATTACTAAACCTTTGGTGGTGTGGTGCCTCCACTTGGGGACTCAGGCAAAATATCCAGTGACCTTCCCCTATTCCCCAGGAACAATATTTCCACCTCCCGAGCCCCCTTCAGAAAATTTCCAACAATATACAGTACCCCAAAATGGTCACGGAGACAGCAATTACCATAAGCACAGCAAGTATTTATTACTGTAGGGAGTAGGACTGTCAACTTTGGCTGCAAGAAAATAAGGTTAGGTTAAGCACTTATACAACACTTTCCAACACCAGTAACTATAACAGTAAAACCATCAATAACACCCAATGGATCTTCCCATGGCTCCCACCTGTCTGGTACCAAACCTGTCCCAATGTCTTTTGGGGTACCCCACTACACTGGCAGGCCTGCGATGCCATGGGGTGGCCAGCGTGGGGGCCATACATGAAGAAATAACACAAGGCAAAGCAACTTGGAACAACAGCAACCATTTGCAATCCACCTGGTGGCAACATTTTACTTGACTGACATGGTGCAGGTGAGAAGGATGCCCTTTGCTTCTGATCACTCTGGGGAAATCCTGTGGAATGCTTGGTAGGCAACAGCTAGGGCAGGAGCTTCTTGGCTAAAGATGAACCGCAGCTCTGTCATTCTGGCAGGAGCAGTTCAATGCAGACCCCGATCCCAAGCTGGGGTCCCAGGCAGAACACTCTGAGGTGCAATTTCCACGAACAGCAATTAGACGAGAGTCTTTTGTAAATCCAAAAGCGAGGTCCTCTGAGCTAAAGACAAGCTCCAGACTGTCAAATGTCTTAGCAGGAATCTTTTCACCAACCTCCGGTGGACTCGAGCAGCTTTTGTAGCAAACAGTTTGGAAAACACAGCCCAAATTAGCAGCAATCCACTTGGGCTCTTTTGCAAACAGTTCCAGTTTCTCTTTTGATTCTTTAGTTCCAGCACTGTAGCTTAGTGCCTGCAGGAGTCTACCAGCCATCACAGCTTGGGGCTCCAGCCCTTGGTGCAGTCTCTCCTTGTCTGTCTTCTCCTTGGGAACTCAGTTTTTGGTGGGCTCCTGGGGTTATTTATAGCCTCCCCCAGGCTTCCTGCTGATTGGCTCAGCTCTTTTCGGGCAAAAAACAGTCTTGCCTGTTTTTTTCTCTTCTTCCTTCCTGCTGCAGCAGCCATGTCCACCTTTATTTATGCTCCCTCTTGGACCCTGCCACCAGAATTACAAGGGCCGGGGATAAAGTCTTTCTAGCCGGACCAGTCCTCTTAAAGCCACACAGGGGTGGGGCTTACACAAGCTTGCATAACGCATCACCAGCCCACATCTGTTCTCCCCATAGCCACTCCATTGTACTGCCATGTGTGGTCCCAGGTGGCAGTATAGTCACAGAGCAAGCTGCTCTTCCTCCCAGCGGGGGAAAGCTTCCTCTGGGATGCTTAATTCTCCTCTCCTGGCTGGCCTGCTCAGTTCTTTTAGAACCCTTGGGTGAGTCCCTTCTGGTCCCATCGCCTTGTTCTCCTTTAGGGCTTCCAAGCCCTTCTGGACTGTCCACCAAAAATAGACTTGGGTCCATTCTCCCCTCCCATGGTGCCTGCAGATTTTTGTTATTCCATCCCTCTACTGTGAAGACTAAGCAGTACTCATGCCACATTTCAGCTTTTCCTGACCTTGTTCTACATAGTCCCCCCGCCCTCCTAATTCTCATTATCTCACCACTTGCTTTCCTCTTTTCACTCGTGCCTGAAGAAAGTCTTATCCCCTTATTGGCCTCTGTATCCCCTAGGTGGCACTATCTCAAGGGTTACTACTCCTGCCTGTACTTTGGACAACAGGTTGAGGGGCCCGGATTCAAACTTAACAGTTACTAGGGTTTCCCTGCCCTTAGTAATCACAATATTTTGGTGCCTCCACCCAGAGTAAAGTATTTTGGGGTATATACCTAACCTGGTATAGCCCTCTGGAAAGCTATAACCACCCACAAACCTGCCTAGTGACCATGTACCTTGTAATGGGGAACACCCATTTTGCTCTAGTTACCATACAGTTGGCAATACACAGTAACAATATGCACACAACCTTTGCACTTACCACCAGGGTCTGGTCTTCAGCAAATCCCTGGAACCCCCTGTAAAACAGCATTCAATACAGGCATGCACTTTTAAATGTGTTTCCCCAAACACATCAACCTCAACCCAGACAATGTGATATTCATTAGGCAATGTAACAGTGAGACAAACCAATCGGTTTATTAAGGGGGATTTAAACAAGGGAAGGGGCAGATTTAGATGAATGATTACTATACTGGATTTAAACCGGTGCACATGTGTATGCATGCATTTAGTCCCACTTTACAGTTTTGCAGCTGCTGGGTACCCAGACTGTTGGTGGCTAGCCTGAACATTGCCCAGGGTTGCAGCTGTTGTTGGAGCCCTTGGTGGAAAGACAGGCAGTTAAACATGCAATAACAAAACCCTTGGCTATTTGTATCCTCGGCCGGTTGGCCCAGTCCAATGTAACCCTGTAACACATAGATGAAATCAGGTGGTGCCACAAAATGATTTAAAGAAATGTTGCAGGGAGCTACCCTGAGTTTACTCACTACACCAGTTGGTAGAAGATGACCTGGCGATATGTCGACCTGTTGCAGAGCACTAAAGAGCATAGGGAAGCTGGGCCTGCATGACTCACTTCCGCTTCATGGCCTTTCCCTCCAGGTGGCTGTAACCTGCGATTTCTTGCTGGGCAGGGTCTGGAACCCCAAACTGGTCTCCCACCGAGAAAACAGTAACTGGTGCAAGGATAGACAGTTTGAGCTGGGTTTGGCGTGAGCCCAAGGCTGGATGACCACTTCTGGAAAAGTTCACTTTGTTTGCTGGTGAAAACCTCCAGCTGGCAAGCAGTTGGGTCACTGGTAAAGATGGGCTCCTTTCTGGCAATCAGAAGTCCCTGGGCAGTAGGCCTTGACCCACAATGAACATTCAGCACATTTAATGGAAACAACATTCACGTCTCTACCTCTCAAACTGGTTTCAGGCTGGTTCACAATTGCAGTTGATTCACTGAGCAAACCTCTCAGTCTGTAGAAACAGTTTCTGATCAGTTCTTGGGCCGAATGCTACACAGAAGCTCCTCTCGGTCCAACAGCTCGAACTGCACTCCTCATAGTCTTGGGGCTAACTGCCACAGTTTAAAGTTAGCTTTTGGATTAGTCCGTTTTACTGCTATCAGGCAGCCCAACACTGGGAATAATAGCAGGGAAGCAAGTCAGGCCTCTCCCTGCCAATTCTCCTCAGCTCCTTTTCCTGAGCTGCCTCTCGGTGGCTCAAGCTGCTCATTCTTTCCCCTCTAACAGCAACTGAACTTTTTTTTTCCTAACAGTTCTTAAACTAGTCTGGTTCTTCTGGATTCTGGTTGGCTAGGTGAGCAGTCAGTCATAGTTCTGGTGCTCCCATTTGTCAGTTTAGGCGCCAACCTGTAAAACTACAAAAACTACAGCTTTTTCCCACAAGGCATCTGAACTAAGGACCCCTCAAAGTCCCCTGTGTCCCAATTGGTCCAAATTCTGGAAGTCCCAGACCAAACAGGGTGGCTCCCACTTGGATGCAAAAGCTGCAAGAAGGCAGGTTAAAACGAGCACTCTAATTTAAATATAACAAGTTGGAAGTAAATATTTAGAGTAATAGCTAGAGCTCCCTCTGCTTTACTACTGACCGCAGAGTGGAGCAAATCGGGATGGTGCCTGGCTGGTCATGAGCTCTGAAGCACTTGGACCCAGCTCAGACCATTTTCTGCGTACGCACTGGCTATAGCCTTAAAGGGACAGGCGTGGAGGCACATCAAGGCACTTTCACAAAGATCAACAGAATTACCAAATAGCCATGGATTTACTATCTCTGTGGGATGTCTACCTGGCAGTAGGCATTACTAGAGCCCTGGAAGACACTTAAGATAAGCCCCAAATTGGTGCGGGGGCTACACCTTCTTGGTGATTCCTTTTCTCTGTTTCTGCCTATGCTGCCCTCATCCTCCTTCCTTCCTTCCTCCTTCTGCTTTTTCAGAAATCCATTCCTGTTCACCTCTTCTGGGGGTCCTTGTACACTACTTCCTAAATGTTATTTTTCTCCTTCACTACCTTAGCAACTTCGTTTGAGAAGGTGCCGGGTCAACATAGTGCTGTCAAAACAGTGCATGGATTACTGTGCTGCAGAAAGCACTAAAGCCAGTACAGCGACAGGGGTTTTACAGTGATCAGGAAAAATCACTACCTCTGTTGCTGTATGATCAAATGGGGAAGTGTCAAGGAGGCTGTCGGGGCAGTGCCTGGTTGAGCCGCTCCAGTGGTGGAGTGGCTAGAGTACCAGCACCCAGTAGTTTAAGGGACCTGGGGCTGCCGTTCAATTCCTCCCAGGACCAATAATGCTGCGGCTTATTTTTTCTGTCATGGTAATTTTCTTGCCTGCAGTGTTTTGCCCCATCCTCGAAGTCCACACCCCCTTGGAGTTGGTTATATGAATTACGGAGTGTGGAGCAAAGCCCCCCATGTCGGGGGTGTGAGAGTGAGTCCCATTGTAGTTAATTGGGTGTTTTCACTGACATTATTGTGGCTTGCATGGTTTTGTCTGTAATATTTGTTTGCCGTGTGATTTCTTCTGCGGCATTATGACCCTGTGCCCTTTGAGAATCATAGTGGTCTCTTCCTCCTTCTTCCATTGTTTACTTCCTTCAAACAGCATGCCATTGCCTTAGCTATTCCCTCCTTGATCTTTTTCCATTGTGCCTCCACCCCGGTCATCTCCCCTTTAGGATATTTACTAAAACAATCACCCATTTCTTTAAATCCACCCTCCTGCAGTCCAGGACCCTCATCTTAGTGTAGTTTTTCTCTTGGCTAATCTGAATGCCAAACTACACAGTACAGTGATTGCTTGCACCCAGGCAACTACCCACTGTAACATGTTTTGGGTGCTTCTCTGAAATTTTACATTACTTTAAATATAGTAGTACTTTACAAGCAGAGTCTGCATCCTTAGCTACACCCCCTGATGAAGACTTGCATTAGAGTTGAAGCGGCGGGGTTGGTGCTATCTTTTGTAGAGCACGAATAAATCTGCTCCACTGCATTTCTTCTTTTGGGTCCTTGACTTACTATTTTACTTATGAGCAATAAGACATACTCCTGGGGCGCAGAATTCTGTGTCATTTTGTCCATTGCATTTTGGCTGTGTCGGTTCATTCCTGTAGTGTGTGGCACCCCAGTGTTTCCGGTATATGAGTGGGTGGGGGCTGTATTCACACACCCAAGCTGGCTCCCTCTGATTGCAAACCTCCCAAAAGGCACTAAAGTTGATAAAATAGCAGTGACTGACAGGGGAGGATGGACTCTTGCCCAACAGAAACTCCCTGTGACATCTGCAGATATGAAGTGGCTAATACAACACAGATGAGCACTGACCTGACTGGCCATGTAGAACTGCCTGATGATCCTGCGGTGCCCGGTGTAGCTTAGCTGTCATACACCTGAGCTGGCTGCCTCTGACTGAACGTCTTCCCAAAGGCGTCAATGTTGGAAAAGTCACACAGTGACTGGAGGATGAGGGGGGGTGCTGCTGCTTAAATGAAACCCCATGCACCCCTAAGAGATGGGAAGCAGCTCCTGCCATGCAGATGAGCAACGACCTAACTGGCCTCAGAGGACTGCCCTATGATCTTGATGTGTCCAGTGCAGCTTAGCCATCATGCATCTGAGCTGGCACACTCTGACTGGATGCCTTCCCCAAAGCCCCAAAGAAGAAAATGTCCTGCAAGTGCCTGGTGGGGTGAGGGTGTTCTTGCCCAACTAAAACCCCTCATGACCCCCTGGAGATAGGAATCAGCTTCTGCCATGCAGATGAAAACTGGCCCAACTGGCCATGGAGGACTTCCAGACAATCCCAAGTTATCCATTGCCTACCCATTCTGCACAGAGCTGGCTCCCTCTGACTGGACACCACCCAAGGGCACCAAAGTTAAAAAAGTCCCAAAGTGACTGGTGGGGGAAGGGGGCTGCTGCCCATCTGAACATCCCTGGGATCCTACTTCCCAGATGTCTTCTTCAAATCCACCTTCCCATCCATCTGGGATAAGCATGCCCCTATTAGAAAAGTAAGAGTCAGAGGAGCCTACCTCCCCTTGATCTCTGTGAAACTCCTTGCTTGTCTGCGGGCAAGGGACTTAGCCTGGAAGGGTCAAAAGTCTTCTGGCTCCCCCCCATGACTGTCTCAAATATCACACACTGCAAAATGCCTGCACCAGAGCTATCAGACTAGCCAAAGCAGAGCACTTTTCCTCTAACTTCCAGAACAACATTAACCACCCCTCCAAGTTCTGGAAGGTTGTCCATGCCCTATTCTCTCCCAAGACCCAACCCACAGTCCCTATCCTCAAGGCAAATGATATCTCAATCTCTGACCCACTCTCTGTGACCAGTGAATTTAACACCTACTTCACCTCCTGTGCTGTACCTCCAATCTTCTTTCCTCCATCCCTCCAGCACCCACGCTGTCTCCCACCCTTAACCCCTCTTCTGTAGACCCTCTTTTCTCCTTCTCTCCTTCTCTCCTATTTCACCTGCTATCACCCTTAAGACTCTGCTAGCCTTCAACTCCCTCAAAGGTAAAAGTCCTGATGGGCTCGACCATAAACTCCTCCATCTCTCTGCCCCTGCAATTGCTGTCCCTATCTCCTCACCCTCTCTTTCTCACTCAGCTCTGTCCCTGCAACCTGGAAACATGCCATGGTTATATTCCTCCCTAAAGGGGGTGACTCCTTTAAACCAGGCAATTACTGCCCCATATCCCTCCTTCCCACTCTGGGGAAACTCCAGGAACACCTGTTTTTATCCTAACTCTCTGCCTTGCTTGACTGCACATCTTTCTTCACCCCTTACCAGTCTGGATTCTGCAACTCTCACTCCACCTCCGCCTCCCTTCTCTGGCTTACTGACTCCATTCTTTCTGGTTTGGATCAGGGCAATATTACCTCAGCCATCTTTGTAGACCTGACCAAAGCCTTCAGCACTGTTGCCCATCACCTTCTCCTCACCAAGCTTGATGCAGCAGGGCTCTCCATCCCTGCCACTAACTGGTTCAGCTCCTACCTTGAAGGCAGGTCTCAGTCAGTTAGAATTGGTAATGCCACTTCCCCCTCCTGCCTGTCAGTACTGTGTCCCCCAAGACTCCATCCTTGGTCCAATACTCTTCTCAATTTTCTTAAATGGCCTCCCTACTGCCTGCACCTCAATGTCTATACATATGTACGCTGGTGATACAGTCCTGTTTGCCTCAGGCCACATTCCCTCTGATTTGTTGCCCAGTCTTCAGCTGGACTTTGATAACATTCAGTGCTGGTTAAAAACAAAAAGTTGGCTCTAAATGCCAAGAAAACTGTCTGTATGACCTTTGGGTCTAGGCAAAAACTAGCCAGGATTGCTACCTCCCCCTTCTGTACCCTGGACGGGTTCGCCATTGAGGTCGTCCCATCTTTCAAATACCTCAGGGTCTGGCTTGACGGTCACCTCAACTTTTCTGAACATGTGGATGCCTTTCACAAAAATATCCATCCCAAACTCAGTGTGCTTTACTGCAACCGTGGCTCCATCCCTTTGCAAGCCTGCAGAACTGTTGTTCAGAAAATAATTCTGCCTACATTTGACTGTGGTTACATTGTCTATAGTGCAGCTCCTAAATCCACCTTGTCTAGACTGGACCCACTGTACCACTCCTTATGCCGCTTTGCACTGGACGTCCCACCTCAAACTCACCACTGCTCTCTGTATACCTCCTTCTTCTTCGCATTACTTGTTTATTTTATTTATTTAGAAAGTTGGATTTACAACCTTTGAGTCGTGGACTCATTTACTAAGGCACCTCGTCGCAGGGAGGGTTACAGTGTGAGGTACAACAGTGATAACATTACAGGTGCAGTACAAAAAACATTAAGAACACATTTACAATGGCAGTTTACAGATTTGGTTGCATATAATAAGTTACAATCATGTAAAATATAACAATAATAAGTAGGTACAGCCCTGGACATACCAGAGAGAAATACCTAGGAAAGAAGAGGTTGGGGGAGGGGGAAGTGCAGTGGGAAGGAAGGGGAGAGAATAGCAGTCCAAAGGATGTTGTTAAGACTGTGGGCCAGACAGGAGGGACCCCACCATTTAATTAATTAGGTGCAATTACAGCTGCGAGCGTCAGAGATGGTTCCAGAGAATGACTTTGAAGGGACCAATTTTAGTATTATCTGTGATAGAGGGCAGGAGGGAGTTGAACCATGTGGGGGCTCGGTAGTGGAAGGACCTTTGGGCTAATGAGGTCTCGGTTCTAGGCACCTGAAAGGTGGTCTTAACAGAGCTATGGGTGGCAATAGATGGGGATGCATGCTGCAGGGATGCGGTGACCCCTGGGGAGGAGAGTCCAAGAAGGGAATTTTTGGCAGGTAAGCAGGTTTGGTAGCAGAGATGCTCCTTAAAGGTGAGTAGGTTGGTGGTGGAGTAGAGCAGGCAAGTGTGAGTGCGGTGTGATGTGCCGGTCAGGAGCCTGCAGGCCTTGGTTATTGAGGTCTGGATTTTGGTGAGGGCGGTGTTGTCAGCTGTGGCATAGATGGGTAGCCCGCAGTCCACTAATGACAGGATGGAGAAGTTGATGGCCAGTCGGAGGACAGCTTGGGGGAGACGATCTCTATGTCGATAAAGAAGGCTAATCTGGGAGTTTATAGCTGAGGACAGGGTATTGATGTGGGAGTGGAAGGTGAGAGCCGAGTCGAAGGTGACACCCATTTATTTGTAGGATGACACCTGCTCAAGAGGGTGTACAGTACTGGGGAGAATGAAGAGGGGGCATTTTTGGCCTTGTTCTGATGATGAGAAAAGTGCATAGATTTGGTCTTCTTGAGGTTAATGACCAGCTGGTGGTCAAGGAACCACTTTTCAGCTTGGTTGAATGTATGCTAAAGGGAGTTCTGGAGTGATGCAGGGTCAGGGTAAGAGGCAAAGAGGACCGCATCATCGGCATAGAGGAGCATTTTGCCTGAGAAGGAGCTGGGGAGAGTATTGCGAAAGAGGCTGAACAGTACGGGGCCCAAGATGGAACCCTGGGGGACCCTGGAGCGAATGGGGCAGGTATTGGACAGGGCGCTGTTTATCTTCACACGCTGGGATCTGGTAGAAAGGTAGCTGGTGAACCAAGCAAGGGGGCCAGTGGAGAAGCCAAGTTGGTGGAGGGAGTTGAGTAGGAGGGGGTAACAAACAGTGTCAAAGGCCTTGGAGAGGTCAATGAACACCGCACCTGCAACATAACCAGAGTCGAGAGCAGAGTGGAGGTGCTGGGAGAACTCCAGGAGGGCTGTAGTGGTACTGTGTCCAGGGCAGAATCCATGTTGTTCCGGGCACATTAGGCCATATTTGGCCAATTACTCAGACAGCTGAATGGCCACTATTTTTTCTAGTGCTTTAGAGAGCAGGGGGAGAATGGAGATCGGCCTGTAATTGTTAGGAGAGGTCCAGTCTCCACTCTTATGGATTGGGGTAATTTCTGCAATTTTCCAAGCACTTGGAAACTGACCGAGACATAGTGACCAGTTTAATACGTCAGTAAGAGGGGCTAGTACAACATCCAAGACTAAGCGGAGGATCCTGGAATCTAGGGGATCACAGCTAGGGTTGCTGCTAGTGAGGGCTTTTTGCAGTTGTGGCCTGGCTTCAGGGGGGATATGGCACGCAAGTAGAAAGGGGGGCGATCCAGGGTGGGGGAGATGGAGGTGAGGATTGGGTCAAAAAAGTAGTTGGGGAGGACAGAGCTTAGGTCGAAGAAGGCCATATTGAAGCACTCAGCTATGCTGGGAGGATCAATAGTGACGGTACCGTCTATAGAAGCTGGGATGGTGGGGGGGAGCAGGTCTTTCCATTGAGCTCTTTCATATTGTCCCAGAATGCACGGGATGAGCCCCCAAGTGGATGCGAGGATGGTTTGATAATATTTGGCCTTAGCCTGTCTTATAGCCCAGGTCCACTCATTACGTGCTGCATTATAGGCTTGTCTATCAGCCAGTTTGCCTGACTCGATAGCAATATGCCAGAGGTTATCTCTTTGTTTCAGTTTTTGGATAAGGGATGGGGAGATCCATGAAGCATTTTGTTTTATGGTACGGATTCTGGTAAAGGGTGTGAAAAGGTCACAGGCTTTGCTGAAGGCACTGGTGAAATAGGTTAGAGTGGAGTCAATATCTGCCACGTGTAGGATTGGGGACCAGTCTTGTTGACAGACTTGTTGATGGACATCTTGCTCAATGTGCCTCTTTCATAGCCAAAAAATACTGGCTGGGCTCTTTCCCTTTCTACCTTTACTTCACCCTCTCACCACTCCCACCTAACTCCTATGCCCTTCACAGTGCAGCTTTCCGCTCCCTTGCTCTCTCATCCAGACCCTCCAGGGCTGGCTAAGCATCTTTCTCCTAGTTTCCCCAAACTTTGGAACTCACTCCATTTCCACGTCTGATCTGCCTCATCCTCTCTCTCCCTTGCCCGCCTCCTGTCTGAATTCACTACTCCCTCTTGTAACTGCTACTAACACTGCCTACTTGTCTTCATACACCCACTCAGCCTGGTTGGCACACACTTTCAAGTGCCCTATTTGTAGTTCCTACTAATCTTTCCGGTACGCCAGACCTTTGTCTGTGACTGGGTTTGCCCCTAGCCTCATTCACCCATGGCTGGTCTCCTCTTGTATTTTCTGTCTACCTTCCCACCCTGTTGCCAACCCTCTAATCTCAGTTTTTATGCTACTTATCTGCCTACAACTTCTACACGCTGTCCACTGGCTCTCTATTACCACTCAATTTGCCACCCAGTGCATTCTCTATTTCAACTGTCTACCACGCCAGTGCTAAAGGGCACATTTTTTTTTGTGCCCACATATGTAAATACCTATATATTCTTGTACACTTGTAAATGTGTATGTCAGTTACCGTTACCTTTATTTTTCTGTACTCTCTAATTGATATCATACTGTACCCCCATTACCTCCAGGACGCATCTGGAAATGAGCTATTTCAGCTCAGTATGCCTTTCCTGGTGAAACTTTTCAAATAAATAAATCCTAGGAGATGGGAAGTGGCTCCTGCTTTGCAGATAAACACTTGCCCAGCAGTAGGACTGTACAGTAAGACAGACTCACCATGACAGCAAATCCAGTCTGTGACTAGTCCGAGTCTAATAGTAGAGTGGGCCCTGAATACTTGTCAGACCTTCTTACACCCGTTGCCTCAGTCCGCTCCTTCCACTCTTCCTCTAGCGGCTTCCTTGCGATTCCCAGGATAAGGCTAAAAACTGCTGGCGACAGAGCATTTAGTGACGCCGATCCCATCCTGTGGAATTCGCTTCCTCCATCTATGAGGGAGGCCCCTTCACTTGAAGTATTCAAAGCCCTCCTCAAGACCCTCCTATTTAGTCAGGCCTTCCCAGACACTGTTTATTAGATCACATCTTTGGGATAGCCCTTTTAGTGACTGCTTTTAGCTTAGATTGTGCTTATTTATATGGCCTGTTTAATTTATTAGTGCTGTAATTTATGTATTTGTTTTATTTTATTGACAGTTTTGTAATGATATGTACAGCGGCCAGAGCCTCTGGGATTGGGCACCTAGAAAAATAAAACTTGCCTTGCCTGGAGCTGGGACAAAGACTGTGTATTAGATTGCAGAGCCAAACATTACAAATGTAACCCCCTTGCAAATGGGGGTTCCCAAAAGTCTTCCAGGAGCTTGCTTAAATGCTCCAAGCCTGAATGGCGTTTGGCGTTTAAGCTATTTATCTGTGAGTGCTTTTAGAGCCTTTGGTACTGTCTAACAGCTGTCTGCTTGCAGACATAATTAGTTTGTATGGGGGGACTGTGTGTTTTTCTGCTTGAGTCCCACTCGAGCTGCTGCCAATTCGCTCTGTTTTTGCAGTCACTAAGAGTGCAAGGGGAGCTTATCTGAAAGATGTAACTGTTTGCCAGAAATCATTTAGAGTAATAATGAAAATACAGTTTGTTTAACTTGCTTTCCTTTGTAGTCTGAATTGTCTGCCTAGCCCTCCATTCTAGTTTTGAACTGTTGAACTGGAACAATCAGTGTGGATTGAGGGAGCTCTAAAATGGTGCCTGTGGACGAATCAGAACTTGGACTCTTAATCTGAGCCAGCCACAAGAGGATTGTATGGGCAGTGACTCTGGGAAATGTAGTTTTAATCTCGGCACCTTTTTCCACCAGCAAGGGGAGTTTATTGTGAGTGACAGCTAAACCAGCCAAGAACTGGGAGAAACTCAAAGGAAGTGCCCAGTTTTGTCCACTGGAGTTTCAGTTCAGTTTTGGCAGTGAAGAGACAAGGAGCCCAGTGCTTCTTTGGTGTGTAGTTTAGCGCGGGTAACACGTGTGTAAGGCCCTAAGTTTTGGTCTGCAGCTTGTGCAAGCGCCTGTTCGGACTGAATCCGACCTGTGAAGAGAATCAACGAGATCTGAAGAGTAGAAACTAGGCTCACCCTGTACAAGACTGGAGAAATTGCTGAATCGCGCTCGGTCTATCAGGAACTGAATCGGCTGTGTGTTCTCCCGGGTATTGTGCAGTAATTGCGATCGGGATCGAGAAGCAGCCTGCCTGGTATAGTACTTTCTTTTTACATATAAATGTGTGTAGTGCTTGTGGGGAATCGCGTTTCAAATCCCCTGTACAGTGAATTGAGTGTATGAAGCTGGAAGTAAACCCCAGTTTAAACCGGGCTACCTCCATTTGCTCTGAACTGCAGTGGGGTCCAGTCGTAAGGACCTTGCCCACATGGTCTGCTCCTCCTGGCAATCCAGGACAACCTACCTCCCATTTACTTTTCAGTATTGGGCTGTGAGTGCAAGCAGGGTAGCTCCCTGCCATCGGTTTATCAAATTGCAAGTGTGTCATCTAATTGTTTGTTTTTTTCTTCTTCACGAACTGAGCCAACCGGCTCTGGATTACAGTTTGGGTATTGTGCATGCATTTTCCATCTTCAGGGCCCCAACCAGCTGCACCAAATAGGCTAGCCTCTTATTGCCTGGGTACCCAGTAAGAGTGACATTTGGGACATTTGGGATTCTGAAATATGTGCACAGTACTGTGATTATTAATGCGTTTAAACTAATTAACCTGATTCCCCCCTGTCCTTGTTATACCCCCTAAATAAATCAGATCTGTTTGTTTCAGCAAAGGTACACTGCCTGAGGTATTCGTTTATGTTAAAGTATTGTACTGTGGTTTTTGCACTGTATCATCTTATTTTACAGGAAGTCCCCAGGGTCACACACTGACCGAGCCAGTCCTGGGGGTAAGTGTATATTGTGAAGGTAATTCTGATATATTGTGTGGGCCACTAGTGGGAAGAAAGGGGGGTTGCAGTGTCCCAGAGGGCTGTGACCAAGTTAGTTTAACTATTGCAAACCCTGACCTCTGGGTGGAGGCACTCGCCATTAGACCTAGGCCCCTCAACCTGTTAGTAGTCAGGCAGGCAGGGGTAGTAGCCCTTGGGATAGCGCCACCTAGGGGTTACACAAAGTTATAAGGGAAGTCCTGAAGCTTAAAGTCACTCTTCAGCGAGGAAGTGAGTGGTTGTCAATCTTTAACAGGGATCCAAGAGTCAGTGAATGCAAAAAGGCAGGTAAATCCAGGGGAAAAAAGTCAAAATTCAGAGTTCCAAGTTGTTGCCCATTTCAAGTGTAAGAATGTATCATTTATGCATTCTTTTAGAAAAACCTTATGTCTCTCTCTCCCCCCCTTAACATTGAGCTTTTTTCTCCCCAGTTATTTTCCTAACTTTAACTGTTCTTACACCACTATAAAATAACTGTATGCCCCCAACTCCCATTGTCTAGAGGAATCTGGATGGTAATTTGGTGGGAGGGGGTGATATACAGCCGAAAATACAGTCCAAGAAAAATAAAGATGCTCATTACCTGGTTCTTGCTTGTTGCAATATGGCTTCACATCAGTGGGGAGCAGGTACATCAAACTTCACTTTAGTGTGCTAACTTCAGGGGGCAATGTTCGTTAACAAGCAGACATACATACAAAGTCACCAGCAGATTAGGCACAATGATTTATCTTGTCTACCCGAGAAGCAGCTCCTAATTAAATTTCAGCAGCTGCCCCCCAGTTGTGCTCCCTTTTACGAACAGTTCTTATCAATTAAATTCAGTGTCCATTCCGGAATCAAAAGTGCAAAACTGATTTAATATAAACGAATAATTTGATAAACTACTCCATAGAGCACTGGAGGGGGTACTCACACAATGGTGGGAGCATTTGCACAGGTAGAGAGCCTGACAATAAATCCTGCAGTGATCTCGTTTTCCAACAGATTGACTTTGGTTCATGCAGAAGTCACCTTGAGCCAAAAGGCTACCTTCCTGACAGCAGCATTGTTAAACTGGGGGGCCAAAAGGCCACACCAGAAGATACTTTGATTTAGCAGCATTTCCCTTCAACATTTTCCTTGCTCTCCACAACTTTCCAACTGCCAGAAATTTACTGAATTTCTTTCTCTTTGTCACTCAGATACTCAATCAGTGGTAGCAACTGAGACAGCATGAGACGTTTCTACTGTCCCAATTCCATTTCTTGACTGCCTTCTTAGACTAGGGGTTACTTTAAAACAGGGAGAACATCATTACAGGTAACACTTTTATTTCCAACACGGTGTTAACTTTAGCATGAACAGTGCCATCGAAAACCCTCCTGCTGATGTCACATGCCTGCTCTGAGCATCCCAAGGAATTCCATATCTCTGGTGATCCCGAAGACTCAAGGCACTTTCCAGTCATGCAGCGATTCTATTTTCAGGATTGCCTTTACCATGGGGCCCAACTGAGTGCCACATGGAACACCCAGGTGGCCTGCCACGCCACCTGAGGTCCCAACCACCCACTCCCCATGCAGGACTCCTCATGCCTCCACAGGCTGCACAAACAAGGAAGCTCCAACCACTGCAGCAGCCCACGGACTGGGGAAAAGAGGTAATCTGCCACACTACACCCACCAACGATCCAGGCTGCCAACTCTGGATCAAGGCAAAGGCCCTCTCTACCATAGCAGGCTTGGCCACAGAAAACCCACCAGCTCCTATACTTCACTCACTCACGGGTGAGAAATTTTTACCACAGGACCTCCATCAGTGCTTACCCACACCAAGGTGCCAGAGATCACTTGGCAGGCTCTGATTGCATCTGCTCTGGGCTCTGGCTCCCAACACGACACCGATGGGTCCAAAACACAAGTGTGCTACTGCTCCCCTGCTACCTAATGCCTGAACCACCACACAGCAATTGCAGATGTTTGAGGGAGGAGGGCTGGGGTAGCAAGTGACCCACCCCAGCCTCGCTGCGGCCCTCTGGCTGAACTTGCGAGCTCACCCCTACTCTTCCTCACAGTCTTCCTCCTCAGGTAGCTCTCCCCCTTCACACGCCAAAACTCCCATCTTATACCCCATTGTCTTGGGCCCCCTGCCGGCATTAGGCAGTCCCAACACCCCGGACCTATCGGGTCCACGGCTTCTCTGCCTAACTACAAGAAGTTAACTAGTAAGCTCCCGAAGGGGTGCTTACATAATTTTAAGATATTTACAGTTTTATTGTGTCAAATATCTGTTTGACCTTTACTATGTTAATTCTTCAAACATCAGCTTTTGTTATAAAACCTGTTTCCTGTGCTGAGTCTGGAAACACATCTGATGAAGGGATTTGCATTGTCCTGAAAGCTTGTGTACTGTAACATCTAGCAGTGTCAGTGGCTCAGCAGGTTGCACACTTGCCTCTGAGGCCCGAAGACTGGAAGACCAGGAACTTGGAGTAAAACCCAGCACTGACACTGTAGTGCAGTTGAGGGGGCTGCTGCACTCCTGAGGTGCTGTCCATCAGATGAGATGTTAAAACGAGGTCCCGTCTGATCTCTGGCACTTCTCGAAAAGAGCAAGGGAATGTTTTATTCATTCTTATAACAAAAAAACAATGGATACAGGCATGCTAAATTCACATGAAAATATAACACTCAAAGTAATTCAAATAGGCAAGGCAAGGCAAATTTTATTTTTCAGGTGCCCGATCCCAGAGGCTCTGGGTGCCGTACAATCAAAATACATCAAAAAAGCAGTTAAAACATAACAATTAAAATACAAAACATATCAATTAAGAATACTTAAAAGTAGACCACCAAAAATGGGAAGCCTGACCTAGCAGCAGATTCCTGAAGGGGCCATTCATTCAGAATGTCTCAGGAGCAGTATTTAAAAGACAGTGTCTGGGAATGCCTGGCTGAATAAAACAGTCTTGAGGTGGGTTTTGAATGCCTCAACTGAAGGAGCCTCCCTTACTGATGGAGAGAGAGCAAATTCCACAGGACTGGGCGGTGACACTAAAAGCTCTGTCACCAGCAGTTTTTTATCTCATCCTGGGAATCACAAGGAGGTCCCTAGAGAAGGACCAGAGGGAGCAGACCAAAGCAGCAGGTGTTAGAAGGTCTAACAGGTAGCCAGAGCCCAGTCCATGTAGGGCCTTAAAGGTGAACAAGTCTACCTTAAAGAGAACCCTCCACCGAACTGGCAGCCAGTGCAGTTCACGCAGCACCAGGGTGATATGACAGTATTTTGGCTGTCCAGTCAACAACCTGGTAGCTGCATTCTGCACCACCTGCAGTCGGCAGATGGTGCCTCCAGAGACCCCGAGGTAGAGCACATTACAGTAGTCAAGCCTTGATGTCATGAAGGCATGTACCAAGGTGGGGAGGTCCATGGGTGGAACTAGGTGTTTGATCCTAGCGATATTCCTCAGATGGTAAAAGCTAGTCCGGACAACGGATGACACCTGAAATTCAAGTGTCAGTCTGCTGTTGAGGATAACACCAAGATCGCACACCCTAGAGGAGGCCATCAATGGCACAGACCCCAGAAACAGTCCAGTCTGTGCGACAGAGGCCATTCTATCATACCTCCTGTTTGACTCCACCACCAGTACCTCCATCTTATCGGGGTTCAGTCACAACCAGCTAGAGGCCATCCAGTCATTAATCTTGGCCAGGCAGTTGTTCAGTACATCCACTGCATTGGATGTCGCAGGGCAAAGGATAGATACAGTTGGTATCATCGGCATAACAATTAAAATCCAGACTGTACTTCCTAATGATCTCACCCAGGGGCAGCATATACATGGCAAACAACATTGATGACAAGACTGAACCCTGAGGTACTCCACAAGACAGAAGACTAGGGGAAGAGGAGAAATTCCCCATCACTACCCTTTGCCTTCTGTTTGTGAAATAGGACTCAAACCAGCAGATGACAGTGCCTGCGAGTCCACAAAATTCCCTCAGGTGGTCGAGCAACACACAATGGTCCACCATGTCAAAAGCTGAGGAGAGATCAAGGAGAACGAGAATTGTCCCCTCTCCTCGATCTCACTCCCTGAGGAGATCATTATGCACCCGAACTAATGCGGTTACCGTACAGTGCCAGGCACAAAACCCAGACTGGAGAGGCTCGTAGATATCAAAAGCCATGAGGTGTTCCTCGAGCTGCTGCACAACAATCTTCTCTACAACCTTTCCCAAGAATGGAAGGTTGGAGACAGGATAGTAATTCACCTTGATGCCAGGGTCTAAAGATGGTTTCTTCAGAAGGGATCTCACCAGTGTCTCCTTCAAGGCATCAGGGAAGCTGCCTTCTGACAAAGAGCACAGGACAATCAAGGTGAACACCGGGCCTACAGAGTCAACACATCCCATTAAGAAACGGGTTGGCACTGGGTCCAGTTTGCAATATGTGTGCTTCAGCCTAGAAACAACCTCAATGACCTTGGTCACCTCCACTGTTTAAACTCCCCCCAACCAGACGGAGTGCTCCTCGGACAATCAGGGCGACCCCTGTTGGCCACACTGTGGCTCACTGGCAGAATTCCCTGCCTAATAGTGGACACTCTGTCAGAGAAGAACTGAGCAAATTCATTGCATAAAGCATCTGAAAAGCTTTTTTCTGCTGTAGACAAGCTGGATGTAATAGCCTGTTCACAGTCCGAAAAAGCATAGCTGGTTGGTTCTTCCTGGCGGCAATCTCCCTGGACAGGAACACTGGCTTCTTACGATTGATTGCCCCTGGTACACAACATAGTGTGCACACAGGGCTTTTCTGTCCACCTCCAGCCCGGTCTTCCACCATCAGCGCTCTAACCTCCAACCCTTGATCTTCATCACCTTGAGTTCCCCATCAAAGCAAGGGGACCTCAAGTAAAAAAAGGATCTGGGTCATACACAGACTGGTGCAAGGGAGTTGAGTGCCTCAGACATTGCTTTGTTATAGGTGGTGACTGCTTCACTCGCACCGCCTATGCATGCACTGCCCACACTAGATAGGTCGACTACCGCCAGAAAACCTTCAGGGGTCAAACCCCTCATAGGGTGGTAGCTTATCATCTCTGAAGGGGGAGGGCTCACGGGGGGGTCCTGAACAAGAACTCCACTGTGCAATGATCAGACCAACTGACCTGATCAGTCTTAAGATTATCAATCTCGAGACCCAGCGAGAAGGCCAAGTCCAACATGTGACCGCCCTGGTGGGTCATGGTAGAAACTTCTTGCGACAGGCCCACAGATGACATCATCTGGAGGAGGTGATAACCCAGCCTAGATGATTCGTCACTGGCCCAAACATTGAAGTCCCTCAGAACTAAACACCTGGGGGCCTCCAATGTTTCACCAACAACAAAGTCGGCTACCTCCTGCAGGAACTCTCCTGCCACCCCAGGGGGGCGGTAAATCAAAGGATCCTGCAACCTGCCCCCAGACCACCATGGACGGCCACACATTCAAACAAACTTGGTGTTCTCACTGGGTGCACTGTGAAGCCTAGCTCGGATCTAAAACAGATGGTCACACACCCGCCCATGCGTTCCACTCTGGGGCAGTGCTCAATGAAGTACCCAGGGAGAATTGCAGCCTCTAAAACCAGGCCAGCATCGCCGCCCACCCAGATCTCCATAATGCATGCCAGACTGACCAACGAAAACAGATCCGCTATAATTGGTGTCGGGGGTGTTTTTCTCCGATCCTACCTCTCTGTCCTGTGGGGTGCCTCAGGGCTCAGTGCTGTCTCCCATGTTGTTTGTGGTGTACATGCTTCCCCTCAGAGTCATTGTAAGACGGTATGGGCTGGAGTTTCATTGTTATGCCAATGATACTCAGCTCTACCTGTCTTTTGCACCAGACCAGAATGGAGCACTCTTGGTGTTTAATAACTGCCTTGGTGAGATCCAAGGTTGGATGAGGTCCAGCTGGCTGAAGTTGAATTCTGGGAAGACGGAGGTGATGGTTGTGGATCCTGGTCACCAGATGGGGGTTGGGGAGCAAATCAACCCACAGGTTTATTCCTTGGGGATGTTGAGCTCCCTATCTCTGAACAGGTGCGTGACCTAGGGGCGACTCTTGACGACCGGCTGACATTACGTTCTCAGGTGTCGGCTGTCGTTAAGTTATCCTTTTACCATCTGAGGAACATCGCTAGGATCAAGCACCTTGTTCCATCTGGGGACTTGCCTACATTTATCCACGCCTTTGTGACCTCACGTTTGGATTACTGCAACTCCCTTTACTTTGGGCTTCCAGGGGTTGATATCTGCCGCTTACAGCTGGTGCAGAACTCTGCAGCCCGGTTGTTGATGGGGATTCCTCATTCTTCCCACATTACACTGGTGCTGCGGGAACTGCACTGGCTGCTGGTTCAGTGGTGGATCAATTTTAAAGTAGGTTTACTGATTTATAAAGCCCTACACAGACTGGGCCCTGACTACCCGAAAGAGCTTCTGGTTCCTTACCTCCCGGAGCAACTGCTCCGCTCAGCCAATGAGGGGTTGCTGGAGATTCCGAAGGTGGTTTTACAATCTTCTGGGGCCCGGGCCTTTATGTTTGTGGCACTGACCCTCTGGAATTCTCTACCCCGTTGGATTAGGGAGTGCATGACTGTAGGGGCTCTAAACAAGCATTGAAGACTTATTTATGGAATAAGGCATATGGGGATGGTATCGAGCTGGATTGACTGAACTTATTTTAGCTATTTTATCATGATGTTTTATTGTGAAATTATTTTAATTATGTACTGCGCCTTGATTTTGAAAGGCGCATTATAAATAAAATTTATTATTATTATTTCTGATCGATCTGGCATTGCATAGCACTGCCCTCGGGGGATTGGTGGACAGTGCAGTCCCTCTGGCTGCCTGCCCACTCAGTCTAGTGGGGACCCTGAGGACAGGAACCAAACATGTCTGGCTTCTCTCTAGGACCCATCAAAACCCAGGGCACCTTCTACACCTAACCACCTCTATCCTGCCCGCATCCAGTGTGCACGAGGTGCCCCACCAAGAGCGACCAATGCAGAACCTCCTAATGCTGACCTCCCAACAGCGAAGTGCTGTGGTGTTGGAAACTGGGAGGTTGGTGAAGGGCCACAAGTCAAAAATCTGGGATGCCCCATACACAATTCTTGCCCACCCCAGCTCTCCAGATACCCCCAGACACATGCGAACTAACTAAAGCCCCAAAGCGGTGAGGAAACTTTACTTAAATAAATAAACACACACTCATCAAACATACACTAATACAGTAAAACCTAGACCACACACACCACATACACAGCCACTAACACCTGACACCCCTCCCCAACAACCCACAGGCCCCACACCAAAACAACAAAAAGCAAGGTATCCAGCTATTAAGCTCAGGAGAGCAAGTGATCTCACTGAACTCGGCAACAATGCCCGACTTGCCAGGGCATAGCAAATTGTCAATAATAACAGTCAGTTCAGGCATCCAAAAGGAGCTACACAGCCCAAAAAAACAGGCCAGGGGGCCCTCTCACTGACCCTAGTCACTGAGGTCAAGATGTTATTAGTGAGCTAAACCCAATATAGAAACAGGTGAACTTAAACAAGTGAGCAATTCTCAGTCACAATCAGAGCAGCTCTCACCAGCACTGTAGGGATAAGAAGAAATTTTTTTTCCCCCGATAGCTGGATCAAGTTCCAAAAGAACAGCACAGTCTAATCCCCAATGATGATCCAGTAAGGGCAAATATGGCAAATATAATCCCCAAGTTCACACACATGGCCAGCCAAAGGAACAGGCTGACAGAAACACAGGCTGACTCCACATCCAGCACAGGACCACAGACCCAATAAACAAGAACCGACCCTTCCCCAGGGGGAATTACGCAGTGATGCCCTCTACGCCCACGCTCCCCCAGGAAGGTCACGACAGGAATCAGGACACCACCGGGCAATTGTAGACCCCCTCATATGGTGTTGACAGAGGCACCTACCTGCACAGTTCCAGGTCCTTGGCACCGACCGTATCGACAGACGGCAAGCTCGTTGGGTCCAGGGCCCACCAGGAGGGGTATCAGCAATCCAGTAGACCCCTCTGAGAGATAAGGCACCCACATTCAGATAGTCTGCTCCACTCTGCACAAACCAAAACTGCTGCCACTGCAGGACACCAGGTAGCCCGAAGAACAGGAATCATCAGCTGCCGGGGAGCTCCACTGCAAGTTGCACCCAAAGGTAAGCATACAGTGGAACCTCCACTCTACCTAAAAAACCAAAAAAGCTAGATCCTAACACTCCCTTACTAAAAAGCTCTGCCTACCACTAGAACTCTTACTAACCCCCTAACTCACCAGAGTGTTAATTTTTTCTTTTCCAGACCTCCGGTCAGAAACACTTACTGGAGGTCAAAGCACTTTCTAAATTAGCTCTCCTGAAACAAAGCTAAAAATAACAAAATAAGCTAAATGAGCTATAGAGGTAAACAAAATGACCCAGCAAACAGGAGGGGAGTGCTCTCAACCACAGAGTGCTGCAGAGGCTAGCACAGCTCTGCCGCCATCTTGCCCCTCACAAAGCGCTCGATACAGCGCAGTGCAGTCCCTGGGCTGACAATTTTTTTTTTTTTACTTTTCCCTCAAGTAAACAGAATAAACAGAAAAGGAAAAAAAAGAAAACCATAGCTGGTGTTTTGTCAAAAAACACATGCAGTATTATAGAGCTTGTGCCTTCAGAAGAAAACTAACAGAGGTGTAATGCATTATGACAATTGGAGAGTTGTGTTTTGAATTTTGACCCATAAGCAGGTAAGAATAGGTTTTGGGGCTATGGCCAGTGTCCAACCAATTCATATGCTTCCAATATCTATTATAAACCTCTTGAGGTAATGCAATTTTTTCTTGTTGCTCAATCAGCTGGATAGCTGAGTGTATTTTCCAAGATAACTCTTTTGGGGTACTAAAATGCTGCTGTAAAGAACATGCACATCTAACTTGCGAAATATTATATTTAATACACCCCAGAATGACATGCATGGTGCTGACATGGTATTGTTTCCATGCCTGGGGCGTAATCCCCCAGAGCAGAATGTCTGCTGTGAGGAGTGTCAAGGGAGTGTTTTTCCACTGGGGAGAAAAGCAAATACCCAAAATTGGACAATATATGAACATTCAAAGAAAAGGTGGTTCACGGATTCTATGGTGTCATAACACATATTGTATCTCGGGCAGATCCTTTTGCTTATTTCTTTGTTTTAAATTGCCCTTTACATTCAATTTTTTATATGCACATAACCACAGTGAATCACACATGTATATTGGGATTCTAGGGGAAGTGAGCATTGAACCTATCTGAGAAAGACGGGTGCTGAATTCAGGATTTTCCAAGAAGTACTTAGACATAAGGGTGTTGTATAGTTCCTTGCGGGAAAGGGAGCACAACTACTGCTTCTGAATTCCGCAAAGTTTTGTCTTACCGAACCAGGACTGGAGATAACCTGACAACCCCTGTAGGGATTTTTGTTTTGGAATGACAGCATAGGAATCCCAGGTTTGGGTCCAGGGCAAGATGGTGTCTTGTACCCATGAACTCCAAATTGTGTTTTTATCTTGTAACAGAGGTTTTATGTTCTTCTTGGCAAATAAAAGAAAAATACATCAGGGTTTACCATCCGTAAACCCCCTTGTCTAATATCTAGGTATAGGATTCCTCTCTTAATGGGGTTCATCATGCTGCCCCATATTGCCTGGAATAAAACACTGCAAATGTTGTGTCAAGTTGTTTTGGTGGGGGAAACACTGCACGTAAGTGCAAAAACATACTAAGCAGAAAGGTCTTTATCATGTAGATACATTTTTTCTTTGACATTCTCCATTTGTTCCATTTATTTACTTTCCCCTGAGCTTCATTCAGGAGAAGGTCCCAATTATAAAAATCCATGTTGCCCGTGCCAATACAAATGCCTAAAAGTTTACATACCTCTTGTGTAACTGGAATTCCCATGATACGTGTTTTCTCAGTCTCTACTGCACCAAAGAGCATGCATTTGCTCTCAGATTGAATGTGGAGCCAGAACCCTTTGTGAAGTCTACCATCACGGCTTCTGCAGCACAGCACAAGGGGAAATCTGCCAAAATAAGACATATATTATCTGCATATGTACCTGATTTTACTTCTGTATCTTCACAGCTAAGGGAAATACCTCTGATTGTTTCTGTATCATTAAGGAGGGACAAAAAGGGTTCTAGTGTCATTATCCAGAGAAGAGGGCTGAGTGGGCAGCCTTGCCAGACCCCTCTAGTGATAGCCCCAGATTTCCCCACCCAGCCATTAACATAGGGTGCTGCTACCACATAATGATAGCATGCTTGTACCCATTGGATAAAGGGGAGTGGGAAACCCATGTTAGATAAAACAGGCCAACATGTATTTACGTGTGACTTGATCAAAAGCTTTACTCTTGTCAAGGTGGATTAGGATACCTGCAATTTCCTCTGAATTTCCTCTTTCTAGTACTTCCCTTATGAGAATGAGTCCATCCGTAATTGTTCCGCCTGGAATGGAGCAAAACTGTGTTGGATGTATTATATCTTCTAGGCATGCTGAAATTCTATTACTAAGAATTTTGGTGAGGAGTTTATAATAGCTGTTTAGGAGGGTGATGGATTTCCAGTTGTGTAAATTATCTTTCTCCCCCTTTTTGTGTAACAAAATAACTAGGCCCATATACATACTAGGTGGTAGCTGATTTTGCTGTAGTCTTGTTGTAAATAGGTCCACTAGTTCATTAACCAAAATTGGGGCTAATACTCTGTAGACTTCATTTGGAAGTCCATCCTTTCTCAGAGTCTTGCCCATAGGGAACTGTATGATTACCTTCTGGACTTTGTGTGCTGTGATTGAAGCTAACAAAGAGGGGAAAAAAGTAGTCCAGGATTTACTTAAGGTTACATTTATTGAGTCATATGTTGATGTGGGTGTCAGTGACCTCTGGGTTAGCTGAAAAAAGGGAGTGGCTATGTTTTTCTATTTCTGTTAAAATTTCCCTTTTGGTAGTTAAGATCTTACCATCTGTTATCTTAAGCCGCTTAATTTCTTTCTTTTTCCGTAAGGTCATGCAACACTCAAAGGGATTGGTGTGGGTTTGTTTACCCTGAGTGTCACATTTTTGCTCTTGTATAAGAGACGACATTCTGTCATATTGTGTCTGAGCCAATGCTGATTTAGTGGCTTGGAAGGTCGCCAAATCTACTGATTGTCCCTGGGAAATCATGTCTTGGTACTGCAATAAGTTGTGCTGATGCTCATGGTATTTTTGATTTTTATGTTGTCCTAATAGCTGTCCTACTATCTGGAAATGGGTTTTGAACTCTCCTTTGGTGTCCTCCCGCCATTCTTGTTTAGAGCCATAAAGAAATAGAACAGTTTTTTCTTGCCTCAGTGGTATATTGGAAACCCTCCCTGATTTCGGGGATATCTAAAAGAGAGAGGTTTAGTTTTCAATACTCTGGCCCTTTAGATGTATGTTGGTAATTAGATATTACTAGACTAAGTAAAGTATGGTCTGAAGTGGCCACCTTTTCTGTCTCTAAATCCCTGCATTGCAATAGGGGTGATATGAACTAATAAGTTCTTGAGGACCTTTTGCCCTGAAAATAGATATGTGGGACTGCAGAGGTGTGTGTTTCAAAGGCGTCACTAAGGCCCATTTGTTCTAGCAGTGAGTTAAAAAAATTACTGTCACAATACAATTTATTGCTTTTAAAACCTCTGTCCTTCTGGGATCTGTTGGTATTAAAGCCCCCTCCTAATAGCACATTTTTACTTGTAAATAACTAGGGCTGAATGGTTTTCAACAAGACTATCCTATCAACTTTGCTTTGTGGGGCGTGTATATTTATTAATCGAAAATCAATACCCTGTAATCTGACATCTAAAAGTAGGGCCCTACCTGGGAATATATCAACTATGTGTGTAATTTTGACTGTAGGGTCTGAAAAACAAATCCCTAGGCCTGAGCAAAGGTCTTCTCCCCCAGTTCCCAGACCAATAGCTAGGTCCCCACATCCAGGCCTCAGATGCCCTGTTAGTCTTGTAAGCAATACAATCTGGTATCCTGGAAAAAAACTATGTCAAAACAGTAAGACAGGAATAAATCAAAAGTTGCAAGCATTTTCATTTCAGAACGAATGATTGAGACTAGCTGTTGTTAGTTCATAGCTATGGTTCTTGGGATGTGAAGTAGTTTAAGTGGTGGCAGCAGTCTTCCTGGAATGTTTTCGAAGTCCCACTCTAGGTCCCATCCAACGTTTTTTCTTCACCTTACTTTCCAAGACAGCTGACATATCTGTTTCAGAGGTGACAGCCATTTGAGAGGAAGATCTTGATGCTGTATCAGAATCTTGTTCTTCTTCCTCTAAATCTGTCTGCAGGACTGTGTACCTGTTTTCTGTAAGGGGCACAACTGGGGTGGTGTCAGGTTCTATGGGTTTTGGTGACAGTGTTTTTCTTTTTGATTACTTGAAAATGGAATGGGCCCGAAGGTGGAGAAGGGGAGGGGGTTGGGGTGGTGACATAGATGTAGCTTCATTTATGCCTTCTGAAGCTTGTGACTGAGACTGACTTCCTGGTTCTTTAGAAGTAGAGGGCAATGGGCCTGGGGTATCCGCTTCAGATGATGTGACAGCTCTGGCATGGGCTGCTCTAGGGGCACAATGTTCCTGAGGAGTTTTCTGTGCTTCTGACCTTCTCTGTGGCTGAGGGCCTAGGGGGAATCTCTCCCTAGATGAAACTAAGGCCATCTTTGCAACTCTAGGGATATAAAAATCCTGGATGCCATAATCTGCTTCTTCAGTGTTGTGCGCTGCCCATGGGCACTCTGTAAAATTGTGACCACCCTCGTCACATAATTGGAAAGGCTTTGCCTGGAGTTCAGTGGCCAAACAGCCAGCCACTCCCACTTACTGAGCTATATAAGCAGTTCCTCTCAGCCTCACTGTGAAGCATTTTTTCTTTGCAGCCGAAGGTTCTGTCGGTTTGTCTTCTGAACTGGTTGGGCTTCCCTAGCTGGCTGGGGCCTGCCCCCCCCCCCGGCTGCTCCTGCTTGTCTCTGCTGGGCTTCTGTGTTTATTTTCCTGCTACTGGTTTATATTTTACTTTCAGCTGTGTGTGCTTCCTTCCTTTTTTTGGGTGGGGGGCTTTTCTAAGCTCCTAGCATATTGCTACTTCAGCGCTCATACTGCTTGCTTTCAGTTACTCACAACTCTCAAATTACTTGCACTGCAACTGCAAACCTGATCTGTGTGTTTCAGCTCAACTATAGCTGTTCCATGTGGCATACTCTATTACTTTCACCTGACTCAGATTTACTTGAACCTAGTTATACAGCTCACTCATGCTTGTTCTAATTACCTCATTGCAGCAGTCTCATTGCACTGCCTGGTGACAGTGCTTTAAGAACATTATGCCTCCTTTTATTTATTACAGTTGCAACTCAGTGTACTCATTTGTTTTTACTACTGCTGCACAGGCCTAATTGCTTCCTGCTACTGCTTTGTTTACTCCCATTGCTATTGTACATTGTTTTACTCTGAGGTTAGCTAAAGCTCCTGCTGAGGCTACTAAATTAGCTTTTCTATCTGCATGTGGTTCTCGGCCCTTCCATCGCTTCCTTGTTTGTCCTACAGCAGGGACTGGGAGGTGTTTGGGGGGTCATGGCCTATGTGGCTAATTAATTCTGTTCAAAATCCTGTCTTCACGACCGACAAGCCTCAGAGTTTGTCACCTTGATTTGACTTTGAACTGCCTGGCTGGCTTGCCCCACTATTCAGTGCTGTTTGCCCTACGTAATGCAGACCTGCGTGCAAGTCCAATTACTGCTCTGTTTACTAACTACATGCAGGTCCACACTTGCTTACACAACCGTTGCTCCTTGCTTACACATACCATTGCTTCATACCTACTGCCATCCCCTCGGCTTCAGCCTGGGATTCTGCTGCACTCAATCTGCATTCGACCTTGCAAAGTCTCAGCACTCAATGCTCATTACAATCTCAGCACGCCGTGCTCATTCAGCTCACCAACTTTTCAGCTCTCAATCAATTTCTGGGGCATGCCAGCCATTCTATTCTGGTGCAGGGTTCCTGCAGCTGATGGTCTTGCTCTGCATTTACAGTAGTAGCCACAGACATTGCCAGCTATTTCCAGATATTTTGCGAAATTTCTAAAGAGTTTCTCTCTGCTGCCCCTACTGTAGAAATGGAGAAAACATTAGATATATCTGGAAATATCACAGAAATTTAGGGAAATAGCTGGCAGTGTCTGTGGCTGCTACTATAGTCCGCATCTCGAGCGTGTCCAACTTGGGGCGGGATCCTTCTCACCTGGTCCATAGCCGGGAGTGTCCTCACCCTGGGCTTGGCTTTAGCTGCCTGCTACATGACAGCAACTCCTGATGTAGAATATAAGACTAGCAGTGAAGGGTGGTTACAACTACCTCCTTTGGCTCTAGTGTTCCACTATAACAGTTAGCCATTGACTTTAGTGGTTTCCCTAGCAAGGCACCTTCACCACATTCTCTCTATGACTGCTTCTGGTTCACCTGGTTTGATTTAGAGTGGGTAGGCTAGGTGAGTGCCTCAGCAGTTGTTGCTCTCCTCCTGCGCCTTGGATGCATGTATTGTCGCAGAGTTTTCTCGCAACCTTCCATGGTGTTTCTGCTAGAGGGTTTGAGTGAGAGTCTTCCTCCAAATTGGAATATTTTCCACCTCCCTTTAAGTGGGGTTTCCAAATTGCAGCTGCAGAGCCATCACTAATTAAACTATCCCAAGCCTGGAGGGAAGGCAACCTAGGGCTTGGATCCCCAAGGATTTCCTTTTCATAGGGTTTTTTTTCTCTCCTCCATTGCCTCGGGTCATAACACTTAGCATAGTTGTTTCTCCTAGTTTCTTTAGGTAGGTTCCGTTGTTGGATGGAGGTGGAGGATGTCCTGCCGTTCCCTCTCTCCTTAAGGGCTCCCCTAATCTCAACGCAAACCATCAGGGGAAAGGATCAGATCTGTTCCAGTACAATAGCTTCTTCTTGTTGTTTTTACATTCTTGTGGATTTTACTTGGTAGAAGGTTATTTCTTTTCTTTCTTACTACTTCTAAGGGACTAGCAGGGTATGATGTGATTTAATTGGGGATGTTTCTTTGAATTGGAGACCTATATCTTCTAATTTCAAGCCTATTTTGATGTGTTGTTGGTGAAGCTGTTTGAATTGGAGACCTGTTTCTTTTGGTAGCAACCCTATTTTGGGGGCTTTGAGTAGAATTGTGATTCATTTTTGCTGGCTTCACTAGCTGCAAAGTTTAGTGCATAGTGGGGGAAGGGTGCTAATGGTCTGACCAGGTGCCTCAGCTACCTGATTGTTTCTGGAAACTTGGGCTGGTCCCACCCACCCCTGGTCCATGATTTCCTTTATACCAGGGGTTCTGACATCACTTCCTCAAACGGGCAAAGGATATGCATGTGTCATAGCAGAAGCAGACATCCAGGAAAGGAACAGCAGTGAGTGAAGAGGTGACTGCTATCTCAGTGGAAGGGAAGTAAATGTAAATCAAGGAGCTTTCATTGTTACTACTTTGCATTGCTATTGCCTTGAGGAAAGGAGGAGTAGGAGTTTGAAGAAGGTTATGCAATAGCTATGTAAAGTCTCTTTCTGAGTGTGGATAGGAAAGATAGGAATATAAAAAGCAGTTGCTCAATCTATCTAAACGTGTGCAACAAAGGGGTAAGGGAAATAAAGAAAATGTTTTGCACTGATAGAGGGGGGAGAGGGGAGACTTGGGGGAGTGTTTGGTATCCTGCATCTGGAAGGGTGGGGGGTCACTGGTGGGCAACGACAGCAATGGGTAGGTGTGTAGGCGCAACAACTGCGGTGCACCAGTCTTTCTAAAATTGCCTGGAGGTGGGAGGATGTTTAGTGTGCAACCACACAGAAAAACTTAGAAAGGAGATTGAGGGTCTGCAGGAGGAACTAAGACAGGCAAGGCAGACTGGGGTGGATTTAGCCCAATACTGGAGGGAGGAAGAAGGGAGATGAGGGAGGGTGATTTGAGCCAACAGTGGTGAGGAGAGGGTCAGAAGAAGGGAAGCAGAGACAAAGGGGCCCAGGCCAGGAAGAACGATTGCCGGGGAAACCAGGTCAGGAGACAAAAGACAAATGGACGGAGAGATAGGGACTTGTGAGGGGAGGCGAAGAAGTGGCAAAAGTCATGGAGTGGAAAGGAGAGAACAGGTTACTATGAAGAGAGAGGGAGCGGGCATTAAGAGAGAGGGAGCGGGCATTTGTGAAGGGTCTTCAGAAAATAGTTTTGCACTGCTAGAGAGGAAGAAGGTGGAGGAGGGAAATGATGAAATTAGAGGAGTAATTGATAAATGCCTGGACCAAACCGGAGCAGGGGGATGTTCTGCTGGGAGAATTGCAACAGAGGCAAAAGGGGGAAATAATGTGCAGAAGGAAGAGGAGGAGCCAGAAATGAGAGAGGGAGATGAATGGAAGCAAGCAGGGAGTAAGAAGGGTGGAATCTTAGTGCTGGGGAACTCAATACTAAGAGGAGTCAAGTGGAGTAGCAAGGGGGAGAGGCATAGTCGCATTTGGGTGGAGGCCATGCCAGGAATGACAGCGGAAAGGGTGGGACATTCTGTTCTGAAATATGCTAAAAGGGGTAGGGACGAGCCTCATTTAATTATACATCTTGGGATGAGTGAGCTGGCTGACAAGCTGTAGGTATAGCCCAGAGGAGGTTTGAGGAACTAGGACAATTATGTCAGGGGGCAGAAAGATCAGTAACTTTTTCAGAGATACTTCCAGTGCCCAAGGCAAGCACAACAAGAAAGCTGAGAATAGAGAAATTTAATGGATGGCTAAGAACCTGGTGTTGTGCTCAATACTGGAGGGGGGGAAGGAGGAGAGATGCATTACCTGCAGACGGAGTACCCCAACAACCAGGAACAGAAGGGAGCAGGTACTGCTGGATGCCTTCTAGGAGAGCTTCCTGCTGCAAATGGTCAGTGAACCAACCAGGTTAGGGAATACCCTTGACCTTGTGCTGGCAAATGGGGACTTTGTGAGAGAACTTACAGTGGAGGAACCACTGTCAGGGAGTGACCACCACTCAGTATGGCTCACATTGGATATAGGCAAGGAAGGAGTGTAATCTGGCACAAGAGTGCTGGACTTCAGGAGGACCGACTTTGGGAGGATGGCGGAAGTGGTAAAAGGGTACCTGGCCAGAATTCAATCTAGTATGGACACTAACCAGAGGTGGGAGCTCATAAAGCTGGGGATAGTGGAGGCAACCAAAACCTGCTGCAAGGCCCAGAGCAAGAAGGCTAGGGCTACGAAACCGAGCTGGCTGAGAAAGGAGGTCATGGAAAAGGTAAGGAGGAAAAGAGCTGCCTTTAGGAGATGCAAGAAAACAGGGAGGGGGAGGACAGGGAGGAGTACTTGACGGAATCGAAGGAGGTGACAAGGGCAGTAAGGGGAGCCAAGGCATCTATGGAACTCAGGCTGGCACAAAGCATTAAGAAGGGGGAGAATTACTTCTTTAGGTACATCAGGGAGAAAAGGAGCTGTAAGGACCACATAGTAAGGATTAGGAAGGATGAGGGCTGGGTGGAAGCAGGGTGCGATAAGGCAGAAGCACTAAATGATTTCTTCTGCTCAGTATTTAATAAGGAGAAGAGGGGGGTGACACCCAAGGGGGGGAGGAATGGCAGAAACAGGGGGGAGGGGTGACAGATGGGGAAATCATAGAGGGCAGAGTTCAGGAGGGTTTGAAGGCACTGAAGGTGGACAAGATGCCAGGCCCAGATGGCATCCACCCCAGGTTACTGAAGGAGCTGGCAGAGGTCCTTGCAGGACCTTTGGCAGACCTGTTTAATGCCTCACTACATTCGAGGTGTGTACCTCAGAACTGGACGATGACTCATGTGGTGCCCCTCCACAAGTGTGGCCCCAAGGGTGAACCAGAAAACTACAGACCAGTGAGCCTCACATCCATCGTGGGTAAGATAATGGAGACTATCTTGAAGGAGAGGCTGGTGGCCCTCCTAGAGGCCAAAGGAGTACAGGACAGCAGACAACATGGCTTCATACATGGCAGATCCTGCCAAACCAACCTGGTGGAGTTCTATGACTGGGTTGCTAGGCAACTGGACAGGGGCCATGCAGTGGATGTCCTGTATCTGGACTTCAGTAAGGCATTCAACTCGGTGCCGCATGGAAGGCTGGGAAGTAAGTTAGAAGGCACAGGGGCGGGTGCAAAGTGGTGAGATGGGTAGGGAACTGGCTTCAGGGAAGGCAACAGAGGGTGGTGGTGGGTGGGGAGCTCTCACACCCAAGGGTAGTGACGAGCGATGTTCCACAGGGCTCGGTGTTGGGACCAGTGTTGTTTGGGATATTCATTGCAGACATATCATTGGGCATCAAGAGTAAGATCAGTCTGTTTGCTGATGATACCAAGGTAGGAGCGGTGGTGGATGACCTAGGGGGATGGCAGGGGTTGCAGGATGATCTGGCAAAGCTTGAAACCTGGTCAGACACCTGGCAACTGGGGTTTAATGCCAAAAAGTGCAAGGTGCTGCATTTTGGGATGAAGAACCCAAGGAGGAGTTACCAGCTGGGGGGAGTGCAGTAGCCCAGATAGAGGAGGAGGAGAAGAAGGATCTGGGGGTGCTCATTACAGGGTCAATGAACAACTCGGCACAATGTAGGAAGGCAGCTGCAAAGGCCAACAAAATGCTGGCTTGTATTGCAAGGGGTATATCCTCGAGGAGGGAGGAGGTGATTCTGCCACTGTATAGGTCATTAGATAGACCGCACCCGGAGTACTGCATGCAGTACTGGCATCCGTATCTGAAGAGGGACATTAAGTTACTGGAGGGGGTGCAGCGCAGGGCGACAAAGATCATCAAGGGGCTGGGGGACTTATCATACGAGAGGAGGCTGAGGGAGTTGAACATGTACTCGCTGAAGGAGAGGAGGGACCGGGGGAACATGATTGAAACCTTTAAATACATGGAAGGAATAAACAAGACAGGTACAGAGGGGCTGTTCAAAGTAAGGGAGGGGAGGGACACCAGGGGCCATGATATGAGACTGGAGGGAGGAAGGTTCATGAGGGAGATGAGGAGACACTATTTTACAGAGACGGTGGTGGCTGGGTGGAATGCATTACCTGCAGAAGTGGTATCCAGTAGAACAGTGGACTGCTTCAAAAGGGGGCAGGATAGGGCAAGGGGGAGGGTCAATGAAGGGGAAGAGTGGAAGGGAGGGGCAGCTACAGAATAAGGGGTGCTAGCTGCACATTCAAACAGACTTGATAGACCTCTAGGCCTTTATCTGCTGGCAAATTTCATATGTTCCTATGTTTGTATGCTTCACAAGCCTGAGTATTCATTATGTTATCCAACTGAGCATCTCATTGCATTACCAAACTGCCTATGCTTCTCCACTACTAAGTTACAGTTACTAATCCTATGTCACAGTTACTGCTTGCTCCTATGCTTCATGTTGCCTCCTTTTTGGGGATGATACTACATTTCTTTTGGGGATTCCTAAGGTACCTTAGGCCATGGGACTTGTCCAGTGGCACCTCTAGGTGTGGAACCCTCTCCAAGAGTTCCTTGCCTTCGTACCCCTACACGGTGGTAAGTCCTCTGGAATAGAGAGTGCGAACGGCCAGAACCAAACTAACACAGTTGCACAAGCTTAACACTATACTGGCTGCGTAGGTCAGTGAAGTTACATTTTAGAGAGTTGTCACACTCAAAGCCAGAGTGGCCTTGTTCTCCACATTGTGTGCATTGTATGATGTTACAGGCTGAGCTGATGTGCGTGAGAGAGCCACATTTGTAACATTTATTTGGTTGGCTGGGATAGAAAATAAAGCCTTTATCCTGCCCGATGTAAAAACAGTTTGGCAGGTGTGTAAGCTCAGAGTCTGTCTGGAACAGCTTCACTTTGATTTTCTACACCCCATTCCAGAACCCTCCCCATCCAGAATGGGGTCTGGTGTGCCTTGCACATTACAGTATTTGTCCAGCCAATAAAGAGTGTCTGAAATGTTTACCCTTTCATTCCAAAAAAGGATGGTAATGACCCTGAAAGGTTGTTTCGTCAGAGGGACTACCTGAAATGGCATCCACAGGGGTTTGTTTTTACCATCATGTGTTTGATCCAAAAGTGCTCAAGTATTTCAGGGGTTCTGAAACTAGCATCAAATGTGGGCTCCCCGGAGCATGAATTAGGGCGTACACTTCCGAGGGTGTAAAACCCAAAGATTGTTTTAGCAAGATGCAGCCAACATAATATGAGGCAAGTGGTGCAGGTCACCCAGGTAGCGCAAGCGTATCGCATTACGCCTTTTGGCAAGTTTCACTAGTTTCTGAAATAAATCTGCATAAGTAGATCTGTGCTGTTGTTTTTGGTGGTCCTGCTCAAGTGCCCCTTCCACATTTTCTTGCCCCATGTTGGGTTGTGCCCCAAGTCCCCTTGTGTAGTATCAAAATAAATTTCTGGCTGAGACCCTCTAGGTGAAAAGGAAATGTTACCTGATTCACCTCCTGCAGAGTTTGTGGCGGTCTCAGTGTCTTCCTCTACTGGTGCCATATCTGTTGTGATGTTGACCTTCTCAGTCTGTACTTCCTTTTGTGGCTGTTGTGTAGGCATTGCAGGCAGAGCATATTCTGCCATCCACTGGCCATCCTCCGTTTGCTTCCAGCCCACGTTGCACAGCGCTCGCTCTGGAGACCAGTGCGAGCTTCCTGGTGCCCGATCCACTGGGTTCTGTGTCAGACTATCTTCCTGTACAACAGCATTGCTGGGTGGTGCTTCCCCAGCACCAAAAACAAACACTTTAGCTTGGGATGGCGGTGAATTTTCAGAGCTCCTCTTTCATTTTTTCACCTCCTCTAGTAAGTTTTTTGCTGTTGGGTAATCTTGGTCTAAAATGTCCAGTTGTTTCTGTAAGGCTTTTTTTGCTCTAACATTTGTTGTTGTAAGAGAACTTCTCTTGTGTCCATTTCAGGAGACCTATCTAGAGGTACCTGTGGGTTCTGTGGTTCTTCCTCTTTCTCAGTGTTAACCGCACCACCGGAGGTTCTCGAAGTGTGAGGGACGTGTTGCTGGTCACCCGGTGGGTGCATTCCAGCAGTCCCTGAAGCAAAACTCTCAGTAGTACTGGTGCCATGCTCAGTGCCTTCTTTTCCAACCATTGGCGATTCAGCACTGGACTCCTCCATCTCTGCAAAGCAGAAGGACAGCACCATCACAGAGCAGGAGAATTATTAAACATGAAACCAAAAATTGACAAACTGTGTTCATGCACACAAAAAGAAACACAAATCAATCATTAAAAGAAAGCAAGTAAGTATTGTCAGCATACCCCCAGAAGTTTTTGTTTTCCTAAAGAAATATACAAATTCAACAACAATAAACAGATGAAATAGAACCCCCTACTAAAGAGTAGGGGAGTTATCATAACTTCAAAACCACCAATGTACAAACAGTGTGAGTTCATACAGAAAAAAAATAAAACTCAAGCAGAATAAAAATCAAATAAGTATTACCATCATAAGTTATTCCACAGAAATAATGAAACTCACCAAAAAGAAACAAATAAAACCAAACAACCCCCCAACACTAAATGAGTAGGGGAACGCACGCTTATGAAACCATGCACCATGAAACAAAATAGTTACAGACCAAACATGTAGAAATCAGTAACATGTCTTAATCAACAGGCAAAGGAATGAAAAAACATACTTACTATGCAGAATTATCATTTGACATATCCAGAACCCCATATCCACCCACTTGTCTTATATTCCTTTAAAGAGGCAACCATGGAAAGTGTCTCCATGTCTATAGCACTTTACCAGGTAATACCTTCTCATCCTTTTGAAATAACGCATGAACCCCCATATTTATCATACGTATGAGACTATCAACAGAAATGCATTTTTGTTGTAAACAATACTGGCACTGTACCTGCCAGATGCACCACTTAATGCATATTAATACAATTCTCAAGGTACCAGGATAAAATATGTGCCACCCATCCTGAAATACCCTGTATACCAACACCTCATACGTCATTTTCTGGAATGCAGGTATCTTTCATTGCTGTGCTAATGTTGGCCATATTTCTAAAACATGTGGACATTGTAAAAATAAATGTAACATAGTTTCTTCTTGTCCACTACATTCTGTTCTCAAACAATGTCTCTCATCCATAGATTTATGGTAATGAATACTCCTCACAGGCAATTTCTCGTGGCAACTTAGCCACACCATGTCTCACATTTTAGGCGGCACTCGCTATTCCAAAATCTGAGCCGATAAACATTTTTCAGGTATCTCTGGTGGACATTTAAAACAGGGATCACTAATAAATTTTGTCTGTACTATATGTTTATGAAATTCTTTCTTCTGATGATCTGAAACAAAATCAATAGTGATGTTCCATGTTTTCATTTTCCGAAAATGGGACACCAAATCTTCCTCCACCCCACTCGGCAAATTACTGAAGACAGCCCAGCATCCCGTCTCCCATTGTAAAAAGAATAACTGACATCTATACTGAAATAACAAGATCCAGGCTTTCTGCAGTTGCTGGAGACCTGGAAAAAAGTTAGCATACTGTATACATAAATAGCAAAAAAAAACAACTGGGTTTACCATATTAAGACCACCCAACTTAATAGGCCTATACGTGACTGCTCTTTTTATAGGGTTCAGTCTACTACCCCGTAAAAGTCTGAAAAATATACTATACACCTTTGTTTCTAATTTGATGGGTAAAGAAAACACGTAACTCACATATAATAAGATTGGCAAGATAAATGTTTTAGCCAAAAACACTCTTTTCTTTTTTGTCATAGGCCAACTCTTCAATTTCTCCATCTTTGTTTCTGCTATGTTAAGAACTTCTTCCCAGTTTTGTACAGCCAAGTTACCATTCCCAAACAAAATCTCCAATACCCTGACTGGACCAGAGCCAACTTTAATTCCTTCCAGCATTCCCTGTGGTTCTGTTCGATTCCAGTTTAATACCAGACACTGACTTTTTTCTTCATTTAGAGCTGCACCTGAACTTTTAGAAAAGGCAGCAATTATATTTAAAGCTTCTATGGCAGATTGTTCATTAGCAACCATTAAACAGACATCACCTGCATAGGCCATGGCACATGGAAACATTACACTTTGCCCCCCTCCCACATACTCTATCTCCAGACACTGCTCCAGCTTTCAAAGGAGTAGGTCAATATTAAACACATATAACAGGGGGCTCAACAAACACCCTGTCTTACCGCTTTGTTCAATGGAGCCGCAGCTCCCGGAAGACCATTGACTTCTGGTCTAATAACAAAACCTGTATTAAAGCATCTAATCCACTCTATAAAAAGAGGTGGTATACCATACCGTAATAGGACAGAGAACAAAAACTCATGGTTTACACCATCATAAGCCTTTGCCTGGTCTAAACTGAAGACACCCCTGAGCATCTGACCATGCACAAACTTCCCTCAGTAAAAATAAATTGTCTTGCGCAGAGCGCTTCAGGATTGCACATATTTGTGTAGGTGCAATTAATACTTGAGTCACATCCTGCAACCTGTTACCCAAAAGTTTGCATATTTTCCAGTCCGCATTTAATAGACTTATAGGCCTCCAATTGTCTAAGTCTATCTTGTCCCTCTTTTTAAAGAGGTAGATCAAAAAGCTTTCAGAGATTTCCATCGGTATACTAGCTTGTCCTTGCACAATATCATTAAAAAGTAAAACTAACAAATCAACCAGATCATCCACCAATTTTTCAAAAAGCGCTATGGGTAAACCATTTGATCCTAGGGCCATACCTCCTTTACATGCCATTATTGTCCTTCAAATTTCTCCCACCATTATAGGGACCACCAAACCCTCCATGATCTCCTGTGGCAACTCTGGGATATGAAGATCAGATAGAAACCTGGATGTTCCCTCTAGATCGCCTTCTTGTTTGGAAAACAGGGACACCATATGGTAGTATACAATGTTAGCCATCTCCAAATAATGTGACATGATGGAACTGTCCGGTCTTTTCAAGTGGAACATATATTTTGTCTTAATACAGTCTCTACAATTATCATAAGGATTCACTTGTTCCTTATCAGTTATCACCCTTTGTCCTATATTTTTGTTCTGCTTTCTAAAGAGTCTGCCCGATCATACTGGACCTCACTCATTTCTTTCTTAATATTTGTAATCTGTTCCCGATAATCAAATCCAGTTTCAAAAGACCTGGAAATGAGGAACTGTATGTGTCACCGAAGCTCTAAATAGCGAACATATTTTGACATATTTTGATACTTTGCACACATTCGAAACAAGGCTTTTAAATAACATTTTGTGTCCACCCACCATTGTACCAAAGTGTGGTATAAAATGCACACTGAGTGTCTGGCCTCCAGCAGTTCCTGGACTGCCATCCATATAGGCTGATTTTCCAGGAGGGAAACATTAAGACGTCACATATGGTGGGTAACAGGCTTATTAAATGCAGCTCTGATATTCAAGGTGAGTAAACTATGGACAGTGGTTTCTATGGGTGTCACCTTACACCCCATGCATACCACCCATTGTGATACAAAAAAGAAATCTATCTGGGAGGACTGGTAAGCTGATTATCGACTCCTGCCCTGAAGGTAGCCACATGGAATCCAAATTAGTTTCTGGCAGCTCCATAGGGCCAAACACCCTCCGACCATCCATTCCTATAGATGCTCCTTCCTCATCAATGTCCATGTCAACACTAACCCCAGGCTCCATTCCAGTGGACGGCAGCGGCGCCCCCTACTGCAAGAGTAGGAGAATTTCCCTGGTGTCCTGGCCAAATACCCCCATTCACTAAAAAAATACCACAGACAGCTTAATCTGGTTCAATTTTAGTTGGTTACCATCTGTATTCCCCCCCCCCCCCAGATAAGGCTGACAATAGGTGGAACTGCCTAGCTCTCCTTTCCTGGTCAACAAAAACTAGGTAAATAAATAAATCTATGTACAATTTCTTTGTTGGTCCAAAAGGTGTAACAATCTGCAACAAATCCAGTATTCCAAGGACTAACATGGCTGCAAACATACTCTCTTTAAAAAGAAAGATACTCCAATTTTTTGCCTCGCCTGATGTGGCAGCTCTGCAACTTTAGGAGACTGGAGGCCACATTTGACAGTTATATCTGTTTTCTACTGAACACAAGAAACAGAACAGCATTCTCAAAGGACTAAAGCTGTGTATACCACTGAGAACCAGGCACAGTTCATAATGTGCAGAATAGCTGTGCCAGAGAACATCAGAAAATCTGAGAATCCACCTCACCTATCTAATTGATTCTAAAAGAATATCTGTAAAGACAGAATTGACGTCCTTTCCTGCACTTTTCAGGAAAAGGTAAATGGGGCTAAATAAGAATTTAAACATGATCTTCAAAAAATGTATTAAATAAAATAAAAATAGCTATCTTCCACAAGAAAGGAAAGTTTTAAAAACTATTATTCTTACAGGAAGAACATTTGAGAAAACTGACAGCTCAACAGCATGTAACATCACAATAATTAAGAACCAATCTTTCATAGCAAGAATTAGCTCCAGGAGAGACATCTGTATTATGAAAAAGCCGAATATACCGCCCTATGCAAGAATTCAACAAAATCAGATACTAAGGTGAGATGGAGGATTACTGCAGATGACTCCACCTGAAGGAATTCTTTTTTGACTATTAAACAATATAATTATCACAAAACAATAGCACAAAAAAATCGTCTGGTTGAGCCCCTCCAAGTGAATGCAGTCCCAGATTGCATGCTTACATTGGCTGCTTCTCTCAAAGGGTAAACACCCTGATACTCAACAAAAAACAAACAAAGGGGGTAAGTGTCACTAGGGGGCACAGTCTGAAGTTGGAAGGGGGAAGGTTCAGGAGGGAGATGAGGAGGCACTACTTTACAGAGAGAGTGGTGGTGAGATGGAACTCACTGCTGGAGGAGTTAATCAAACAGAGGACAGTGGATAGCTTTAAGCGGGATTGGGATAGAGTCAAGAGCAGGATTAGTACAGGCAAGAACACAAAGGGGGGAAAGACCAGGAAAGGGGAGGAAGGGAGGGGTTTGGGTTGGGCTTGGGCAGCTGTAGTAATATGAAACTAAGAGCTGCACAATCGGGCAGACTTGATAGACATGTGGGCCTTTTTCTGCCAGCAATTTTGTATGTTAGTATGTTCGTTAAAAAAAAAAAAAAATATTATAAAATCTCTCAGATCTGAAGAAAAGAGCACTGTTGTCACAAACTCATTCCTGGGATCAGGTCCACTGAGCTCACAGTACCCATCCTTAAGTGCAATCTGTGATGGGGGGGGACAGGAATACCCTCCTCGTCCTTTTTGAATGCTTGCCGAAGTCATGACTGCACCTCTGCCACGAGGATCCAGGGTGTCCCTCTAGCTCAAGATAAGGGCATAATATCAGTATTGAGTCTGGTAGCCAAATATGAACCCTTCCTTGGCTATTACACAAAAGGGGAAGACCCAGGCTTCACACTCTCTTTGGGGTAGCAGCATAACACCTGAATTGGCCTTCACCCTACAGGACATGCAACAGCCTGGTTCAAAATTCCTGTAGACTCATCCCAGAGACTTTGGTATTCTCCCTATCCTTCCAGATCCTTTACAGACCCTTTTCTCAGTTTGGTTGCTATTGGTGAGACCCCTTTGGCAATAACAGTTTTCACAGATTATTAATACCATTTCACAATTCACACACAAATATAGAATTCTCACTCAGGCAGATATTCTTTAGAAAAACAAAAGTTTTTACTAAAAATACTTAAATAAATACAGTTACAACTAAAAAGAATATACATTAATTTGGGTTACAGTATGCAGAAACAAAATGGGAAAAATGTACAGAGAAACACACTAAAACTGTTAGCTGAAAGTCTACCTTATATTTGCAGAAAATTGAAGTCCAGAAATAGTGGATGAAGGTTTTCAATTTCCTTTAGTCCTTGGCAGCCACACTGGGTCTCAGCAATTTGGCTTCTGGTGTGTGTCAAGCAGAGTGTCCAGATGAAAAGGTGTGTCAAAATGCCCTGAGCTGGGGCTTTTTATACCTCCTGTCTTGCAGTGTCATCAATTATGCCCAGTTCTAAGGAAAATAAGCCTGTTTCCCTATCAGCGAGCTACTACTCCATTTGGCCAGGAGATGTCATTGTTCTGCTGTTTCTAAAATTTTCAAGCATATTAAGAATCGGATTCTGAGACCTATAATTAGCATGGAAATGCCATTTGAGAGTTGAGCCCTTTGATGTCTCAGGGTCCCACCATAACCTCATTGGCACTAGTGTGTTAAGAATTCACAGTGTCCGGTCAAGAATTCACATAGGTTTGCCAGAAGGATGTGTCTTTCCTATTATCTCCTAAAACGTAACATATTATAACAGCTTTCTTGGATCAAAGCATTCCATTTTGGAAATGCATAGTTCATGACAGATCTAGAAGCAAATGGTTTAATACTTTTTATTGGACCAATAAAGATGTTACAAAAAGAACAAAGTACTTTAGCTTTCGAACCAACCAAGTCCTTCCTCAGAAGTTTTGAGAGTCCTCAGAACGACTTGGTTGGTCCGAAAGCTAAAGTACTTTGTTCTTTTTGTAACATCTTTGTTGGTCCAATAAAAGGTATCAAACCATTTGCTTCTGGATCTGTTCCTCCAAGGACCAATACAGCAACTAAACAATTTAGTTCATGACAGGTAATTGGATTTTGGCATATCTGCTGAACATTTTATTCACCCCTGTTTCCCTTGGTCAGTTAACTATGGGAATTACCCTTTGATCAAGTATCCCCAAAGACTTTGACAATAACTTGTCAGATTCCTGGCAAGCTCTGGCCTCTCAGGTCAGAAGAACGTCAAAACCCTTTTAAAAATCTAGTCTTTTCCCTAGGTGCCTTTGTGCTGACACTGGCATGTCTTGTCATGTACATATACACAGAATTACATAAAAAAAATATATACAACAGAATTATATCTACAACTAAGGGCTAGCAGTGGGGTAGCTCACCACAACGGTCACTGAAACAACCCCCCCAGATTAATATAAAACCATCCAACAAGGGAGATGCAGTAGTGGTTCTAAAACAGAGGATTAAAGAGGCACACTGACAGTTACTGAATGAAATTTATTACAGACAGCTCACTGAAGACCCAGCAATGATACAGAAAAGAACTTGAACATATGATCAGACCTTTCCAGTTAAGCTCAAGGAACAGTTACTCAAACTGATCCTGGACAATCCTGTCATGGGGCATTATACATGCTCCCCAGAATTTAAAAACTAGGGAACATAGGTTGGCACATCATTTCAGGAGTTGGCACACTTGCATAAAAAATTTGAGCACTTCATTTTCAGAAGGTTAGCACCTCACTAAACATGTTAATAATGTGCTAACCAGGATTAGCGCAGTCGGATGGAACTGGGGCCATATTCTGCAGCCCGAGGTGTACTGTATCAAACTGATGCTGCGTAAGTGAATAATATATTCCTGGGACCATGCAAATGTGAGATCCCCTTGCTGCATACAGAGCAGCAGTATATCCAGTGGTGTTGAAATGGCTAAACAGCCAACTTTGCAGCGCTGTTTAATACTTGCAAAACCCTATCCTTACAAAAGTGCACAGTGGTGCACTTCCTCCCATCCAACTGAGCACCAGGTAGGACTGACAGCATGGCTATTGGTCTCTGTCATTCCGCTTGCCCCCTCCACCCACATGATCACCAGTCCTACCCTTCAGCACACTGTCAATACGTCATTCCTAGCAGACTAGTGAATCCCTCAACCCCCAATTGCCAGTCTAATCCCCCAGTACAGTATTAGTACCCCATCCCTTACAATCAAGTGGATCCCCCTGATCAGCAGTCAGATCCCCCAGTACATTGTAAATACCCAATCCCTGGCACTCTAGTAGACCCCATCCCAAATTGCCAGTCAGATCCCCCAGTACATTGTAAATACCCAATCCCTGGCACTCTAGTAGACCCCATCCCCAATTGCCAGTCAGATCCCTCAGTACATTGTAAATACCCCATCCCCGGCAGTCTAGTAGAGCCCATCCCTGACTGCCAGTCAGATCCCCAAGTACATTGTAAATACTCCATTTCTGGCAGTCTAGTAGACCCCCATCCCTGGCTGCCAGTCAGATCCCCCAGTACATTGTAAATACCCCAGCCCTGACAGTCTAGTAGACCCCATCCCTGATTGCCAGTCAGATCCCTCAGTACATTGTAAATACCCCATCCTGGCAGTCTAGTAGACCCCATCCCTGATTGCCAGTCAGATCCCCCAGTACATTGTAAATACCCCATTCCTGGCAGTCTAGTAGACCCCATCCCTGACTGTCAGTCAGATCCCCCAGTACATTGTAAATACCCCATTCCTGGCAGTCTAGTAGACCCCCATCCCTGGCTGCCAGTCAGATCCCTCAGTACATTGTAAATACCCCATCCTGGCAGTCTAGTAGACCCCATCCCCAATTGCCAGTTTGATCCCCCAGTACATTTTAAACCCCTGGCTGCTTAGAGGACCCACCATCACTGTCACACACCTCTTCCTGTTCTGCCCACTCAGCACCCTCCACCCATGCCCTGGTGGCATCCCATTCACCTTACCTGCCATGGACTGTGAGTTTCCCCCCTCCCATTGACAATGACCGGCACAGCCCCTCCACACACCACCTGGGCCGGCTGCCATCTGAGTGACAGGGAACAAGCACAAACCTTCTGCTGAAACAGCTCTTGCTGTTTAAAGGAAACACAAACCCTGATATTTACATTTTTATGACTGCATAGTGAGTGCTGTGCTGATGTAGGGGAAGAGAGAAGGTTACCAAATGCATCACATTGTTGCTCCATGCTCGCCTCCAAAATGGAGATGTGGCACAATAATACCTAAGAATCACTGCATTGTCTCTCTTTCCCCCTCATGCTTCCTCTCCCAGAGTAAAATCCCCTCCCTGTGTATGCTCTTCACCTCTGCACCCTCTGTTCCCAGCTCCAGCATCAGCTCCACATAAAAAGATCTCACCCACTGCAAAATATCCTGCCTCCCCCCTCCCTATCACTGCCCCATCCCAGCTCCACATATAAAACAAGATCCCATCACAGCTGAAATATGCACTGCTATTCAAGCCCTCAACACATGCAAAGCCCCTGGGGGAGACAGCCTTCCAATTGATGTATGTATCCCCAATCTTACAACACCTGTATACTGAAATAAACCAGGAAGGGTCCTTCCCACCCACTATGGCAACAGTTACAGTAACAGGCCTCCTTAAACCCAGTAGCTACTGGCCAATTTCCCTTAAAGCAGACAGCAAGATTTATGCCAAGATACTGTCCACCAGACCAGAGGCACTCCTACCACAGCTGATCCACTCCTTGCAAGTTGGCTTGTTTATTGGCAAGTAAGCTCAGACCATAAATGAAGCCTGCTTGATTTAATACACCTGGCTAAAACTTCTCCCATTCCTGATGCAGCAGTAATGATACATTTCTAAAAAGCCTTAGATCAGTGGAGTGGGGGGTATCTCTACACTCTTTTTTTTTTTTAGAGCACATGGGCTTTGGACACCCTTTTTTGACAGCTATGCATGCAATGCATGCTACCCCTCAGTCCCAGGTCCTCAACAACAGCACTTTTTTTTTTTATTCTGTTGGTAACCGGCTAAGGCCTACTAGGCACAAGTGCCTGTTTTCAGGGGTGACCTAGGAGCACTGGGCCAGTTAAGTGACTTGCTCAGAGTCACACAGTAGCAAAGTGGAGGTTGTGGGAATCAAACCCAGGTCTGCTGGATGTACCAAGCTCATTTACAGCTCATTACTGTAACTGATAGGCTATCTTGCCAGCCCTAATCTACACCCTTCTCATTAGCCAGTGGAACCAGAGAAGGAGGTCCCCTTTCCCTACTCTTATTTGTCCATGGCATAGAGGTACTGGTGACCGCCATTCAGCAGCACCCGAATATACAAGCTATAAGAGTGGGGGAAGTGCAGCACAAAACTCTGATGTATGCAGTTGACTTGCTGGCACTCCTGGATGATGTCCATAAATCTATACATCTATTGTCCATAAGTGTATACATCCATTACTGCAGCTGCTGGAAACTTTTACCTCTTTCTCTGGACTAAAAATCAGCCAAACTAAAATGTAAGTCCTACCCCTTAATCACTATTGCCAACCCTCTGGATTCTAAGCTTCCAATCTGAGGTGGTCCCCAGACTCCATTACATACCTGGGGATTAAAATCACCCTATGCATCAGTAGGTGTGCAGACTCAACCTAGCCTTGCTTCTGACTAAAATCCAAACAGAACTTGACCAGTGGAAGCCCTGCCAGCTATCCTTTGTTGGCAAAATCAAAGTGATACAAATGATTACAGTGCCAAAACATCTTCATTTGATATTGCATATGCCCATCTCAATACTTCATACATGGCTTAATTGCATAGACAGATAGGTCAATTTATATGGGAAAGCAAACAGCCAAGGTATAGAAGAAACAAATTGGTGGTGGAGTTCCTGGAGGTAAATGACCTTCATGATGTCCAGCAACATGGGTTCATCAGGGGGAGAGCTTGTCAGACTAACCTGGTTGAGTTCTTAGACTGGGTGACAAGTTCTCTGGATGGTGGGAGGCCAGTTGATGTCCTGTATCTGGACTTCAGCAAGGCGTTTGACTCGGTGCTACATGGGAGACTACTGGGCAGGCTGACAAATGTAGGGGTGAGAGAAAGGATAGTAAAGTAGGTTGGGAATTGGCTGAGTAACAGACAGCAGTGGGTGGTGGGGGGGGGGAGCTTTCATCCTCCAGAAGGGTCATTAGTGGTGTACCACAAGGATCGGTCTTGGGTCCTCTTCTTTTATTTAACGCATTCATAGCGGACATCACGGAGGGAGTTAGGGGTAGAATGAGCTTGTTTGCTGATGACTCACAGTGGTGAACTGTGAGGAGGGGAGGAAGACACTCCAGGAAGACCTGGAAAGATTGGAGCATTGGTCACACACATGGCAGCTGGGATTTAATGCGTGGAAGTGTAGCATACTGCACTTAGGGGCTAGAAACCCAAGGTACAGCTATCATCTGGGAGGGGAACAGTGAACAGTCTCAAAGGAAGAAAAAGATCTGGGGGTGTTGATCAATGCCAATATGAATCACTCAGGACAGTTCAGGAGAGTGGCGGCAAAGGCAAACAGAATGCTGGGGTGCATTACCAGGGGGATCACTTCAAGGAGGAAGTAGGTTATCCTGCCATTGTACAATTCCTTGGTTAGATTGCACTTGGAGTACTGTGTGCAGTTCTGGCATCCTTACTTAAAGAAGGACATCATGCTCCTGGAGAGATTCCAGACTAGGGCATCTAAGATGATCCATGGATTAGGCGATAATTCCTATGAGGTGAGACTTAAGGAGCTAAACATGTACTCCCTAGAAGACAGAAGGGACAGAGGGGATATGATAAAGACCTTTAAATACTTGAAGGGTATTAATAGAGTGAGCACTGAGGGGTCGTTCCAATTAAAAGGGGAAGGGACCACGAGAAGGCATAGCCTGAAGCTGGTAAGGGGGAGGTACAGAAGAGAACTGAGGAAACACTACTTCACGGAGAGGGTGGTGGCTCCTTGGAATGCACTACCAGAGGATCTGATATCAATGGAATCAGTGGAAAGCTTCAAGAAAGGATGGGACAGGTACATGAGCAAGGTATGGGTTGGGGTGAAGAGAATGGTAAGGGAAGTTGGGGGGGGGGACACCGGGAGCGTGGATAGGAAAAAGGGAGGGGGCAGCAGCAGCAAATGTAATGTGAGCTGCATCTTGAGCAGATGCGATAGACCATTAGGCCTAATCTGCTGGCATCTTCACATGTCCGTAACTGAGATCCCATTGGCAGAAAGGTGGTTGGAGCCTTCTGTGGCTTAAGGACTACTATTGTGTGTTTAGAGGGGATGCAGGTAGTCAGGTGGATTCCAGACCATAATCGACCTCCTCATCCACTGTGGTGTGATAGTGAATCACATATGCTAGGGAATCATCCTCCCATCACTTCTTTATAGGAAACACCCAAAAACCCTAGAATGCTCTCCCCTCCACCATCAGCACTTCATGTCATGCTTGGACTCAGGGGAAACGGTTAAAAACGGGCCTCACACATCCTGCACTTACCCCTTATAGGGCAATCAGAACATCAAAATAGGGGGAATGACACAAAAATTGGGAGCAGTGGAAATCTAAGGGCATCCACACCCTGTCCAATCTCCTCCATCTTAATTCTACAACTTTAGACTCCTTTCAAGGCCTTCAAAAGAGGTATGGCCTCCCTAAATCAGAATGTAAGCGCTATCTTCAGTTGCACAGTGCTCTAACCCGGTATTATGTGATAAGGGTGAGTCCCTTATCGCTCCGCTCAATAGAGCGATGAAAAAATCGCCCATGGCAAAATGGTGACTTCACCTTAGAGAGACCACCGCAAACAGCGATGGTCATCTAAACACATTAAATGCATTTTTGGGGGGGGCTAAGCCCCCTGCACCACCCTTTGTAGGGTGCAAGCACCCCACATCCCCCAACATAAAGATTCTCAACTCCAGGGGGAGCGGACTTAGAAAATAATAGAAACTCCCCCTGGAAGCAAAAATATTACCTGCACTGGGATCCAAACCTGGCACTTCATGCTCTGGAAACAGTGGCTCAACCACTATACCACACAGCCAGCTTGGCAAGGATTGGCCAAATAATTATTTTATCCCCTTTCCTCATGAGTGTAGCATGTATCCCTGAATGCTACATTCACTTTCTCTATTGATAGCTCTTTTTTTCACTACTTGCTCTACATGGGAGTGGTAGTATTGAGTTGCTCATATTGATGCACTCAATAATACTCACTCATAAGTAGTGCTACCCTCTAACCCCACAGATGAAAATACTTAAAGCAGTACAAGTCCCACTGCAAATGCACCTCTTCACTTTATGGCTATCTAAATCAGCTGGCAGAGCTGGGACCATATACTCCCAAATCCAGGACAATATACCAGACCAAACTAAACAAGCACAGAGGTCCTGGGAAGTTGTCCTAGCATGTAATATAGCCAATTATGTATTTGTCCTGTTGGAAGACCACGCACACTTCTATTAGGAATCCAAGCAGTAGGCTCATACAAAATAAGGTTCTGCATTGGTGGTATCGTACACTGGCTTACTACATGATGCTCACTTTCTCCCTAACCATCACTGATGGAGATATGGTAAACCCAATGGAGATCTCTTCGACATTCTTTGGTCATGCCCCAAGCTCACACACTACTGGCACAGCATAGCTGATATTTTGCAGAAGATCCCACACAAGTGCATCCAACTCTTGCCAGGGCTATTTCTCCTGGCTTCAGACAGGAGGCACCCCACCTGCTGAAGTCAGAATATGATCTGACAATCCTTGCCAGTGTAGAATCTAAATGACTGCTGATACAGAGAAGGCACAAGACTGACCTCCACACTGTCAATGAGTTCTTAGCCTATATGTCTCAATTGGCCCAATATGAGCTTATGTCTTACTTGGCTATTATGGTAACTCCAGAGCACAATACGACACCCTCTGGTCTCCTTTCAGTGATTATCTAAGTTGCACTGCACAGCCTAATGCCACATCACAGCAGACTCCCACTCCCTCTTCCCCAAACTATGATAGGATAATCATCCAGGACTGCACTACTTGGGGATGGGAGGAGGCCCATCTTCCTACCACACCTGAGGCTACTCTCACATCACTTATATAAAAAAAAAAAATTCAGTGATCATGACACCCTGTCAAACTACCATATATTGCACCTAAGCGAAAATGTACATTGTTTTGTGTAGGTTGTGTTATACTGATACTGGAGGCACACCTATGCCTATTTACAGCCATGCCCAAGTGACTAATTGCTAACACCTAATTTTTGAAGTACCACCTAGGCAGCATGTTTCAAGTTTCCTGATACTGTACTCTGTATTCATTTGTTCTGCATTGCACTTAGTTGGTAGATACCTCTGTATTTAACCCTTCTTGTATGAGGCTGTACCCTGAACTGCTGATGCATGCACAGTCTATATGTCTGTTTGTTGAAAAAATTGAATAAAAATGATAACTACAACAAGATCCCATCCACATAACACCCCATATAAACCCCCCTCACCAGCCCAACAGTTGGGGACATCATGGTGCCCACCCCCACTGCCCCCCCAGATATTAAGACACTAGGGTGCCCAATCTCCAGTGTCAGTAGGTACTGCATCTGCAATAAAGAAAACCATCCCTCAATGTCTTTTTCTTTTTTCCTTTTTAAACCTGAAATAAAGAAAATGGTCCTTGCTGTCTTGCACCACCGTCTCAACCCCCACACTGACCCCCCCACTCAGCACCCTTCACCCTTCTCCTCCCCACCCTATACTTACCTACCAGTGGTTCAGATGCTGTAATCCTCTCTGGACCAGACACATGTCATCACTCTTCAAAATCTAACCAGGAACTGAGGAAATCAAGTAGGTGCAGTTAGTGTATTTCAATGTGTTTTGAATTTTACTCATAACTTGGTCATTTTTTAATATTTTTACCGCAGATTTTATACATGGCTTTTTTGGGACACCATCTCATGAAAAAGGTAGATGACATTTTTCAAATCTGGCCCAAAATGTGATTTTGCCGTCACTCTGCAAAATCGCCTTTCAGGCAGGATCTGAAACTTTTCACCTACTGGTTTTCATGAGGTGGGATCATGAGAAAATTATTTCGGAAATTTGGGGTCAAAATATTAAAAAACAACAAAGTTATGAATGCACATTGAACATTTTCAACACTCATTCATCACATTGGTAATATGCAATATTTTTATCCCAACTTTTCAACATAGTGTGTTTTTTTTTTTTTCCCACCACCTCATGAACGTGACAGGTGTCGTTTTTCAAAGCCTTGCCAAAATGTGTTTTTACACTTGTGACACAAGTGACATTTCAGCCAGGATTTGAAAATTTTCATCTACCAGGTTCATGAGGTAGAGTCAGAAGAAGACTGTTGAAAATTTGGGATAAAAATATTAAAAAAACAACAAAGTGATGAAGGTAAGTTGTAATTTTTCAATGCTCATTTGTATTATCTGGGGTCAAAATGTGGCCAAAATATTATGAAGTGACATTGTTTGCAGGGTTGGCCATTGTCTCAGTGGGGACCATGTTGCCTTCCTGTGTCAATATTCTGAGTTCAGTGTGTGCTGAGGGAGCCAGCTAAATGAGTCAAAGCTGGGAGGAAGGCACTGCCGCTTACATTACTGGCTCCAGCCTGGGGAGGGACAGAGCAGTGTTTTGGTGCGCAGACTACACTTTGTAGTGTGCTGGGGAGCCTTCCCTCACAAGGGGTTGATGTGTGTGAGGCCTGATGGGTCCATGTACTGCGTCGGATATCCCTTAGCAGGTTAATGCCTTAGCAGCCATTTTGGCTCTGACCTCAGTTTGTTTAATATTATTGAAAATATGGGCATGTGTGAGGTCTGTTTAACAACCCTGGTGTATTTTTATAGTATATCACAGAGCATTGTTCTGTGTAGAATTCCATCCCTTTCAAAATGCTGTTGTACCACAGTTCAAAGGTCACGGAATTTGATTGTACCCTTCTGTGCTACAACAGCATTTTGAAACCTCTAGAGACTGCAAAAGTCAGCTTTGTTCTGAAAGCAAAAGAACTGTAGCACATGCATTTCATATAATACTATACATTATAAAAAATACAGGATAAGCAACTTTATACACAACCAGTGTGTCGTGCCACCTCGGGATTCTGATTCCCATGGATCTCTCGAGCTTCACTCTCAAGTTCAGAGGGAATCAGAACCGCTCTGTGGCAGAACACACTGGTTGTGCATAGTTGACCAGTCTGTTTGCTGATGACAGCAAGATGGAAGTGGTGGTGGATGACGTAGGGGGATGGCAGGGGTTGCAGGATGATCTGGTAAAGCTGGAAACCTGGTCAGACACCTGGCAACTGGGGTTCAATGCCAAAAAGTGCAAGGTGCTGCATTTTAGGTTGAAAAACTCAAGGAGGAGTTACCAGCTGGAGGAGTGCAGGTCACTGAGACAGAGGAGGAGAAGGATCTGGGGTGCTCATTATGAAGTCAATGAACAACTTGGCACAATGTAGGGAGGCAACTGCAAAGGCCAGCAAAATGCTGGGTTGCACTGCAAGAGGTATATCCTCGAGGAGGTGATTCTGCCACTGTAAAGATCATTAGTTAGACTGCACCTGGAGTACTGCATGCAGTACTGGCGCCCATATCTGAAGAGGGACATTAAATTACTGGAGGGGGCAGTGCAAGGCAACAAAAATGATAAAGAGGCTGGGGGACTTACCATACGAGAGGAGGCTGAGGGAGTTGAACATGTACTCACTGGAGGAGAGGAGGAATGGGGGATATGATTGAAACCTTCAAGTACATGAAAGGAATAAACAAGACAGATACAGAGGGGCTGTTCAAAGTAAGGGAGGGGAAGGGCATCCAGGGCCATGATATAAAACTGGAGGGAGGAAGGTTCAGGAGGGAGACGAGGAGACACTTTTTTACAGATAGTGTGGTAGCTGGGTGGAATGCATTACTGGCGGAAGTGGTATCCAGTAGAACAGTGGGCTGCTTCAAAAGGGGCTGGGACAGGGCAAGGGGGAGGGTCAAGGGAGGGGAAGGGAGGAGCAGCTGCAGAATAAGGGGTGCTAGCTGCACATTTGAGCAGACTTGCTAGACCACTAGGTCGTTATCTGCTGGCAAATTTCATATGTTCATATGTTCGTATTCTCTATGTGTTTTTTAAATACCTCTATTTTTCCTTATTTAGGGTCCCTTTCTAATGTACCTTTTTTAAGCCCAGTATTGATCTTTTATTATGGATTTATGTGATTACGGTGAAAGCCTAAAGGCGATCGCCGTTATCGCAATGCCAGAGTGCTGAAAATCAATTTCGGCACTCTGACTTCCTGGTGCACAGCAAAATGGTGCAGATGACTTGTATTTAAACATTTTATGTGGGGGGCACCCTACTTAAGGATTCTCAACTCCGGGGGGGGGGTGCATAAATGTTAAAAAAAAGAATTTGGGTTAGGCACAGCAAAAACATACCAGCACCTGGACCCGAACCCGAACCCAGCACCCTGCTCACCGAAGCCACCAACCAACCCACCGCACTACAGGGCTAGCTCAGCAACCTGCCACAGCACCACCCCTCACAATCCCTCCCACCCCTCGCTGTGCATGCTTTCTCCCCCCCATGCATGTATGTATAGCGACATCCCATCACTATATTCGCTGACCCCCCCCATCCGATCACCCTACCTTGTCAGTAGCCCCGACAACATGTGCCAGGGATTGAGTTGCCGTTATTGCAGGCACTCAATTGTCAACGCCCATGTCACGGGCTACCTTTATTACCTGGCACAAGTTAGAAGTTCCAGAACCCAGTGACATCAGTTCAGTGGAACCCTTATGGAAAGCTTCAATGTAAGCTTCAGCTCAGCTGATATCACTGGGTTCCGCTTCTTTGTTGTATTCAGCTCAACTAATGTCACTGGGTGGGTTCTGGAACTGCTAAGTAATTAAGAATGAATATTGGGCAGAGAAAAAGTGGGTTCTGACTGGCAATCAGGGGGTTGGGGGTCCACTAAACTGCAAGGGATGGGCTATTGACAACTTACTTGGGGATTGCTCCTGTGAAGGAAGGGCTGGCACAGCTGTAACAATGCCTTTGTGCTGTTGTACATGGTGGCAATCTGTGGAGCTGCTACTGAGTTCATAATGGCATTCCAGGGCCCTTTAGCACCTTGCATACCATATGTGCTTACTAGCATGCTGGCAGATAAACATGGCTCACAAGGCAAGGAAGCTATCCCTTTTGGGACATCCTATCTCCCTTTGCTTGAGTGAGCCACTTTCCTGCAGGGGGCTGTGATAGCGCAATGCATAATATGCTGTGTGCTGTGCTGTCACTGCTCCCATATTAAGACAGGCAGTGTGCACCAGTTGGAGCATGCTGTCTGTCTGAATATGTCCCCCAGACCGGCTATGCACTGTCTTACACACACCATTAAGGGATGCATAATGCTAATGGCTGCCTCTGAAAATAATGCAGCTCTATATCTTGAAGGCACTAGTAATATCCATAGACAGCTTCATGGAGGATACTACAGATTTTCTTAGAAAACTAAAACTAATGGGAAAATTACCTCCAAATACTGTCATGGACACTATGGATGTCAGTGCCCTTTCTTCCAATATCACCCATGACGTTTGTTTATTGTTTTTGTACAGTGTATAATAAATTATGTTATTTGTCTTTTTGTTTTCTTATTTGCTGTAATGTTGTAGTAATTTAGCATTTCTAAAGCTGCAATACAATTACCACCACAACTACTATTACTACTACAGATAGCATATCAGTTTGCCAAAGCTTCCAACAGAAAAGGCCATCTGGAGAAGATATTCCCCAAATTATCATTACATATCTAATACGTTTTATTCTGACTTGCAACTTCTCATTTAATATCCATTTTTACAGACCATGGTGTACCACAGGGTGTCAGGCTCCCATAGATCTAAGGTCTACGCCACCAGTATTTTTAAGCACTCAGTACACTTTTAAGAACCTTGGATCAGGTGGCATGGTCTGAGGGTTCTGGAGGTGGAGCCAGCTACTTGGGTCTGAACCACCCAAAAAGCTGAAGTTCAGCTGGACCAGGGCAGAGAAGTGGCAGCCTCTTCCTAGAGTCATAGATTGTTCATGCTGAGAGCTTTTCCAGAGATTTCCTTGGGATCATGAAGGTAGGTGTTCTGCACAGTTGCCCTAGAGGGATGAAGCCCCTACAAGCAGATGGTTCCTGAGGGGCAGTACATCAATAAACAGAAAATGAAAGCAGAGAATTTCAAAGCATTTGAGAACTTCAATAGGGAAGAGCAAAGGCCCTGCAATATGCTGTAACTGGTAACATGAAAGATGGCATGTAGCTGTGAAAGGTATTGTAAAATGGTTGTATGACAGTAACTTGTGGCATCCGGTACCCTGTCCTAAAACTCCTGGAGCCAGCCAGGAAGATCAAGTAAATGTAAAAGTATTTAATTCAGTCTGGGACCCTCATGCCAGTGGGGCCAGCGAGGTTCAAGTGTGAGGTGTTGAGTCAAAAAGGAATAGCATTCCTCAGTGGGAAGTGCCCCTCCATGCCCATATTTGCTAAAAGAAAAATGGAAAGTCAGCAATTGACTATCTGAAGGTAAACTGCATTTATTTTAAGGCAAACTGATCTAAGGCAGAGCTGGCTTGAGTAAGGCATACAGATTCATGGACCTCCTGAGGGCACCCAGGTCTAGAGGAATAAGTGCTGCCCTTGGGTAACTGTTACCTATGGCTATATGCTCCTGACTTCTCAACTTTTGGGTAGATTTAGTCTGTAGTTCAAAAAATGCCCGTGTGGGTCAAAGTGAAAGAAATAATGCATTAGTCTAAAATCTGTTTGCTTGAAGAAATGCTGCAGACGTGCCAAAGCCCATATAGTGAGAGTGTCCATTTCATGTGCTATGAGAGGGTCCTATGTAAATTGATAAGCTAATAATAATTTTGGCCAGAAATTAATGTATCATGTATATAACAAGTTAACTAAACCTGTAATTTACCATCTGAACCTGATGGGACCTTAAACCCCAGTAATAAGATATTCTCCCAACACAAGGAAGTGAAAATGACTGCAATGAAAAAAGGAGTGTAATGCTTGTTCACTGGTGTAATAATATGCCAATGAGTGACACATCAGTAAACCTGTAATTGGACTTTCAAATAAGTTGTGGGCATTCAGTTGTTGAAGGACAAATGTTGTGTGATGACCCCTTTGATTTCCAGCCCTGTACTGGCATGAAGATGCCAGTTTGACTGAGAGGACAAGGTGAGTTGTTTGGTGCTCTGTAAACCACTACTATATCTTCACTATACAGATAAGATATTTCTCATTTGGAGAGATGAATATGCATTTAAACAGTTTCACCTTAACCTCAACAACTTCTACCCTTCTATAAACCTTAATGTTGAATACTCTACCACTAGACTAAACTTCCTGGACACCCCAGTATATATCACAGAAGATGAGAATATAGACAATACAATCTACATAAAACCAATGTATTAATACTGATATCGTTACAATGTCAGCTTTCATAATAGGCACTAGAAATCTGTAATTTACAGCCAGACAATCCAACATCACTGTATGTGCTTGGAAGAAGAGACAAAAATCCAACACCTTGATGGGGTGAAGCAAGATGGCGCCAGAATGTGAGGAGTGAGAGAGAAGCATGAAGCACGTTACAACCTCTCCCAGCAATAAGAGCAGTAATGTAATGCTATTTGTCTTTTCTCTTTTCTTTCTAAGTCTTGATTGCAAAATGAATGATACCTTAGTGGAAATATCATCCCAAATGCTTGTCAGCAACTAAAGTTAAGACAAGCTGAATCTCTCTGAATAACATGCAGCACGTAGGGCAGCTCTGTAAATCAGCATTTGAAATGAAAGCAAGCAGACAAGAAAAGCTGCTACAGGACAACATGAGTTTCCATGAGCAGAACACTGGGTGAGTCTGAAAACCACATGAGTAATTGCCAAAAAATGCTGTTAAAAGTTACTGCGTCTTTTGTAAGACCTCTGGCAGTGGTAACAGAAAAGATTTTTAAAATAGAAGCATCAAAAGCTGAGTAACATGGTCTGTTTTAAGTAAAGTTCAGTACAAACTGCAAGGTATATGGCAGAGGAGACTGAAGAATATATGATTTAAGAAGACTACTGTATCTCAAAAAATATGGAATAATTCATTGAAGCTTTGTAAGGTGGTGCATTAGAAACAGATCGGAAGAGCAGTTGAAGCTGCATGAGCAATTGCCTTAGTAGTTCAATGCAATATACATTTTTTTTTCCCCCAAGTCTTTTTCCCTCTGGTCACGGCCTGCGGAGCCTCTCTTAGGCATCCTGCCTGTTCCTGCCCACCTTGAGGTCCTCTCGTCCTGAAGCCTCCTCTCCCCCCCCATCTACAGCCAGTACCCCCAGCTTAACCCCTCTGGGGTGGGGTCACCCCACCTCTTGAGCACACTTCAGGTCAGACCCTGACTGCAGTGGCGGGACCCGGGTGGAGGAACTGAGAGGCTGGACGAGCTGGATCTGGCAGTGGGCATGGGGGTCAGGTGCCGACGCCTACCCCGCAGAGCTGTTTTTTTCCGTGTTCTCCCTGTTTTTCCTGTTGCTTCTCCCTGCTCCCCCCCCCATTGCGTGGGCACCTCTGACATCAGGCGCACAGTAACTCTGCTGACATCAGCCACGCCCATTTGTGCTGTCTGCGCACTGCATCACCCCCGATCTCCACCGGGAGCCACTGGTATGCCAAACAATCCCCAACCCTCCCCTGGGACAGGAGAGCTGTCCGGACGCTCAATCCTCTCCCTCCCCCCCCTGCCAATCCCCAATGGTCCAAGCTAGTTCCCGAACCCGGGTCACCGGCGTGGTGCGAGGTGTGGCATCCAGCACCTCAACCCTCCGTGCCACCAGGCCGGCCCTGCAATATACAGTTTACAAGGTGACATATGCTGGAAAATCTTGTTTCAAGGGTATTGAAAGTGTTCAGAAAAAAAACACAAAATGGCAAAACAGTATTTATTACTTTTAAACTCTCTGAACTTCAGGTAGTGCTTCTCACATAGTTTTTTTTTAAACTCTCTTTATTCTCCCTGGGACAGACAGGGGATTTACCCCCTTCTCAGCACCCAGACCTAACACCCAGCATCTCCCCTTGGTAGTTTGGACTGGGGAGGTCTACAGCATGCCCACTGTGGTGGGGCTCCCTGAGGGGAGAGACTGAGATCAACCAAATGTCCCAGCTAATGCTTGTGCCTAGGGTGTCATTTGGGCAGAGGTCCAGGAGCATCACTATGTTGCTGGCCCAGAGGGTTTTTACCTTTAAGGTCAATGGAGGTGCAGACATGCAATAACATCAGCACAGGCCTGGTGTGCTGCAGCACCTGACCTACAGACATCTGCCAATACCACCCCACTTAAGAGTGGCCCTGGCTATTGTAAATCCTGCTTCCACTGGGTATTGCTGGCTTGCTGGGATTCCACAAAAGCCACCCCCTCCAGAGGAGGAGAGCTGCCCTTGGGACACTCATCTTACATCTCCCTGGTTGACTCTCTGACACACCGCACTCATTCTCAAACACAGGTCATCAGTGCTACAAGCAGTAGCACTACTGCTGCACCGCTAGGCTGGCCAGGCTTCCCACATAGCAACCTCTTGATGAGAGATTGTACGTTGAATCCCTCTATAGATGAAAAGTTTAAGAAAAGAATAACAGACTAAGAGAGGAGGGAAACAGAACAAAAAAAAAACAAAAAAAAAAACAAAGGAAACATAAAAAAAAAAGAGGGGTGAAACTGTATTTGTAAAATGAATGAAAAAAGAACCAAAAGAACTTAAAGATTTTTTTCAAAAAATTAACTCCCATCTGAGCCAGTTAGATATAAATCAAAAAGAAATATAAGTAAGGTTGCATTAAATCAAAAGCTCACAATTTAGGGGAGATATTAGATGCAACGCAATCCAAATAAGGAGATTTGGTGAGGAAGAAGATGAAGATGAGATAGGACTGATAGGGGATGAAGAGGACCAGGCCTAGAGTACACAGAAAGAAAAGGGAAGGCCAGATAAGCAATGACTTAATTCACAAAGTTGTGAATGACTATTACAGTATGCACTGCAAGCCCATTGGTCCACAGTGTGGACCAATGGGCTTGCAGCAGATACTATAAGCTGTCAGTCAGCGGGCAGCTGTGGAGGTATGTGGGTGGTTTTCTGCCCGCTGATGATGAGGGGGAACTGGGTGGGCTGGGGTCCTGTGTGGGTGGGGAGTGGGGGGACCACTTGACTACCAGGGAAAGGAGTCTTACATTTTTACGTGATCGGGGCTGTGGTTGGGGAGGGTACTCTAGACTCACCAGGAGAATGTATTTATTCAAAACAGGTGATTGGGGTTATGGGCAGGAAGGGGTTACTACTAGGCTACCAGGGAAGTGCATTTTATTAAAATGGGTGATCGGGTTATGGGCAGGGAGGGAGGTGCCACTTAACTACCAGGGAATATTGTGGGTGCTTAGTATGAGGTTTGGGTAGCCATCCACGGCTGGTGGCTGTTGTGTTGCACCTTGCATTACAGCAGCTCGCCTGTGGGTGGCTTCCACTTGAGCATGATTTTTCCATGCTCAACTTTGTGACCAGGTATATGGCACATATCTGGGATGTGTTGGCACATGTGCTGCATATCTCGGCTGAATATCGAAATGTGCCACGTATGCATGGACACGCCCCTTGGAGATGCGCTTCATACATTATGTTTGTGCCATAGAGCATTGAAACTTGCACTGTGCAAGTCCCCCATTTGAATATTGCCCTGGGGCGCATTTCTGGGGTTGCACTGGCACAACTCAGTTGCACCAGGCACAACCTCTTTGAATATCTAACCCTCAATATTTATTTATTTATTTATTTATTGAATTTTGATGACCAGGTTGGCCCACTGGGCCCTGAAGGTCCTTTTTCAGGGGTGACCCAGGGAACAGAAGCAATACACGACATACAATCAGGTGATCCAGAAGCAGTACACTACATACAGTCAGGTAATACAGGGTTACAAGAGGTAGACAACATTATGAGCATAACAGTACAGGCAATTATTCAATGTGTAGATCATAAGTGCAACACTTGAAAGATTTAATTCATGATTTAATGTCAGTTTTGGTGAGAAAAGGGGGGAAATGGGTGTTATGATTAGGATCGGGGATGATTATCCTATACCTAATATACATAAATTCACCCAAAGCAATCACATTTAAAATTCAGTTATCCATCAACACTAGCTTTAAAATGAGAAATGGATAAAAATGAAACAATTTTCAACTTTTTGGGGGGATAGCATCCCACGTACATGGTACCATAACTGCTAAAGTGCTTTCTCCATGTTTTGTACGCTATCTTGTGATCGAAAACTGTGGTAATATAGCAGATCTTAAACCATACTTGTTATAAGGGTTAGGTTGCAATTATTCAAGCAAGTAAAAAGGGAGTGCTCTTATTATGAATCTATAGGCATAGATAAGTCAATGTTTTTGTCTGCGAGCTGACAAGGACTGCCAACCCACTGCAGTATACAAACTACAGTGGTGTGTTCTCCAAGGTAGACCAGTGACAAATCTTAAAGCACTATGATACAGTGAATCTAGCATTCCTAATAATGTTTTAGACACCTTCATTCATATATATATATATATATATATATATATATATATATATATATATATATATACACACACACACACACATACACAATCCCCAAAATCTAACTGGGATATTAATAATCCATCAATGAGCTGTTTCCATATGGTCAAACTAAGACCCTATTTCTATCGAAAAATGGCAGCAATCTTTTTAATGTATTAGACAGATTTTGAATATGCAAATTAAATTTTAATGATTCATCCAAATAAATTCCCAGGTATTTATATTAATCAGTTTTGCATATCTCAACACCTTCTAAAAAGGTTTGATACATAACTTAGCCTGATCCTCCCTTTTCTTACTAGAAAATAAAATCCATTGAGTTTTGTTAACATTTAATAAGTTAAAATTGTATAGGTGAATGCTGAATTTTAAAGAAATCATCTTGTATTATATCCATTGCAACAGTAACATCCTTGTTCTGAGTATACAAAATAGTGTCATCAGCATGCAAAAAAGTGTTATTGCTGTTTAAACTGCAATTTGGTAACTCATTGATATAAAACAAAAATAAAAGAGGTCCCAAGACCAACCCCTGGGGGGCCCCGTGTTTTACACATACAAAATGAGAACTGTGTTCCCCAGCTCTAACACATTGTTGTCTAGATGACAGGTAAGCAGAAAACCAAACCAATGAATCTAAGCCCCAACCTGAAGCCTTTAATCTGTTTAATAGTATGCTGTGATAAACTGAATCAAAAGCTCGAAGCTCAAGAGGTCTGTGGGAATCAGAACCCTGAGGTGGCAGAACACATTGGTCGGGCATAGAGTTGTCCATCCAGTATTTTTTATAGTGTATTGTGCCTCATAAATAAATTAAATGCAGTTTTAGAAGTTTTTTATTTTCAAAATACAAAAAACAGAAATTGTCTGTGGCTACATCATATCGTGGGAGTTAGAGCTGGTTGCTAGGGTGTGATATGTAGTTGCTAGGGGGAGCAGATGTCCCTACATTTGTAGCACAGCCTTCTATTAGTTGTCAGTTGGGTGTAGGAGGGATTTTAAAAAAATGGCAGCTGTATTTCTTGCTTGGTGAGAGGACATGGACTTTGAGGAACAGACTTTCATTCAGTAAGTAATTTTAAATATCTGGTTGATCCTGCATTTCATTTTTTTTTATAACTGTGTATATCTGGTTGATATCGACATTTTTTATGATATCTGGTTGAATCTGGTCAAGTCGCGGGTTTGGGTGTTTGTCCCACAGCCACTAGTGTTTATCTGGTTGATCCTGCCATTTCTGTGTTTCTGTTGAATGTGTGTGTCTCGTGTGCTTTCCAAACCTACTGGAATGCTGTTCTACCACAGAAGAGTAGAATCACATTCCATGACCTTTGAGCTGTGGTAGAACAGTATTTCAGCAGAGATGGAAATTGGGTTGGAACAATATTCCACCATACACATGAACTGCAAGCTACAGAATGTTCAGTAAGGATGGCAGACAGTCAGACATATTCCCTGAACCACCAGCTGTAACATTTTCAGCATGCTCAGTCTAAGCAAACTCCCATCAAACCCTGACAGGAAACCTGAAGGAACAATGCACAGCAACAGCACAAAATGGCAAACAACCATTAGAATACCATAGAACAGGAAGGATGTGACTAGCAGCCAACTGCATAAGACGTGTTCTTGTAGTGCTCGATCTCGGCATCTGTTTTTTATATTTTTAAAGCTCTCACATTTCACTTTTACTTGCATACAAGTTAATAAGTGTGTAACTGTATACTTATTCTTGCTCCAGTGTTGAAAGCAGTAAATTTCCTGATGGAGAACCCTCACAAACTCAACCCAAATTACTCAAGGAAAGGGAAGTAGGACAAGCCACTGCCTGAAGGAGCAGATGCGAGTGGGAGGCTGATCCATCTTTAGCTGAATTCCTCCATGCTGTGAATGATCTGAAGAGGTGTGCAAAAGGTATTGATAAAAAGGTAATTGACCTGGACTGAAAGGTGGAATCCTTCAATCAAATAGTGACTCTAATGTAGATCAAATTGGATATGGCCTCCACAGAGGTGAAGGAAACTAAAAACTCAGCTAACAAGGCAGTCATGCCTGCAATAGGCATGATCCAGGAGAATATTATCCTTCGTCCGAGTCTCGAGCAATTAGAAAATGGGGTTCAAGTTTCCAATGTGTGTCTATTAGGCCCATCAGAAGGAGCAAAGGGTCAGGACCCTTTACAATACATTACAGACTTAATAGAAACTTTGCAGGACTTAGATATCCTGGGCCAAGTGTTAAAAGTCTATTGCATACATTAACAGTAACTGGGGACCCACGTATTAAGGACACCATCCTAAATATAGTTCGGATTAAAGGACAGCTGACCTTACCTGATGATACTGGAATCTGTCTTTTCCCAGATCAGAGCTACATGACTCGTCAGTGGAGAAAAGCTTTTGACATTGTGAGAGTAGACCTCAGAGAGCTGAGAATTGCACACATTCATCAGCTCCCAGCACATCTCACACTGATTTATGCTGCTAAGGTGTTCTTGTACAGGGATCCTGCAGAAGTAGGTAAAAACATAATAAAACAAAAAGTGATTTTTCCAGCCAACCAGCAGAGGCTGATATAGAAGAGGACACTTCAACTTCTTGCTGGACTGTTAAGGCACATTAAACCATACCATTGCAGGAATTATGTATGTTACTGCTTTAGGTGTTATTAGGTTTCTTACTCTAAACTCCTCCTTAAAAGGGGCTTACCTTTGGCTCTCTCCGGAGCACTGCTGCTGCCTTCCCTGCACTGCTTCTTCACCCTGGTTCTGGTGTGGACTGCAACTGTGGGGCCAGGGACTGGACTGGATACTGCCATTTGTTCTGTAGGCTTCTTCAGCACTCTTGTCACCATAGCCAGCACACCACCACCTCTCTTCACACAACCAACCCCTGGACTGCCTGACAGCCAACAGCAAGGAGGTTGCTCAGTTCCAAGCAGCTCTCAAAGCTATACAAAGTGCAAAACTGCTCTCCTCCCGGAGCACAAACATTGGGACATTCAACAGTACTCCCCTGCAACCAATTCGCTCCCCAGTCCCACCAGATGGCCACAGGAACTGGAAGGTATTGATCCTGATGGCTAGAAGCCACACCAAAGGACAAAAACATGTTAAAATTGAAGATAAAGTGAAAGACTACAAAAACAGCCATATTTGTAGTTTCTCTAGCTCAAGGACTACTGAAAAGTGATAAGAGGACACAACCTGGCTGGAAATGTTGGATGTTACTGTAGAGCAGGTTTCTAGTGCCCCCCCCAACAACAAATATGGCAGCCTACCTGCACCCTTAATCATTTCATGCATAAAGTTAAATTTTTGGCTTGCACTGTTAATAGAAAAAAACATTCATAAAATTGCTGTGTGGAGCTGACAGCCAAAATGCCCGTTCTTCTGTACGTGGAGAGGTGACCCATGCTAGCACTTTTCATGATGTCAGTACAAGAATGGCACAGGGACGTGTTCCATAGACTATATTGGGTGCAGTTTTTACAGGCTTTTTTTTGTACTTTTAAGTGCCGATTTTGACCAAGGAAAACCACCGCTCAGCTAACAAGGTCCTTAATGAATAATGCATGAGATGAAAGCCACTGATAATTGATCCCTGGATTTCTGCACAAGGAAGGGGCATGTGCAAATAGAGCATATACAGTATGTCTAGAAGACACAAGTAGAAAGAGCTGTGAGTAAAGTCAGCAGTCAGCCACAAGGTTGGAAGAAAGCTGTGTAAAGAATCTTTGCAAAAAGATTTCTGTTTCCTCCAGGAACACCAAAGCTCCTGTTCTGGGCTTTGTGAGCTATCAGGACTTGTCCTGACAGTGTGTCCAAGTCGCCTGAGGCTCTGAGTGAATGCCTACTCCTTGGGGATGGATGAAGGCAAGTCTCTTGTGTTGTGAAGAGGACATCAGAGATCAGCACAGCCTGCAACCCTTGCCACCCAGAAGTACGTGGGGTCCACCGCACCTGAACCATCGCCTGCATCTGCAACCTGGAAGGAGACATCCCTACAGAGCCATCCTGCATAGTCTGCTAAGGTGATGAGTACTAGGTCAATACCCCTCCAATTCTTCAACTAGTCAGGAATAGATAAGAGTAACTGCCGAGCATTTCTGGGTGACTATTATTATTCAAAGCCCATTTATATAATTATAACAGCCAGGAGCAGCTAACTTTTCTGTTGAATAATTTTGTTTGGGTTCCCCAACAACCAGTCTTCAACAGGTACTGCTCCATGGTCCAGTAACAGGCCTGCAACTGCCCACTGTGTGCACACAATTAATGGTCTGGTGCACCAGTAAGGGGAAACAGTATACTGTGTAAGTACTCAACAGAGGGTGGTGGGATTTGGAGAGTGATCTCAGGACTGTTTCACTGCATTTAATGCATTCCGTTCCCCCATCTAGGTCTTGTTTCTGCCCTCTAATAACCATCCCTTGTGTTTAAACTGCAATTTATTATGTTTTGCCTAGTGTTGTATTTGCATGCAAGAGTATAAGTTGGGGGTCGTGTATAATCATAAAGGCTTATAATGTACAATATTTATTAAGCCTTGTCATGACCAAACAGGTAATTGTTGCCTGTTGGAGCTGTTACCTGTTGTGTACCCTACAGTTAAAGCTGGCTCTGTATTGCTCACGGATGTATCATTGATTGCATTTGCTTGTACACTCCTCCCTCCCGGGTCACACCTGAAAGCATGCCTTGGCTGGTATCCAGTGAACACAGCGACTGTGATTGATTGACTACAAAAAGAGAGACTCAATCATGGTGCCTGTGTTCTGGGCTACCTGGCAGGGTAGCGATGGGATATGGGAGGTGGGCGACTACAGCGCCAGGAAGCGTGTTTATTTACACATGCCCCGGGGGGGTGGGGAATGCCACACGAAATGGGAGAGAAGGTATGTGGTGTGTAGTGCAGCAGTTGACTGCCTAGCTGGCTGTGTGGCATGGTGGGTAGGGTGACAGGCTGGGGTTGGGAGGGTGGCATGTTCAGTTTTGGGGCGGGCTTCCTTTTTGCATTGGGCCAGTTTTTATTTTTTTATTAAGTTTTACACCCCCTCCCGACATGCACCCCCTGGAGTTGAGAATCCTTTAGTGGGGGGGTGCGAGGAGTGAAGGGTGTGGAGGGCACAGCCCTCTGCATATTATAGAATCCCGTTGCTGGCTTTGTGGTCACCATGAATGTATATCACTGTTATTTATTTTTGGCAATGTACACTCACCCAAATGCGGCGATCGCCTTTCTGACATAGAACCACCTCGGCTCAGTGTACCTTTCCCAGTTATCAATTTTCAATAAGTAAATAACATTATATAACCACCTCCACTTGCAAGGTGTGAGACTATGCTTGTCTGTACCTAAGCACAGTCTATAAGGCCTTTGAGTGAATGGCGCCTGTTGGAGGCAATACAAACATGGTAGAGTGCCCCCACCTATGGGGATCCTTTTGACAGATGGCTGCCAGGATACTGCCCCACAGGAAATGAATGCAACCCCCACCCTTGTGACAGGAAAGGGCAGCTTGTCCAGAAGAGGTGTGAGGCTGGGGAGTAGAGAAAGTGTAATATGGGTAAGTAAACTAGCTTTTTATCACTGCTGTAATTTTCCATTAAGTTTCACTGCTTTCTATAATATTGTGGGGCACACATTAAGTCACAGGGCGGCAACCTGAAACATATGCTTTAGGCAAGCAGTAAGATGGAGGATGGGGCAACTGAAATGTATATTTACTCTGTGTTTGTGAGAGAGACAGAGAGAGAAAGACAGGGACAGAGACATGGTAACAGGATGCACAGTTCACAAACCAAATGAGTGCGCACTGGGACATAGTGCTCCAGAAACCAACAATGGAATATTTGTAAAAAAGGCTTCGAGCAGATACAACTCATAAGAGAAACTAGTAGTATAAAAAGCTTTATTTTACAAAACTTCTAACATGTTTCGGACTGCTCCCCCAGTCCTTTATTTCCTTTGATAAAGGACTGGGGGCAGTCAACATGTTGAAGTCTGTAAAATAAAGCTTTTTATACTACTTGTTTCTCTTATGAGTTGTATGTGCTCGAAGCCTTTTTTACAAATATAACAGGATGCACATTAGCCTCATTGGCCAGTTGACTGCTGCCCTGTCCAATGGCGTACATTCCTTGTGGAAGACCCTAGAAGTCTGATGACCTTAGTCGAACACTCTTGAAACTACAATGTACTTTTGTTCGATTGGCTGACATGCTGGAAATGAGAATGCACTTTTGTTTGGTTGGCTGCCTCTGGCCTTCCAGGCCCTGGTGAGAGTATACATACAGCTACAAGCTCACGGAGAGCAGGAGAGCTGAGGGGGTTCCATGGAGGCCACACAGCCTAGCCCCTGGAAGAGAGCAGGAGAGCTGAAGGGGACCCATGCTGGCTGTGTGGCCTATCCCCTGGAAGAGAGCAGGACAAAGGGCGACTGCTGGAGCTGCTGCCTAGAGAAGCTGACTGTACGAACTACAGTGCAGTGGGGAGATTCTTGCTACCAAGGACAACAGACTGAGGGAAAGAGGAGAACTGATACTGATTCTGCCTTTGAGCTGCAAAAGGTTTTTTTTGTTTGTTTTATAGGGAGACATGCTCAGAGGACTTTCTGGAGAGAACCTAAAGAGGTGATACTGGAGAGTTAAGGATCCCTCTTGCGCGAAATCTAAAATCAAGTATGCTATGGTAATCCTTAACGGCATCGTCATTGTTGGCCACTCCCCCTTTCCAGCCCCAGTTCAATACGGACACTCCCTGCAGTTTTTGCTATGCACCATTTCACTCTAGCTATACACTAGTTTATGGTGCAAACATAAAATTCATACTTGTCCGGCAGCACACTGTTAGACATATAGAAGCCCAGCCACATTTAAAATAAAAAAAAAAAACACTGTTTATTGCACTGTATATAGTATAGTGTACACATAATTCATAACTAGTATTTCACATAATGGAATTGCACAAAGTCCCACAAGAAAAGCATTCATTGTACAGTCCTCGAATAACATGATATTCATCACGATTCCACTGCACTGTCCTAAATGCCTCAAAGTTCCAAGTTAAGCGGGTGCCAAGATATAGAGTGTATCTTAACAGCAAAAACTTCTAAATCGTTAACTTTCTTCTGTGGGGGCTTCACCCCACACCCCGGTTCTCGATGGTTATTAAAAACGGTTGTACTTGTAATTGGGGGGCTCTGCCTCCCACATCCCCCCTATTTCAGTATTTAGGCTATATTTCTGTCGAGACTAGTTGTACTTGTTCAAATATTCACCTCCAAAGTCTGCAACTTCTATTTTGCAGACCGAACTTTATTTCTAACAATGGTGACGTCACGGCAGTAGGCAGTGCAACATGTTCGCGAGGAAAAGCCACTGCCGTATTTATGCATAAGCGCAAGAGGAGTCCTTAGCTCTCCGGTATCTCCCCTAAAGAAATAGCACTAGTAACTCTCTCTCTGTCTCTTCTCTGTCAGATACAAGGTTTGCCTGTGAGTTCTGTAACTGCATCTTTCTGAACTAGTGTTGTGTTCATTGATAATTAAAAGGGTGTACTACTGTTTTGTATCTTACTGACAGACGGTTTGTAATTCTGGTACACTTCAAGAAGCCTGTGTTTGTTCCTGCTGTTAAGGGAAGGAGATTAGCTTTAAGTCTAATTAATAATATTGCGCAAGAAGGGGTATCCATTCTGAAAATAAAGTCAGGATATCTTTTTTAGCTTTATCGTTGGGAAAGCCGGTTGAACTAAGGGGAAAAAAAAGGCAGAGCTTTTCCCTTGTGTGTCAGACACAAGTAGTTCCTGCAGGCAGCTAGAAATTATTAGTTTGGCATTAAGGAAGAGGTTTACTGTTTACTGTGTGTGTAGTTTCTAAGATGTTCCTTCTTTAGAAGGTCTGCTATGGAAGCTTACTTATAGCCATTTTCTAGATTTTCACAAATTAAATTTGATTGAATTACATATTAACTCTGGCACCTGGTGTGTATGTTGTGCGTTCAGACTACAAATCAATTTTCCTGATAAAAGAACCTATGCACTAAGAAATAATAATAATAATAAAAATAAATTGCTCTGGGAATTTTTTCTGAAGGTGGCGTAGATAAAAATCAATTAATTGTAAACCCCCAAATGGGTTTAACTGTGAGGGCTACGACCCTCCTCTCCCTTGCCAGCGTCCCCATGGATGGCCATGGTGGGATTTGGGCCTGTTGTGCTCCGCAGCTGTGGCCATCAGACTCCTGTTGTCTTGGCCCCATGCTTAAATGGGGGCCAAGCTCCAAACTGGTTCCTGCACCTCCGGGCTTAAACAATTACAGTTCGGCCCTGGGAGCAGCCATGGGTCGGGACTGATTGAATGTAAACAAATATGGCATCCCATGTGTTACTAGGCATGTGCGGCCACCTGGAGACTGCAATTTAAAGGAGCCATGGCTACATTTTGGGTATCTGGCCATGCAGCCACTATTAAAATATATCCTCGGCTCTAGGGAAAGCCGAGGAGCTATGGGCCAGGTGAAGCAAGAAACACAAAGCCTCTGGTTTTAAGCGAAGTGTTTTCACCCCGTGCCAGTACCTAAATAATAAATAATAAAGGTGAGTGATTGGGACTACAGACAAATCGAGATGGCAGCCCCCAAAGGACTACACAGTCAAGGGGGCAGCTGGGTAAAGTTGAAAAGGTATTGAATTTGCCCAGGACCGTTGCAGCCAACCAGTGGAAGGCTGTGAAAAAAGTATAAATAGGACTGCCAACCCGCCAAAAGAGGAATCATCCAGAGTGGGAGTGGGAAAAGACTGCAGTGGGCTTCCCAGCTCTACACTAGCATTCTGGCCCCAATGGCCTATTCGGCCCAGAGATAGTTGAAAAGACAGCCTGAGGAAACCTTGGAGCTTTGCAGCAGGGACAAGAGAAAGGTTTTGGAGTTTGCTGCAGATGATCAGGAGCCAGAGTTTTCAGCCAGAGAGAGGGAGAGGGAGAGCTGAAAGCTGCAATGAGAGCTGAGAGACTGTGTGTGTGAGATGCCTGATTCTCCGAGGTCTGCAACCCTTGCACAAAGACTGAGCCACTGTGTACCACCATGGAGGGGTAATTGTGGAGAGTGCAAATTTCGGCAAGGGGTGAGCCTGAGCTTGCTGTGGATAGAGACTGTGAGAGGCCTCAGCACAGCTATGAATAGAGGGTTCACCCATGCCGCAGCGACATACATTTTGCTGCTGCCGATTACAGCACAGACAAAATGATGCCTTGTATTAAAGTACCAGGCATTTAATCTCCCGGGAGTTACAGCTCCAAAGCACCCTCCCAGGAAATGGTCACTTTAATGGGGGGTTTTGCCCCCCCCCGCACACCCCCAAACTAAATATAACCTCCTCCAGGACAGTCATGCACCAGAGGGGGGTGGAAATTGTGTGGGTACAAAAGGTGACATGAGTGAGGGGCAATGTAAAATCAAGATTGCCCATTTCACTGTCACCTTGTTGTGGTGCCATACTTGCCATGACCAAAATGAGTCAGCAACTTAACGGACAACACAAATAGAGAAACTAAAAGTCAGAGTGCTGGGGTAAAAAACTGTGCAAAAGCCCCGCTGTTGATTGTGTGACCAGGATGTGCAACAGAGGGGTCCAGGGAACTTTACCACCCTTGTCCTTAGACTGAAGAGGAGGAAGAAAACCTGCAGGGTAAGATGAAAAGAGGCATGTCTGGTGAACACTATCTATAAAGACCTCTGAGGTGAAGATGGCAAAGCCAGGCAGGTAAAGGCCAACGTTCCTTATTTTCTCCAGTTATCCAGCTCTGTGGCCTTGTGGTGCTCCACTATCTGGCCACCTCAATGGTACTGTGTAACTGCCAGTGTGACTGCAACACAGCCGGCTTAACCCCCTTTGTGAACTCCTGAACTGTTAGTACCCTGAGCTGCGGCTTCGGTTAGTCTTTATCAGCTAGCTAGCTAGTTAGGTTGCAGGGGGGTAAGTCATGGGCTGGACTGTGCCAAGTACAAAGCTGTGCCCAGGCAGTAAGTTTAAAGTTAAAACTGGTTAAAAGTTAGTTGGCCCCAATGAAAGACCCCAGGCCTGCTTCACCACCCAGTGAGGTGCCCACTGCATCTTGGGACATTTCTGGGTGCACCCATTGGTGGGAAGTGGGGTTTATAGTGTGGGATATCATTTATCTGCAAAGTGTGATGCTGTTTGATATTCTCTATGTTTCCCCCTTCCCTAATAAATGATTTCAATGTTTGCCTGTTAACTATTGTTGCTGTTACTTATTGTGATAAAGTTACAGTGGGTGGGGAATTGTTATTGTGTGGGGAGAGTGTCTTGGGGGACAGCTTACTTATTTTCCTGGGGGGTGGTAACCTGTTCTCTGTCCACAGGTATCCCCTGCCACTTACCCCTAGTGGAGGCACTGCGCTATACTTAGTGTCCACTATGAAATACAGGTCAGCCCCCTCAGAGGTGTGTACAGTTGACCCAAGGGCCATGGAGCAGCCAAGGTGAGTCAAAGGGCTGTTACATAATAAAAGAGGTAAATCTCCCTCTTCCCTGACATATCAGAGCTGCCTACCTTGGCTGCCCAGCCTCTTACAAAAGTACGTGGATACCTAGGCCGGAGAGACTGGGATGAGGAGGAGATGGGAGGGAGGAGCGAGGAGAGGTAGAAGGGGAGGGACCCAAACCAGAATTTAGATATGAATGAGGCACCATGGGATTTGTGACGTGAGGGGTGATGGAGAATGGAAAGGGAAGAGCTAATTGAGCAGCGATGAAAACAAGGGGATGCATTTATAGTGAAGTGACAGAAAGCATTGCAGAGTGTGCCCAGTCTGGCTAGGGAGGAGGAAGATGAGGTGCCATAAACAATGTCCACATAATCAAAGACCGGGAGAACCATTTTGGTGACCAGCTCCCGGCAGACCTGGAGTGGCAAGCAGTCCTTGTTGTGGTACAAGACACCTAGCATCAATGTGGGCAGAGAAGTCAAGCTTACTATCTAGCCACTCACCGAGGTATTTAAAGGCAGGGACTGTAACAAGTGGGGTGCCATCCAGAGTGTAGAAGGTAGGGGACAGTGATAGCCTGGCTAATTTCTGATTGGTGCCAAAGGTCACGGACACCGTTTTCTTGGTGTTGGAGTTCAGTCACTACTAATTGACCAACTACTGAATGCTGGGCTATCACATGACTCTTCTGTCTGGTTTAAAAGCTACTTAGAAAACTGGTCGCAGAGAGTAAAAATTGCTGACGCAATTTCTGACACCCTGCCTGTTCGCTCGGGTGTCCCACAGGATCCATACTGGACCCCCTCATTTTTAGCCTTTTCTTAAACTCCCTCCCTTACCACTGCTCTGGGAAGATCATACTATATGCCAATGATGCTGTTGTTTCTCCACTCACAAAGATCCTGCAACTCTTCAACACAACCTTCAATCTGGTTTCAGTTCTGTTGAGACATGGTTTCTTAATCATAAACTGGTCCTCAATGACAAGAAAACCAAATCTATGCTCTTCTGCAGCTCTCATAATCCACACAAGCTACACCACTTGGCTATCTCCACCACTCAGGGGAACACTCTAGATCAGGTGTGGTCCTTCAAATACTTAGGGATACAGCTTGACCCTAATCTCTCCTATGGACCTCATGTAGATAATGTATCTAGAGCTGCTAATACACGGCTTGGTCTCCTCTACAAGCACAGACAACATCTCACACCAGAAGCTTTGAAGGTTGCAGTCCTGAGCTCTGTGATCTTTGTAATATACTATGGTCTCATCATTTATGGCTCAGCCACAACCACAACCCTTAGACGCCTCTCAACTGCCTTAAATAAGGCATGTTGGCTCATCACTGGTGCTCACTGTCTCACCCACACATGTGACCTGTACACCCAGACCGGCTGGCTCCAACTATCAAACCGCATAAAGTTTCTCACCTGCTCCATGGTGAAAAAAATCTACCTTGACCTTGCACCTTCTGGGATCTCAACTCTATTACAACACTGAAACAACAAACGGTGCCTTTGGAGATCCACGCTACAGCTACTGAAAGTCCCCCACTGTCACGCTTCACAGCAACAATGCTCTTTTGCTTATCGAGCGCCACTGTGGTTCAATGGCCTCAGCCCCACCATCTCCTCTGCCCCGACAATTGGTATGTTTAAAACTAGGCTCCGGGACTGTCTCACTACCAAGAGCTCCTGTGACTGCCCAGTTTAACCTTGTTTCTCCACTTCCCTGTCTGCTCCAGTGGTCCCCCCTTCCCTCCTCACTGGATTCTACCCTCACATCTTGGTATACCCAATGCTGCACTTTTCACCCTCTCCCCACCCTACCTACATTCCTTCTTCCCCCCTCCCCCCTCCCTCTTCCCTCTCCCTATGACTCTGGCACTTCTTATCTCTTGTCTGTTTCCTCTGACAAATGCCGCTGGCTGCCTTGCTTACAATGTTACCCTTGAATTGTGTTAATTTGTAATCTGTTTGCAATGTCCACATTGGTGTAACTGTCTGTCTTGATGTTCCCCATAATTTGTATTTCTCTGACGTGGAACCTTTGTAAAAGAGCCTTGGCTCAAAGGTATTTGTAATCCTAGGCTTGATAAATAAATAAAATAAATAAAGCTACTGTTCAGTGGTATTTGAACATGATTCCTAACCAGCACTGTTATGTTTGTTGGTAGCAATTATTGCTATAGTACTTGTACTTCAAGATTATGTTTCTGTTACAGAAGTTAGACAGAAAGGAATGGACACGTGAGGAACACATCTTCAGTTTCTGAATCTTTTTGTCAATGTTTTCGGTTACATGGACCTCAAAGAGCCACTGAATGGCTCAAAATGAGTGATTGCAGTTAAGGAAATTAATGATATTAACATTTCTGGACAGTGCCAATGATCCTGCCACAATAACTAATTGAGTTGGATTTCTCTGTTATCTAGAAAAAGGTTTTTTAGAATAATGACGCATACAGAATAATACCTCATATGTGGCAATGCAGGAAGCTAAGAGTATTTCTCCTATGTACAATAGCTAATTATTGATTCCCATGCCTTGTTTCCATTAAAAGTGTATCCATATTGGATTCATTGACATAATGGGCTAGATATTCAGAACTGCACCCAAGGGGTGTGCAATGGACAGCACAGCGCAATGTAGATGCACCAAGGGCCAATGGATGCTGTATTCAGAGGCTGCACCACCGACATGCACCGGCGCAAAGCAGACTGAACATAGCAATGATGCACCATAGAGCAACCACACATGCGCTGGCGCAACAAGGAATGCGGGGAAGCAATTCAGGAAATTGAACCCAGTGGCCTGAGCAAGGGCAACAGGCAACAGGGACACAATGGCAGGGCTGCACAGGAGCACAGTGCCCCACCAGCATGACCAGACAAAGACAACAAGGGCACACCATCTCAGAGGCACCACAGGGCACGATGGGATGGCATAAACAGGACCTCGGTCCGCCAACAGTGGCACAGGGCACTAGGTCATCCAATCCACCAGCACTGACAGCATGCCAATGCCAGAGCCTCACAATACATACCCAACTGGTGGCACTGCAGGGGACAGTGGCCATGGTGCCAGGACAACACAAGAACACAGAGGACAGTGGCACAGTGGAGAGGGAGGCACAAGCCACCCAAGGACACATGGGCCACTACCCAGACTGGAGAAGAACACAGCACCACAGGGCACACCAGTGGTGGGCAGCACGCCATGCGGACAGAAGGGCAGTGCAGGCAGACAAGGGCACAAAGTGCAGGGGCAGGCACAGGCCAGTGTGACATCCACCACACAGGGACATGCACAGGACAGGGACATGGCATACAGGCCTGACGAGCACACATGAGCAGCACCCACAGGGGACAGCAGTGGGACACCAGGGACATGCTCAAGCACACCAACAGACACCTGCAACATGGCTCAAGATGCCAGCTGCAAAGGAAGCAAAGACAAAGATGTAGTAGCACAAAAAGGATTTACTCACAGAACAAAACAGTGCCAACAGGGCAATGAAATACAGTGCAAAACAGGGTTACAGAAGTGTGAGGGAACACGGGATGCAGGGGATAGGGTCCTGGGGACTGTGCAGTGGGAAGTGGGGATGGGCAGGGCAACAGGGGAAGGGCAGGGAAGTGTGGACCTGGGCCCGAACAGGACCAGGGCAGTCCAATTCCCCCTGTGCATTGCAGTATCCAGCCTCTGAATGTCCCTTCGCAGGGCCACAGTCTCCCTCAGCTGGCGCTGCCCAACTCTCAACATCATGGCCACAAGTGTATTGGTCCTCCTCTGCTGGCCGAGGAGGATGAACAAGGCCCTTGGCAGCTGTGTTGCACTCTGCCATCGATGACGAACACTGGCCTGACCTAGGAGAAGGGACAGAACAGGCGATAAGTGACTTGCCAGATGGAGCCCCAGCCTACCCGAATGTGTGCACCAGTCAGTGCAGGCACACACCAGTGGACGGACCCCCAAGGGCCTGTGCACGGAGGGATGCACCATCTGTCCACACAGTACACCATGCATGGTGGACAGGCCACTGTGTGCGACAGGCACACATGGCAGTGTAGTGGGTGCAGCAGTGCATGTGCATGTCACACAACGCTGATCACAGGCACCCTGTGGCTGCACACAAAATGGTGTCTGTACGCACAACCTCCCCCCCGGGCAACACAGTGGACATGGGCATGGTACATGCACATGCAGTGCAGCACCGGCACATCTGCTGGGCCATGCACCCACCCATTCAGTGTCCAAGCATGGCAGCAGTGACCATGGATGGAACCCTGTGACCTAAAGAGACCCACTGATGCACAGTTCAGCAGTGTGAACAAGCTTAGCTGGCCATAGCTGTGCCAATATACCTGCAGCACTGCCCTCACACCGCTGGATGTCCACAGCTGCCCTGGCCCTCCTGCAGTCCTCTGGACCTGTGGATGGATGAGAGAGAGAAAGAGAGAAAGAGAGAGAGAGAGGTGGACATGAGAGGAAAGTCAGGCAAACACCCCCCCCCGGTACACAGCTGACACAGTGCAGAATGGGACACTGCCCGCCTGTTGCCCTGGCACCTGTATGACAGCAACACGCACAACAGCATGTGCATGGTGGTCATGCAGGACATGCAGCACCCGCCAGGACCATGCCCCCCCCCCCGGCAGCTGCACACGCTGTGCATCCGGAAGCCTGACAGGTATACTACAGGCATGTGTGACTCATGTGGATACCCACCTGGCTATGGCACAGCATCACGCTGCACCCGTACCTGGAGCCATCTGAGACATCCGGGATCCCTCCTCTGCAAGTCCCCATAGCGGTGCCGACACTGCTCCCCATTGCGCGGCACCCCCGTGTGCCGTTCAATGTCAGTGGCAATCCGGTCCCACACCTGGGACTGCGGCTGCTGTAAGGGCACTTGCCCAAACAGCTGGGGCACAAAGGGCTCCACAAATGCAACAAGGTTGCACATCTCGACCTCCATCCAGTTCTGGGACCGACGTGACCTGTGATTGCCCGCTATGGCACTGGTACAACAGTACAGCCGAGAGGGTTGTGGCTTACACAGCATGCACATGGTGCAGCTCATGTATGTTGCACAATAATGGACTGCTGTACGTGACCACGCAGCATGTGGATGCGTAAATAGCATTTTCTTTGGCATTGTATCACATAGCACCATGCATGTGCACAGTGCCATGGTCTGGTGGGTGCACGGGGTCATGGCCATGACCCTGACGGCACAAGACATGGCCCTGCACAACGGTGCTGATGCCCTGCCCTGCAATGTAGGTGGCATGGCACATCCTGTGCGACTGCACTATGGTCCATCCTGCTGTAATGCACGTGCTTGCATGGTAGGTGACTAGCGCCACATGCGTACTGGTGGACTATCATACAATGCACAGGGTCGCATGATATGCCACTGAACACAATGCTACACATGGCGCACATGTGCACTGTACGTCTGTGCACCATGCATGCGCTGGTATTGCGCCGCACGTTTGCTCCGGCACATCCAGGTTGAGCACAGTGCAGTATCATGATATTCAGTCACCATATGCAAATAATCTCATGAGGCTATGCACAGTGCACTTGGGTTCTTTAGCATCACATTACGATTGCGCTAAGGCTCATTTGCATGCATTGCCCTTGAAAAGCAACACACTGCAGCACAGGCCACAGACTGGTATTGCAGCCATTTTGGTAAGGGGATGCAAACGCTGGAATTGAGAGGTTCATGCTGCCATTGCAATGGAGCTCCTGTCTGTGCCATGCTGCCGCTGACATCCATTTCTTTTACTGTCCACAGGTAGCATAATGTCTGAGGCTGAGGGAGCGAAGGAGCAGGGGCCTGCACAGAAGCGCAGGCCCAGTTTCACAAAAGAGGAGCAGCAGGCCCTGTTCAAGGCCTACCTCAACAGGGAGGACCTTCTGAGTGGTGCCACAGGCATACTGCAGGACAGGTTGGCTGGGTGGGTTGGCCACCTACGTCAATGCCCATGGCAGGCACCAGAGGAGTGCCCAGGAGTGCCAAAAGAAGGTGGGGATGGACAAACGCCGCATTAAGGAGAAGGTGGCGACCATCAGGGTGTCCCATAGCAGGATGGGTGGTGGGTCCCCCACTGCAATGGCACTGACAGTGATGGAGGAGCTGGTAGCATCCACCATCAGCTGTTCTACCATACAGGGCATCCCTGGTGGTGGATTCCAGATGGGTGGCAGCCCCTCACAGCACTGTGAGTCACCACATACCTTGCATGTGGGAGGGATATGGGCTGTCCATGCAGGCATGCCGGCTTCCATGCTACGTGGTCCGTGTGAGTGTGGTGTGCAGCCATGCACTGCACACCTGTGGTCGGCAGCAATGGCATCATGCACCTTGGGGCACGGGCTCTGCCTGCATGGTTGCTACGCCTGCGCTGATTCTGTTTCTGTTTTCCAGCGCCATCACATCTCTGCGGAGCGGCACAGGATGAGAGCACCATCATAGGACTGGAGGCAGTGGTGCCATCGACGTCTATGGGCATCTGGGACAGAGACCATCCACGTAGTGACAATGAGGGGCTGCTGGACCTACTGGGCCTGGAGTCAGACAACACACTGTCGGAGCTTCTGCTCAGTGAGGGCCTGCCTGTGCTGTGCACGGGCAAGCAGCTGGGTGGTGCATCTGATTCTGATGATGATATGACACTGATCCTGGATGGCGCCGGTATTGGGGTGCCAGCCAGGGTTCAGGGACAGTCACAGGCACACTTGGAGACTGGTGGTGCACCAGTGGCCGCACAGCTGCCCCCTGTCCATGGCCACAAAGTGACATGTGATGCCACCACTGTGCCTGGCAAGGGGGGGTGCACTGGTGGGTGTGGCTGCACCAGAGATGGCCCAGCAAATGGCTGGACAGTGGCAGCAGAATGCAGTGACCACCGGGCAGCACACCACAGGAGCCTCCTCCGGTGTGCCCGTAGCCACATCACCCCATGTGCGGTCCCCTGTGCAGCATCCACAGGAGAGAGGCATTGACCAGCATGCCATGGCACCCCCAGACAGCTGGCGTCTGCTCCAGGCTGTGCAGGGTGCTGACCAGCTGGATGAGCACACCTGACTGCTGCAGGCATCCATGGACAACCAGGTGACACTCAGGACAGAGATCCATGCACTGCGGATTGAAGTACATCAGCTGGCTGAGCAGCAGGACAGTGGTTGTGTGCAGCTCATTAGTGAGATCCAGCAACTGCGGGAGGCCATGACTGCATTGCTGGACCATATAGCTAGTATCATTGTGGCTGGATTTGCATTGCTGGCATCCACTGGGCAGGGCTGTGTGTGTCAGTCTCCCCACAGTGCCACTTCCACACCATGAACATGGCATCTGGCGACCCCTGCATGGCTGATGCTGGGCTCTGATGTGCCCATCCCAGACACCCCTGGCACCGCCTTGTTCACTGGGCTCTACACCCCAATGAGGACTTGGTCATGTTCTCAGGCCTCCACCCCCACAAGTGTGTCGGACACACCCCTGGTGGCTGTTGCGCAGTCTGTGGCTGATGCACGGCCTGGGCGTGGCTGCCGCTGTGGCTCTGGTGACCATGGCACCATGTGGTAGGCCTGCTGGGTGTGCTGTCCTTTTCTGCTGACCGCTGCTGCTGCCGAGTGCACACATGTGTGATGTTGCCCTGTGCATGTGGCAGTACGCATGTGTGGTGTGGGGCACACCCTCTGTGTGTACTGGCTGGGCTGCTGGGCCTCGTGGCATGGGTGTGATGAGGGCAGTTCCATGCTGGCTGTGCCTGTGTACCGGCGTCATGTGTCTAATCCATGCCATGTCCTGCAGCCCGTGTGTGTGTGTGTGTGTGTGTCCATGCCTGTGCATAGTGCTGTGCATGTGTGTCTGCATGGCCCTGCATTCACCATACATGCTGTGTGTGTGCCTGTGCCACTGCATGCAGCCCTGTGTACCCATCCACCACTGTGGGTGGGGTGGTTGTCTGTGCAGGCACAGCAGGCATGTCATTCCACTTACCTCCAGTCTCCAAAGTGCTCCTGTGTGATGGTAGCCCTGTACCTCCTGGCTTGTCCCACCAGCCTGGGATCCCTCCTCCCCATGGGTGACTGTGCACCCCCTTCTGGCCCGTCATCACCATCCTCATCACTGCTGTTGCCCTTATTCACCTGGACAGCTATCCCACGGTCAATGGCCATGTTGTGCAGCATGCAGCAGGCCAGGAATAGGCCACAGGCTTTTGACGGACTGTACTGTAGGGCACCACCTGACCTTTCTAGGCAATGTAAACCCATCTTGAGCATGCCACAGCAGTGGATGGGCACCAGTAGGGGGTGAGCAGCCAGGGCCTCTGTGGGTATGTGCCGTCACCTGTGTGGGGAGAGGATTTGGTTGTCACATTGCATTGGTTGTTCGCACACCTCACCCCTGCTTCCCCCTGCCACCTGGCCCCCCCACCTTCTGTGCCAGCGACTTCTGCCCACAGCATGACTGCACCCACATCCAACCCCATGCCTTGCTCACCTAACAGGTGCCCCATGGTGATCTCCCCACACTTTAATCTCTGGCACAGGATGGAACTGTGCTAGATAAAGGCGTCATGTGCACTCCTGGGGTGTGTGAGGCACAGACATTGGTGATGTGCCCCATGGCATTGCACACAACCTGGCAGTTGACAGAGGGGTACCCTTTCCTGTTCATGTATGCTGCCCCCTCCGGGCCAGGTGGTGTGCGTATTGCTACGTGGGTGCAGTCTATGGCCCCCATCATGCCTGGCATGTGTGCCACCCTGTGGAAGTCCTGCATGTTTGCTGTACACTCTGCCTGTGTGCTTGGGAATCATATGAACTCCAAAACATGTGGCAGCAGAGCATTGAGGAACTGTGTGAGGAGGCAGGACATGGCCGACTAGGTGATCCCTGTGGTTGCGCCTGTTGGTGTCTGGAAGGTGCCCGTGGCAAGCAGGCACATCACTTCTGTCACCTTGGTCTCCACTGACATGGCATGACTCCTTCTGGTGGGTGCCTGCAGCTCATCATGGCACAGCCCACAGAGCTGCCTCAGAAGTGCCCTGTTCAGTTAGTACTGGCACACGATCTCCACATCACTGTAATCTTCAAAGGTGAGGCAGGCACGGTACCGTCTGTGTTGGGCGTACCACCGACTGGACCTTCCTCGGCCACATTGGTGTTCCTTCCTCCTCCTTACACCCCTCATTACCCACTCCATCAAAAAATGGCACTGCATCCATTGCTGTCTCCTGCTCTGGCTTGCACATCTGCTGTGTTTGTGTTTGAGCCTGTTTTTATATGCTCAAGTCTGTCTGGCGCATCCTGTGCTTTGCTCCAGACTTGCGCTGTGGTTTTCGGGTGAATATACCATTGTGCCGCATATTCATGGGTCTGCCTCCTTGAACTTGCGCTGCATACATTACCATTGTGACACTGCGCAATGTGATTTGTGTTGTGCATACACTGTGGTTGAATATGGCTCTGAGGCGCAGTTCTGTGGTTGCGCGGCTCATCTCGGTCATGCATTAAGCAACTGCTCTGAATATCTAGGCCTATATCTAAAAATAAAGTTAAAAAAATACCACAGAACAAAGTAATACAAGTACATGGATCATACACCATCTGCAAATTGTACAATGGTGTTTATCTCATACAGTACAAAACATGCCCAGAAGGATGCTACCGTATGTTGAAAAACACAACAAAAAAATAAACAAATAAAAAACTGAACCAGGATGAATCTCCACTAGCACACTGGGAGGGCTTAAGCCCAAGGTTCAATGTGGGGGAATAGCTCCTCCCATATCCCATTCAAAAATCCACCTCTTCAAGCAGTCCATGCTTTGCGCGTTCGGAAACGTTTGGCATTTCTGCGTTTTTGCGCTCTGCGCTCCTGTGTGGTGTGTGGTGTGTGGTGTGTGCCTGTGCTTTGTCTGTCTTTATTGCTGCTTAACTTTTTTTTTTCTGCTCTGCATTCCCATTTTCTCCTGCTGCTTACCTCACCCTCTCCCCTCTTGTTTGTCTCGCTCATTTGTCTTCCCCTCCCAGCGTTTCTCTTAGTGGCCGCCCCCCCATTCCCTGCCCTCCCCTTTTGTTAGTACTCGTTTCTCTTTCCTCTGTTTTCTTACTTTTTTGTCTTTCTTTTCTAGTGGGGCTCTCTGAAACACCAGTCCGCTTTTAACACACATAACCAGTAATTCCACCTGTGCTGCTATCGCTTTAGTTTTGTCTACCCTTTATAAAAGGAGCTCCAGCTTCAAACACAAAACTCCATCCTCGTTTCAACTCCTAAGTCTCTATACCTGCACATTCAGTTTCTGCTTAGCAAGTAAAACAATAACACTGGTCTGTTGCCTCAGTACCGAGCTTTAAACTGAATTCCTTCTGGTCTGATATTCTCTCTCTGGCTAACCACTATCCTACACCAGCATCAAACTACCGCCAATTGCCACACTGACCTCTCTCCTCGTTGACTCCTGCTTCTGGTACAGCCACCACTTCTTCCTTCTGACACAGTGTTTCATTGTTTCCTCCTCATTTCTCCTATTCACCAGTTAACTTTTATTTCTTTCACAGATACAGGAAGCTCATTAAATCCATCAGAGCTCAAGGGATCTCCCTCAGCAAAGTCAACACTTCCGGGTTGTGAGTGTTCTCAGTGCTCATAAAGAGGCACTGCAGATGTACTAACCATAGGCGTCTGTGTACCACACATAGAACTCTCATAAATTGCACAGCGTGGTGAGCCTCTACTATTTCATACTCCTTCCATCCTACTCATTTATCTCTCAGATCATTATTTCCATTTCATTTATACACTCCAGCCCATTTTATTGTTTCCAGTACCTCATCACTTCTGTTTTCCTTCGTATTAAAACGTTTGCTTTTCTAATCAAATCCTTTCAAGATTTTCTATGCCATTCAATAATCATACTTCTTCTTTCATTTCAGTACCACAGCTCCTGCTGTTCTGTCTCACTCAGCACACTCCAGTAACCTCACAGCTTCCATCCCTAACTCTACCTAGCAGCTATTGAGTGCAGGTAGGCTTGTCCTGTCTACCGAGGATAGGAGTCCTGTTCCATCAGTATTCAACCATATCATTATTCTACTAGTCTCCAACCTTAATTCTACCTAGAGGTATTAAGTGAAGATGAACTTGCCCTGTCTGCTGAAGATGGGAGCCTGAGTCATTCAGCTCAGCCTATTTATTTCACTTCTACAGTCTCTGTCCATAACTCATACCTTGGCAGTATTTGAGTGCAGGTAGCATTGCCACATCTACCAGGGATGGGAGTCCTGTTTCATCTATTCCACCCCTGCTATCATCCATATCCAACTATTCCAGATGTACAGAGTCTCCTTCCCTACCGCATACCTGCAGTGGTATTGAGAATTGGTGGACTATCCATAGTTACCGGGATTGAGAGTTCATCTCTTTCCATCAGCCATTCTACCCATCACTGATATGTCTCCAGTCGATATTGAAGTATCGACTTGCGCTTGCCAAGTCCATCTGGGATAGAAGTGTTTTCATCATGCTGTTTTCTTTTTTTATACTTCATTTTTATTGTTTTTAAATTTTAAATTCATACATTTAGATACACATTCCAAATAAATAACTGAAAAAATAACATTTCCCTTAATATTTTATGCTCTCTGATGTACAAGGCATGTCCAGACCATATCATAAGGGGGAAGAGAAAAATCAAATTAATCTTAACCTCTTTATATAGCAGGTTAGTACTGTTACCCCATAACATGCTCCATGTTCAAAAAGTTATACTTGTGCTCCTTCAAGGAATCCTGCAACTGTTTCTGCTGCTGTCCTGACATCTTAGCTCTTGCCAACAGCACTTGCCCCCTAGCTGTCCCCCGGACCCCTCCATCTGCAACTCCTTCTGCAATTCCTTCCTTCTCCTTGTTTCTCATTATGAACCCTAATGTAAAGATTGTATATAGTTGTACATATTATCACTGTATGCATTACATTATACTGTCTTTTTGTATTAGCTACTTAACCCCTTGTTTGTTTACCATTATACCGGTTACTGTAGCCTTCCTTTGTTGTGCATCTGTATTATTACTGTTCACGAGTATATGTCCGGGTCCACCTTGCAAATGAATTCGCTCAATGGTGCTTCGCCTGGTAAAATAAAGACTTGATTGATTTATTGATTGATTGATAACTTAAGAATATTACTATTCTGTATTCAGACATATGGTAATACCTTGAATAGAAAATTAACCCACTGGACACCCAAAATTATAAGTAAAATAAAGTGAAATAATTAAGATAGTGTTGCTTAGTTATTAAGCTTACAATGCAGTCATCAATTTTTTATTACTTGACATATATATATATATATATACATATATATACCCAAAAAATACTGTATTCAACAAAATTAGTTTTAGTAAATGTTTAAACTATTTATAGTCAGTTTAACTCATTTTATTACTGCTTTTTCACCCTAAAGTTACTGTTTAAAGGTTCATCATTTCTTCTTCAGACAAAGTTGGTGAATTAGGTTCTGTGTCTCTCTGAGTATCTTCATATTGTTTCCTAATGAATTCAGAGACCTGATCCACATAAAAGAAGATCCTGTGTCCCCTTATGTTTAATTTTTAACCTTGCAGGGGCCAACAGTTGAAATTCTGATCCCAACTTGAGTATTTGCTGTTGGTAAGCCAGGAATTGTTTGCATCTTTGTTGAGTCACATATGACTGGTGTGTACTGAAAATTTGTAGGACTTGTATATTAATGGAGCTTTCAGTCTTGCTAATCTGGTGATCAGTTTCCAATCTGTATCAAAAGCAAATGTGACCAGAATTGTGCTCTTTTATTGCTTAACTTGCTGCTCCATCTCCTGATTAACTTGCTTAACCCCTCATTTTACCTGGAATCTGTATGCTCTGGTAATGAATGGTAAATTATCTTGCACCAAATCAAAAACAGTCACCAAAATATCTTTAACAAGGTCCCTTATATTTCCAAATTCAGGGCCAGATATTCAAAACTTTGCCCCGGGGCTAAAGTAACACTGCCTGGCGGGTAAACTTAGCCCACAGCATAAAGCAAGCTATATTCAAAAGAAATAGCCCGGGTCAAACCGCTTCTGAATATAGCATGGAAATGAGCCCGGGCAAACTGGGCTGGGAGTGCAGGGCAAACTTAGCCCTGGAATAAGACAGCTCTGAATATACCAACCAGGAAGTGCAAACCATAACAGCAACACTGTGCACAGTGACGTGAAGGTAGGTAGAGGTGAACTATGTGGCCTATGTGTGTACCAGCAAATGTGTGGACCCAGTACAGCTGCAGGCAGCAGCGCATGTGAAAGTACAATGTTCAAAACTGTATAATATTCCCCAAACTGTTTGCGCAGTGCTAACATGTTTGCACGGGTTTAGCACAGGGCTAAACTGTTAGCCTGGTGCAAACACGTTTGCCCGGCGCTAAACTTTGCCATATTCAAAAGTGACATGCAAAAGAGCCTACTTAGGTAGTCTCTGGGAAAACAGCCAGATTAGCATCTCATTATGCCCTGATTTGCATGCAGTTTGTACCGGGCTAATGGTTTAGCCCTGCACTAAACTCGCTCAAATGTGTTAGCGCTGCTCAAACAGTTCAGAGAATATTATACAGTTTTGAACACTGTACTTTCACATGTGCTGCTGCCTGCAGTTGTACTGGGACAACACAGCATAGGCACAGATGGTGGTGGTGCTGCATGCAACTGTCACACTGTAGGTCATGCTACAGTACACAGCAGACACTGCAGTAGCAAGGGGGCCAGTAGTGTGTGGACACAGCACTGCCTATGGTGTGTAGGGCAGTGCTGATGACTGCACTATACACAGTGACAGGCCCAACATGCAGGAATTTACTGACAGTGGACATTACTGTTGCGCTGTTGTGAGACCCACAGATGCCGCACCTCTGGCATGGGATGCTCACAGTGACATATACATGTCTGGCTTTGTGTGCTGTGGCAGTTGTACAGCTGTATGGTATGTGGCTGGGAGGGGCATATATTATCAGAAAGGCACACTGGTGTTGGGGTATTCCCAATACTGGCCCATGTGCACTGCATGATGTGGCCCAGCCTTGTGGCCACACCTGGTCTGTGGCACAGCCTGGCCACCCATACACTCTCCCCTCAACATCCTCCATGCCCACAGTGCTACATGTGTATGCTGGCATCTGCTGGTATCCACAGAAGAGTGGTCCACTGGTGTGTTCTGTATGACCACACTGCCATGCTGTCCACTGGTGGCAGGGTCACCACTTACTGCCTGGCATGGCTGGGACTGGTGGCAGATGATGGCATCATTGTGATGCCATCAGTGAGCAGCATGTTTCCTCTATGTCTGGCTTTGTCTATGTGTCATATTTATTTGTTAGAGTATCGAAAAGCTGTGCAAAAGCCGAGCAAACACTGTGCAAAGCCATAATGTCGTGCAAAGCTGATTGCCCAGGGTTAAGACTACCTTTTCCTGGGTGATAAAGTGCACCATTCTAAGTGTCATGCTAAGTCACGCAAAACCACTTTGCGTGGTGCTAGTCACTGAATATAGCATTGCACCTGTATTCATGTACACACCCAATCAGTTTGCCCCTTGCATACATTATGATTTTGCCTGGCACTAATGCAGTTTGAGTGTGCTATTTGGCCTTTTGAATATAGCAAACCTGTGCTAATCCTGCACTAAACCTGCACAAACAGTTTTTGCCCAGCGCAACGTTTTGAATATCTGGTCCCCAGAATCCAGTAACACTGGCAAACCAATAAATTGGAGATTCTTGTACCTCAGTTGATTTTCCAGTAGTTCAATTTTCCTAGATAAAGCAATATTGTCTCACAATAGATTGTTGGTGGTGGCTTCAACTCATGTAACTTTATTTGTTGCTTTCTCAACATCTTTATTTATATTTTCCAACTGTTTTGAAATTACCTCATTTCTCTCCCTAATTTGCTTGGCATCTTGTTGTAAAAAATCCACTTTTTGAGAGAGTGCTTGGAACTTTAAATCAAACGCTTGAGTCCATGATAATAATTTTTCAAGAGCCTCTCCTAAGGAGTCAATTGAATGTTGACCCTTAGCCATTTGAGTACGCTCTGCTGACGGTTTGTCGGTAGCCAATTTTAGATTTTCAACATCTAAGCATTTTCAGTAGACTCAATTGTAAGTTCTGACACTTTTACCTCACTCTTCTTTACCTCTGCCTCTTTCATGCTCTGTTTAACCAAAAGCTGCTTAGTCAGTGATGGGAGCTTTTTTATTAATTTCAGTTCTGTTGTTTGTGCAGGTAAGTCGTATACATCTACCTTGTTGAAAATGGGAATTGGGGTATTCTGGGCTGCTGAGTGCCCTGATTCCTTCTGCCGCACTTGTAAGCTCCTATTTGTAGCTGTTTGTTGTGCCGTTAAATATAATTTTTCAGGTTTCAGTGTCTCAGCTTTTGGCATTCCAACGTTAGAACTAGGGGTTCCTGCTCCGGCTCTCCCTTCGCCATCCAAGCCAATTTCCAGTCTGTAACGTTTTTCTAGAGGTCTGATTTTGGGATACTTATACACCTCAGATGAAGCAGATAAGGATTTGAGTTTTCTTTTATCTCCCATGTGTAAAAACCAATGTCAGCTTCAGTTTTTATTTTCAGACCTCACTACGGAACTCACTCATGGAGCAGCTACCTGTGGCCATATCTTAGCTCCTCCCCCTCTGCACTCATCATGCTGTTTTCTTCCAATTTCTGTCCTCCTAATTTTATCATCTCTATTCTGTAGGGTCCACTGACTGACATGGCTTCTCCTACTCCACCGGACATCACACCTCCTCAATTCAAAGTTAATTCTCTTCAGTTTCCTTGACCTCCTTCTCTTATGGCCCGTTAGTGCACTTCATAGGCCAAACATTCTATCAAAGACTGGACCATGCCCTGCATGGTGGTCAAACTTTTTCAATAAAATATCTACTACCCAACTTCTGTCTACAAGCAAGAACTCTATGACTTATTCCTAGCCTCATTGTCTCACCCAGTTTAGAACCCCGGTCCCAGCAAACCTGTTCCTCAACCTGAATCTTAGCAGATATCTGAAATCTGAGATTTTGTAGCTCAGCTGGCATCATCTGTTTTGGATCTACAATCACACATGACTTCACTCGAGGCCTGCATTCCAGTCCAGCCTCTTCCACCTGCCAATCCTTCAATTCCTGATGCTAGCCAATCTACAAGCAATGCTCCTCCTCTTCCTCCTCCTCCTTCTCAGTATAATGTTCCTTCCATCGATATTCTGCCTCCTTTAATGGCACTGCCTCTCCTCACCTCAGGTATGTCATCCTCTCTATCTCCTTCATTCATTTCATCCATTCACCTTGTGCCGTCCACCACCGCAAGGACATTCTTGATGGAAAATATGACAGTTTAGTCTCTCTTCTCATGACATCATGGACAATATAATTGTTTCTTGTGGTGACGTATCAGTAATATTGAAATGTAAAGATCTCTGCCTCCTTCACAAGATGATGGTGTCTGAATTTGTCTGAGTTTTAGCCACTTCCGCGACATCATTTGTTCAGAATTTCCTGCACAAAGTGAAGAATTGGACACTTATTTATGCTTTTTGGTCGGCTTAAGCATGCGCTATGGTGGAACTCAGTTTTATGATTATCATAGACGTTTTTTAGCCAAAGCTGCAGCTGCCTTGGCCCAATATAATACTAAATTGAACTGGGCAATACTGGATAATGAACTCTTCTGTCATCACTTTGCTGGTCAATGTGCCTATTCCTGTTTCCTTTGTGGCTCATTCAGTCATTTTGCTCCCCTTTGTCCACTAACAGTGACTCCTTCCTCTTCCTTTACCTATCCAACTAGGATAACTCAACCATTGAGCTCACCTTATACGTCACTCTCAGGATTAACTGGCACAATCTCCAACCCTCGTGCTCACCTGGATGTGCACGGGCGTCCCATTAAGACTGTTCGGGGTAAATCCATCTGCAATAACTTCAATGAAAGGGGTTGCTCCACTACCAGCTGCTCATTTATACATTTCTACAGTTCCTGTGGCAAGGCTCATGCACACTATATTTGCCTGAAAGCTTCCAAACCTACCCAATGACAGACAGTTCATCCTTCTACTCCAGTCCATGTACAGGCCCTGGCTAAGCTCTTGGTTTCTCATCCTTCTTGTGCATTTGTGCAGCAACTCCCGCTTGGGTTCACCCATGGTTTCCACACTGGTATCGTTGTGCTTCCCACCACCTCCTTCCATTGTGGTAATCTTCAGTCCACCATTAAAGAACCCGATGTTGTTCAGCTACTACTGTCAAAGGAACTTCAAAAAGACTTCATAATGGGGCCTTTTCCATGCCTGCCATTTCCTACCTATTGCATTAATCCTGTAGGCATTGCAACCAGAAAATTGCCTAGTAAGAAGTGTCTAAAAAAAAAAAAAAAAATCATTGCTCTATCCGCTCGTCGATACTCCTCCTTGCCTAGTATTAATTCCCTGATTCCTGCTGATCAGTATTCTCGTCATATGCAGGTATTGATGATGATGTCACAATCAAAAGGTTTCAGCCCTTGCTCCTGGCTCTCCAAGGTTAATATAATGGATGCCTTTAAACTATTGCCCATTCATCCACCCTTCTGGCACTTGTATGGTATGTTTTGAGACAACCGTTATTACTTTGCTGTCCATCTTACATTTGTCTGCTTCTGCAGTCCCAGACTCTTTGACATGTTTGCCAAAGTACTTTTGTGGGCATTACTTAACGTCTGTCATCCACCAGCTGTTGTCCATTTACTCGATGACTTTCTTCTGATTGATGCACTCAATTTCCCTCCAGCAGCTGGTATTTCTGCTCTTGTCCAGCTCTTCCTTGAATTGTCAGTTCCTTTGGCTGCAGAGAAAACAGTAGCACCGGCAACATCCCTAGAACTCCTGGGCATAATCTTGGACACTGATCACATGGAAGCCCATTTACCTCTTGACAAACTGTATAGGATTTAAGAATTAGAGAAGTCCTTTTTGACTAGATCCTCCTTTACAAAGCATGAACTCCTTTTTCTTCTGGGATACCTCAGTTTCGCTATGTGAATAATTTCGCAAGGTCACTCCTTCATTTCTTACCTCTTGACTCAAGCTTCATCAGTTTCTGAATTGCATCACCATATCCAAATCACAGCTGCAGCAAAATCTGACGATTCGGAGGAAACGTGAGGAAGAATTTTTTCACAGAACGGGTGGTGGACAAGTGGAACACCCTGCCTGAGGAAGTGGTGGGGGCTGAAACAATCACAGGATTTAAGAATGCATGGGATAAACATAAAGGAATTCTGGAGGTCAGGGGTAAGGGGCAACAGAGTTCTAGGAAAACATAAACTGAAGTTACAAACTCAAATGGGCAGACTAGGTGGGCCATAGGCCCTTATCTGCCGACACTGTCTATGTATCTATGTATCCATGTGGTCCCTATTTCTAGCTAGATGGAATGGCTGTTCGATGTTCCACAAGGACCCCTCTTCAGACTTGTATGCCAGAATATATACTGATGCTTCCCTGACTTATGGTCATTCCATAGCCTCTGGATATTCCATCACTCCAAGACTTTTCCTCTACACCTCTTCTAGTTGAGATATGCCCAATAGTTGCAGCCACATTCCTCTGGAGTCACCACTGGTCCCTTCAATCAGTATCCATATTTTCTGATAACCAAACAACTGTGGGTCTCATCAACAAATGATGATCCTCATCCCATTCCATCATGCTGTTCATGTAGAGGTTAACCTGGCTATCACTTATTCATAATTTTACAATGAACTGTTTTCACATTCTGGGCTTTGCAAACAAAGCAGCTGATGCTTTATCTTGATTTCAGTTTAAGATATTCATTGCCTCCATCCCTCGGCAGATCCAGTAATGACTCCTCCACCTTCCTTCAGTGACCTAATAATAATAATAAAGTGTTATCGTCAGCAAGCTACCTCCATCATGTGGGTTACTCTAGTGCCGTTCACTAGAGATACTTATACAAAGGCATGGAAAGTGTACTCTTCCTTTTGTGCATTGCAATCCTACCATTCTAATTCCATTTCTGTGGACCTTGTTTTAGCATTTCTGTCATATTGCATCAAACGTTGTGCTCATCCTATGGAACTATTAAGCAATATCTATTACCTAGACAACCTCAGCACAATATCCCTAATTCCCGGTTATCCCACCCTACTCCCTGTAACCACTCTTACCCTTACATCACTCTCTCCCCCCACCCACCATTAAACAATGCCTATCTGGGCAGCTACTTCCTCACTTCACATCCTTACAGACTCACCGTCCTTCTTCCAGCTACTTCCCCATCAATTTCACTCTCCTCCACCTCCTGCTGGACAACACCCACTTGGGCTGCTACAACCCCCTATTATCTGCACTTATCAACTTATTGATGTCCTGTGCCTCATAACAATGGAACTTTTATGAAGCATGTAGCCTAATTCCTACACTTGTTGTACCTCACTGTTTTCTTTGTTTCACTTGTTTATTGTACCTTTGTTACTACCTTCTTATTGTAACAATGTTTATTATTGCCCTTTGTACTTGTATTGTTCTCACTTGACTTGGAACCTTCGTAAAGGAGCTTCTCTGTTTAAAGGTTGTAACACGAAACTGAAATAAATAAATAAATCTATTTGGGATACAGCTGTTTTCCTCACAATCTGCTCCATCCTTGCCATCTCTATTTTCTAACCCATGAGTCAAACTTCTTCTATGGGGTTTTCAAAGAATGTCCATTGCAGATATGCCCCACCATCTTCCCATAGATGGATCCATAATGAGATGTACATTGGATTTATTGGACTTGGGGCCATTCAAATCTATCTCCACCCTTATGGTTGCATCTGCTATTAGTTTAACTTTCTACGGATTCCTTCATCCAGTTGAATTCATCGTGCCATCATCCTGCTTTACCAACTTTCTTAAAATTAACAATCTGCAGAAAAAAGCTGACCATTATATTTTGGCATTACCTTCATCAAAAACTGACAGACTGCATACAGGAGTCTTTATAACCTATTACCCTTCATTGAACGCCTGGTGCCCAGCAGCTTGACTAGGAAAGCTTATGCTCTTCCACGCAAATTCAAATCTATCATCTCCCCTGTTAACTTTGGACAATTAATCACCCATGACTACAAAATGGTTCATAGATCATATAAGAACTCTTCTTCAAAGGCTCTGACTTAATCCATATTCATACTCAGGTCACACATTCCGGATTGGAGCAGCTACTTCAGCATTGAGAAATAATATTTCAGTTCACATCATCAACAGACTTGAAAGATGGAAATCATCGGCCTTTGAATCTTACATCCCAAACCTAGACACAGAACTCAGACAAGCATTTTCAATTATTGCCTTATAGTTTGCCCAGAGGACGGACAGATCAGTAGACATGGGTCCTCAGAGGTCCCCCCCAAGGTTTTTTTTCCCTTATCTGAGTGCTTTTGGTCATACTCTCTGTTAGATGGAGGAGGTAATCTTTTTTGGGCCCTCTATTCCCTACAGCTGCCCAGCTTAAAATCTACCAAGGGTGGGACTAGAGAAAGGCTAAACTTTCATAAAGTATACATAAGCACTACATATTCACCAAACACTGAATGGGAGGGCTTAAGCCTGAGGTTCAATGTGGGGGAATAGCTCCTCCCATATCCCATTCAAAAAGCCACCACTTCAAGCAGCCCAGTGCTTAGCATGTTTAGAAACAACCACCATCCTCCTCCTCCAGGACTCTGCTCACCCTTGATGCTGGGCCCTCTATTCCCTACAGTTACCCAGCTTAAAATCTACCAAGGGTGGGAATAGAGAAAGGCTAAAAGTTCATAAAGTATACATAAGCACTACATATTCACCAAACACTGAATGGGAGGGGTTAAGCCTGAGGTTCAATGTGGGGGAATAGCTCCTCCCATATCCCATTCAAAAATCCACCTCTTCAAGCAGCGCAGTGCTTAGCATGTTCAGAAACATCCACCATCCTCCACATCCTCCTCTGGGACACTGCTCACCCTTGATGCTGGGCCCTCTATTCCCAACAACTACCCAGCTTAAAATCTACCAAGGGTAGGAATAGAGAAAGATAAAAAGCTCATAAGTATGCATAAGCACTACATATTCACCAAACACTGAACATAAAGTTCATGGTACAATCCCGAGGTCCTGTGACCCTTTATTCATACATCAGATAACAATCCATTTGCTATGTTCACTTCTCTGTAAAACAGGGGGCCTCAATTTTCAAAAGAGCCCTTAGAGTGCCACAAGATGTGACAAATGGCAGGTTGTTTTGAAGCCCAGTGTGCCGGGGACCTTTCGCCTGATTTTGGTACTGGAGTGGTCCCTGTGCCAAACTCCCCACAGTCATCGCAACTGCTGCCATGTGTCAAATAAATAGTGCACGGGAGGAGTTTGACAGAGGCTGTCAACATCTTGTTAAATAATTTATTTTATTTATTTATTTAGCTTTTGTTGACCGGGTAAGTGCACTAGACAAATCCTGCCTATTTTCAGGCACGACCCGGGGGAGGGGGATACAGATGAATGCCAACTGACCTTGAACCAGATTAAGCTGTTGGTGGTATTTTCAGTGAATGAGGGAAATTTGGCCAGGACACCGGGGAAATTCCCCTACTCTTTTCGATAAGTGCCATGGGATCTTTAACATCCACCTGAACTACCACCAATCCAGGCAGATGGGACCTCGGTTTAACGTCTCATCCGAAAGACGGATAATGGAAATAATGTAAAACACATTATAGCCTTTTGGGACCACATTAAAAACTCTTGTTGGGATTGAAGCATTTTACCAGATGTCATTGTAAGAAATGCATTTTTTTAAATGTTGAGTCCTGTAAATGATTCAGTCATAGAGGATAATGTATGGTCCTCTATCTTTAACCAGTCAGTTAACAGTCGAGAGGTTGCCAGGGCGACCATGTAAACCTCGAGAGCGAAGCTCGAGAGGTTTACGTTGCCATGGCAACCTCAAGATGGTTAAAATTGACCGGTTGCCGATAGAGGGACCATACATTATTTTTTATAGTGTATGGTCCCACCTCAAAAGGCTGCTTACTTTTCCATAAGTAGTCACCGCCGCAGCCCTTCAGTCCTTCCCTGACCGCTGCTGTTCGCGCGTCGGTTTCCCGTCAAAAAAAAAGTGCGCACATGCGCAGACCACTCGCTGTTGTTAACCTATCGATGTGACGTAGGATCGATAGGTTAACAACATATCTACGTCACATCGATAGGTTAACAACCTTAGGAAATGATGATTTCCTAAGGTTAACAGCGTTCTACCATACATTATAACATATTTAATGGATAACTTACAGCATCCATGTACTGTATATGTGTACTACTGCAGCATCAAAACACTCTAATGTACTGTTCAGCTCATTGTTCCCTTGAGAGATAACATTGATAGAATATTGATTGGGTTTCCTGAGCCCCCCAGCAACCAGCAGCCAAAATGTCTTACTATTCTTTGCCATTACTGGTTCCCTTAGTTCTGACCATGCTTCTAGAATATGTGGTTCCCTTTTCTTTTTTACGAGCTGTTTATATTCATCTCTAAACTCATTTACTGCTTTTAATTCCTGGGGAGTAGAGTACATCTGATTAGCCCTCACAGTAATGTATTAAAGTTTGTTTTTTCATTTACACACTCTTGGCCAAACCAAGAATCTTTCTTTCATTAAGGTGTGTGTTTTGATTCATATTTCCCATTAAATCTGAAAGCATAAGAACATATCCGTTCTAGGCAATGACCCTCAGTAATTACTAACAATAAATTAAAATAGCCATGTGGGCAGTAAATGTCACTCTTGCAGTAACTATGCTGGTGAAAGAGGTGCTGGTAGGGGACCATGGCACGGGGTTATAATGTCACAAGACATTATGCCACATGGTAAAACTTCCGTGTGACATGTCTTTTTTTTTTGCAGGGCAGCTTTGCCCCCCCCCCATTATCAGGGGCTACACCCTCACCCCCCTAATAAGGATTCTTAACTCGAAGTTTGACTCAGAATTGCACAAAACCTGAAAAATACAAGTTTCTGGGACCGGGAATCAACCCAGGTCCCAGAAGCAGCACCTAGATTCCTTTTCAGCAGTGGCTCAGTCCACTGAGCCACAGCAGCTGCTCAACAGACCCCCTCCCAACAGAGGTCTTATTCTCTGCCTGGGATAGTGAGTGGTGCAATACTGCATACAGCAGTATTAGCAGTATTGCACCATTTGCTTTCTACTACGCTATTATTATTCGGGAAGTTATTTAATTACCACGCTATTAAGCGTATGACATTATGACCCAGTAGGGAGGACCATGGGGACTGACTCCAACTACCATCCCATAGAGGGGTACTACTGATTGCCCACAGACAGGTAGGGAGTTATATGTACCAGATCCCCCATCTTACAGATATGCTTCTGAGGGGCACTTTATGGTGCCAGTGGATGTACCCTGTCAGATCATCTGGCACATCAGTGAGCCACATAGTGGCATGCAGCACCTTGACAGGTGACCATTATAGCAGGCATAGTAGGTGTCAGGTGCCAGTGACCTGGAAGGGCAGCTGGCCTGTCACCCATGTCCCCCAGACACTGCCAAGGGCAACATGCCAGTGGTAACCATAGCTGTCACTGGCACATCAGGTTGTACCATGGCCACCACTATGCCATGCCACTGTGATTGATTGGCAAAAACATGCTATGAGGCCACCCAGATGCTCCACAACCTCCATTTCCAATGCACCTGTCCATGCACTCCTTAGGCTTGGGTTTGCCAGGGCATCCCACTGCACCAGGTGAGCATGAAAGCACCTCCCATACAGCATTGACAGATGGCTAGCATGCAGGCTGTTAGACAAGCTCTGGCTGCTCTAACCACCAGCAGGACCGGTGCCCATGGAGGGGCTTCCAGAATCCCACATTAGGGGATGCTGCAGTGCCATTGTGGTGCAAGCCCCCTTCCATCATGGTGCACCCTTAGTTCTAATGCAGGGCCAGTATGGTGCAAGAGCACCAGGTTTCACTGCAGCCTGTAAACAAAAATAGGGACTGCCTAAAGTTTTGGTGCAGGTTGCCCCCTTGTATCACTTCTGTTGGATACAAGCACCATGCATCATTTTCAGGGCTTTGAAAACTGAGTCCTGGTACTTTACAAGAATTGATCACAAATAGCCCCTGCATCTTTTCTTATGGCATCATAGCAAAGCAAGACCCTCTGAAGACCTGGAACATACAGTATGTTCACTCTGTCCCACTCCATTACACATAACTGATCTTCCTAGTAGGCAATTCGGTTGTCCTTCAGAACGTGGGACTATCAGACTGTCACTCTCTTTTGATTGATTTGTTATTGCTGTGCTCAATATCACTTTGAGTCATCCCTTGTGGGAACAAATCTGCTAAAGCTGACAAAGCATACCTGTAATCCCCTCTGACCCCCATTTTGCCAGGACACTCTGGGCCTTCTGTTGCAACAGAGGTGGCCAGCCAGGGTTCTGTCAATTGTTGATCAGAGGGAGCATGAGTATACAAACCAGAAGGGGAAACACTATATTAACACACAAAGTTCGTTTACTGAATGTTCAGTTTTGACTGGCAGGTCAAGCAGCAGGCTTTATTCTTCCATCTACGTCATGTAACTGCTACCACCTGCCACCATTTGTCAGGGGGCACAACACCGCTGGAGTTGATAGTATGACTTATTGCAGACATAGCAGTCTTATGCAATGAGTACAGCCCAAAATGACAACACAGTCTATCATTATCACACAGTGTCTGGGTTAAAAGCACTCTGGTGGAGTCCCCTGGAATACTGGAGACTACTGGTGCGCCAGAACCTCTTAATTTGGCAGCTCCTTTTGTCAAATAACAAGTCAATTATGTCTTACGGCATGGCTTTACCTCAACAAATTTCACCATCTCAGTAGGTTATACAAAGTTTCTACTGCTTTCACAAATTTCGGCTTCTATAACAGAGGGCGATGAGTGCCTGAGTGGTACTTACAACTCATCCAACATCTAGAATGGCCCTCCCATCAGAAGAAGCCAAAATGATGGCCATCACTGCATCTTCCTATCCTGGTGGATGGTCTACATAAGAGTAACTGGTACTGGCACTCCAGGCTAGGACTTTGTCACTCCCAATAAGCATTACCAGCCGATCAACTTTGCAACTCCCACCTTCATCTCCGCATACATATCCTGCTTATGGGCATGCTTAAATAAACATCGTAACCACTTTTAATTGCAATCCTCAGAAAAACTACTAAGAAAAATGAGTCACAGAAAGGAGCCAAGAGCAGACACACTTAATTATTTATTAAAAAAATAAAATAAATAAATAGCCAAACAGACAGCAGTGCCAGGAGCACCAATGCTTCAAATCACACTGTTTCTTCATCTGGGGGCACGTGGCACTCTTCCCATTGGACAGAGGTGCAGTACCAAAATGGACTGTTATTTATTTGAACAAGGGAATATGCAACAGAAAATCCAAGGGATTTACTGATTAACCAGATAGGTCACAAAGGCACCAGTGGGTACTGAAGAGCACCAACAGTTACACAATACATTTAACATACTGTAGGTGAAGCAGTTGGGGTTGTGATACTTTGCAAGCAGTGATCTATACCACCAACTCTCTCCCATGCAAGAGTCCAGGCTATAGCCCAGGTACACCTGCATGGCCATGTCCCACCATACCATCACACTTCCCTCCCTCACCATCTGGGTAGTGTCCCCAGCCTAGCTGTAAGGCATCCAGTATCTTGGGATCATGCTTTCTGGGACTTCACATGATGCCTGCATCATTGTAGGCTCTCCTACCATATTGTGATGCATGCTGTATCTTTGTATGCCTCTTTCTTGGCACATGCACCTTCCTGATATCTCCTCTAATCTTGATCTCCCCTGGAGACTTTGGAGGACTGTCTTTAGGCCAGTCGGTCTTCAGGGTGCTCCCGTTGAGGGGGAACCTCCATACTCCACACACTCTCCCAGTGGTCCCACAACATACTGTTTGGAATTAAAGACAATATCCTAGAAATAAAGGTCCCACTCTTGAGGTCAGTTTGGACCTCAATGGGCAGCCAATCACCTGGCTTCTGTCAGCTATCACGGGATCCATGCATCTCCTGACTTCCACACATCTCTTGACTTAAGTTCCTGTCCTACATCTGGCACACACTTTTATACAGCAAACTCCTCCCACTCTCATTCTCATTGGAATTTGGCACTGAGCTGGGCCACTCTCAAAGCATAAGGGAGAACAACTACCGCTCCCTATCTGGGGGAGGGCATTATTGCATAAACATAGCTAGTAAATAGTAGACAAAGTCTTGCTAGCATAAATTGACAGTACTCTGGGATGGCTTACTGGTACAGGGGTAGCACACTGCATGGTCAGCTGGACAGTCAAGGATAGAATTTATGTTAGGCTTGGGTTTCCCCTCTGGGCCTTGAAGGGATGGGTGCATCATGGAGGTTCTTCACTCCCTATGGAGGCCAGGAACCACCTGGTACTTAAACATCTCCTGCCTTTTGATCATGGAATGCCAATGGCATTGGTTGCTAAGGCAAATACTTGAAAGCACCACCTCCAGACCTGAGGTAAAGTTGTGGCTTCAGCAGTCCTGACAATTGGTGGTGGTGGTGGTGGTGGTGGGGTACAAAAGAAAGGTGGAAAGGGTCCTCTGGTCTACAAAAACAAAAAAGCTTCCAACTACCCTTGCCAGTTGAGTCAGCTGAAATACCACACAACCAGCAGTCAACTCAGCTTTCGGAAATGGTGTTTTTCCTCATGCAAGGGACTTCCACTCTGCAGCAATTTGCAAATCTTGGTAGTTTGTGCTCTGTTAAAAACAGTGTAACAGGGCCCTTAGGACATTACTCCCTATATCAAGGAAGCCAGCAAAGGATTGTTTCTAGGTGAAAACCGCGTTTCAATAAGAGCGTGGTCAGAATTCGCGTAGGGACAAGAGCATCAGACGTAACAGGGCTGAGCAAAAACATTGACTGCAGAGACAGCGCTGCAACTGGAGGTGCATAGATGTTTGTGGGTGGGTGGGCAGACTTCATTGTTGCAATTGAACTCTGTGTCGCAAGCAAGTCAAGTGGGAGGGAGAAAGGCAAGTCAGGTGGGAGAAAGAAATTCGGGTGGGTGAATGGGTCTTCTCCACCCCCCTGCACCCCCCAATGGAAGCAATTCGCAAAGCAGAATTTTGTAACTTCGCCGGAACTTCTCTGGTGAAGTGAAACTTCCCAACATCTCTCAGCGGGAGGAAGTACATGTTAGAGTTTTTATGCAGCAAGCTCTGTTCTTTTGTTTGGGTTCCAGGAGAAAAGTGCTATCCACAAACCAACACCGATTTCTCACATGATATTTGGCAGGCTTTGCCCCACGCACCCTCCAGAACTTAAATATAGAAACATAAACTTTGACAGCAGACAAGGACCGCTTGGCTCACCTAGTCTGCCCATTCCCCTACCTACTGTATAAGCTGCAGATCCAAGTTAACCAACAGCCTATTTCTTCCTACCCCCCCAACAAGAATTGCCTTATGTCTGTCCCATGCATGCTTAAATTCCCCCACTGTTTTTGACCTCAAGACCTCCTCAGGAAGACTGTTCCATGTTTCCACCACCCTGTCTGTGAAAAAATACTTCCTCACATTTCCCCTGAGCCCCTTCCCCCATCTTTAAATTGTATCCCCTTGTTCCTGCACATTTCTTTTTCTGAAAGATGCTACCCTCTTGGACTTTGTTGATTCCCTTGAGATACTTAAAAGTTTCTATCATGTCCCCCCTTCCCTCCTTTCCTCAAGGGTATACATGTTAAGCTCCTTTAGTCTCTTTTCGCACGGCTTCTGTTGCAGATCCTACACCATTTTAGTTGCCCTCCTCTGGATTGATTCCATTCTGTCTATTTCCTTGTGGAGATGGGGACTCCAGAACTACGCACAGTACTCCAGATGGGGTCTCACCAACTGTCTGTACAGAAAGATAACAACTTCCTGTTTTCTACTGGTGATACCTCTCCCTATATATCCCAGTATCCCCCTAGCCCTCCCTACTGCCTTCTCACATTGCTTGCTAACCTTTAAGTCATTTGATATGACTATGCCCAGGTCCCTTTCCATTTTTGTTGTTGTTACTATCCCCCATTGTGTACTCTTCCCCTGGGTTTTTGTTTCCCAGGTGCATTACTTTGCACTTCTTTGCACTGAATCTAAGCTGCCATACTTCTGACCATTCCTCCAACCTTGCCAAGTCCCTTCTCATCCTTTTCACCTCCCCCCTTGTGTATCAACCCTGTTGCAGATCTTTGTGTCGTCTGCAAAGACGCATACTTTTCCTTGCAGTCCCTCTGCAATGCCACTTATAAAGACATTAAAAAGGACTGGACCCAGTACTGAACCCTGCAGTACCCCACTAGTAACCCTTCTTTCTTCAGAGTGGACTCCATTTACTATTACCTTCTGTGCCCTGTTGTCCAGCCAATGTTTTACCCAGGCTACCATCCTGGAACCCACTCCTAGGCTTGCTAATTTGCTTATTAATCTTTTGTGTGGGACTGTGTCAAATGCCTTGCTAAAGCCTAGGTAGGCCATGTCCACAGCCCCTCCCTGGTCTACTACTTTGGTTACCCAGTCAAAGAAATCGATTAGATTCATCTGACATGATCTTCCTGCTGTGAATCTATGCTGCCTTGGGTCATGTGCCCCATTGGCCTCTAGGTACTCAGATAATTCTTTCCTTCAGAAGAGATTCCATCATTTTCCCTACCACTGAGGTCAAACTGACAGGTCTGTAGTTTTCTGCCTCTGTCTTGCTCCCTCTTTTGTGAAGGGGAATCACATCCACCCCCCTCCAGTCCTCAGGTACCACACCATCCTTCCATGATTTGTTTAAAAGGATAGTCAGTGGTGTCACTAGTTCTTCCCTTAGTTCTTTTAGAATTCTGGGGTGAATCCCATCAGGAGCCATTGATTTGTCCACCTTCAGTTTTAGGAGTTCTTTTAGAACCCTTTCTTCTGTGAAAGGACTGGCATTGACCCCCCTATCCAGAGTGCTTCTATTGATTGGATTAAGTACTTCCCCCTCCTCTTCTTTTGTGAATACTGAGCAGAAGTATTCATTCAGTATCCCTGCTTTTTAAGTGTCCCTCTCTGCCCGCCCACCCCCCTTCCCTTTATTCAGCCTCACTGTCCCTCCCTTTGTCTTTCTTCGCACCCTAATATACTTATAAAAGGTTTTATCCCCCTTCTTAACTGAGTTGGCTGTCTTTTCTTCAGTTTGGGTCTTTGCTATTCCGACTGTCTTCCCCGCTTCCTTCTGCTTTAACTGGTACAGTTCTCTGTCCTGCTCCTTTTGTGTTTCCTTATACTTTCTGAATGCTACCTTTTTCTCTCTAATCTTCTTCACCACCTCTTTTGAGAACCATGGTGTTTTTTTCCTTTGTTTTGATTTATCTGCTTCACACAAAGGCTTGTTGCCTTTGTAATGACAGTTTTGATGTTTCCCCATTGTTGCTCCACCCCTCCTTCTTGCATGTTTGCTAGTGCTTTTCTGAGGCATTCTCCCATTTTGACAAAGTCAGCCCTCCTGAAGTCCAGTACCCTCACTTTTGTCTGGCTTGACTCTGCAGCTGAGTTTATTGTGAACCACACTGTTTGGTGGTCCCTTGTTCCCAGATGGCTACCCACTTCTAGATCTGAGATCCTCTCTCTGTCTCCATTTGAGCGTATCAGTTCTAAGATTGCTCCCTACTGAGTGGGTTCCAACACTAACTCCAAGTTGCACTAACCACTGAATGAACCCTATACTGGCCACACACTCAATTGTATGCTATGCTTTTTATGCTCCTGCTGTTCTGGCTTTGCAGTCTTTGATACGTAGTTATTGATACACAGTGTTGACTGGCTACAGCAAGGGTTCACTGCTACAGACACTAAGTCCTGAGCAGGAAAAGTAGCTGGGGGAAATATGTAGATGTAACCCCCAGGTGGCGCTATCCCAAGGGCTACTACCCCTGCCTGACTGACTACTGACAGGTTGAGGGGCCTAGGTCCAATGGAGAGTGCCTCCACCCAGAGGTCAGGGTTGATACTGCTTTTTCTGACTTGGTCACAGCCCTCTGGGACACTGCAATCCCACTTTCTTCCCACTAGTGGTCCATACAATATGTCGGGCGCATCTTCACAATGTACACTTACCCCCAGGACTGGTTTGGTCAGCTTGACTCTGGGGACCCCCTGTAAAGCAAGAGGATGCAATACGATAGCCACTGTACAATACTTTAACAGAAACACATGCCTTAGTCAGTTTAACTATGCTGAAACAACCAGATCTGATTTATTTAGGGGATGGTAACAAGGACATGGGGAAATCAGGTTAATTAGAGCAATCACATTAATATTCACAGTACTGTGCACAATTTCAGAGTCCCTAAATGTCACTTTCACTGGGTACCTGGGATGGGGGGGGAGGGCTAGCCAGGATCGGTGCAGCTGGTTGGGGCCCTGAGATGGAAAACACTTGCGCAATACCCAATTTGTAATCCGGAGCCGGTTGGTTCAGTTCATATAGCAAGAAAGAAAGTCAGATGAAACACTTGCAATTTAAAGGTACAGATGGCAGGGAGCTACCCTGATTTTCACTCACTAACTTTTGGCTGGACGCTGTCCCTGAGAGTGGCGTGGATTTCTGGATGCCCTTCGCACAGCAGGGGAGCAGGGTTCTGTAAGCAGGACACACTCCACACATTTATATATAGAAGAAGTTACCATACCAGGCAGCTGCTCTCAGGTCCCGATCGCACTTACTGCCAACCCGGGAGTTCGCGATGCAGCTTCACTTTCCTGACAGACCGAGCGCAATGAAGCAGTTTCTCCAGTCCTCTACAGGGTAAGGCTGGTTCTTGGCTACACAGCCCCTCCTCTCCTCTCCTCAGTCACAGTGAATTCAGTCCAAATCGCCACGGCAAACGCACCGCCTGACTTTTGGCCTCCACACACGCTTCCTGCGTGAAAACTCTGCAGCGCAGAAGCCCGAAGCTCCTTCCCCAGTCGCAGCCACAACAGATCTGCCTTCTCAGCCACCAGGCAGGGAATTACAGTCAGGCGCCACCCAATCCAATTGGTGGGCTTCAGTTGCCAGTCACTCAAAACTTCCCCCATTGGTGCGAAAAGGTGCCACAGTCCAGAACTTCACTTCCCAGAATCACCGGCTATATATCCCCCGTGGCCAGCCGGCTCCTGAGAGAGTCCTGATCCTGGTTGGTCGCTCAATACTCCATTTTAGGTGCCCCTTCCTCTTGATTGGCTCTAGTCTGCAGTTCAGATCCAAAATGGAGGGGCAAAGCACACAAAGTCCCAGCTGCAAGAAAGGCAGGTTAGATAAATTACATTTCCACTACCACTCTAACAGATCACTAGCAAACACTTACATCCCTGAATAGTGCTCACTCTGCCCACTTAGCGATGGCAGACACAGAGCAATTTGTCAGCAGCTCGAGCTGTATTCGAGCAAAGAACCTCACAGTCCCACCAGGTTCCAGTCCTGCCTGTAAGCAGACAGCTCTTAAAGAGACAGTACCAGAGGCTCTAAAAGCGCTCACAAATAGGCAGCTTAAATGCTGAACACCATCCAGGCTAGGGCCTTTAGGCAAGCTATTAGGAGACTTTTGGGAACCCCCATTTGCAGGAGGGTTACACCCTTCCTAGCCTGAAAAGCTTGACGTCAGTGTCAAGTAGATACCCCTAAATCACTTTTAGGTGGAACATGTGAACTGTCCTGCTTTTTCAAACAATCACTCAGCATATTAACCTCAGACAGATACATGTACACTGTATTATGCATTCTACTACCGATCATACAACAGTACATATATATATATATATATATATATACACACACACAAATATTTTAACTCAGATCATTACTTCCTGCACCTGAAACCTGGATAAAGGGGCCCTGTCTACCTTGGGGCTGGAAATGGCAGGGGCACCATACTCAGAGGGCAACACAAGTAATCTGGATTTATCTCCCAGGCTTAGTTTGGGCAGCAAGCTCGGGGTTACATACACTCCCTCATGAACCACATTGAGGGGTAGATCCACAGGTCTGCCCAGGGACTAGTAACTCAGCCATACTACAGGCCTCACTTCTTGACCAGTCCTTCTGGGGGGGAATGGGCACAGTTTCTGAATGGTTAGACTCAATTTCAGCACTGTCTGTACTTGCCAAGGGGGTCTTTATTGGGGCAGGGAGGCCAGAATTCAGGGCATTTTCAGCTCCATAGTTTACAATCCCCCTAGGAAGCCCCCGAGTTGCTCTGAGTAGCACTCGCGGTAAACGGCGGCACCTCCGGACGTTCCTCCGGCCACCGCCATCGCCGAGGACCCAAGCCATCTCCCTGTCGCCTCTCTGGTCCTGATCCCCGGACATAAACTCACAGGAAGCCCCCGAGTTGCTTCAAGCAGCGCTCGCATTAAACTGCGGGTGCCTCCAGCCATTTCTCCGGCCGCTGCCATCACCGAGGACCCAAGCCATCTCCCTGCTGCCTCTCTGGTCCTGATCCCCAGACAGAAACCTCACAGGTACAGCCACTCTTTCCACCAAGAGCTGTCTGCTTATGGCGGCTTTCTGATTGGTGCGTCTTTTTGCTCCGTGCCCCGGATTGGTCAGACCAGCTATACTGAGGCTTCTGATTGGCGCGCCTGCAATCCGGCTCTGAAAACTGCATCTCCCTGCTACTAGCTAATACCTTCGTGCAGAAGCTGCTGGGTTTTTTTTCCGTTTCTGAACACCTGTACGAAAATTACTATGTTTCTGCATGTTAAGTGATTGTTAGCGCTTTTACCGAAAATGTTTATTTGTTAATGCTTTCCATAGAAGTGCAGTCAAAAACGCTGTGTAGCTGGCCCTTACGGCTTTGAAAGCGAAGTGTTATTGAAGCAAAAAATGAATGTTGCTAGAAATTGCCTAATTACTAACTGTTTGCTAGAAATTGCCTAAGTACAAACTGTTTTGTGAAACTGCCCCTACATTATCTTTAAGACCTATCCAAAAAACTGCCTTAACTATCTACCCTCTTTCTAATACTTCTCGATCTCACCCTCCTCTGAATACTATCCCCTGACTACTTTCTGCTCTCACTATTTCCTCCACTGTCCATTTTCCAAACCCTCCTTGCAGCCTGTATTTCTCATCTCCCATCCACTACCCCCTCCCCCGAGCCGAAACTCTAACCTGTGCTGCTCACATCCTCACCTTGCTCCCCCTGTGACCCCTCCCTACCCTGCTCTGCATTTCTAATTTGCTTGTCTTTTGTCTCCACACTTAAGTATCCCCACCCCCCGCTGATGGTCTGCCACCAGCTATCCTGCCTTTCTGTCTCTGTTGCCTATAAATCACAGCGCTCGCTCTCTCTCTTTTCCCCTAGGAAGCCCCGAGGTTGCTCGAGCAGCGCTTCATGATGGCAGAGGCGCCTCCAGCCATTTCTCTGGCCACTGCCATATCGAGGACCCAAGCCGTCTCCCTGCCACCTCTCTGGTCCCAATCCCTGGACAGAAACTCACAGGTACAGCCGCTCTTTCCACCAAGAGCCGCCTGCTTATGGTGGCTTTCTGATTGGTGTGCCTTTTTGCTCCGTGCCCCAGATTGGTCAGACCAGCTATACTGAGGCTCCTAATTGGTGCGCCTGCAATCTGGCTCTGAAAACTGCATCTCCCTGCTACTAGCTAACCCCTTCGTCCAGAAGCTGCTGTTTTTTTTTTCTCCACCCCCACCACCCTTTCCCAGGCCTCCTTTAAATGCTCTATCTGTCCCTGCCTCCAAAGACTTGCCCCAATCCTACTCGCTTTCTCAGTCCCTCTTAGCCACTCCCTACTGCCCTGGGAAATCCATTTGCTACTAAAAGTTGCTTCTCACTGTTCCTGACATTTCCACCCTTGCCCTCTCCCTCTCCTCAAACATCTTTCAGAAACCACTGAATCTGTCTGAAATAGCTCTCCCTCTATTTTTCTCTCTCTGACCCCAGCCCACTTTCTGTCCTTATATACTACTTCCTGTGCACTGCCCCTTTGCCAAGAATTAGTTTTCTCTGTTGCCCCTACTAATTGATTCCCTTGCTCTATCCCATCTCTTTCTCCTGCATTACCTGATCACTTGCTGTTTTCTGGTCCTCTCCCCTTCCAAAGTCCTGCCCCAATCTCTCCTTGCTTTCACCATCCTCATCACCCCTACTCTTCATCAGCTTAATTTTTAATCTTGTCCCATTGTAAACAGACCAGCTGTTACATATTAACCCTACTCCTTAAAGATCCAGCTGTTGTACATCCCTCCTCTTTTTCTACTGAATCCATCTCCTAGTGCCAGGGCCGAAAACTAAAAAATGGATACTTCTTATTCTAGTCATAGCTACCCCACTTCTTTTACACCTATCTATCTGCACCATACCCCCAGATGAAACTGTTCCCCCTCAAAATCAACACCAAGATTTTACTTTCTCAAATCTACTGGTTTCACCTGCGGTTTACTATGATCCCACACCATTACTACTAAGCAAGTCTTGGATTCGCCTAGTTGCCTTTGCCCTTAAATCTAGGTCCCAGCAAATCTCTTCCCTCTCTCCTTTCTTGCATCAAAAACTGTGGTACCTCCTCATACTGGCCATTCTACTCTCTGGGGACATACAGCCAAACCATGGACCCCTAACCTCGTCAGCAGCCCCTCTCTCTAATGCCACAGGTCTACTGATAACACATCATAATATTAGGAGCCTTGAGTGAAATTTCATGGAACTTGAAGCTTGGACAGCTCTTTATCAGCCTGATATACTATGCCTCACTGAAACTTGGCTGAAACCATACACCCCAAACTCACGGTACGCTCTACCATCTTATAATCTGGTGAGAAGTGACAGATTCACCCCAAAGAGAGGGGGAGGTACAGCTATCTATTACAAAACACACTTACAGCTCTCTAAAATCAGCTCGGGCCCCATGAACCACTGAGAGGCACTTCATGCCCTCCTCACCCTTGGTGCAAAACAATTACATATAATCTGTGCTTACAATCCGCCTACCCATGGCCTAAAAGGACTGGATGAGCTTCTTGACCAAACCACCATCCTCTCCGGTAACAACGAAGTCCTTATACTAGGTGATATCAATCTAAACTGGTTGGGTAACATACACACAACAGTCCTGACTAGACTTCAGAGTTTTAACCTACATCAACTTATCGCCTTGCCTACCAGAACTGCTCCTCACTCCAACACTAGCACCCTGCTAGACTGGGTCATGACAAACCGACCTGAGAATATCTTAGACATAGGTATTCTATCTGACACCATCACAGATCACTCCCCCACTTTCTGTGTATGGGGCAAAAGTAGACCTGAACCTATGAAAACACGTTTCATTACTTTCTGCAATTTTGCAAACTTCAACTCCCAAACTTTCTCATTAGATGTAGCTTGCATTGACTGGTCCCCTCTTTTCTGCTCATCAGATATCCAGACAGCGCTAAACATCTTCCTGGAAAAATTCTTAGAACTACAAGAAATCCATTGTAAACTCGTTACACTGCGGATTAGAAACAGTCAGACGCGATGGCTAAAATCTGACCTATTAGCTAAACTAAGACAGAGGGACAAAATCTGGCTTCGCTACAAGAAAACAGGTCTTCTTGCAGACTTTAATACATACAGAGCATTAAGAAATGCTTGTAAGAAAGACATCAAACAAGCAAAAAGTACATACTGTAATAACCTGCTAACAGACTCGAGGGACCCCAAAAATTCTGGTCCCATATTAAGTTTTCCTGGGAACAAACCAGTCATCCACTCCAAATGATATGACCTAAATGGCACCCGCAACAATCCCCTCACTATTGCTACTTCTTTAACAGGCAATTTGCTGACCTCACCCAATATACCTCCACTTTCCCTACGTCGTCTTACCCCACTTCACCGACAAACTCTGCCAAGCCAACTTTCCACTTCAAGTCCATCTCAACTAGTGTGGTTCTCCAGCACCTAAGAAACATCTCGAAGCATACAGCTGTTGGATCTGATAACTTGGAACCGAAGCTCCTAAAAATGGCTGCGACCCACATAGCAGCTCCCCTTGCCAAAATCTTTACTCTCTCTCTATGTCAAAGTTCTGTCCTGGATATTTGGAAGTTGGCAAGAATTACCCCCGTTTTCAAAAAAGGTAACCCACTTGACCCAATGAATTACTGCCCCATTGCCATTCTATCTGTTCTCAGTAAAATACTTGAGAAAATAGTTGCTACCCAGACCACTGACTTCCTACTGAAACACGACCTCCTAACTGTAGCACAACATGGTTTCTGCAAGGGTCATAGTACCACCACCGCACTACTCAAACTCACATCGGACACCTTAGGGGCTATTGACTCTGGCAGGCTCACTGGGGCCAATTTTATTGACATGACAAAGGCTTTTGACCTTGTTGACCACCCCATCCTCATTGCTACTCTAAACTCCCTAGGTTACTCGCTAAATGTTGTAAGCTGGTTTGATAGCTACCTATCCGATAGGTCTCAATACATGAAATTAAACTCCACCCTCTCCGACAAGGCTACAATCAGTACTGGCGTACCTCAAGGGTCAATCTTAGGCCCCCTGCTTTTTACTATCTTCATAAATAGTATTACCACAAATCTCCTCAGCACCTCCTCCCTACTATATGCTGATGACATTGTCCTGTACTGCAGTTCAAATAACATCAAGGACATAAACACTAAACTCTCCAGTGATTATCAGCTCTTACAACAATGGCTTGTAAATCACAAACTAGTACTAAACACAGCGATGACCCAAGCTATGTTATTTGGCTCCTGCCTCAAGCTGAAACACTCCCAAATGCACTTTAATGTCTCCTCCCTTGACAGCTCCTCTGTCGGGTTGGTAAACTCTTTCAAGTATCTTGGGGTCACCCTTGACCCATCCCTGAGTTTCGACCTCCACATTCATACTAATTGTAAGCAGGTTCACTCCAAACTAGAGATTGCTTACCGAACAAGCTATGCGCTCACACCTTCTGCTAGACTTGCTATAGCCCGGGAATACTACTTCCCTCTCTCACTTACAGGGGTTGCTCGTGTCCTCTGCCAGCAATTCTAGTCTCCGAAAGTGGGATGTACTTACAATAACATCTCCACTTTGCATCTAGCTCCCCTAGCTCAAACATCACTGTTTCCTATACCGGATCTAGGATGGCTTCCACCACAGGAACAAGGTCCCTCTAGCAGCTTGGGACCATTACCGATAACATTATCCGATTCCGTATCCCAAACTCACTTGCTTGTCTCCTTCCCTACCAGAAAACAAACTATGTTTTGCACTCCGAGGTAAATATCCCCGTCATCGTCCCGAGACATCGCACAAATAAAGGTGGCCGTGCCTTTGCCTGATATGCTCTGAATTTCTGGAACTCACTTCCTGTAACCCTACGCCAATCTGTATCTCACAACTCCTTTAAGAAAGAGCTTCAACATTATCTTCTCTCCTCCTACACATGCTCCTGCTTCAAACCACCCTAGCCTACACCCTCAAATCCTGCCCTCCACTTGTTGTAATTAAGGAGCCTAGGGCCTACCCCTGTTCAGTGAAACTCTCTTTCTCAGCTTTTGCCTGGTAGCTATCGCTCCTACTGCTCCCCATCTCCTTACTTACCTGCACAGTTTATTAGTCGGAAAAGTTACCTTAATGTATTATCTTGTGTAAATATTAATTTTGCACCTTGTCTTCCTACCTCAATCTCCTATTTGACCCGATTATATCCTGTCTCACATTAACTAAAAATGCTTAAATGCTTACTTCTGGCCTAACGGCCCCAATACTTTGTCACATTGCTGCTGATTGTAATTGCACTATGTATCATGTTGTTCCTGTACTTTGCACTATGTATCTTTGTTCTCATAAGTTTGTCTCTGTACTCTCCCGGGTCGTGCCTGAAAATAGTCTTTCTGGCTAGTGCACCCACCTGGTAAACAAAAACTAAATAAAAAAATAAAATAGAAATTTCTGAGTCCACAACACTTGGATCAACTGTGAAGACTCCTGGTACTGGCAGGGAACTATCAGAGCACTCAACACACTGTTAGGGTTCTGGTGTATCACCAGCTTGCTCCGATACATCACTCCCTCCTTCTGAAAAGTCAAGCAGTTCAACCATACACAATGATTCCACATCCTCTGATTTGATGCTTTGTATTTCACTTTCCGGGAGCACTGGCTCCAGGGAAAAAGCTGAGGGCTTAGACAGTCCAGAAGACCCAGCTTCATCCCCTGGGTTGACTAGGGGATTGCCCCAAAACAGTTGACTCAGTTCATAAGAAGGGTAATATTCAAGATTATACTCACTGTCCTCTGACACAGACTGACAATCATGTTCAATTGAAACTTGTGGAGGGGAACACTTTAACTTAGCTTCTGTAGGTGCAGTCTTTCTTGATTTTGTCTTAGCAGCGGCTCTAGTCACTGGTCCAGAGGGGGCATTGTCTTAGGGCTCAGACTCTATCAAGATATGTCCAATGGGCAGCAAATGATTTATATGCATATTTTTCACACTTTTTGAATTATTCTCAGGCCATACTTTGTACACAGGCAGATCATTTAGTTTGCCCACTACAATGTGAGGGAGGTGATGCCATATGTCAGCAATCTTATGCTTGCCATGCAGTCCTAGGTTCCTCAGCAACACTTGATCTCCTTCCCTGAGTTCCAGGGCTTTCACTTTTTTGTCATTCATTTCTTTATTGGCTAGATTTCTTTTGGCAGCCATGGTTTGAACCAACTGATGCATGGTTTAATTGGGCCTTTAATTTTGCACATACTGTAAATGATGTAGCTTGAACCCCATCGGAGAAAACTCAAAGACAACATCTACTGGCAATCTGCTTCTCTTCCAAACATTAGTCCATGGGGGAATACCCAGTGGCATCACTTTTGTGCAGTTGTAGGCATGTACCAGTGTGCTAATCTGTTGGCCCATCTGGGCTTTGTCTTTTGGTTGAAGGTGCCTACCATGTCAAGCAGAGTGCGGTTGAACCGTTCAGGCTGGGGGTCTCCTTGGGGATGATAGGGGGTGGTTCTTGACTTTCGCACCCCCACAATGAAAGCATCTCTTTAATCAGATGACTCTCAAAGTCCTGCCCTTGATCAGAATGGATTCTTTGAGGGCCCCATAGTGAACAAAGAAATTTTCTATAAGCACTTTTGCCACAGTGGATGCCTTCTGATCCTTGGTGGGGAATGCTTGAGCATATCGAGTGAAATGGTCAGTGACTACCAGTACATTACTGATATTTCTTTGATCTGGCTCTAGACTCATAAAATCAATACAGACCAATTCCATAGGTGCACTAGTGGTAATGTTGACAAGGGGGGCAGCCCTCTGGGGCAAAGCTTTCTGCTGTAAGCAGTGACTACTAGTTCTAATGTGTTGTTCCACATCAGCTCCCATTTTAGGCCAATAAACTCTAGATCTCACTAAATCAAGGGTTCTGTCTATTCCGAGGTGTCCCATGTGGTTGTGTAGAGACCTCAGCACCAGTTCTTGAAAAGCAGCGGGAAAAACTAACTGTTGTTTGTCCAGTTGTCCCCCTTTGTCCATTGTCTCTCTGTATAACAATCCATTCATCATTCTCAATTTAGGGCCTTCTTTATATAGCAATGCAGTTCTCAAATCAGTGGAGCGTAATTTTGACACATCTTTCATTGCTTGAAGTGCTTCTAGAACTGTTTTTATCATAGAATCTTGGGATTGAGCCCACTGAATACTGCCATTATTGAATTGAGGCAAAGCACCAGTGTCCAATGCAGAAAAATGGCAATAAGCGGCAGGCTTTGATTCTCGGATGGCCTAAACAATCCACCATACGAGTCCACTCGTCCGTGGACATCTTTTCCTCCCTGTCAAACTTGTGGCAGAGTGCTCAAATATCCGGTTCTGACAGTCTGACCCAATTATTTGAAGGGACCGATCTCCGGGAGAGAACATCAGCATCTATATGGTTTAGGCCTGCTCTGTATTCAATGGCATAGTCATATGTAGACAAGGCAGAGAGCCACCTATGGCCCATGGCATCCAACTTAGCTGAAATCTGCACATAGGTCAAAGGATTATTGTCAGTTTTTACCAGTATCTTAGCTCCATACAAGTACTCATGAAATTGATCAACAATGGCCCACTTCAAAGCTAGTAACTCTAGTTTGTGCACTGGATAGTTCTTTCCTGACGGAGTCAGACTCCTGCTGGCAAAGGCCACGGGTCTCAGGCCATTTGTGTGCTTCTGATACAATACAGCCCCCAACCCCTGCAAGCTAGCATCAGTATGAAGGACATACTGTCTTGTAGGATCAGCATAGGCCAACACTGGGGCATGGGTAAGTTGATGTATGATTTCATGGAAAGCAGTCTCACAATCAGGAATCCAGTGGGCCCCAAACACTTCATTCGGATGGAAATATCTTTTTTCAGTCTCAATGGGCACTGTTTTCTTGTACCTTTTGTGGGTTGGGGGGATACCCTTAAGTAAGGTTAGGTAAAGGGCGGATCACTCTTGAATAGTGCTTGATAAAATGCCTATAATAACCACAGAAACCCAGGAATCTCTGCAGCTCCTTCAGATTTTTTGGCTGGGGTCAGGCCGTCAATGCCTCAACTTTACTTGAGTCAGTCCCTATGCCTCAGTGGACACTATATGTCCCATATATTTTACTGATGTTTGAAAAATTGACACTTATCAATGGATGATTTGAGGCTAAAAATCTTCAGTCGGTCCAACACCTTGAATAACCTGCTTTCATGTTTACTCCAGGGCTGCCAACTGACATCATCTAGGTATACTAAGCACTGTAAACAGTTCATGTCCCCACTGCACTCTCCATTAGGTGCTGAAAGAGTAGCTGGAGCACCGAAATCATGAGGCATAAACTCCTCCAAAACAAGTGGGCAAATAAGGCGGTCTTTTCCACGGTCTCCGGGGTCATCAGGATCTGATAGTACCCACTGCAAAGGTCTGCACTGAGAACCACTTACTACCGTTCAGGCAGTCAATGCATCCTGAATGCTGACAGGATGTACTGATCTGGAATAGTCCGCGGTTCAAGTACAATAATCCAACACATCTAACTGTTCCATTCTTTTCCTCACTACCACGACAGGTGAAGCATGGGCTAGTTCCAGTAATACCCCAACCCCAACATCTCACGCAGATGTTGTCTCCATCATCTATATGTCAGCAGGTGCCAGGCGTAAGGACTACTCGTAAATGGCCTCTCATCATGTGGCGGATGCGGTGTTCGGCTCATGTACACATCACATCCCATTCCTAAAAAACACCTGGTCTCTCTGGGTAAGCTTCTCAAGTCCTTTCTCTCCATTCAGCTGGCAACAGAGTCACCGTCAAACAGTCAGGTGTCACTCTATCACCATCCTGAACTCTTGTTACTGGGCAGGATGGCGTATCCGCACAGTGCACAGGTAACCAGGTGCAGCCTCAATTACTCGAATCCCTGTCAGACAGTGAACCTGAACCATTACTCTTTTGGCATGAGCTCTAGCAGGCGGATACCAGGTTTAATCAGCAGCCCCTCTGGCAGTTTCCCATCCCTGGTCGTCCAACATTAATATTTTGTTCTTTACATACGTCATATGGACTTCTCCTTGTAGAACACATTTGTGCATTTGGTGCTAGCAGCAAAGATTCTGGGTCCTTCTTCCAGACGACCCCCACCGGGTCCTCAGGTTCCATCCTACCAGCATTTCTCCGTGCTTCATAGGCCCTTTTAATTAAAGCTGGGATTCTGAAAGCTCAGCCAGTCTTGGACTTTTGTTTTTCAGCACACAACTGCGCCAGTCACCCAAACATATGTGCACTGGTTCCAATCAACAATGGGACCCTATCATACAGTTCAGTAGGGGGACACTCTAAGGCCAGGGTCTCCACTTGCTCTGCCACTCCAGCCACAGAAGTGGGAAAGAACAACCAAATTCGAATATAGCCAGAGTAGGGGTAGGCCTTCTCACTCAAACCCCACACATGTAGCCCTTCTAGGGGTTGCAGGGGCACGTCAGACAAATGCTTCTGATACCAGTCCTGAAACATGATTGTCACTTGGGAGCCACTGTCTAGTACAGCTCTGGTGGACACCCCATTCACTTTCACTGTAGTCTCCATGGAAGGACCCACTACTTCAGACCATTCAGGGGGCATTACTTGAGAGGTCGCTTGGGCATTGGCCCTGGTGGCAAAACTTTTCCAGTTGGCCCCTCCTGGTGACAGGGCACAGGTTTTGTGATGCCAGGCCACTAACCTGCTGGTGACTTTCCTCAAGTTCTCTGGCAGCCGATACTCAGTCTGAAAGTATCCATCTTCCCCACAATGGTAACAGAACTTAATATCTTGATTGTCTTTGGAGGAAGGGGGATCTCTTATCTGACGGGGCACTTCAGGGGCTCTACATGGCTCTTCTTGAATGGGATGTTTACCCCGTGATATCTCTGGTTCACCAACTCTATTGGGGGTGATAGCAGCCTGTTGCAGCTCCCTCACCATTTCCCATAGGTCTCTAATTTCCGCTCTCAAGTTATTCTCAATCCAGGGGTCAGAGGAAACAGCATGCACTCCCACTCCACTTTTGGGCTCAGGGGGAGCTTGATACAGATCTGGCTCCTGATAGGTCTCTGCCATCCCCTTGATCAACCCTCTCAATTGATGAGTCTTGTCTGGCTCACTTTACTCGGGAGTCTGGCACAGATTCACAGCCCCAGCATAGGGTTCCCACCCCCTCTTCATCGGTTTCGATTTCATGAATCTCTCTCATCAATTGACAGTATTCAGGAGGGTCGGCCCTCCGGTCTTGCAATTTGAGTTTCAGCAGTGTTACACTTAAAAATCTGGCTGACTTCAAGATATTGTCTAATCGGACCTGGTTTAGGGTTTGGGCAGTCACTCCCCCTTTTCAGTGGGCCTTTTGCAGAGCCCTTTCCATTCTAGTAACAAATGTAGACAATTTCTCATTTCTCCACTGTTTTGCTGACTTGAATTTCCATAACAGATCCTCTCCGGTTTCAGTGCTGCCAAACACCCCCTCTAAAGCGGAAAGATATTCTGCTGCAGTTGCCGCTGGACTAGTGGCCCGTAGAAACCGAATGGCTTTCAGTGCAGGACCCCTCAAACTTTCCAGCAACAGTTTCCTCTTCTCCTCAGAACACTGCCACTCTTGCACTAAAGGCCATAGTCCATCCAGGTCTCCAAATCATCTTCCCCTGAAGGCATGGGCACAGTACCAGAGAAGAGTCTTAATGTCCAATAGGAGTCTAATTGTATAGGAGGGATGACCACAGGGGGTGGGGCTAGTATGGAGCTCTGAGATGACCCGGGAGATGTACCTGGGGATGGCAGGGGAGTGTGGTCGCCCAAGATGTCTGATACCTGTATCAATTCCTGAGCAGTTCTCCCTTCTGCGGCCAACAGTTTAAGTAGCTTGTCCTTGAAACTATTGGTCTTAGGGGACCCACCCAGGGTGACTGAACCACTACATGCATGAATAACCCTCCATCCCTTCAGAGCACCTTCGGGGAAAATCACTGGGGGCACCCTCTCAGGGTCCATCGTAATACCGCATGAAAACAGCACTTGCTGGGTCTGTTCGAGCAAGTCAGCACATCAGCCTTTTTACTTCCACCTTGCCCAGACATTTAACACACTCGACAGTAGAGACAATGTCAGCGCTTTTAATCCCTAAGGGGACATCCAACAGTAATACAGTCTTTTGGGAGCCCAACTCCTCAGCTTCACCCCATCCCATCAATTTATGCACCATCATCTTAATGGGATCGAGTTTTAACTTGGGCGTAGCATCCCCCTCCATTTTTTCCTTTAATTTTGACTTAATGTGGTACTTCCTTCACTCGGCCATTAGAGGATGCTAAGAATCCCAGCGGTGCCTCCAAGATGTAACCCCCAGGTGGCGCTATCCCAAGGGCTACTTCCCCTGCCTGACTGACTACTGACAGGTTGAGGGGGCCTAGGTCCAATGGCAGGTGCTCCCACCCAGAGGTCAGGGTTAATACTGTCTTTTCTGACTTGGTCACAGCCCTCTGGGACACTGCAATCCCCCTTTCTTCCCACTAGTGGCCCACACAATATGTCAGGAGTATCTTCACAATGTACACTTACCCCCAGGACTGGTTCAGTCAGCTTGACTCTAGGGACCCCCTGTAAAGCAAGAGGATGTAATACGATAGCCACTGTACAATACTTTAACACAAACACATGCCTTAGTCGGTTTAACTTTGCTGAAACAACCAGATCTGATTTATTTAGGGGCTGGCAACAAGGACAGGGGGAAATCAGGTTAATTAGAGCAATCACATTAATATTCACAGTACTGTGCACAATTTCAGAGTCCCTAAATGTTACTTTCACTGGGTGCTCAGGATGGGGGGGGGGCTAGCCAGGATCGGTGCAGCTGGTTGGGGCCCTGAGATGGAAAACACTTGCACAATCCCCAATTTGTAATCCGGAGCTGGTTGGTTCAGTTCATATAGCAAGAAAAAAAAAATCAGATGAAACACTTGCAATTTAAAGGTACAGATGGTAGAGAGCTACCCTGATTTTCACTCACTAACTTTTGGCTGGACATTGTCCCCAAGAGTGGCATGGATTTCTGGACGCCCTTTGCACAGCAGGGGAACAAGGTTCTGTAAGCAGGACACACCCCACACATTTATATGTAGAAGAAGTTACCATACCAGGCAGCTGCTCTCAGGTCCCAATTGCACCTACTGCCAACCCGGGAGTTCGCGAAGCAGCTTCACTTTCCTGACACACCAAGCACGATGAAGCAGTTTCTCCAGTCCTCTATGGGTAAGCCTGGTTCTTGGCTACACAGCCTCTCCTCTCCTCTCCTCAGTCACAGCAGATTCAGTTGGGATCGGCGCAGCAAACACACCGCCCAACTTTCGGCCTGCACATGTGCTTCCGGCATTAAAACTCTGCAGCACAGAAGCTGGGAGCTCCTTCCCCAGTCGAGGCCACAACAGATCTGCCTTCTCAGCCACCAGGCAGGGAATTACAGTCGGGCACCACCCGATCCAATTGGTGGGCTTCAGTTGCCAGTCACTCAAAACTTCCCCCATTGGTGCGAAAAGGCACCACAGTCCAGAACTTCACTTCCCAGAATCACTGGCTATATCCCCCATGGCCAGCCGGCTCCTGAGAGAGTCCTGATCCTGGTTGGTTGCTCAATACTCCATTTTAGGTGTCCCTTCCTCCTGATTGGATCTAGTCTGCAGTTCAGATCCAAAATGGAGGGGCAGCTGCAAGAAAGGCAGGTTAGACAAATTACATTTCCACTACCACTCTAACAGAATGTTAGCAAACAGTTACATCCCTGAATAGTGCTCACTCTGCCCACTTAGCGATGGCAGACACAGAGCAATTTGTCAGCAGCTCGAGCGGGACTTGAGCAAGGAACCACACAACCCCCCAGGTCCCAGTCCTGCCTATAAGCAGATAGCTCTTAAATAGACAGTACCAGAGGCTCTAAAAGCACTCACAAATAAGCGGCTTAAATGCCGAACCCCATCCAAGCTGGGGCCTTTAGGCAAGCTATTAGGAGACTTTTGCGAACCCCCATTTGCAGGGGGGTTACATAGAGATAGGCCTTATCATTTGGAAATCCTGTTTAAGCAGAGGTGATCAATTTACCTGTCAACTCCTTAGATGTGGGAAACCCTCAAACATAGATCCTTAGTCATTTCTTCTCCACTGGATTTGGAAACAACCAAGCCAGATGGATTCCTGCTTCAAGCAAAACTGGCCTCTTTGTTGCTTGTGGCAGGCATTTTAAAGTGCCTGGGCCACAAAAACAGAGTGGGCATAAGTCACACAGTCAGTTACAGTGGTGTTTTTTAGTATCAACCACTCATAGTTACTTTATGCAAAGAGTCTAAACAGTAACACAAATGTCTTGCTGAAAGGCTGAGGTAATGGTACAATTACCTTGGTTGGTCTGGCAATCCTACCTTTTCCCTCAGACTGAGGCACATTACTGTACTTCAAATAAGCTGCTTAGTCGCAGTCGCAATCAACCTGGTAACTGTGTAGTCTAGTGCTTAGAGTACCAGCTTGGGAACTGGGGGGTCAAAGGTTCAGACCTTGGTAGAACCAGATACTCACTGTGTGACCTTGGGCAAGTCCCTTAACCTTTCAGTGCTTCAGTCCACCTAGCTGCGAAAATGAGTAGAAGTAGAATGCCACTGGCAATGAAAGGTTGCACCTCAGTTGGGCTAACCCGAATGAAAAAGAAAAGCACGCTAGAACTTTATAAAAATTGTACTTGGTTTCAGGCTTTCCTACTAATTCTGACTCATAGTGCTTGTTTGCAGAATCCCTGCAGAAACAGAAATCTCTTACCAAACCCCACTTAGGCAGTATATATGGTAGTGCCTTCACTTGGAACTGGTGTTCCATGGGAACAGCATTTCTTCAGGCTTGCACAAGAGGCATACCCTGCCATTCCAGTAAACAGCTAATCAGTAATGGCACCCCTCCTCTGGCATATGGTTTGCTGAATCATCCAAACATAAAGTACAAGCTGAACGACTTACAAAGCAGAGTTTGTCCTTTCCATAGGTCTAGGATTGCTTCATCTCTGCAGGGTAACCTAAGAGACATCAGGGAAAGTTATGGGAGAAAAGAGAGTCCATAATAAATGGAAGGATATAGCAAGAGAATTAGAGTATGGGGCATCACAGAAGGAATGAGGAAACATGATTGCACAGGCCAAGGCTGTTCTGGAAGACAGTATAGCACAAGGAATCAAGGAATCCTTTTTTAATACATAGATAACAAATGTAAAGTCAGGGATAAGGTGAGGCCCCTAATCATTGAGGTTTGAAACCACTGAGTAAGGCAGAGGAATAGCAAAGGTACTGAATAACTACTTTGTGTTAGTAGTAGTAGTAGTAGTAATAAATGTATTGTTAGACAAATAGTCTTTACAAAAACATATTGGTAATACGTAAATATACAGACAAGTTCAAAAACAGCACACCCAGATAAAATAAACACTGGTATAAGAAACTGGTTCATCACTGTGTGCAAAGACCATTCTTGGTTTCTATGTAGTGCTAATAAGTTGTGTACAAGTACTGTATACACTCGCATATAAGTTGTTTTTTTTAGAGGTTTTTGGTGTTACCAAGCAGCAGGTCCTGACTTATGTGCAAGTCTCTGACAAAAATGAAAAAAAAAAAACGAAAAAAAAGTTCAGTTAAACAAAAGCATGGTTTGCTATCTGTATGTGCTCATCAGTCAGTACCGAGTATTGACACTTAATTTTGACACCTTTCCAGCTATCCAGCTTACATTAGCACCTAATTAGCTAACTGACACTTGCTACACCTACAACCTCCCGTTACCTGCTGTTCTCTCTTAACAAGCCACACTTGCAAATGATTATTTAATTATTGAACTTATTTGTTTGGCATGAGATAAATGTTGATCCCTTAGCTGAGCAGAGTTTTCTTCCCCCTGATTTGAACATGTCCACCAAACAAAAACGCTCGGCATACAATGCTGAATTTAAACTGTGGGTACTAAGCTTTGCCGAATCGCACTCCAGTGCGGCAGCTGAGAGGGAGTACTGCATTAACGAAAAGCTACTTCGGGACTGATGGAAATAAAAAAATGCTCTACAGTCTGCCGAGAAGAATGTCAAACATCTAAAGTTAAACCCCTCACCAGTTTCCTCAATAGAAGCAGAACTCAGTACGTGGGTCCTTGGCTAAGGCAGCAGGGTTACATTGTGATGAGAATGGCAATTAGATTGCAGGCTTTGTCAGTTGACTCAGGTAACATAGCAGAACAAGCTCTATCCTTGTCCAGTTTATTGCTTTTAGTAGTGTTGAATGTGAATGTGAAAAAAATCCTTTGTGATATTTTACATAGGTACCCCGGCTGAAAATACACCCCAAGAGGAGGAGATCCAGGTACCTGAGCTGGAAGACATTTATGAAGACATTTATGATGATATCTCACTATTGGAGTTACAGCTACATCTCCTGTTTAATTCTGATGATGAGGAAGATCAGGAGTTCTTGGGATTCTGACCCCCTCAATGTAGTCTTTAACAGCATTTTAACAGGCATTTTTAAAATAAAATTTCTTATTGATGGCATGTTCTATTGTGTTTAACTGTATTTAACAGCATTTTTAAAATTATTACTTGGCTTACTTAGCTTATTAGCTCAAATAAATTTCTTATTGATGGCATGTTCTGTGACTTTGTTGATGCTGGAGAGAGCTAGAATGGTGCTTGGTAAAAGAACACCCGACTTATATGCGGGTCTTGAGCTGGGGGAAAAAAATGTGCTTACTGAACAAGGGTCCCCGACTTATATGTGGACCGACTTATACGTGAGTATATACGATACAATAAATATAGAAAAATTAAATTACTATACAGCTATAAAAGTATCCCATTTAGACTATCAATAGTGCTGCATAAGAATTGCTAACAGTGCCAATCCCAGACATGACATAAAGTCAATTATAATAAGGCAATATATCTATCCTTTGACCAAATGATGAGAAAGTAAAAGTTAGACAAAAGGGAAATGCTGAGGTGCTGCAAGATTCTTTCTAAGAGCAATTTTTCCAGTACAATATCCAATCTATAAAAATTTGTATTGGACATTAGTCACCCCTATGAGGCATCATACAAATAATCCCAGATGTAATTTCATCTGACAATTAACAGGGTAACATATCTGTCACAAACCCACTCCTGGGGGTCAGGCCCACTGAGCTCAGAGTGCCCACCCTTAAGTGCAAACCATGAGGGGGAACAGGGATACCCTCTTCATCCTTTTTGAATGCTTGCCAAGGTCACGACTGCACCTCTGCCACTAGGATCCAGGGCATCCCTCTAACTCTGGATAAGGGTACAATACCAGTCTCAAGTCTTGTGGCCAAGTATGAACCCTTCCTTGGCTATTACACAAAGGAGGAAGACCCAGGTATCACACTTTCTTTGGGGGTAGCAGTATAAAAACCTTATTTGGCCTTCTCCCTACAGGACATGCAACATCCTTTATCTTTAAAAAAAAAATCTGAGGATCAGTGGCAGGATTTTTAGGACAGTAAATTAATAAAAAGGGAACTAGGAGAGCTTCAGTAGCAGTCAAGTAGTGGAATTGCAGTGTAATGTGGAGAGTGGTGCAATGCAATGGCTGTGGGGCAGCCATATTCAGGCAGACCTTCTGGACACTGAGGTGCTGCCCTATCTGCATGCATCTCTCTGGACTGCAGGAGGAGGTAGCCAGACTCAGAGCAGAAGTAGACTGGGTCAGAAGTACCATCACCCCTATCCAGGGACCACTCAGTCCAATGCAACTGTCTCAAAGGATGCTGAGAACGAGGAGCACTTGGATGACAGTGGGCTCAGGGAGGGTTAGAGTGGTCAGGCAGAGGCACATCCCAGATCCTATTCCACTCAAGAACTCATATGCCTCACTGGAAAATGAGGACAACCAAATAGAGGTACTCAGAGAAGTGGAAGGAAAGGATGTGGAGGTTAGCCAAGGAGGTGACCTCAGCGGGGAAAGCAGTGGACCCCAGAGGAGGAGGAGGAAGTGAATCCTGGTGGGGGACTCCATCATAAGAGGGATCCAGCTAGGAACACAGGAAGGGGAGGACAGGGAGGTGAGGTGCCTACCAGGTGCCACGGCATGGAGGGATGGAAGGAAGATCCTGGGATCACTGGGAAGGCAAGATGGGATGGTGAGCTGGATGTCATTATCCACCTAGGTACTAATGACCTGGCAAATGGGGAGCCAAAGGAAGTTCAGAAGAGTTTAGGAACTGGGGAGGGGTCTCAAGCAAGTAACTACTCTGTCACTTTCTCAGAGTACACCTGTGAGAGGCAAGGGAGAGCATAGGAGTGCATGCACCAGGAACTTTAAACTCATGGTTGAAGAATTGGTGCTGTGAGGAAGGGTTTGGATTCATTGGTGACTGGGGACCACCTGGAGGGATGGAGGTTTGTTCAAGCCTGACGGCCTGCATCCATCCATGAGGGGAATCAAGACTCAATGATAAGTTTAATGCTACATTGATAAGCATTTAAACTAGCAAAGGGGTGGCAGGCCAGCAAGGAAGGTACCCATTAGTTAACCCCCCACAGCTGAGCAGTGGAACCAGTGAACCAGAGGAGGGCTATCTCTGCAAAGCAGTGTAAAAGATGGAGATTAGTGCCCAAGAGGTGGATAAGCAGAAAGGGAAAATGCAGCAGAAGGGCAGACAGCAAGGAGAACTAGGGATAAATGACAACCAAGGAAGGGGCTGGAGTAGAACAGTGAAACAGTCTAGGGAGGTCAAATCATGGAAAGCCATGTGTAAATGCCAGGAGCCTTAGCAACAAGATGGAAGATCTGGAGGCTGTCATGGTGCAGTCAGGCCTGGACATTGTGGCCATCACTGAAACCTGGTGTAATGATAACCATGACTGGAGATGGCCATACCTGGCTACAACATATTCAGAAAGACAGAGCAGGCAGGAAGGGAGGAGGAGTGGCACTGTATGTGAAAAATGACATAAGGGCCACAGAGATCCAGGAGGAACAAAATGGGGGAGAGATACTATGGGTTAAACTGGAAAGGAAAATGGGGACAGCCATCTGCACAGGTGTGGTCTATAGACCACCAGCCCAGGAGGAAGAAACAGATAGGGAGCTGATGTTAGCCATACAAAGGATGGCAGACAAGGATGAGGTAGTACTGGTTGGAGACTTCAATATTCCAGACGTGGACTGGAGCATCCCAGCAGCAGCATCAACTAGGAGCAGATTTATCCTGGACTCCCTTCAGGGTGCCTTCCTCAAGCAACTGGTCATGGAACCAACTCGGCAGAAGGCAATACTGGACCTTGTGCTCACAAACAGGGACAGTGTGATGGGGTAACAGTGGGGATCACCTGGGAAACAGTGACCACCAGTCATTGTGGTTTGAAATCACAGAAAGAGCAGAACCAAACCACACAAAACGCTGTATCCTGGATTTTAGGGGCAGACTTTGGGAAAATGGGAGATACTTGAAAGAGGCATTAAGGGAATGGGACAGGAATCAGGGGTTGAGGAACAGTGGGCATTTAAAATGGGGATTACAAGAACAACAGAATTATGCATTAAGCAGGTTAGCAAGAGGAAAAGGAAGAGGAGACCATTATGGTTTTCCAAAGAGGTAGCAAAGAAAGTGAAAGCCAAAAAGATTGCATTCAGGCAATACAAAAAGACACAGGCAGAAGGTGATAGGGAGAAGTACCAGGAGAAGCAAAGGGAGGCAGGGAGGTCAGTAAGGGAAGCCAAAGCTCAGACAGAAGAACACATTGCAAAATCAGTGGGTAGAGGGGACAAAACCTTTTACAGGTACATAAGTGAAAAAAGAAAGACAAAGGGAGGGATAGTGAGACTGAAGGGGGAGGATGGGGCCACGTGGAGGATGACAAAAATAAAGCTGACATATTGAACAGGTATTTCTGCTCAGTCTTTACTGAGGAAGAGGAGAGTAATGGGTCTGAAGGGAGCAGGGTGAGAATGGTGCAGAAATGGACACAAGTCCCTTACACGAGAAAGGGTCCTGAAGGAACTGGAAGTAATAAGAGTTGATAAAGCAATGGGGCCAGATGGGTGCACCCCAGGTCCTTAAAGAACTAAGAGGTGGTGGCTGAACCTCTGGCCATCCTGTTTAGCCGATCACTGGAAACAGGGGAGGTACCCAAAGACTGGAGGATAGCAGATGTAGTCCCCTTATACAAAAGTGGGAACAAAGAGGAAGCTAGGAACTACAGACCAGTCAGCCTCACCTTGGTAGTGGGAAGATCATGGAAGCACTACTGAAGGAGAGATTGGTGGAACATCTGGTTGTCAATGGACCACAGGACCCAAGGCAGCATGGTTTCACTGGGGGAGGTCATGTCAGACCAAACTCATTGAATTTTGACTGGGTGACTAGGGAGGTGGATCAGGAGGGCAGTGGACATGGCCTATCTGGACTTCAGCAAGGCCTTTGACACTGTGCCACATAGAAGACTATTACACAAACTGGGAATATGGGTGGGCAGGACAGTAGTGTGGGTGGATAGGTAACCGGCTGGGTGGCAGGACACAGAGGATGGTGGTAAATGGCTGTCACTCCACAGAGGAAGAGTGACCAGTGGGGTACCACAGGGATCAGTGCTGGGACTGGTCCTATTCAACATCTTCATCAGTGACATTGTGCAGGACCTAGAAGGCAGAATTTCACTGTTAGCTGATGACACAAAGCTCTGTAACAGAGTAGACACACCAGAGGGTGTAGACAGAATGAGAAGCGACCGCAGAAACTTGAAGAATGGTCAGGGTTTGGCAGTTGAAATTCAATGCAAAGAAGTGCAAGATAATGCATATGAGGCACAAAACCCTGGCACAATATATCAGTTGGGGGTGAGGATATAGCATGCACCAAGCAGGAAAGGGATCTTGGGTTATCATCTCTGATGACCTCAAGGTAGGAAGCAGTGTGACAAGGCAGCAGGTAAAGCAAATAGGATGCTGGGATGTATAGGCAGGGGCATCACCAGCAGGAAAAGGGAGGTCATAATTCCACTATACAAGACACTAGTGAGGCCCCACCTGGAGTACAGTGTACAGTTCTGGAGACCATACCTACGTAAGGACATAGACAGGGTAGAGAAGGTTCAGAGGAGGGCAACAAAGATGGTGCATGGATTGCATCACAAGTCCTATGAAGACAGGTTGAAGGAACTGAACATGTACTCCCTGGAGGAGAGGAGGGAGAGAGGGGATATGATAGAGACATACAAGTATACAGGGAGGAACAGGGTGCAGGAAAACACTATTTTAATTGAAAAAGATGTTCCAGGACTAGAGGGCATGGGATGAAGTTGGAGGGAGGACGATTCAGAGGAAACATGAGAAAGAATTTCTTCACAGAATGGGTGGTGGACAAGTGGAACACCCTGCCAGAGAGGAAGTGGTGGGGGCTGAAACAATCACAGGATTTAAGAATGCATGGGATAGACATAAAGGAATTCTGGAGGTCAGGGGTATGGGACAACAGACTTCTAGGAAAACAAACTGAACTTACAAGCTCAAATGGGCAGACTGGGTGGGCCATAGGCCCTTATCTGCCAACACTGTTTATGTATCTATGTATCCTGGTTCAAAATCTTTGTAGACTCTGGTATTCTCCCTGTTCTTCCAGATTTCCCTTCCAGTCCCCATTTCCAATTTGGTTGCTTATGGCAGCCCCTTTGGCAATAACAGCTTCTACAGATTATTAATAAACTTTCTACAGTGCCACATACAATATAAGGAATCTCACGCAGGCAGAATTTCTTTAGGAAAACACGTTTTACTAAAATACATAAACAAAAACAGACATAACTAAAAAGAGACTATTAATTTGGGTTTCAGTATACAGGAAAAAATGGAAAAATGTACAATGAAAATACACTAACACTGTTAGCTAGTCTACCTGAGGTATGAAGATTTCAAAGTCCAGAGAATCACTGATTTGCAAAATATTTCAGTCTTTCTGCAGCAGCCTTTGGTTTCCTAGGCAGTCTCTGTGCTAACAGTTGTTCTCTGTGGTCAGGAGAGAGGATCCAAGCAAAATGTGTGTTCAAATGCCCTGATCTGGGGCTGTTTATACCTGTCTGTAATCTTGCTGTGTCATCAATTTCCAGTTCGGAGCAAATACTCCGTTTGGCCAGGAGATGGCACTGTTCTTCTGTTTCCAAAATTTCCAGGAATATTAAAAATCAGATTCTGAGACCTATAATTAGCATGGATATGACATTTCAGAGTTAAGCCCTTTGAAGTTCCCTGTAGACAATTGGCACCCAAAAGATACAATTCACATTGTCCTGTTAGAATTTCACACAGGTTTGCAATAAGGATGTTTTCTTTCCTGTTACCTCATAAAATGTGATAACAGCTTCCTTGGATTAAAGCATTCCACTCCTGAGTGCATGGTTTTATGACATACAAATGGATTTTGGCATATCTCTGTTAAAAAAAAAAAACTGGGAATGCAATTTCAGTTCCTGGCAAACAGCTGTCTTCAGGTCAAAAGAAGGTCAAACCTTTTTTTAAAAAGTCTAGTCTTTTCCCTAGGTGCCTTTGTGCTGACATTGGCATGTCTTGGTATGTACATATAGGCAGAATTACATTATATCTATCTATCTATCTATCTATCTATCTATCTATCTATCTATCTATCTATCTATCTATCTATCTATCTATGTATTATACTGGTGCGGTAGCACCAGTATAGTTAGGGTTGAGTAGATACGTTAATGTTAAACCCCAAATTTTGCACATTAATAACTTTGCAACCGTTCAACATATTTGCATGAAATTTGGAATGTGTGGTCTGGTATAGTAGATCTCTTGATCTGCCAAGTTGTGTTTTGGTCAGAGTTACATTTTGTGTGCAGCAAAGCACCAAAAAACAAATTTTTCGCCACTTTTGACACCTTTTTTGCCCATCACGCTGCAAGCACACCGTTTGGTCTTTTGTTCTGAAACATTTAAGGTAGAAAGAGTTTGGATAAGGAAGAACTGAGTGTTGGTTTGGTTAAAATATATTAATCTGTTCCAAAGTTATTTAATTTTTAATTTGTGGGTTCTGAGCATGCTCACTTCACTCCAATATTTATATATCTTTTTTGCGAAAAGGGATTGGGCTCACAGTCAAGGATTTTGTCAGCTCACAAATAGGATTTAAAAAAAATCCCAGTCTCTGAGGAAAAATTCGCCTTTCGCAAGCCACTATCTTGTTTTCCTTTTTTCACCCAAACAAAATGCTGTAGCTGACTCCAAGGGTGACTTCTTGTTGCAATAATGCATGGGTTTTGTTCAGGGTGATGCCCTATACATTTGGTTTGCTTTGTTTTGGACAAAAAATGGCCATTTAAAATTTTGAAATTTTTCTTTCGCAACTTATTCAGTCCTTTTGAGCTGACAAAATCCCAGTCTCAAGCCGATCCTCCTTCGTGAGGTAGTCAAAATCCTTGACTGTGACTTAGGGACCAAATGGCGCTTCTTGCAGATGAGGATTGACTCACGTCAAGGATTTTGCTGCCTCACGAAAGTGGATTGGCTCGAAGACTGGGATTTTGTCAGCTCGTGAAAGGTAATTGGGGTTTTAAATCACCTTTCATGAACTGACATAATCCCAGTCTGCGAGCTGACAAAATCCCCGTCTGAGAGCAACTCCCTTTCTTGAGGTAGCACAATCCTTGATCGTGACTTAGGGACCAGAAAGCTCTTCTCGAGGACAAGGATTGTCTCATGGTCGAGGATTTTGCTGCCTCACGTAAGGGGATCAGCTCACTGACTGGGATTTTGTCAGCTCACAGAAGGGGATTGGGTTTTTGAATCCGCTTTCATGAGCTGACAAAATCTCAGTCTGTGAGCTGACAAAATCCCCATCCACAAGCAATTCCCTTTTGTGAGCTAGCAAAATCCTTGAACGTCACTTAGGGACCAGATGGCCAAAATCTGACAGTCAAGGATTTCTCGCAGACGGCGATATTGACATTTCACGAACGGAGATTGACCTTGTGGTCTGGGATTTTGCTACCTCATGAACTAGGAATTTTTAAACTTTTAAAAACCTTTCCCACTGCATTTTAAATTAATGGTTTGGTCTTTTGACTTGAAATTTGCAGGATATAAAGGGGAATGCCCCAGAGATGTGAATTATGCTATTTAGGTGTTGAAAAGTTAATCGGTTCCATAGATATGCCATCACAAAGTTGATATTCTTTCCATAGGATAACATTGTGGCACCCATAGTGACTTTTGGCACCCTTATCTTGAAAATGAAGCGAGATATGGATTTTTCGCTACACGGCTGCAAAAACAAATTTGGAAACCATAGATTACACCTGCAGTAGAATTATTTTACCTGGGTTGTATGATTACTGAGATATTGGCAAATTAGTGTTACAAGGGTTCCTTTTCAGGCCTATTGGGCTACTGTATGGCTCCATAGTTATGTGTAAGTGGGAGCACAAGACCCGGAGGTCCTGTGCTCCCACAGATGCATATCATTATGCACAAATGGGCAGTTTGGTGGGAGTGCAGGGCCTGGAGGGTCCAGGCTTTCACCAACACATACCAGTTACCAGGTACATTACACTGTAAATTAATGGCTTTGTCTTTTGACTTGCAATTTGCAGGGTATAAAAGGGGTGTCCCAGAAATGCAACTTATGCTGTTTGGGTGTAAAAGATTTTATCGGTTCCATAAATATGCCATTATGAAGTTAAGATTTTTCCCATAGGATAACGTTGCAGCACCCACAGTGTTTTTCAGTGCCTGTATCTCAGAAATGATGTGAGATACAGATTTTGTCGACTATCTTGCATTGAGGTTTCACTGTCATGATTACAATGACACTTGAATTTTTTTTCATAGCTGCTACGGTTGCTGAGATATTGGAAATTTAGTGTTACAAGTGTTCCTTGCTCTATAGGGCTGCTGTATGGCTCTGTATTTAATGTGTGAGTGGGAGTGCAGGGCCCAGAGGGCCCGTGCTCCCACAGAGGCATATCATTATGCACAAATGGGCAGCTTGGTGGGAGTGCAGGACCCAAACGGCACCACGCTCCCACCAACACATAACATTTACTAGTTCTGATACGCTTTTTCAAAAAGTAAGGAAATTCATTGCAAAAAATGCTGTTAATGCATCAGTTAGGGTTAAAGCAACAAAAGTGGGGAAATGAGATGTTAGTGTTGAGCCCCTAACCCCCCACTCCCACCTGCCATCCTCCACAGATTGGCAGATGCCGGGGTGTGATATGGGGTTGTGAGGCCTAACTCTCACCCCATTCTCCTTTACTGTAGCAAGTCAACCTGTTTACACATGGAATGGGGTGAGAATGGAGTCTGATGACCCCATGGCACACCCTGGCATCTGTCGGTCTGTAGAGGATGGGGGGGTTAGGGGCTCAACCCTAACCTCTCATTTCCCGACTTTTGTCGCATTAACAAAGTTTTTTGGAATGAATCTCTCTCTCTCTCTCTCTCTCTATATATATATATATATATATATATATATCTATATACATACATACACACATACATACATACAGAAGTATATCTGCAAGTAAGGACTAGCAGCCAGGCAGCTCGCCACAGTACCTACAGAGAATAACCTTAAGAGTCAATAACGTCTCTTTAAAATTGTTCTGTTGTTTTTTTTTCTTACATTATTAACTGTCATGAAGTATCTTGCTAATCTACGAAAAGGCAGTTCATCTTCTGTGTACATAAGAATTGAAGTAAGTTCAGGTTTATCCATAGCATTTCATACTTCACAGTAAGATGACAGCAAAAATTCTCTTGCTCTAGCATACCATGGGCATTCCCACAAAATATGCATAAGATCTTCCTGTTCTCCCACTGAGCAAAATCATTTGGGGCTATTCATTACAGTTTTGTTACGCCCTGCAGTTAACATGACATTTTTAAACGTTTTGAATTTATAACTAATAAATATTCTAAGTTTTGGATTGGTAAGCACATCCAAATAAAATTTAAAACCAAAATATGTGTTAGTTGATGCAAACCATCTTGAGTAACGTGAATTTGAGATGAGCTAGAGTCATTTTTGGCCAAATAATTACAGATTTTCTTCGTAATGTATGACTTATATTTAAGGCTTAAAGTAATATTTTCCTCATGGTATCTATTTAGGACTGTTAAGTCGTATTTCTTTGTATTACTTAAAAAGGTCCTATACCAATCAGACTCTTTACATCCCTGTTTAGTCCAAGCCTTTTTCTCAGCCAGACAAATTATTTATTTAGTTAGTTTTTGTTAGGCAGAAGCTGCATTTTTTCAGGAATGACATAGAAGATAACATCATAGGCAAGCACATATTACACCATTTAAAGCAACGGTGCAACGAAGGTTGCCAAAAAACTTGACCCTACCTTTTTTCACTGCAAAAGATTACAGGCACCTTCCAGTTTTATTTGGTGGTACAGTGTTCTAATTCCACCAACATTTGAGTATTTTATAAATGTTTTCATTTAATTTGTTCTCAAGAAAAAAAATGGCCACACATTTTGCTTATAAATAGCATTGTAGACCTGGCAGTATGCATCATAGAAGGGATATACCATTGAAACATCAAAGTTTTGACATCAAAAACCATTACAGTGACAGTGTCAAAGGAATTTGAGATTGTTGCTGTAATGGACTTCGATTTACACCAGCATCACTTTCACTGGTGTTTCATCCCCCTTTCAAGTCAACTCCGACTTGGAGTTTATTTTATTTAACTAGCGGGGAGTACGGGGTGGGGCAGAGCCCCCAGCAAAAAAACCCCAAAACACTCAATATCTGACAGGCGAAATTTCGCCTCTCGACATTGTGGATTTTGCAGTGCCACATTTCGACAACTTTGTTGGTGATGTGACTTGGTGGAACCCATAGTTGGTACTTAAACAAGTACATTTGACAGATATGCTAATATTTTTAGTAAATGTAGCTAAAACTAGCTTTTTTTGGAAAAACATTTTTCATTGTACTACTGCTTTAACAATGTGTACAGTATTAATACAGTACAATAGTCACAAAGTACAGAAAGCATGTACAACATAACATCTAGTGGGAGCAGCAGCATAGATAATAGACTCTAATGTAGAGACAATATCACAATCTGGTGCAGGTGAGTACAATATAAGACAAGGTTGAGAGAGCAAATGCAGTCTGCGCCAAAAGGCAAGAAATAAGCCAGGATGGGGTAGTCCACAGTAGAGACAATAACGGAGAACTTTCTGTCCATTTACCTTGTATTAGAATATCTGCATGTAGGGGGAGTCACGTGATGCAGTGCGCGTAGTGGCTGTGCTTTCCGCGAGCTCCGCTACCCGATCCCAAATACTACACATTCGACCCATTTATCTGCGGTTTTGAGGTTGTTTAATTGTGCAGATAAGGATCGCGAGCTGCCAGGGACCTGGTTAAGGCGACGGATGGAAGAAGAAATGAGAAAGCGCCGCTGAGACATACCCCTCCAGCCACCTCTAGAAGGCCGCAAAGAAATCTAAGGCCTCGGTTCTCCAGTTGCAGCAGGCGAGGAGAGGAAGCAGGGCAGAGGAACCATTAACCCTGGCAAAATTTTGGCAGAATTTCGGCCATTCAAGGCAACATTAGATGATATGGCCTGTGAAATCAAATCTCTTTCCACTACCATGGAGGATTTAAATAGGAAGATCTCTGATAATTTTGTAAGAATTAAATCATTGGAGACCTGTAGGGATCAGATGGAGGCTACTATAAATGCTTTGCAATTGAAAATTAATAGATGGACTCTAAGTTAGAGGATCTCAAGGAGAAGTCACGAACAACATGGTGATAATTGGCTTGCTTTGAGAAGGTCGAAGGTCTCGATCCTGTTAAGTTCATACAGAAATTAATCATGAAAGTAGTGGGGCCCTCGCCTTTGGTGCTATATATATTATTGAGCGTGCACACAGAGCCCTACGCCTTTACCACCTCCGGGGACCCCAAGACCATTTATTTTCACTTCCTGAACTATCAAGAGCGCAGCTATTTATGGTCAAGGTCAAGGAAGATAAAGAATTATATTGGGAGGGGGCAAAGCTGAGTGGTGCAAGATCTACCATTTACAGTGAGGCAAAGGAGGGCTGCATTTCATGTGGTGGTTAAAAGCTGATAGCAGCCGAGGTGAAATTCCACATGGCATACCTGCCAGGCTCCAGGTGAAAATTCAAGATGAATGGAAACTTTGAGTTGTCGGAGTCGCGAAAGAAGCTTTACAGAAGGCCCTACCTGCTTTTATTTAAGGACCCATGAACATGTGCACTACTAGGTGCTTGCAGCATTTAGGGGGCTACAAGTTTTTCTTTTGGGTCTATCTGGATGTCTGATAACCTGAAGGCCTGTGAAGCCTGATCAACCTGGACTTCTAGGGATTATGGATTTAAATTTCATCTGGGGGTGACATTTCATGGATACAATGGTTGCATGTTACTCTGGTTTTCCTTTTATCTTGTATAATACTGTGCAAGATTATTTCCATAAGGAGAGCGTTTTAGGAGGGTGCTAATCTGGCAGCAATGTATATGTCCGACTGCAACAGAGTGGGGTCGTATCCTAATTTCAATGCTTAATGTTTTTGGGGGCGGGATGTGATCGGAGGTTGAGCTGAGTGTCCTGGGATCACTGGACCAAGCAGAGTATGTGTGTGGGGGGGGGTTATCTGGGATTGTTGGGCTGTAGTAGTTCTTTTATGGGCTATGGGGGGTGGTGGAGGTTCTATGTTTAGAGGCACTCGCATTCAGGAACTTGGTTTGTTGTTTTGGCTCATTATCATAAGGTTGCCCAAGTAGAGTTAATAATACTGTTGTTATATCAAGGTTGATATGGATACTTTGATTTGTACCAAGTTTCTCACTTGGAATGTGAAAGGAGCTCGACTTAGCGACAAGCAATATAAAATTCTTAAGCACATAGAACTTACCGAGGCAGAAGTAGTGTTTCTTCAAGAAACACACTTGTTGATATCTGAAGTTTGTTCTATGAGGAAGCTGCAGATGGGTCAGGCCTTTGCTTCTCAGGGCACCATGCAGAGTAGAGGAGTTATGCTCCTTCTGCATAGATCTTTACCATTCAGGCCATTACAAATAATTCAGGATAAAGAGGGGAGGTATGTTTTGGTGAGAGGGAAGTTATCGAACATAGAAATGTTATGGGGATCTATTTATGGTCCCAACATGGATACTCAGGACTTTTTGTAAGTTTGCTCAAGGCTTTGTTGCCTTTGCCCACCTTCCTGTGGTTCTGGGTGGGATTTCAATCTGACCTTGGATCCTCCTGGACAGATCCAGTAAATCCTGTTCCATTTAATCCCGCAACTGCACTGTCCTAATTGCTAGATCAGCTTGGGCTGGTTGATATTCATGGGTACTCCACCCGGACTCCAGGGAATCTTCTTTTACGCCCCTGTACATAGGACATCTTCCTGCCTGGACTATGTTTTTGTTTCTAGATCTCTTCTCAGTGGGGTCCTTAAGTCTGAGATTCTACCTGGGCCTATCTCCGATCATGCAGCTGTAATGGTGGCTATCTCAATGGCATCCTTAATGAGGAGAGGGAGCAGGTGGAAATTTAATAATCAAATTCTTAGGGTGCCCAAGACGGTTAAATTTATATCCGAGCAGATTGAAGAATTTATTCAGAATAATTCAATCAATGAGGTTCGTCCAGATATTTTCTGGGGGGCCTTTAAGTCTTATTTAAGGGGAATTCTAATTGGTTTTACAGCGGGCAGGAAAAAGGAAAGAAACAGAATTATGAAGGAACTTCTGGTTCGTGATTAGGGCGCTTGGAGGTGGATTCTGCCAACCAGTTCAGCAGGGATAAGGAAGAGGAGTTGATTAAGCGCCAGAGATGCCTATCTCAAGTTGTTGGGAGAGCAATCAGAATTGGCATTGGTTAAGACAAAAGCTAAGTACATCGATCAGGGTGAAAAGCCTGGGAAGTTGTTGGCAAGACGTCTCTCTCAATTAGAATCCTCTAGGTTGATTGAGGGAATTGTTTCTGATGAGGAGGGTCTGGTCAAAACATCTCCGGCTGAGATTGCCCAACTTTTTTGTCAATATTTTGGGAATCTTTACAGGGAAATGTCAGTGCCGCCTTCAGAGCACCAGATAAGGAGGTTCTTTGAGGGTTTTGATATGCCTCCTCACTGAGTGTGAGAGGTTCTCTAGTGGCAGATATTTCCTTAGCCGAGGTGGAACTGGCCATTAAGGCTTGGCGCTAGATAAAACCCAGGGCCGGACGTGCTTCTCGTCCAACTTTTATAGGAAGTTTTCTCCGCCTTTTAGCCCCGCACCTTCAGACTGTTCCATCACATATGTGCTGGAAATGAGGTGGAGAGTATTTTATGAAGCTTTCATTGTTTTGCTTCCGAAACCTAATAGGCCAATTACCGGACCTAGCTAGTTATAGACCCATATCGCTCTTGAATTGTGATTTAAAGATCCTGGCTAAGGTATTAGCGGACCGTATTAATAAAGTGTTGCTCTAGACTCATAGGGAGTATGCAAGTTGGCTTTATGAAGGGTAGGTCATCGATTGATCATTTTAGAACTCTGGTTTATGTTCCTCTCGGCTCCGAGAGGCCACCCATCCCATGGCGCTTGGTCTCCTTGGACGCCGAGAAGGCTTTTGATAGGGTCTATTGGGTGTATTTATTTGAAACTATGTGAGGTTCAGGTTCTCTGAGGAGTTTTTGATGGATAAGAGCCCTTTATTCTAAGCCGCCTGCTAGATCAGTTGTAATGGGGTTATTTCTAACTCCTTTCTGTTATGCGGGCACAAGACAAGGTTGTCCATTGTCCCTCTTTTATTCAATTTGTACTTGGAGCCTCTGATTAGGAAGATACTTCATGAGAAAGGAATAGAACCCATTGAGATAAGGGATTTCCATTAAGGTTACTGCCTATGCGGACGACCTGCTGATCTATGTATCACGACCGTTAAGTCTATCCCTATATTACTGGATGTACTTAGGTTTTCGGTCAAATTTCCAATTATAAGATCAATCCTGATAAAATCTGGTTTACCCTCTTAATTCCAGGTTATTTAAGAGGGAAGTAATGGATCTGGGGCTTAAATGGAGCCCTAACTCCTTTAAATATCTGGGTTTAGTTTTAACTCGTGAGGCGGGCTGCCTCCATCAGTTAAATTTGGATCCTTTGTTCATACCATTAAGCATGATCTTAAACGATGGATCAATATCCCCTGTCCCTTGGGGTAGAATTGGTATAGTGAAAATGAATATTTTCCCAGGCTTTTACCCAATTAGAAGATTGATATATTCCCTCCCTATCATGGTTTAAGAACCTCTCACACCATGATTGCTGATTTTATATGGAAGCATAAAAAGTCCAGAATGGCGTATTTCAAGCTGGCTGCTCCTAAAGAGTTTGGGGATTAAGGCTACCCCATTTTGGTTTTATATTGGTGGCTACACAATTGAGTAAATATAGTAGATGGGCTCAGTTAGATGTTGGCGCCAACCCGAATATGCTCCGTTATGGTTGGAGATAGAAAGGGCCTATATCAGCAAGTTTGGGATTAATCCTAGGCCCTTTTTTATATCTCCTAAAGCTCTACCATTGGCTCTGAAAGGGTCCCCTATTGGGGTGGCAGTTAGGTCCCATCACCAGCTATGTAGATTTCTTAAATATAATCACTTAAGGGATAGGGAGCAGCCTGTGTGGGGAATCCGCTCTCTGATTGGTGGGAGGGTGATTAAACCTGGATGGTTGGAGAATTTAAAGGACTGTTCTCTGGGGACTTCTTTGATACTAGCGTGGCATAATTCCAACGCAGACTTTGATTATGTAAGTTTAATTTGTGCAATAAGGACATTTTCAAAGTGTTGCAGATTAGGTATGTTTTATTACAACAGGTGTGCCCGGATCGAGAACAAACACCTCTGTTGATTTTCTGGGAGGATATGTCTCTTGTTGGGACACAGCAGGTGATTTCCAAGTTGTATGTGGTATTGTTTCAATGGGCCTGCACTGGAAAGGTTGCATCGTGTACTTACTGGAATTGAATGTTTCCAGACCTTTCTTTAGACTGGAAGGGTATCTGGATAGCTTGCCATAAGTATTTGAAGCATGATCAACTTAGGCTCTTACAATTTAAAGTTATACATAACGGCCCAGATATTCAAACTGCGCTCAAAAGTAGCGCAGCAGCAGGAGCAAGCACAAACCAGTTGCGCTAATGCGCAACAGGTGCGATATTCAAACATGGAGCAGAGCAAATAGCGCAAGCAAACAACATCTGAATATCGCATTATACTGCGCCATCGCCGCAACCAGGAAGGAGAAGCTGAGCCAAATGTTGCGCTATGGCGCAACCATGGAAGCTCAGCTGGAGGATCCAGAGCTGCTATAGCGTAACACAGCCCCAGAGCAATGGAACTGCACATCCAGGGAGGCAGGCTGGGGCCCACCGCCAGCCATGCCACACATGGGCACAGGAACACACTGCAGAACCCACACCACACCGGCACACCCCTGCCACAGCATCACTGGGGTGGACGGATGATCCACGTGCCCATGGGGACAAGCCAACAAAGCATAGCAGAGCCCTGACACCTCAGCACAACCACTGGCAGGCAGAGAGTGCCACACAGGGGTTGACAACCACAGTGCACATCAGCCCCTGTATGCACACGCGCACCCTGCACTGTGACCCCAAGACACCACCCATGTGCAGTGACTGGCACTTCAGAAACCATGCAGTCCCCCCAGCACTCATCAGCCCGTGCAACACAGAAGCCTACAAGCTAGACACACCTGTGCACCCAGCAGTGGTGGCAGCAGACGGCAAGACCAACCGAAGGCACTGCCATGCTGAGATACCTCCCATGCACACACATGCACACACACACACATATCCAGGACCATTCCAGCCTCAGATGGCATGTACACCTCAACTGATCATCCATAGCCAGCTGCAAATCAGAGACCAAGCATTAATAGATCTTATATCAAAATAGAAATTTATATTTAAGGACTAATCACAAAACCAAGGAAACTATGTACAAGTGGGGGGACAGGTAAAAGGCAGGGGTGTTCAAGGGAGGGAATAACAACTTGGAGAGGGAAGGCAGGGTGATAGGGATGGGAGAAGTGGGAAGGGAATGTGGGCTATGGCCCAGCTGGCTGCTGGTCCTCCCCCTACTGGCGCCCCCTCCTGTGGCTCCTTCACCAATCACCATGGCGCTGTATGGCCTGCAGGATCTCCTGGTTCTGATCTGCAACCTGCTGAGGTGCCAAGATACTGGGACATCCTCCTGAGTACCTCGAGGCCTAGGAAAATGGAACACAGTCAATGGCTGAGACTGACCACAACCCTGAACACCACCCAACCTGCAAGCCATATATAGCCCATGTCCCGCACCCAGATGGCATGCACCCACCCACAGTGAACATGCACATGGCCATCACAAACAGGCGGCACCAGCTATGTTATCAATCACGCCCACACACACACTGCCCACGTCAATCACAGTACAAACTAGGCTGGCAAGTGACGGGCAACGTGGTGCGATGCCAGCTACACAGCTATGTGCCGCCCAGTGCATGCCTTGACCACCAGTGATGCATACACAGACGTGCTGCGGATACTGCACTGTGATGCAGGTCACCTGTGTCATGCCTACATACATGGATACATAGACAGTGTCGGCAGATAAGGGCCTTAGGGACACCCAGTCTGTCCATTTGACCTTGTACGCTCACTCTGTTGTCCTATAAGTCCTGCTCCTCACTCCCTGACCTCCAGAATTCCATTATGGCTAACCCATGCATTCACAAATCCCTGACCAAGGTCAGCCCCCACCACTTCCTCTGGCAGGGTTACCTACTTGTCCACCACCCATTCTGTGAAGAAATACTTCTCATGTTTCTCTGAATCGTCCCCTCCAACTTCATCCCATGCCCTCTAGTCCTGGAACATCCTTTATGCTAAAAATATTGTTTTCCTGCACTCTGTTCCCCCTGTAAGATACTTGTATGTCCCCATCATATCCCCACACCTCCTCCCTCCAGGGAGTACATGTTCAGTTCCGTCAACCTGTCTGCATAGGGACTTGTGATGCAATCCATGCACCATCCATGTCGCCTCCTTGAACTCCTCTCCACCCAGTCCATGTCCACACGCAGGTATGGTCTCGAACTGCACACTGTACCCAGCAGTGTGGGACTCACTAGTGTTTTGTATAGTGAATTATGACCTCCCTTTGAAGAGTCCCGCATGGCTGGTGGTCTTGCCCCCCAGCATGCAATAGCATCCATGAAGTAATGATACTCACCCTCCAGCAGCTGGGTCTGACGCTGCTGCTGCTGCTGCTGCTGTTGGGGCACAACACCCCGCACGGGCCCTGGCATGGCCCATGTCACCCTGGTCCTGTGTCCTCACAATCTGGCCTGTGGGAGACATATGTTGAGACAAACATCAGTGTGACTCAAAAGCAGAGTGCCCCTGCCCCAGTGAGAGTGCCTGCCCACACAGCCATAACCAACCATCGCACAGGCTGCACACACTGACACACCCATGCACAGCCACCCAAGCACACACACACCCCTACAGAGAATATAGGTGCATAGATGGTACACTCACCTGGCCTAGGCACCACGCCCGCCTGGCAGCGTGAACACAGCCGCGTCAAGAGTTCCGGTTTTCTGGCGGAGGTCACTGTACCGGTGCCGGCACTGCTCAGCAGACCGCCCGCCAGTGACCTCCACCAGGTCAGTGGACCACTTGCTGCCACACGTGGGTCCTAGGCATGGTGAGGGGGGCCTCACCATACAGTGCCTCACAGTGGGGCTCCACCAGGGCCACCAGGTTGGCCACTTCAAGCTGGCTCCAGGACACCGCCCTCCTCCTAGCCATGGCACCAACTTTACAGCAGGCAATATGGTGCCCCGCTGTGCCGTAACCCCACGTGGAGTTGTTGCGCAATAGACCACCACAGGCTCCAATCGCGCTGTTCGAACAGCGCCGTCACTTTACATGGCGCTGTCACCAGACAGCGCAATAGGGACGTACACATGGCATGCCAACAGCGCCAGGGGTCAGAGGGCATACACTAGGTCACGGCAATGACGCAAGGCTACGCACAGCGCCATGGGACGTATAGGCATCCTGTGCGACTGCCAAGCTGAGCACCAGTGCCACAGTGGACTATCGCGCAGTAGTGCCACAGCGCCATATAGTGCCCAGTGCTGTAGCGCCACTGGCACAATGGTGGCCATGGCCTGAATCGCCTATCGTGCTCAGCAGGTCTGCAGCACGATAGACGCATGCGTAAGCTGTCTGGGCATGTGCAATGCGGTGTGGCACGCAGCCACAAACCTGCGCCATTGGCTCAGCCGGACCTTCCGTATTGCACAAAGCGCAAATACGCGATATTCAGCCGACATATGCAAATCATCCGATCAGCCATTCAAAGGCGCAGTGGCGCGATTAGCATGTCATTAAAGTTGAGCCACACCTCATTTGCATGTGTTGCGCTATAAAATGCGATCGTGGGTTGTGCTGGCCAGATTTGGTTACTGCAGGTGAGAGGTGAGTTACATGCTGTGTGATGCTCAGGACAATGCCTGGGGTGGAGGATGATAAAGGCTGAGGGGCTGAGCATGAAAAGGGCACTTGAAAGGGACAAAGGGCACCCTTTCTATCAGTATCTGCCATGCGAGGGAAACGGGGGCTTCTGCACCCCCGGCCGGCAGCTATGCTCATGGGGAAATGCTGTCGACTGCACAGTGACAGGTGTCCACTTCCACCCATACAGATCACCATGACTGACCAGAGCCAAGTTGAGGGTGTGGACAGCGGGCGTAGGAGGAGGCCGAACTTCACCACGGCAGAGACAGAGGCCCTCTTCCAGGCCTACCTGGAGGATGAGCCAACATTGAGTGGACGGAGGGGCACCCCTCAGGAGCGTGCAGCTGCATGGGAGGGGGTAGCTCAGGCCGTCAACCTGCACGGAAGCCACCAGCGCTCCGTGCAGGAATGCAGGAAGAAGATGGGGACTGACCGCAGGAGGCTGAAGGAGAAGGTGGCAGCCTTCAGGGTGGCACGTGCTGGCACTGGTGGGGGCCCACCAGTGGTGTTGCAGCTGACCTCACAGAGGAGACACTGGTCGCGCCATGCAGCCGAGTGCCATTGCTGGCGTATCCAGGCGGAGGATTCCAGACAGGTGGAAGCCCATCACTGCACGGTATGACATGGTGATGTTGTTGGGGGCTGTTGTTCACATGCACTCACATGTACTCTCTTTCTGTTACAGATCCTGTTCGTCTGCAGGAGACGGTGGTGGTGGTGGGTCCAGACAGTGAGGCAGACCTGCTGGACGTGGAGGAGGGAGCATCCACCTCCGCCACCAGCCTGCAGGCACTGCAGCAGCATGCACTGGGCCAACAACTCCGGTGTCAGCGATACAGGTGCAGGGGGTGCACAGCCGTGTCACAGCAGTCTGGCACGCAGGTATGCCAGCATGCTGTGCCTATGGCAGTGGCACGCACCTGCACCATTGATGATAGCAGGTCTGCAATGGGCAGTGATAGGTGTGTGTCCCATGACGGACACATGGCAGGCCAGCACATGCCCCTGGGCCTTCCTGGTTCACACCTGTGTACCAGCATGCTGGCACAGTTCCAGGTTGTGCCTGTCAGCACCGGTGGGGCAGCACCGGTGGCTGTGCAGGTGTCTGGCACTGTTGTCAGCACGGAGGTGGAACAGGTGGACCTGGGGGCTCAGCAGTTGGAGGGGCGGCAGCAGCAGTTGCACACCAGGTCTGGGGGTACAGTGTCAAGCAGTGGCACATGTCCACCGCCCTCTGATCCGCCCATACCTGGTCCTGGTGAACAGCGCCCACCCTCAAGGGGTGCTGTGCACCAGGACCGTCCACACTCTGGGGGTCACGATGCCATTGGGGCACAGTACCCATTGGACGCCATAGACACCGGCCTGCTGCAGGACTCGGTACAGCTGCAGGGGTGGGTTGCAAGGTCCGTGGAGGCACTGTCTGTGTCCGTGGAGCGCATAGCAGGAGTGTGTTCAGGACCGAGCCGAGCTGGTCCTTATGCGGACGGATGTGACCGCTGCCATTGACAGGCTGACCCAGGCAGTGGTCTCGTCAGATGATTGGCCACACTGTCAGGTGCCCTGTACCACACACCCACACAGTGCGCTCCACTCCCATTCCTGGCATCGTGCGACACCAGGCCTGTCGACGCCGGGTTCCGCTGTGGCATCCCGAGCACCCCTGGTGCAAGTTTGTTTGGCAGGATGCAGACCCCTGTGCGGGCAAGGTCACGCTCGCGCAGTGGGACCCCTGGTGGTGCACCAGCGCCACCCGATGTGGCCCCTGCTCAGCCTGCCAGTGCTGCTGGGCCACGGCTGGGCCACCCATGCATCCGTGGTGGCCGTGGGACAGTGCTACCTGACTGAACTGTCTCCCAGTGCAGGCCCTGTCTGGTGCTGCCCTGTGTGCAATGTGTGTCATGGTGGGCAGTGCACTGCTGGGAGCTCTGTTCACCTGCTGACACGGACCACCTGCACACTCTCCCAACTGCTGTCCACAGGTGCGTGTGCATGATGATGCCTGCATTGCACTGTACACCAAGGTGCAGGGTGCCCAGGTCCTGACACACCGTATACGGACAGTCCAGGTGGTGGGGGTGGTTGGTGGTGCTGTGTGTTGGCAATGTCATTTCCGCAGTGCTGTGCTGCTGCCCATGTATGCTGCCTGGTGTGTGTGTGTGTCCATATGAGTGCTTCCCCCTCTCTGATGGTGTGTTGGTATGCCTGGAACCTTCAACTCCCCTGACCTTCATGCACGGTGTGTTCCCCTGTGTGCCTGTGGTTTGCGCATGGACAGTGTTGCCTGCACATGTCCCCTTGACTTACCTGTGTTGGGCGTAGTGCTCTTCTGCAATGGTGTCCCGGTGCAGCTGGGCCTGCCGGGTCAGTCGGGGTCCCTCCGTCCTAGGGGGCTGCTCATCACCCACATCACCGGTGCCACTGGGTCCCCCATTGCTGTCCCCCTCTTGGACCTGTACGGCTATCCCATGGTCTTTGGCCATGTTGTGCAGGATGCAACAGGCCAGGAATATCCCACAGGCCTTTTGGGGGCTGTACTGTAGGGCTCCGCCGGAGGTGTCCAGGCATCGGAAGCGTGCCTTGAGCATCCCAAACACCCGCTCTATGATGTTACGTGTTGCGGCATGTGCCTCATTGAAACCTAGCTGCGCTGGGGTCGTGGGGCGCCGGTATGGTGTGAGCAGCCAGGGACGGAGTGGGTATCTGCAGTCACCTGTGTGGAGATAGTGGAGATCAGTGTCATGTCAGGTCCATATTGCCCATATCCTTGTGTGCCACTACCATGGCACCTGTGTCATTCCCACCCTTGCCCAGAGTTTGCATTCCATACATGTGTACTCACCCACTAGATGACCCGTGGGATGTTCCCACTCGAATCGATGGCACAGTGCAGACTGGTGCCATATGAAGGCATCATGTGCTCCGCCAGGGTGTGTGGCACAGACATTGATAATGCGCCCAGTGGCATCACACACCACCTGGCAGTTGACACTGGAAAAGCCCTTTCGGTTCCGATACGCCTGGCCGTCAGGGCCAGGTGGCATGCGAATGGCCACATGGGTGCAGTCTATGGCCCCTAGCACGCCAGGCATATGTGCTACCCTGTGGAACTCCTGCATGTTTGTTGTATGCTCTGCCGCGGTGCTGGGGAAATGGATGTACTCCGCAGCATGAGGCAGCAGTGCGCTGAGGAATTGGGTGAGGATGCTGCGTGACAGGCCGACTGTGTAATGCCTGTGGTGTCCCCTGTTGGCCTCTGGAAGGTGCCCGTGGCGAGCAGGCACATGCAGGCTGTCACCTTGGTCTCCACGGACAGAGCATGACTCGTCGGTGAGGGTGCCTGCATCACATCACTGCACAGCTCGCAGAGCCGCCTCAGTATTGCCCTGCAGGCGGTACCGGCCACAATCTCGACATCTGTGTACAGCTCAGCTGATGCGGCACGATACCGCCTGTTGGGGCATACCGCCGACGGGCCCCTCCGCGCCGCCCCTGCAGCATGGTGTCTCACCCTCATTACATCTTCCATGTGGAAGCTGACACTGTCCATCTCCCTGGCTTCTGCCCCCGCTGCTGTTCCTGTGTTACCCCCGCTGCCCCCACTGCTGCTTCCACTGCACCGGGCACCCCCCACTGGCCTCTCTGTCCTCCTGGACCCACTGTCCCTCTCTGCCCTTCCAGCTCCTGTCTCTCTCTCTCTCTCTGTCTCTCTCCCCCAGTTTGCGGCCTGCTAGAGTTCTTGCGCCGCTTCCTTGAGCCTTTTTATTTTGGCTCAAATCCGGTACTGCGCAACTTCCGGCTAAGCCACTCTTGCGCATTGCGCAAGTGTTCGGATATCGCATTGCGCACTTTATGCATGGACCCGCCCCCTTCGGTTGCGCATGCCTTCATTTCCATTGCGCTGTTGCTCAGCATGTTTTCGGTGGCGCAACTGGCCCCTTCTGAATATTGCAGAATGGCGCATTTTTGGAGTTGCGCACGCGCAACCCTGTTGCGTATGGCGCAACCCTTTTGAATATCTGGGCCAACATGTATTATTCACCTCAGAAATTGCAGAGCCTGGGATTGTTAGACGATTCAAAATGCTACAGGTGTGGGATGGGTTCAGGAGACCTGTTACATATATTTTGGCATTGCCCCTCTGTAGCTCCTCTATGGAATGAGATTCAACGTAAGTTGAACCCACTTCTAGGTCTGGAAGAGTTGTTTAGGCCTGAAATTTGCATGCTGGGTGACATGACTGCTGTTACTGTCAAGAAAAGGAGATTTTACATTTCTTTGGTTGCTGTCTCGGTTAAGAAGCTTGTGCTTAGGCATTGGAAGGACAGGTTTTGTCCCTCTTACAAGGAATCATTAAGCGAGCTCCTGCTTTTTAAGGTTGGAAAGAATAATTGCTATTATGCATAACAATCTACCTTATTTTGAAAAGATCTGGGGCTGTTTGAAATTTGTTATTCTAACTAGTTCCTAATGCTATTGTGGTTTTATTTAACTTATTGCATGTGCCTTGGGTGGAGTGGGGATGGGTGGGGGTTGGGGGGTGTTTTTTTCTGGGGAGGGGGGGGGGGATTTAGGGGTATTAGGGGATGTACTTAGGGAGTTTAGGTAGTGGGGTAAGGCAGAGTACTCTAACTGTTTGTGTTGGGGCATTATTAATGTATCTGTATATGTAATGTCGATGTCCTGCTATTACTCACTCTGCTGGAAAATTAATAAAGTTTAAATGGAAAAAAAAAAGAATATCTGCATGTAAAATTACTTAGCAGGTGTTTGTGATATGCATTCTGGAAGCCTACAAAAGTTTTGCGTCATGTATCTCAGGAGGAATGGTATTCCACATCCTAGGGGCAAAGTTCTGAAAAGCAGCTGTCCCAAGGGTAGTTCTTAGTTTAGAGACAGCAAGCAGGGCACGATTCGAGGATCGTAAGGGGTAAGAGTTCTGTTGCAGTTGAAGCAGTTCGACCAGTTTTTGGGGTTGTTTATTCTGCAGAATGTTGAAGATGGTACCACCTGTTGTGAGCTCACACATACCATTGGGGGGAGCCAACTTAATTTCATATACAGAGTACAATGATGTGGAAATTTATTGGAAGCTAGAGCAAAACGTCAAATATTATAATAAGTAACGTCCCATTTCCTGACAGCTGACTTTGAGGTAGCAGGTGTATATACATCATTATACATAAGCTTAGGGAGTAATAATCCCCTGGTTACAGATAGACAGGCATGTGCTGTAAGGTTATTGGTAATTCTGTAGGACAGACCAAGCCTAGAATTCACAGCTTTGTAAGTCTTCATAATGTGCAGATGGAAGTCAAGTGAGTGGTTGCAGACAATACCAAGGCAGTTAAAGGCCTGTACCGCTTCAAGCAGAGAACCATCATTGCAGGATATTTGTAAGAGGTACAGGCAGTTTTTTTAATTTGTGGGAGAACCAAACAGCATGGCCTGCATTTTGGACACATTTAGGAGCAGTCTGTTATGTAAAAGCATGTTTGCACTGCCTGAAGGTCATGGGATAGCATGCTGTTGATTGGCAATCTATCATTTTTCATCCTAGACAATGTTAACCAATAGTTTACAAATCTCTAATACAGCATTAATATTCTGCAGACCAAGTTCTGATCTTATATAGGCTGTGGGGTATGAATGTCTCAGTCCTAAGAGTCCTGTTAACAGTTTAAAGATTCGGACAGTTAAGATGTCTCTTTATTTACATCCCACACTTCTGTGCCATAAGTCAATTGGGCTATAGTTTTTGCTCTGAGAACACTAATGAATGGCTTTAATGAAAAGCCCCCACATGCAATATTACATTTTTAAGCCCAGCAGTGTTTTTTTGACATTTGCTAAAGTATTATCAACATGTTTTGACCAACACTGATTTGCTGTAAAAGTCAGACCTAGGTAAACATAACTAGTGGTTACAGTTAATCTTTGGTTGCCCAAATACTAATTACTGGACTCTTGTTTTTTGGACCAAAAATCATTTTTTTCATTTTACTGAAACTGGTTGACAATCTGAGTTCCTGAGATTTTGCTTCTAATAAATCAAGGTTTTTTTTGCAGACCTTTTCTTGTCAGAGCCATGAAGATCAGATCATCCCCATATAACAGTGTGGGACATAAGCAGGAGTTTATTTTTGGTGAATCTGAATCCAAAAATTCCATTTTGTTAAGCAGTTGATCAACATATAAACATAATAAAGTGGGTGCCTACATGCACCCTTGTCTGACACCCTTGGAGCCTATGCATGAAGGTGCAGGAACTACATACAAAATTGAAGTAACTGTGGCATGTGGCTTCAGGATGCGCAAGGCACCTCTGCAATGCAGCATGCATGAATGAACATGTGCACCATGTGCACACAGGGGGTGTGCCGTGGGTTGCTTAGCAGTCTGTGCAGTGCACGGAGGTGTGCCACAGATATGCGGTACTGCCCCTTGACCCCACCATATATGGATGTGCTCCTTGCACCATGCAGCAGTATGGAAGCACACAGCATGCAGGAGATGACCGCGGAGGCAACGGCGGAGAAAGATAGTGGTGCAAAGGTGCGATTGCAGTCCATGAAGTGGTCACAAAGGGAGGACTGAGAGACCAGCTGGCATTGTGGTCATGTGGGGGCATGTGTGGGAGCCCATCACCATGCCCCAAACTTCACGGGGGGCCAGGTGGTGTCCATGGTAGCGGACATCAAGATGCACTACCGGCAGCTGTATGTGTCACAGGCACTGCTCACACCAGCCGAGGAAGATCGTGGCAGCAGCACAGGCATGACAGGGCTCCAACAGTGACTCCCCCAGTAAGGACAGCCAGCTCAAACCGGTGGAGTGGATGGTGGCGGACACACTTACCGATGTCGACATCCACGGTGAGGAGGAAGGTGTGTGGACACCCTGGAGGATATGTAGGTGGATGACGGGCACGTGAACCCATGTGCAGTACCTGCAGGCATGTACCAACAGTACTCTGTTCCCCCACAGCCCCATCCACCCAGCCACATGGCACAGTGGTGCCGGAGCAGCACAGCCTGGACACTGCAGCAACGGTGCCGGTGAACTTGGATGCAAGGCAGGCAGGACCAGGAACTGATACATAACAGTGCCACATGCACCCCTGTGGGCCCCACAACATGGGCTGTGCCCAGCCTGACTAACATGTCCCTCTCCCCCACAGGTACAGAGCATGACACCAAAGCCCACAGGGATACTGATACTGAGGAGGACAGCAGCCCTGATGCGGCTGAAGAGGGGTCATATGTGACAGAAAATGACTGCGGTGGAGAGAGCACCAGCTGTGGATGGCACCAAAGACCCAGCAGCCAGGCACCTCAGGAGCACGGTGTGGCCAGCGGCATACCGCAGCAACTGGTGTGAGTAAAACCAATGCCAGAAGGCAGTGCCCCCGCCGGCCATGAACTGCCAGTTGAAGAGGACAGTCCCAACGAAGGGCCATTGTGGCATGCGCTGGGACATAGGTGCATAGAGCTCATGCAGGCCACCATGGTGGACAGATACCAGGAGCTGCAACTGCTCAAGGTGGACCGGCTGATGGAACAGCTCCAAAACACAGATGTGCTGCTAGCCTTCACTGAGGTGTGTTGCATGTGATGAAGCATGGATTGCATCACAGATGCCCTTGAGTGGTTGGTTGATTGACAACACTGTGGGATGCAACATGCTACACATGGGCCATGGCAGGTGGTGGCACACATAGGAGGTCACCGGGGCTCACAGCACACCCCAGGGACACAGCCAGATGACACGGACAGTGCAGTGTTGGGCAACACAGAACATGCAGCCCTGGTGTGTGAAAAAGTCACGGATGCACACCGTGCAGATATGAATGACCAGGGCACCAACGGTGACATTGCAGGACATGCGGAGGTCCATCTCACTGCTGACGAGGTGGACAAGGCTGATCCTTGGATGGGCCATACTCCTGGCAGAAGGCATCCCCATGGCAACAGTAAGGCATCCCTGTGGCAACAGCAGACAACAGACACCCACCTGGAGGATGGGAACACGGACCTCTGCCCAGCTGCTGGCCAAGCGACCAGCTGTCCCAGTAATGAAGCACAGCTCCAGACACAGTCTCCCAACATGCAGAGGTGCAGCACCAACACGGCCCCCCCCACTGATGTACTGCACCAACACACAACCCCCCACCGATGTCCAGCACCAACACACAACACCCCACTAATGTACAGCATCAACACATGGCCACCACGCTGATGCACTGCACCCCCCCCGGAAGGGAAAACCTGCCCCCACAAGACACAATGAAGAACAGCACCCGAGAAGGCCCCACCATGACAGTGTGGAACGTCATTGAGTCAGTGCCCACACCCCACCATGCAAACAGTTGTGTGGAACCACCACAGGGCCCCCCACATTGACATGGACAGACCGCGCAGCCACTGTGCACACACCGTCCCCTCCCAGTGTGGAGGGAACACCCCCAACTGAATGCACACTGGGCACACACCTGCCACACTCACTGTGCCACATGCAGCCGAACAGTGGGGCATAGGCATGCGGCCGTGTGGAGGGGTATAGGAATGCACAGGGCACTCACCGGGACTGTACGGCACTGCATGACACGCCCATTGACAGGCTGCAGCCTCCACCCTAAACAGGATGGCAGGCAACATGGGCCGCATGCACGCAGTGACACAATATTCCCCCACCCCACGGATGTGCTCAGCATGAGGACTCATCATCATGCACCTGCCCCCCTCATATGTCGCGCACACATGGCAACATGCCACGATGCCCATGGAGGGACCTGACATTTATGCCCATGCATGGTGGATGTGCCCACTTCCATCGCACTGCGCACCTCGCATGGCCTGTGCCTCCCCTCGTGGACAGCCTACTGCCAGAACATGCCCTGCACGAGTGATGCCCATGCCTCACACCTGCCAGCCATCTCCTGGCCACAGCATGCCACAATGTCCCCATCCTCGGCTGGTCCATCTGTCTGTGGTGCCCCCACCCCTGTATGGGTACATTACATTGCAGGGCCATATTATTCAGCATGACACAGACCATGAGCACCCTGCATGCCTTACCCGGGGCCAGCATTATCTTTCCCCCAGTATAGTCCTGGCTTTGGAACCACATCTTCAGGAGGCTGATGCTCCTCTCTTCAATGTTCCTGACCTTCCAATGTGTATGGTTGTAGGCCTTCTCAGCAGCTGTGGTGGGTGCCAGGATGGGTGTCGTCAGGTATGGCCACAGAGGGTATCCACTGTCACATGTGCAGGGGAGACAAAGGGTGGCGTCACACTGGTGTCATAGTGCTGTACCACAGGGTATACACACACACAGGGTGATGCAGCCATACTCACCCAACAGCCAGCCATCGAGGCACTGTGCACGAAACATGCCAACAAGGTACAAGGCATCCAGTATGAACGAATCATTGCACAAACCCAGGTACTTCACGCAGACATTGGTGAACATATCACTCACGTCGCACACCACCTGGGAGTTCACCCTGTGGAACTATTTCCAGTTTCTGTATGCCTCCTCCTGTGGGAGCGGTGTCAGTATGGCAATGTGGGTGCAGTTGATCACACCCATTACATTGGGCATGCCATGCATGTCATAGAATGCCTACTTCATTCACCGTATGTCATCCGCTGTTGATGGGAAGGTGATGTGTGCATGCATATGGTCCAGCAGAGCGTTCATGACCTTCATCATGGCCTGTGACATGGAGGACTGGCATACACCCACCATATCACTGGTCACCCTCTGGAATGAGCCCATGGCATTATATGCCATTCTCACAGCATCTTCATCTCGACCATCATTGCCCTCAACTGTCATATCCACAGGGGGATATCATCACAGACCATGTCACAGAGGGTGACGATCATGGGCCACAGCAGACGGAACCACTCAATACAGTGTATCTACCACAGTGTGGCAGTATCCAGCCATGGACGGAATACCCTGGGCCATGGATGTGGCTGCCTCCACAGCTGCAGCTCCTCATGGAGCAGGTGCATGTTTAACAGCAGTCTGGCACACAGCCTGCTACACCGTGCTATTTCCAGTGCACCGTGTGGCCACCTGGCATGACAGCTTTATACCGCCATGCACACATGCATGTGCCTCTAAGGGGGCATGTCATGCCACACATGCGTGGTGGCCCTGTAGAGGCAGTGTACACATGCAGGCACACATGCCCATGCCACCCTGTGTCATGCGTCACCCATTCAACACCACTGCGGGCATGGTGATGGAGGAGGTGTGCTATTTTGACCACTTTCCACAGTGCCTGTGGCGTGTTTTGGAGGTTACCTATTGTGACTCTGGGGACTACGGCACCCTCTGGGTGGTGCAGGGCCATGACTGGGTGAGTACCATGGCATCAGTTGGTGTCCGGGGGATGAGCGGGGTATGTCTGCTGAGCAGTATCCTAACCCATGTTTTCTCACTCACTCACTCACTCACTCTCTCTCTCTCTCTCTCTCTCTCTCTTTCACCCTTCCCCCACACACAGAACCAGGAAGGCATGCCACAGCATATGGAGCTCACCATGAGGGAGCAGCTGTATGGTGCCCCCGTCATGGTGCTGACACTGACACAAAGGAGGAGGAGGAGGTGGCAGCAGTCGTCCCACCAGTACCTGTCCAGGGAGATGGTGACTTGGTTCATCCAGTACCAGGACAACTACACGGATGTCTGGAGAGTCACAGTCCTGTCAATGATGAGTGCATGGTGTGTGCTGGGACAGGCTGTGGGCAAGGTACTGTGTGTTCATGGCCCAGGGTGCGGACCTGCCATGTCCATATGCCATAGTGTGATGTGCACATAGCCAGGTGGGAGTCAGTGTAACACTCTGTGGGTGCAGCCGCGGAAAGGATAGGCTGTGCATAGCTGTTGGGCATTTCCAGTTGCCACTGAGCTCCTCAGCTGTGCCAGTTCCACTGTGGGCACCATGTGCCGGTGCTGGCCATGTTATACTGCATTGGACGTGCCATTCCTGTGTGGCCTTGCCACACATCCTCTGTACTATGGTGCATGGCACCACCTGATGCAGTGACAGTCCATGCCCCCACTGGTCATTCACACTCACTGTGTGGACTGCCAGGCCACATGGCCGTGGGGGAAGACATGGTCCCATGGTCTGGGTCATGCTTCCATGTGTATCCTGTGGTAGATAACCCACTGCTGTGGGGTGCATGCCTGCATGGCCTCTGCCACGCATGGACAGGGGGGTGGTGTGGGTGCCTTGCAAGGGCCAGGCGGTGTGTCATTTCTCTCAACAGCACTATAGAGGGCCCATTTGGTGGATGATACAGATCTGCATTGGGCAGGTGCCCATTGAGGTGGCTGAGGTGAGCAGCAGCAGTGAGGAGGACTGGCTGTGGGGGCCACCATGGACCAGACAATGCCATGCTGATGAGGGTGGACCTGAACCCAGTGGCAGCAGCGCCAGACAGTCTGATTGCCCCTGCCCCCTGCGTGTTTGTTGATTTACTGCAGTTTCATTCTGGCAAGTTCTAACTGTGTTGGAATAAAGCTTTTGTACTGTTCATATTGGTGTGGTTACTGTGTCCAGGGTGTGGGTGTGCGGAGTGGGTTGTGCTACACTGGTGTGGTAGGGTACAGGGTCTGGGGGAGGGCCTGGATGCCTGTGCACATCTGCTGCTCTTGTGGCAGCTGTGCAGCCCATGGTCTGATCATGCAGGCCCAGCCCTGGTATGGTGTCTGCGCCCGGGGGCAGTCAGGGCGGGTCATGCTGGTTGGGGTATGCAGCACCCCGGTCAGCTATCTGGGGTGGTGTTCATTGTTGCAGCACCCTGGTATGGCCACACACCATCAGGCCACCTGTGATGGCTGCCCCATGCCACACCCATTACAGGCTCATGCTGTGGCTGGTGGCCAGTGTCGATGTGCCGATGTCATGCTGCAGGCCACATTTTGCCAATGGCATGGTGGGAGCCCATCCATGTGGCTCACTGCCAGTAGTGGCATCCGTTACCACACAGCACACACCTGTTTAGCATGTGTCTTGTGGCCTGCCGGCTCCTCGTCTGGGTGGGTGGGTGGTCCCATGTGGCATTGGTGAGCTGGATGCTGCCATGCCCATGTTACTGGCAGGGCGGTGCTCTGCACAGGATAGCACAGAATGTGCTGCTCTGCAGGGGGTGGTGGCCATTTGCTGCCTCTGTCAGGCCCTGTGCCACCCTGCCACACAAGCAGCTGGGGCTTGTTACCTGAGCTCTTACGGCAGCCCTCCCCGATTCATATGTGTACACGCCCTGCACCATGCGCCTGGCATTGTATACGGTGTCATTCATGTGGGCCATGGCTGCCTGTGCATGGCGTTATGCAGACATGCCCCTGTGTACATGCTTCATGGTGGGGCTGCATAGCTGTGCAGTTCCAGAGTGTGATGGCTTATGCATGCTTTTTGCATGCCGACCACTGGTGGCATGCAAGCCAGGGATGCGTAGGAACCTATGCACTGTCCCTACACACCCTATGCATGGCGCTGGCGTCATGTATAGACCCCCTTGTTTGTAAGGAATACTTTAGTCACTTGTTCATTTTGGCCACATCTAACACGCACCCAGGTACTTGAATAGAGATGGGAAATTATTAGAACCAGTGCAGGGTCTATTCCTCTTTGTAGGAGGAGACCCCATAAAATAGCTCTGGAGACTGAGATGAATGCAGCAGAGTAATCTATAAAGAAAAAGAAAAAAGTCTGGCTGCCCTGGTGCTAGTAGTGCGATGTAGCAACAGAATGACAAGGCAGCAAGAAAAAAAGCCTCACACTTACCCCCAGACCTTATATTATAATGACCGAGCCCACTTTATGCTATTGAAGTTAAAAGCCAACATTTATTAAATATCCAGGCTAAAACAGGTACAGAAGGACATATATATCCTCCTCACAGTGCAAGAAAAAGCAAACTCTCCCCAACAGAGTTTCGTACCCCTGCGGGTACTTTTTCAAGGGTAATATATGTCCTTTTGTACCAGTTTTTAGCCTGGATATTTAATACATTTTGGCTTTTAGCTCCAATAGCATGGAGTGGGCTTGGTCCTTATAATATAAAGTCTGGTGGTAAGTGCAAGGCTTTTTTTCTTACTTCCTAATCTATAAATACAGCAAATAGTCTATTTGCTTAGTTGCACATACAGTATTTTCCTACTAAATGTGCTAGCACGAAGCAATTATCTGTTGCAGAATATCCACTTCTAAACCCTGCTTGCAATACACTCAGTCCGCCTGTATTATGTATCTGTATTTTTAGTCTTCCTAGAATTATTTTTGAAAACATTTTAAGATTGATATCAAAGACACTTATGGGCCTGTACACTGTTGGGTCTGAGAGACTGCCTTTTTTATGTTGTGTTGCACAGGTGCAAGCAACATCTTGCGGTAGTAGCACATTTCAGAGGTGTGTCAATGTTGGGCAATGCAGGGAACGCTTTGGTGGGTACGTCCCTCAACCCCCAATTAGCGAGCATGCTAGCACTGATGTGAAACTTCAAAGAGTGCCAAAACCTTGAAAGAAATCTGCCGCTGCAATGAGGTGCAGATGACAAGGCTCCTTTATGTGCCTTTCCTGGTGAAACATTTCAGCAAATATGGCGGCTCCTGCCACCCGCTACACACAATTCCCACAAAGCCAACATCGTGGGTGGCCAGTCCATGTGTTGGCATGTCCCCCCCCCACACACACAGTTTCTTTGCCGATGGGGGGCCCAATCCCAGTCGGCATCACACCCCCACACACACACACTTTCTTTGCCGACAGGGGCCGAATCCCTGTCGGCATCATGTTCCCCCACCCAACACACTTTCTTTGCTGATGGGGGGGCCCAATCCTCATCAGCATCAGTCCCCCCAAACTCATGGGCACTGGGAGTCCCTCAGTGTGCCCATTTTATTTTCCTGTAAATAAAGAAACTGTCATTTGATGTCAGTTGTTTTCTCCTGTAAAAAGGAAAGGTCCTTCATCATGGCAGGCGCCTCTCCCCCAACCCACACCCACCCTCTGCACACCCACCACCCGCACACCCTCACCCCATGCTTACCTCCGGAGGTCTGGCGCTGTGATCTTCTGTAGACTGGGAAAATGTCTGAACTCTTCAAAAGCAGACCGCAAAATGAAGAAAATCATAGTAAGCTTTATAATGGCATCAATGGGGGGTTTCAACTTACAGTAGATTGATAACTCAGCCATTTTTTGATATTTTGGCTCCAAATTTTCAACATGTGATTCTTAGGACCCTACCTCATGAACAAATGCACTGTCATCCTGTTACTCGGTCCCAAAAGGTGATTTTGCGGTCATTATGGAATCACCTTTCAGGACCAATTAATGAAATGACAGTGCCACTGTTCATGAGGTGGGGTCCCAAAAAGCCCATGTTGCAAATTTGGTGAACAAATTCCAAAAAGTGACTGCTTTCCTAGCATGCATTGCGCAGTTTCCACACATGCTTGTAACTTCTACAATTTTTAATATTTTCACGCTACATTTTCAACATTGCCATTTTTTCACACCTCCTTATGAACAATATAACTGTCATTTTTCACATCCTGCCCAAAATGTGTTTTTGCACATGTGGCGCACAATGGCACGGTCACTGAGGGAAATCAACTTTCAGGACAGATTAACAAAATGATAGTATCACTGTTCATGAGTGGTCACCCCAAAATGCCTATGTTGAAAATCTGGTTAAAAAAATTCCCCAAAATAATTACATTACGGGTATGTGTTGCACAGTTTCTATGCATCCTCATGACTTCAATTTTTAACATTTTCACTCCAGATTTTCAACATTGCCATTTTTTACACCTCCTCATGAACAGTACAGCTGTCATTTTTCACATTCTGCCCAAAATGTGTTTTCACACCTGTGGCGCCAAATGGTGCAGTCGCTGTGCAAAATTACCTTTTGGTTAACGAACCAATAGTGCGACTGTTAATGAGGTGGGGTCACAAAAAGCCCATGTTGAAAATTTGGAGTGCAAATACTAACAAACACCCAGGGCATTAGGGTTTCCAACCATAACACCCCTCCCTGTAGAGACTGACAGGCATCAGGGGTGTGACTTGGGATCATTGGCTGTAATGCTCACACCTTTCCACCCCCATCCTGTAGCCAGTGACAGGCATCGAAGTGTGCCTTGGAGTCTTCAGCCCCAGAGTTCACCCTATTCTCTAAGGCCCTGTCCACACTACACTGAAAATCTGTAATGTTTTGAAACCATTACAGACTGAAAGGCCCTGTCTACACTATCCTTGGAAATCCCCTCTGTAACATTACAGAGGGTCCAAACAGTTACCAGAATAGCTCTATGCTACACCTTAACGTTACTTCGAAAGTAAGCCAGAATCACAGAAACCTGTTGTGAGGTGTTTCAACAATGGTTTCTGTAATGGTTTCAAAGCTCTGCTTAACCCTGTCCACACTACACAAGTAAAATCCTGTAACATTTTCAAAACGTTTTCAGTGGTAGTGTGGATGCACTGTAACGTTTTCAGTCTGTACCAGTTTCAAAATGTTACAGATTTTCACTGCAGTGCAGACAGGGCCAAAATGTTACAATGCATCCACCCTACCACTGATAACATTACAGGATTTTACTTATGTAATGTATACAGGCCCAAAATATCATTTTTCAACAACGGTTTTGAAAACGCTTTCTGTGATGTTATCAGTGTAAACGCGCAAACCATTACAGTAACGGTTTGGACCCTCTTTAACGTTACAGAGGTATTTTTCTGGTGTAGTGTGGACAGGGCCTTATACTCTACCCATCTCAACATATTTTCTTATGGAATAGGATGAGCGTAAGGCCCGAAGACCCCAAGTCACACTGTGACACTTGTCAGTGTCTGCAGGGTAGGGTGAAATGGCCTGAGCATTATGGCTGACGACCCAAAGGCACACCCCAACACCTGTCAGTCTCTGCAGGGTAGGCGTCAGTTCAATACTTCACTGCCATTCCTATTATGTATCGCTCCTATCTCCTGCACTATCAATGTCAATGCCAGCAAGACAACATTCAGCATTGACAAATGCTTGTTATGAATTGGAATGATCTCAGAGCCCTGCCAGGAATACGGTACAAAATCCTCTTCAATACATTTGTTATAAAACAACATCAGAGGTGTACACCATAGTACTGTATTAACATTATATATTTCTGCCAGAATTATTTCAGGTCCTGGAGCTTTTTCCAGTTTTAAGGATTTTATAGCCAGATAGATCACTTTTATTGAAACTAATTGTGACATTTTGTTTGAACCTGTGATTTTAGTAAATATTTGAGTCTCATGTAATTCTAAATCAAAAAATAAATTAGAATAATGTTGTAACCATTTCTTTTCCGAAATATAAGCTTACATAGTATCTTTGTAGTTATTAGTGCCTTTGGCTACAAGCTTCCAGAATTCTTTAGAATCTTTGGGAGCAATTTTCAAAGGGGTGAGCGGGCAGCTGTCAGGGGCATGCCCATATTCCAAGGGCACAGATGCACGGCACACCCCTGACAGCACTGACACAAACAATACTGTGCAGTGCCTATGCAAATGAGGGGTCTCATGTGCATATGCAGTGCAGCACAATATTGAAATGTTTCAGAAGTGCAAAACTGCCTCCAGCAGCAGTGCAGATTTATGCTTCTGAAACCCTTCCCTAACTAGTGCACGGACCTGACTGTACACTGTTAAGGGCAGGTAACCCTGGTGGTACAGCAGTCCCTCCCTAGCCCCATTCACTGTGATACTATTAAAACTCCCACCCAATCCCTGTATCCCTGGTGGTCTAGTGGTCCCCTCCAGCCCTGATCACTGTAAGAACAGTAAACCCCCCAACCAATGCCTGTATCCCTGGCAGTCTAGTGGTTCCCCCCAACCCCAATCTGTGAAACAATAAAATATTCCCTGGTCCCTAGTAGTCAAGTGGCCCCCCCCCACCCTGTTAGGCAGTGACCCACCACCCCGCTCCCCCAACCTGACCGGAGCCAGCAACTGGCATAGCCCACCTCACACCACACTGGCCAGCCACCGAGTGAACTGTACAGGAGCATGTACAGTATACAGTACATGCCCATTGATTGACTACCAGGGATTGGGGAATTTTTTATTGTTTCATGGATTGGAGCTGTGGGGGACCACAAGAATGCTAGGGATACGGGGCTCAGGTGTGGGTTTTACTATTTTCATAGTGATCGGAGCTGGGGTGGAACCTCTAGACTACCAGGGGTATGGGAATCGGGTTGGGGGTTACTGTTTTCACAGTGATCATGGCTGGAGGGCACTAGACTACCAGGGATATGGGGATCAGGTGAGGGTTTTACTATTTTCAAAGTGATTGGGGCTGGGGGGGTCCACTAGACTACCAGGGATATGGGGGTCAGGTGGGGGTTTTACTATTTTCACAGTGGTCTGGGCTGGGAGGAGATTGGCCTGGCGCACTCCACAGCAGTGCAAGCATGCAGATAAGCCCATAATGGGCATGCAAATGGCGCTATTGTGCCATGCATGCCAAAAGGGCTTATCTGCATGTTTGGACTGAATATCACCCATTGAGGCCACAGTGCACACCAGTGTGTGCCATGCAGTACCCAGATTGGTGGTCATCAGCCCTGCACCCTGGTTGTGCTGCATGGAATATGGCAACCCCCCGCTGTGTACTGCTCAACCGGGGTCTGATATTCAAACAGCTTGTGTGGTCTGTTCGGAATGCACATTGTGTTTGAATGTGACGACAGAGCTGGCCGGCCCACGTTTTATGCATGGTACACTGTTCTGCGTGCGCATCTGGACAGCTCTGAGTATGGGGCCTTTTATATTTTACTGCTTTAAGCATTTTACCCCAAAGGTTTATGTAATATTGATTTTTTTATTTCTTAAAAATGTGTTATAGTTTTTCCTTTCTAGATTTATTTGTTTAGATGCTGCCTTGTTTTTAGTATCGTTCCCATTCTTAATTAATCTCCTTAGATGATTTTGGTATTTTCTGCACTCTTTATCAAACCAGCCATGGTACTGGACTCTTCTTGGTCTTGGGGTATATAGTTTTTCAGTGATTTTATTATATATTGCCAAAAATACATGACCACATAGTTTCTGCATTGCATTCAGAAGATTCTTCCATTCTACTGGCTAAAGACAGTATTCAATTGTAGCATTTATCTATGATTCTAAGTTAAGATCCCATATTATCTTTTTTTAATCTTATTTCTGTAAATGTGACTCTGAGGGGAGTTGTCATCCCTTGCACTGGGGCTAAACCTTCTAAAAAATAGGGAAATGGTCACTCTGCAGCCTAGTAATCACTTGGAGGCTAAGCCAGGCCTGGACATTTCTAGGCCAGAAAATGAGGTCTAGAAGAGACATTCCAGTTGATCTTAAGAATGTACAGCTACCCTCATTGTCACCCTGAATTTGCCCATTTAAAAAGATTGTGTGTCATAGCATGTTGGGCTTCATGGCCCGCTACCCTGGGGTGACAATAGCCCTTCTGTGTTAATATTATAATTTTTTACTCACTCTGTAAAGTTAGGGAAGGGATTGTAATCCCGGCTGAACTGTGAGTCAGCCGACCCCTTCCCACTTCCTGTCTGCCTGCTCCATCCTTGTGCTCCTCAGTTTTGTGACATTTAACCACAGAGAGCACAGGGACGTGCCCCATACAAGTCTATGGGGTAAACTGTAAAAACGTTTTTACAGCACTTTAATGTACCATTTGATAAAAATGAAAGCCACTGCTCAAAATTTGACCCATAGACTTGTATGGAGCACGGCCCCACACGCTCCCTGGTTAAATGTCACAAAACAGAGGAGCGCGGGGGCAGAGCAGGCAGGCTAGGAAGTGGAAAGGGATTGGCTGATTCACAGTTCAGCCAGGATTACGATCCCTTACCAAACTTTACAGAGTGAGTAAAAAATGATAATTTTAACAAAGATGGGCTATTGCCGCCCCAGGGTAGCGGGCCATGAAGTCCAACATGTTATATCATACAATCTCTTTAAATGGGCAAATTCAGGGTGACTATGAGGGTAGCTGTACATTCTTAAAATTAACTGGGTATAAGTTGTATTCCTTTAAGGTACCAGTAAGTATTAACCAGCTTTGTTGATTGTTAAATCTTTAAAATTCCTTGTGGGCCATATCTCAAGAGAGTCAGTATATCCAAACATTGAATTGTCCACATATCCATCATGGGTTTCAATCCTAGCATTTAGGTCACCCACGAACAAAATTTCCCACAAAGGGAAACTGGAGAATAAATCAACTAGGACTCTTTTAAAAAGTAACCCACATGTTTGGATGAAAACATTTTGAAACAGCAGGTGGGCTGTAGCCATTCACCAGTGCTACTTTAATCCCCTGAGTTTCAAAAAGAACAACAATTTGAAATAAAGTGAGGTCTTTTTTAAAAACTCCAAATTTAGTATATGTTACAAGGCCACCTGGCAGTCTACCATATTTACCCTCCCTTGTTCCTGGTTGGTGGAACAACTCAAAGCCATTGAGGACAATATTATTATTGGTGTCATGCCATGTCCCTTGGAGGCAAATGACATCTGCGCTGGAAACTAAATTTATCCAGTCCACATCTGGGCATTTCTGTTCAAGGCCTGCATTATTCCAAGTAAAAAAAAATAAACCTTTATTTTTCTCTTTTGTGTCCTTAGTACAGGTAGCTAAAAAATCCAGACCAGTATCAACTGAGCTGTTCAATCTGCTGCAACTATTATCATTACGTCAGTCCTGATAGCCTGCTAAAACCATATATTTGTTTGTTAGCAGCACAGGCTGACTGGCTCTGAGGTGAGGCTCACAAATGTTATTGGTATTCTGTATTTTTGGGCATATACAGTATAACTAGAATGTTTATTTATGGCAGGACCATCAGAGTGCAAAATGTTCAGGCCCATATTATCCATGACATCTGATCTAAGTAAGATTCTATCAGCCACTTCCTTTTTCTTGACCAGTATATTGATTTGGCTACTGACGTGACCACACCATGTTTCTAAGATACCATATTTACCACCTTAATGTATATTTAGAAATTCACTAGAACAATTACATAATGAGACAAGTAGTTTGTGATTATTCTCCCTATATACAGCTACACAGAAATGTGACGGCAGAGAAAGGCCCCACAGCCCATCTAGTCTGCCCAACATCCTACCTCCCCCCTTCTGTTATGCTTCCACCCTCTTTTCCCAACCCCTTAAATCTATCCCAAGCCCTCTTGAACCCCGTCACCATTTCAGCTACCACTACCTCCTCTGGCAGCTTGTTCCAGGCCCCCACCACCCTCTCTGTGAAAAACTGCCCCCTGACATTACCGCTGTATTGCTATCTTTCCATTTTGAGGTTATGTCCCCTCGTGTTCATTCCCTTCTTCAGTTTGAACAAGGTTTCACCCTCCAACTTATTTATTCCCTTCAGATACTTAAAGGTCTCAATCATGTCCCCCCCCCAGTCTCCAGAGGGTACAAATTCAGCCTTGTCAATCTGCTTTCATAGGGTACATCCTGCATCCCTCAAACCATTTTGGTTGCCCTTCTCTGTACCCTTTCCATCAACTCAACATCTCTTCATAGGTGAGGCCCCCAGAACTGCACCCCATACTGCAGATGTGGCCTGACCTTGGTTCTGTATAATGGCATTAGCACCTGCCTCTTCCTGCTATTAAAACCCCTCACAAAGTAGGCCAACATTCCATTTGCCTTTCCCACCTCCCTGCTACACTGGCTGCCCACCTTGAGGTCACACAATACCATAATCCCCAGGTCCCTTTCCGTTTCCTTCTCTTTAATAACCACCCCCCGAAGGGAGTAAGTTTTCCTCCTATTCCTCTTCCTCAGGTGCATCAGTGAGCACTTTTGTGCATTAAACTTCAATTTTCAGGTGTCAGACCACCTCTCCAGCCTCTCCAGGTCCCGCCTCATGGCTTGCACCCCACTAGGTGAATCCACCCTATTGCAGACCTTTGTATCATCTGCAAACAGGCACACCCATCCCTCCAGACCCTCCGCTAGGTCACTAACATAGACGTTAAAAAGTATTGGTCCTAGCACTGACACCTGTGGCACCCCACTGGTCACTGCCCATTCCCTGGAATGTGTCCCATTTACCACCACCGTCTGACTCCTTCCCTTCAACCAGTTTTCCACCCACCTGGTGATCCTGAGGTCCACCCCTAGTCTGTCCAGCTTATATACCATTGCACCATGTGCAACGGTGTCGAAGGCCTTATTGAAATCCAGATAGGCCACGTCCACCGCTTCTCCCTGGTCCTCTATCTATGTCACCCCATCAAAAAACTCTATCAGGTTAGTCTAACAGGACCTTCCCTTGGTGAAGCCATGCTGCCTGTCATCCTGCATGCCATTTATCTCTAAGTATTCTATCAACCTGATCTTAAGTAGTGTTTCTATTACCTTCCCCACCACCGAGGTAAGACTAATGGGACGGTAGTTTTTGACCTCATCCTTCTACCCCCCCTTACATAGTGCAACCACCTCTGCCCTCTTTCAGTCCATTGGCACCACCCCTGTGACCAAGGACAAGTTAAACAGCCTTGTCAGATGCAGCGCCAGTTCATCCTTCACCTCCTTGAGAACACTTGGGTGTATTCCATCAGGCCCCATTGCCTTGTCCAGCCTAAGTCTACCCAGCTCTTCCTTTACTCCTTCAGCTGTGAATTCTGCCACATCCACCTACCTGTGGCTGTCACCCTCCCCAGCCCGTCCTGGTCCCCTGTCCTCTCTTTTCTCCATGAAGATTGAGTCAAAACAGCTATTTAATTCCTCTGCTTTTTCAAAATCCCCTTCTAATATCCTTCCCCTTATTCTCTCAATCCCATGCTGTGCCCTCTTTCTTTCTCCAATGTGCCTAAAGAACATACATCCTTGGCAAACCAAACGTGGTCAAACAAATTGGCATGTCGTGGTCCTTCTTACTGAAGTTCATTATTCTGTTAAAATCTCTGTCAGAAAATGCTATGGATATACCCTTTTCCTGTAATGCAGCACTGTTGATCCATACATAATTTGCAATAGTGGGAAAGAAAAAACATACATCTGAAACTGTAATAGGTTCCCTTAGGATAACTTTTACTTCCTTTATATCAGTACATTGGATCTCCACATCTAACTCTTTATTTATGAGCTCAGTCATATGGTTTATTATATTATCCCTGGAGCTGTCTAACTAATTGCCTAAGCCTATGAATCTCAAAAAAGGGAATGTAGTAGACTCTGCCATAGGGGTCTGTTTTATAGCTCCTTTCAGTGCTTGCTTTCTGCAGATTTATATTTACACTGTTTAAATCACATTTATTTACTGGTGCTGTCCGGCAACTTCTCCTAAACTCATTTCCTGTACACAATCTTGGCTTAATATTTGAAAATGATCTGGCTGTGGAGTATCAGGAAGCTTATTCGTACATTGTTCCCTAAGCAATACACATTCCCTTTCTAGCTTGGCAAACTGTCCTAGGTCAACAGATTTTAACAACTTCTTTTGCTCACTGTTTATTCTTGGTCCAGTAGTAATATTCTCAGTAATATCTTTCTGGGAGGCCAAAACAATTAGATTATTTATCTCTGCATTATGCTCAAGTTTCTCTTGCTCTTCACACTCACATAGCTCAACATTTCTTTCCTCTAATTTTGTATTTCTTTTATTTTTTTTAGGCTTGCCTAGATTTTTACAGCCAGAGTTAATTTGTTTATCCTTGATTATTGGATTACTAAAGTCAGGTCTTAAACTTTGTGTTCTTTGTACTGAATCATTTATAGCTAAGGGAGATCTAGATGAGAGGTCTTTTAAAGGGGCCAGAACATTTAACCTGTCAAAAATATTATCCAGTTGGGCTTTATTAAATGCAGTATCTTAACCTTCCTAATATCAAATTATTCTTAACTATAATGTATTGTTCCATCAATAATAAACTATTATGCTGATTTTTTTAATAGTCCAATTAGAGCTTCACTGAGTAACAAATGAATATAGTGATCAGTCACCTGTTTTTTATCAAGGTCTACCACACAACCATTCCTACCTGCATTAGTTTTTAGGTTCTCATCATAGCTTGTTTCTGTATCTCTTTCTATGCCTCTTAACCCCACTGTTGTTTGGCGTAAGTCCTGTAGAACTTCCTTCATTTTGTTTTTCGGTATTGTGATATTATCCCTTTGGTAACTCTCATTCAATATTTGTTCTTCATTTATACTACCACTTTCACAAGCCCCAAAAAGGAAACTGTTACCCAGTGATTTTTCACCTAGTGAGCTCTCATTGTCTAGCCCATTTTCTTTATTTTCAACACAATATGAGGAATTAGACACAATATCATCAGGAGTATTATACGGGATAAGAGAACGGGTGTTTTCTCTGATGAGTTAGCAACCTCCAAGTCAATATTGTTAAGTGTTGGCAAAGAACTATATGTTCTAATTTTAGTTGTGGACATTTTTTTCTGACTCAGTTGACTTGAATAAAGTTATGTGGTCAGTCATGTTGGCTTGCATGCTGTTTGTCTGTTTAACCTTAGTTGTACATTTTTTTCTGATTAGCACCAGTTCTCCAAGAAATGGAGAAAAACTACCTGATTTTTTTTTCTCTGTCCCCTTGTATTTACCATAATTGCAGTTAGTTGCAGTCAATAATTTTTAACTTTTAAAAACCTTTAGTAGGTATCATTTACTATTTCCACAATTTTCCACAATAAGGCCCAGATATTCAAAAGGGTTGCGCATGGCACAACAGTGTTGCACCATGCACAACCCACTGATGTGTCCTGGCATGATATTCAAAAGGGAAAAGTGCTCCGCACAAATCCCGATGCACCGGAGCACATCAGTAGTGTATGCAGGCACAGGTGGGGGGGGCGTGACCATGCATAACCTGCACAGCCTGATATTCAGCCTGGGATGTGCAGAGTCATGTATGTGCAACCCCTACCTGCGCCTGCACAAAGTTAAGTCAAAAAAAAAAGAACAAGTGATGGCCACCCACAGGTGAGCTGCCGCATTGCAGGGTGCAACACGGCAGCTGCCACTTGGGGGTGGCCACCTGAGTTCCTGCTGCACCTGGAGGCACCCCCCATGCCCCATCACGGGCATCCATGTAGCTAAATCTCCCCTCCTATATCCCTGGTGGTCCAGTGGACTGCTATGTGCCCAATCATGGGCATTTGTCTCCAAGAATAAGCCCCTGTCCTATATTCCTGGTGATCCAGTGGACCACACTCTGCCTGATCGTGGGCATCAGTATTATAACCCCCCCATGTCCAATGTCCCCGGTAGTCCAGTGGACTGCTATGTGCCCGATCGCAGGCGTCGGTATAGTAATCCCCCCCACATCCAATATCCCTGGTGGTGCAGTGGACAGATTGCTGCCCGATCATGGGCATCTGTGAACCATAACATACTTTACCTGGTGGTCTAGTCCCCCTCCCACATGCCCATGGAGTCTCACTGCCCCGTCTCCCATCAGCCAGACAGCAGCACTCTCACTGCTGCTTCAACTGGACAGGCCTGGCAAGCACGTTGGTCTGCGCATGAGCTATCGTATGTAGCCATACCATATATTTTAGTCCAGATATGTGAATGAATCTATCTGCATATCTGACTGTGTTGTATGGTATGGGCTGCATGCCTGCTGGCTCACGCCAGAACCAATGGGCGGCACACCTACCGAGCTGTCAGTTGGCAGGCGGCGGGGCGGCAGGTGGGTGAGGTGCTGCTGCCCACCGGCTGACGGGGGGGGAGTGGGGCGGTGGGGCTCAGTGGGAGAGTGGGGAGGGGGTTACACTAGACCACCAGGGTAATAGGAGTATGTTATGATTTACAGATGCCCGCGTTCGGGCAGCGATCGGTCCACTGGACCACCAGGGATATTGGACGTGGGGGGGTTATTATACCGATGCCTGCAATCGGGCAGGCGGTCCACTGGACCACCAGAGATATAGGACAGGGCTTATTCTTGAGACAAATGCCCATAGGGGAATATAAGCGTCCACTGGACCACCAGGATATTGACGGGGGTTCTTTTAGACAAATGCCTGCGATTGGGCTGCAGGGGTGTCAGTTCCTGATGGCTGCTGCCTGGCAGGGCTCCAGGAGCAAGTCGTCGGGGATCAGTGCACCTGCATGCTAATGGAATGCAAATGGGGCCATAATGAGATGCAAATGGCCCCATGTGCACCTTGCATAAATTATGGCTCATTTGCATGTCCCCTTTTGAATATCACAGGTGCTGTGCATGGCGCAATGGCACTTGCACTAGCGCATCTCCATTCCCCACTCTGGCCACTTGCGCTGGTGCAGTGCCACTGCGCCATGCACAGTGGGGGTGGCCAGGGTGCGATATTCAAAGCTGCTGCGCCATAGCGCAGCTCCGTTGAATATCGCCCAGGCCACACCCCTGCACAACAAAGTTGAGCTGCGCCCAGGCTTGTGCCACAGCCTGGTGCAGTTTGAATATCCGGGCCTAAGTGTTCAACAGGACACAAAGACAAAAGGTACCTAAATACTGAATTATAAACATGCGGTTAGGTTATTTCATAGGTTATTTGTTTCAAATATTTAACCAAGTTCTGTTTGAAAGATGATTATTTAACAGACTTCTGCAAATTCCAACAAAATTAGGAAAAGTCACCAAAGAGAAGCAAATTAGCACCTGGATCTTGACTGCAGAAATAAACCCTCCACATTTGCTGCTGTTACTACCATGGCAGAAATTCAAAGCATAAAACCTTTCAAAACTTTTCAATGTCCTAGTCTTCAAGAGGACAGAAAGTTAATTAAAAAAGCAGCCAACATTTGATTTTAGTACTGTAATCTCCAGTAACAGTATCAGTCACTGCAGCTCTTGCCTCAGTGCATAAAATAGATTCCTTGGTAAACAACAAATATTTCAAGTATAGGCAAGATAGTTGAGTAGGAGACACTTGAAAACAAGCAGAAGAAACACCAATTAAAAAACACAGGGAAAAAAAGAATAGCTTTAGCTTATGAATAAATAATTAAATAAGCAGGATAACAGAAGAGTATATGAATTAAATTAAATAAATTTTGCCCCCCCTTTACACAGCTTGTAGAAAAAACGTGGATATGTTATGTGAGTACTGCAATGTACTGAGCACCCTATGCATCCTGAGTTTTTTATATACATTAATGTAAAAGACTTTTCAGTAATGGAATTAACTTATGCTTCCAAGCAATTTGCTTTAATGAAAAGACAATCCACTGAAAAAAAACTGAATGGAAAAAAGAAAACAAGAAGCAAAAATCAAAAGTAATCAAGAAAAGAAGTGAGCCCGAACTGGCCCAGAGTTCTAAAATGCTTCTGAAAATAGTAGTTCCTGCTTAGTGCACTAAATGATTATAAATAAAATTACTTACTCCGCAATATAGTCAGATCGAGGGGAAAGAAAGTACAATACCCAAGAGACATTCCACAGCATGCCTCACAAGGCTCTGCTTTTTAAATAGTAGCAAACAGTGATGTAGCATTACAAAGCTACTCTAAATACTGTCCTCACAACTCACTATCATGGACCCCAGGGCTCCTAGACTGTGCGCAGCTCTACAAAAGATGGGGGAAAAATGACAAATCTAGTTCTGAGATGCCAACGCATGCATTGTATGTTCCAAAGGCCACGTGATCTAAGGTGACAAAATAAAAAAAAAAAATATTTAGTAAAAAAAAAAAAAAAAAGAGATTTTTTTGTGGTGTCTTAATGGCAGGGGATTAACATTAAACTGAAAGTTATTTAAGTCCCAAAAGAACATTAATTCAGTGTGCTGTAAGTTTTTTTTTTATATTTTTTAAAAAGTGCAAGGGAAGCTACAAATAAATATATTGAATAGGTAAAAAAACAACTTCCCTTAGCAATTAAAAACTTCAGTATGCACCTTGGTAAGTTATGTAAGTAGTATTCTATAAGAAAAGTCCACTCCTTCTTGCTAGTCGAGGCAGTTAAGGTGAATTTTCTCAGGGAGTAAAGCAGCAGTCTCCAATATCTAGTATCCAACCCCCACTGTGCTGCTTCATCTGCAGTCGGCTCTCCTTGTTATTTTCCTGTCAAGCAGTCTCCTCAGCCATCTCTGTGGCTCCTGGCTCCTGAGGAGAAGAAAAATACAGAAACAGGAGAAACAGCACAGAAATCTAGCCACACAAGCCGATCTGGAAAGGAAACTAGATAATAATAGGACTTAGTTCAGACATACCTTTACTGAGTCAAATAAACATCTTCTCATTTCTATGCTAAACTCACTCCTATGCAATGAAAGCAGCAAGCATTCACTCAGCCTCTCTCCAAGGAAAAGATTCAGTCTGGATGCATCCGCCCAATGGACCTCGATTCAGGGTCAGTATTCAGCTAAGAAGTTTAGTGGCAATGTTCAGCTAGGAATGGAAGTACAGGAGAGGTGCAGTCCAGACAGGAGGCAGTGCTGATTACACCAAAATTAGTGGGTAATAAGTATGTGGAGGGTTTGAGTCTGGAGAAAAAAAAATGTCAAGGTCTGTTGGTCCGATGGAAGCCACCCAAGGGTAAGAGTATAGTTTAAAAGGGGTTCTGGTTGAGCCCCTCACTGGTACTTGCTAGACAGGACCATTTGCCCAGGATAGAAAAGTTACCACTTTCATTCCCCTATTTGAGAAGGGGTTAGGCAGGAACCAGATCACTATAGATCTTATAGACCTAGAGACTATGGGCTCAATTTTTAAAGCCCCGTGAATGTCACAAGCATCTGGTGTGCCAATCATTTGGTGCACGGGGCTTACGGCATTCACCCGGCTAGAAATTGGGATTTTCAAGCCCGAGAGCCAAATGCTGCAAGTTAGACCAGGTTTTGCCTGGTCTAATGTGTGCCATTTGGGGGACCCATGTTAGGGGGCTTGCGCCAAATATTTGGCGCAAGCTGCTGTAAATTGTGGAACGTGTCGCAACTGCACCTGACGTACTGAAATCAGGTGCAGTTGCACTAAAGGAGTTCAGCGCAGCTGCACCAAAGAATGGGGTTGACACAGGGTCTGATCCAAACCCTGCATCGACTTTTGAAAATTGAGCCACATAGGTTTACCTCAATGCCTAGCAAAGTGTTTGAGTCACTTATTTGAGGAGGAATCCAAACAAGGTGGATAGGGGCTGGGCCATGCCTTTGGTATTGAATGCTCTAAAGCCTCCCAGAGAAAGTAATGTAATATGCAATCCAAAAAAGTGTACAGAAAGTGGACAGCTAACTGTTTGACAGGTAAGCAGAGAGTAGTGGTGGATGGTTGCCATTCAAAGAGGAGGGATGTGTTGAGTAACATGCCTCAGGGCATGGCGTTGGGTGCATTGCTTTTAAACATATTTATTAAATCCTGGAGGAGGGGGCAGTAACAGACTACTGAGGTTTACTGACAACACTACACTGACAAAAAGAGTGGACAAAGCTGAGCGGGGTGGCGATGCACTGCAGGGGAACCTGTGAGCATTAAGTATAAGAGCTAAGAAATGGAGACTTAGGTTTAACATGGGATGTGCTAGGTACGATACGTAGGGTTATACAATCTGGGTCACACATAGAAGTGAGACAAGTTAGCTGTTTGCAGATTCAGTTCACATTGGATTCATGCCAATGAATTCAGTATGGCATCAGTAATTAAGCCAAACCACTTTGGGTACCAATGCAGTAATTAGCAGCATGGAATAAACAGACAACACAAATGGGAGAAGGAGTAATAAAAGCACTGAGGTTAGCAAAGGTTGATTCTAAAAATGCAGAATTTGTCAGCAGAAAAGGACCACTTGGCTCACTCAGTCTGCCCAAGTGGTCCAGGCCAAGTCTGTCTCCGCAGACCCTAACTGGTCTCTGGTGACCTTTCCTCTTCCCAGCCTATTTACTAATATTCCCTTATGTCTATCCCATGCATACTTGAAGCCCCCAACTGTTTTCACCTCCACCATGTCCACTTGCAGTCTGCTGTAGGTGTCCACCACTTTTTCAGTGAAGCAGTACTTCCTCACATCCCTTCTAAACTTCCCCCCTTCCAGCTTCATTACATGCCCTCTGGTCTTGTTGCCCTTTCTCATTTGTAAAAGACTCCTTTCCTGCACCCTGTTCACCCCCGTGAGGTACTTGTAGGTCTTTATCATGTTCCCCCCTCCCTCATCTCTTCTAAGGTGTACATGCTGAGATCCCTCAGTCTCTCCTTGTAGGGATTTTTATGCACCTCCTGCACCATTTTACTTGCTCTCCTCTGGACTGCCTCCACTCTATCTATGTCCTTTCTGAGGTGCGGCCTATTACTGTAGCTTCCTTAGGACAGTAGTGCTGGCATGCGCCGGGATTGCTGTGTTTGTGGTGGTGTGATGGAGTCTGCAGCCACTAAAGTCACAGTGGTTACAGCTCACTGAGCTAGAGTAATAAATATACTGTACATTGCTAACCTCAGTGCCTCCTCCCCATAGTCTCACCTTTCCCTCCGTGCTAAGTCCTGTATTTTCCTTGCCCCCATGGATTTTTAAATTATATAATAGTAGTATCTTGGCTTGGCTTGGTGGAGGATACCAGAAGGAAGGCGTGATGTGTGACTGTACTTCTCTACTGGGACTAAAGAAGTAGAACTCTTCTACTGGGACCTTTAATTTAGGGTAAAAAAACAAACAAAAAAAAATTAGTGTGTTTGTCTCAGTTAGCTAAAATGGTTATCTGAATAGTTATCTAGGTGTACATCTCAGGTGGCTGAAGGGTTTTGACTGCTGTGCAGTTTAAATTACTTGTAGAAAGATCTAGAAACTAGGGGGAGTGGCTTAGCTAGAAGGAAACTAGATTTAAACACTGCCTTAGAAAGATTCTGTCAGAGGCTTGGCAGAGGACACCAGAAGGAAGGAGTGCTGTGTGACTGGACTTCTCTACTGGGACTAAAGAAGTAGAACGCTTCTACTCTCTACACTCTTCTAAAAAACTGTATTGCCCATCTTCCCTCCCATGCAAAGCTAGTTCTACTTTTATAGGCACAGGATTTGACTGACAACAGGAACTTCCTGATTGGGAGCAGGAAGTGAGTGATCACAGAGCCACCAAAGACTCACCATTCTAGAAGGGCAAGAGTAGCTCTCCAGCCCCCTTTAGCTGCTGGAGGTCTGCCTCTAAGCAAGTAAGGGGTCTACTGAGAAATAAAGGATCTTCTTGCCTCAGAACAGGACAATCAGGAGCTTAAAAGGGCACAGAGGCAGTAAGTAAGTAGAGAGAGAAGGAAAAAGAAACAAAACAAAAAGAGGAAAGAGTAAGGATTCCAAACAATAGTGAAGGGCCAGAAATAAGACATGATGGGGGTGGTGCAGTGCAGTGGCTGTGGAGCAGCAGTCTTCCGGGAGACGTTCTGGAGGATGCTGTGTTGTCCCATCTGCAGGCACCTCTCTGAGCTGAGGGGGGGAGGTTGCTCATCTCCAGGCTGAGTTGGCCAGGATTTGTGGGACCTCCTCTTTCATCCAGGGACCACCAGAGCCACTGCCGTTGCCTCAGATGTTGCCAAGAAAGAGGAACAGTTGGACCACAGTGGGCTCAGGGAGGGTGAGGGTGATGGAACAGAGGTGTCTCCCTCCAGTTGTACCTCTCCACAGTTCTTATGCCATTCTGGCAAAGTGTAATTCCTCTACGGAGGCACCCACAGTGGAGACCAAGGGGATGCTGGGAACCTCCACAAAGGAGACTAACAGGAGGGTGACTTGGGATCCCACATGGGAAGGAAACAGCTCCTGTTGTGGGACTCTATTGTTAGGAAGGTAGAACTGGGGGAGGAAGGGGAGAGGGAGGTAAGGTGCCTGCCTGGTGCCATGGCTTGGAGGGACAGGGAGCGAATCCTCAGGATTGCCGGAGTAGCTACACAGGGGAGGGAGCTGGATGTCATTGTCCACCTAGGGACAAATGACCTGGCTAAGAAAGGGATCAGAGCAATGCAGGAAGAGTTTGTGTAATTGGGGAGGGGCCTTAGACAAGTAGCACGCACAGTTAAGCTTCTCGGAGGTGCTGCCTGTCTATGGTGTACGAGAGGCTAGGGTGCTCCACACAGTGGGATTCAATCAGTGGTTGAAAAACTGGTGCAGAACTCAGGGATTTGGCTTCACTGGGGACTGGGGGTCCACCTGGAGTGATGCAGGCCTATACTGGCATGATGGGCTGCATCTGTCCAGGAGGGGAACCAGGATCCTAGGTAATAGGTTTAAATGCTTCATTGACAAGTATTTAAACTAGCCAAGGGGGGAGGCACTGGAAAGGAGCAGGGAAATCCCAGTCCCACCAAAAAGTCATAGTAGTAAGTGCCGTAAACACCAACATAGAGATGCTGATAGGGAGAAGGGCAGGGGTAAATGGAGAAAGTGACAAAGGCAAGAAGGACAGGGATGGGGAAAAAAGGAGTAAGGTCATCAAGAAATGGAGGATAACGAGTACCAATGCCCGTAGCCTGGGCAACAAGCTCTCTGAACTGGTGGCCTTGATGGAAGAGGGATGCCTGGATATTGTAGCAGTCACAGAAACATGGTACATAGAGAACCATGACTGGGATGTTAACATATCAGGGTACATAACTTACAGGCGAGACAGGCAGGGAGAAGAGGGGGAGGAGTAGCTCTCTATGTAAAGGAAGGGATAAAAGCAACTGAACAAAAGAGAAAACAGGGAGGAGAGGAGGCACTGTGGGTCACCTTGGAGACTGAAAGTGGCACCACAATCCGCACAGGGGTTGTATACAGACCCCCAGGTCAGGGGGAAGGAATGGACAAGAATATGATAGAAGGCATTCTTAGGATGGCAGAGAAAGGGAAGATACTGTTGATGGGGGACCTGAATATGCCAGATGTTAGCTGGAGCACACTTGCTGCAGCCATATCCAAGAGCAAGGCCATTCTTGATGCCGTACAGGTGGCATGCCTCAGACAGCTAGTTTCAGAACCCACTCATGAGGGAGCAATCTTAGACCTCATACTCTCAAATGGGGCCAGTGAGAGGATCTCAGATCTAGAAGTGGGTTGCCATCTGGGAACAAGTGACCATCAAACAGTGTGGTTCACGTTAAACTCAGCTACAGAGTCAAGCCATTAGAAAGTGAGGGTACTGGACTTCAGGAAGGCTGACTTTGGCAAGATGTGAGAGTGCCTCAGAAAAGCATTAGCAAACAGGCTAGAAGGAGGTGTGGAGCAACAATGGGGAATCATCAAAACTGTCATCACAGAGGCAACAAGCCTTTGTGTGAAGCAAATAAACAAAACAAAGCAAAAGAAAAAGCCACTATGGTTCTCAAAAGAGGAGGCAGGGAAAGTCAGGGAGAAAAATACAGCATTCAGGAAGTATAAGGAAACACAGAAGGAGCAGGACAGAGAGCTGTAGCAGTTAAGGCAGAAGGAAGCAGGGAGGGAAGTCAGAATAGCAAAGGCCCAAACTGAGGAAAGGATAGCCAACTTGGTTAAGAAGGGGGATAAAACCTTTTATGAGCACATCACGGAGGGTAGAAAGATAAAGGGAGGGATAGTGAGGCTGAATAGAATGAACGGTGGGTGGGCAGAGGGGGATAGTGAAAAAACAGGGATACTGAGTGAATATTTCTGCTCAGTATTCACAAAAGAGGAGGGGGAGGTGCCTAATCCAATTAACAGAAGCACTCTGGATAGGGGGTCGATCCCAGTCCTTTCACAGATGAAAGGGTTCTGAAAGAACTCCTAAAACTGAAGGTGGACAAAGTAATGGAGCCTGATGGAATTCACCCCAGAATTCTAAAAAATTTAGGGGAGAACTAGTGAAACCACTGACTACCCTTTTTAACAAATCATGGGAGGATGGTGTGGTACCCGAGGACTGGAGGAAGGTGGATGTGATTCCCTTCACAAAAGTGGGACCAAGACAGAGGCAGAAAACTACAGACCTGTCAGTTTGACCTCTGTGGTAGGGAAAGTGATGGAATCACTTCTGAAGGAAAGAATTGTTGAGTACCTAGAGGCCAGTGGGGCACAGGGCCCAAGGCAGCATGGGTTCACAGCGGGAAGGTCATGTCAGATGAATCTAATTGATTTCTTTGACTGGGTGACCAAAGTAAGTAGATCAGGGAGGAGCTGTGGACATGGCCTACCTAGACTTTAACAAGGCATTTGACACAGTCCCACACAAAAGATTAATAGTCAAATTAACCAGCCTGGGAGTGGGTCCCAGGGTGGTAGCCTGAGTAAAACATTGGCTGGATAACAGGACACAGAAGGTAATTGTGGGGTACCACAGGGTTCAGTACTGGGTTCAGTCCTTTTTAATGTTTTTATAAGTGACTTTGCAGAGGGACTGGAAGGAAAAGTATACATTTTTACAGATGACACAAAGATCTGCCTCTGCAGATGGCACAAAGATCTGCAACAGGGTTGATACACAAGGAGGCGTGGAAAGGATGAGAGGGGACTTGGCAAGGTTGGAGGAATGGTCAGAAGTATGGCAGCTAGGATTCAATGCAAAGAAGTGCAAAATAATGCACCCAGGAAACAAGAACCCAAGGGAAGAATACACAATGGAGGGGGAGGTAGTAACAACAACAAAAAAGGAAAGGGACCTGGAGGTAATCATATCAGATGACCTTAAGGTTAGCAAGCAATGTGAGAAGGCAGTAGGGAGGGATGGAGTATACTGGGATGCATAGGGAGAGGCATCAGCAGCAGAAAACAGAAAGTTGTTATCCCTCTGTACAGACAGTTGGTGAGACCCCATCTGGAGTACTGCTTCCAGTTCTGGAGACCCCATCTCCGCAAGGACATAGACAGGATAGAGGCAGTCCAGAGGAGGGCAACTAAAATGGTGCAGGGTCTGCAAGAGAAGCCGTATGAGGAGAGACTAAAGGAGCTTAATATGTATACCCTTGAGGAAAGGGGGGGGGCATGATAGAAACGTTTAAGTACCTCAGTGGAATCAACAAAGTCCAAGAGGGTAGCATCTTTCAGAAAAAGAGATGTGCAAGAACAAGGGGACACAATTTAAAGATGGGGGGCAGTTCAGAGGCAATGTGAGGAACTATTATTTCACAGAGAGGGTAGTGGATGCATGGAACAGCCTTCCTGAGGAGGTTGTGGGGTCTAAAATTGTGGGAGAATTGAAGAATGCATGGGACAGACATAAGGCAATTCTTGTGGAGAGTAGGAAGAAATAGGCTGTTGGTTAACTAGGATCTGCAGCCTATCCTGTAGGTAGGGAAATGGGCAGACTAGATGGGCCAAACGCTCCTTATCTGCCGTCAAAGTCTATGTTTCTATGTTTCTATGCTGGACATGTGAACAACGCAATGCATAGTTAAAGTTTATCAGTGGTAAGCTGAGTTTGGGAAAGGATAACAATTCAAGATTCTCAGGCTTTAGCCTTGAGCATGCCAAGGATGCAGACGGAGGTAGCAGAAGTGATAGCAGGGCCACTTGCAGACATATTCAACTGCTCACTAGCCATGGGGGTGGTCCCTAGGGACTGCAGGACAGTGGGCATGGTCCCTCTACATAAGAGCAGAAGGAAGGATTAGCCAAGGAACTATAGACCAGTCAGCTTGATGTCTATAGTGAGAAAATTATGGAGTCTTTATTAAGGGAGGAACTGGTAGACTTCCTGGAGAGAAATGGGCTACAGGACCCCAGACAACATGGGTTCATGAGGGGAAGGTCTTGCCTGACAAATATTGTTGACTTCTTTGACTGGGTGACCAGGACAGCAGATAGGGGACAGGCAGTAGATGTAGTATACTTGGATTTCAGCAAGGTCTTTGACTTACTCCCCCACAGGAGGTTGGTTAAGAAGATAAGGGATTTAGGATAGGGGATGCAGAATTGTCAACTTGGGTGGAGAACTGACTGAGGTGAAGAATAAAAAGGGTAGTTGTTACTACAGAGTTTTTATAGGTAAGGGAAGTAACAAGTGGAGTACCTCAAGGGTCAGTGATGGGCCCAGACCTTTTTAATGTGCAGATTTCTGACATGGAGAAGGCATCAAGGGCAAGAGCTACCTCGTTGCAGATGACATAAAGATCTACACAAGGTAGAAAAGGAAGAATGGATAAGGGAGTGCAAGGAGGATCTAGAAAGGCTGGAGAGCTGGTCAAAGATCTGGCAGCTGGGTGTCAATGCAAAAAAAAGGTAAAGTGATGCACAATGGGAGGAGGAATCCAATAGTATGATACAAAAGGGGGGGGGTGGTGGTGCTGGAAAGCACCCAAGGAACAAAAGGACCCGGGGCCATGACATCAAAGTGCCTAAAACAAAAGTACATTGCTGTGGGCAAGGCAAATAGGATTCTAGGTTGCATGGGGGGGATAAGTAGTAGAAGTCAGAAAGGTGATCCCCCCCCATTTTAGAAGTCATAGGTGTGACCACACCTGGAATACTGTGCAAGTTACAGGAGTCTACACCTGAGGACAGACTGTGACAGGGTGGAAACAGAAAGCACAGGGCAACCAAAATGGTTCATGGACTTGTAGGGGGCAAGACATACAAAGAGAGGCTGCAGGACTTGAACAATGCACACCCTTGAGAAAAGGAGGGCAAAGGGTGACATGACTGAGACACACATACCTACAGGGGATAAATAGGGTGGACACCTAAGAACATTTCTACTTGAGTTTAGCCACAGGAGTAAGATGGAACTTACTTAAACTGACATGAGGGAGATTCAAAAGGGATGTCGATAAGCCCTTTCCACTGAAAGAGTAGTGGGCAAGTGGAACAAGTTGCAGAAGGAAGTGGTATAGTACATGCCAAATCAGTGAACAGCTTTAAGCAGGGATGGGCCTGGCATATGTTGTTATTTAAAAAAGGGAGGCAGAAACAAAGGGGAGGGATAGCCACTAGTGCTAGTGCAGAGTAGTTAGGTAGGGTAGAAGGAATGGATGGGCCAACAGGCCTTTTTCTGCCAAAGTTATACAGTAAAACCTCAGAGTTACGAACACCACGGGAATGAGGGGTGTTCACAACTCTGAAAATTCCTTAACTCTGAAAGCCAAAAAATGAAATTAATAAATCCACTCGGTCATGTCCTGGTCAGACAAAATCTCGTCACCAGTTCAGTCTTGATCAGCTCTGAGCCAGTTCTTCTGTTCCTCCTCACTTATTGCCAGCAGTGCTCTCTCTTCGGTGAAAATTCACATGACTCGCTTCGGGACGTCGCAGTTCTCCAGACGCTCCTGGTCACTTGCATCTTCAAACGGCCTTAACTTGTTCCACAACTGTTTTAAACATTCAGCGCTTATCTGACTCCAGGATTTAGCACTGACATAAACAACATCCTTTACTGAAAGCTGTTTGCAGACATATGTGTCCGTATTCTTGTGCAACACTGCTCATGCTGACACCGCATTCTATTTTTGTTAATTATTTCAAGCTTGGTTTCTATGGACAGAGTGACTCGCTTTCTCTTAACGCTGACTGCCATGGTTAACACAACATTAACACCAACATTTAACAAATGCTTGCTATTAATGCCTTTTGTAAGGCGAGCTACAGGCGTTACAATTGATTGCTGCGGGGAGTTCAGTTAACTGGTCAGTCCATAATGCTGAGGTTTGTAACTCTGAGGTTCTATTGTATATGTATCCATGTACATGTAGCAATTTATCTGGGATTGGGCTTATGTCTTAAACTGGCGTCTGATTACTGTACCAGGGGTGCTGTACTGTCAGGGTGTGCCATCCTTCAGGCGAGACATTAAAACCAAGGTCCCTTCTTCCCATGTCTGGTGATGTCCTAGTGCAATAGTTCTTAGACTTTGTCACAGTGAGCCTCCCCAAATCCATGGAAAAGATTTTGAGCCTCCCCAAAAAACTGAAAAATCTTGGGCCTCCCCAAGGAAAAATAACATACTGTACTTTGCACAATACACTATGAATAAACTGAAATCCCTTTGAGTACTTGGCATACATTCTTTGTCTTATACTGATGTGGAACCTTTGAAAAAGAGATCCTGCTCAGAGGTGTTATCTGAATAACAAATAAATAAAATAGACAAATATTATTATTCAGCTGTATTGTAACCCCCCAGGTCAACCTACATACTCTGCTATTTTCATTCTTGAACCATTGTTACCCCTTGTTGCGGTACCTTCATGGGTCAGACTATTTTCTCTGTTTTCACGCTATATGAAATTACCTTCCTACATACTTTGCCTCTCCCTCTCCCTCTCCTTCCCTGAGATTGCTTTGCTCCTTCCTGCTATTGCTCTTAGCACTTCTATGCTCAACCCTTGTATTTGGGGCTGTTCTGCCATCAGGCTACAAACTGATCAATTACCACAACTCATTGTTAGTTTATTTGTTCATATTTGTTTGCACTGTTGTTCATTGTGTATTTCTTGATTGTTTTGCAGTTACCTTTTGAAATGTATTCACTCCCTACCCTTTCCCAGGTACACTTGAAATAAACCTTGACTCATTCACCTTCCCTTGTCATCTATTAGTAAAATAAATACATTAAATTCACCTACTATTATCCTCTTTCACTTCGCATTATCTCTTCACACAAAATATATAAAACTCAAAATTTAAATACAGTACTTTTTCAGACTTGCTTGAGCCTCCCCTGGAACAGGTTGGGGCCTCCCCATTTGAAAACCCCTGTCCTAGTGGATGTCCAGGTGGAAGTAAAAGAATCCAAGGCACTTTTTGCAGGAGTACTGGACTTTCTCCCCTGTCCTGGCCAACATTCCCGTACCCAGAAAACCTGTTCATGCAATTGTCCAAGGGTATGAGTGGGTGCTGATGTGTGAAATGGCTACCACTACATGTTCAAAGTGACTTCACTACCAGTCTTTCATTGATTGTAAAGCACTTTGGGATACAATGTGTATGAAAAGTGCTATACAAATGCGGATTCTCCTTCTTCTTCTCCTCCTCCGTGGTGAGGCAGTATCACCAGTTGTACTGTACTGAATCCTATAAACACAGAAAGTGAGGGTATCGAAAGTCAAAGAGGCCCATCCTTCTGAGGTTACAGATGTCAGATTGCATGCCAGAAAATACACAGCCACTTTATCGAGTGCAGGCCAAGTTACTTGTCTCTCTTGCCAGAACTGGATTGGAGCAATATTTGCATTCGACATTGGCTCTGCTAGATAAGCCTGCATAATGTATTTAACTGACACATCAAAGTCTTCCTTTCATAATGTCTGGGTGTTACACCATACTTTATCCAAAAGCTTCCAAATGCCCTTAGAGGTCCCAGGATCACCACTAACAAAGTCTGCAAAGTCAGGCTTATGCTTAGGAAGACCAGTGTAACCAAGAAATTGTGCAAACACATTCAGGATAGTTACTTCAATCTATTTTTGCTGCTATAGCATAAGTGCCTGCAACAGTTTTGATTTGATATACTCTATCTATCCAGTGGAAATGAAGCTAATATCTGGGATCCAGTAGTTTTGCTAGGGATAACTGTGTCTCTTATCTAATGCTATCAAACATGCCTGCAAGTCTGACTTTTGTGTACCGCTTTAGAATGTTATGTTGCCAAGTAAATAATTCCGGGTCTCCCCTGAAAAAGGGACTTTTAGTCTCAGTGGGCCTATCTAGTCAACAAAATTGAATAAATATACAAATAAATTGTGTATGGAACATCTGTGCTACTTCTTTCAAGAACATTGCATTCTGCTGCTGGTTGGAGGACATCATCATGGGTATCCTTCAGTGCTACCATTGCTACTACCCCCACCATTGTTACTTTGTTGGGTTCCTGTAGAATGCCTGAAATAACAGCATGTGTGACTTACAAGTAGACTCATCATGGGAAGGACCACGATCAGGTTTGCTGATTCTGCCTGTAATCATTGGTTACATATTCATATAGCCACAGAAATGTAATGAGCTTTGCAGAACACACCCTTGCAACTATGACTGATATCCACCACTGCCCATATGACAAAATCCATGGCCTGGAACACAGCTTTGTTTTCCACGAGTCTCTTCACCATATGAAAGACAGTTCCACCAGGTGGAGATGCCTTTACTAAAGCAATGTTGAAGAGTATTTGCTTTTGCTTGAAATGATGTAGGAGCTCATTGCATTTGGGGAACAGTTGAAATAGTAATGTCCCATACAAAGTCAAGGGTATCTTTAAACTGTGTTGTTTGTCAAGAATCTGACACGATGCAAAATTTAGTGCATGTACAAACCAATCTGCCTGCCCGAAATCCCCATCATCCATCACATTTAGCATGGCACTGCCACCACCTGAATACAGTGATGTCCACTTTCAGATCTTGGGCACATCCAGATGTCTAGCAGTGAATGGAAGAACCAGAGAATGTTTATCCCATAGTGCTTCCCCTTCATTGCTGCCACATTAAGTAAGGGACTTCCTCTACTGCTGTGCCTCTGTAAGTTTGGCTGCTTTAACATAACTCCTGCAGGTGGTGGTGGCAGAATGGGAATGGTTGTAGTGCTTGTTTTGGAGTCAACCCAATGGGAAGTGAGACTCAGAAATAGAGATGTGCTGAGTTGGGAAACTGCTTCATGAAATAACTTAGCAAAGTGCAGCGTAGCATAGTTTTTCCCATGGCACAGTGCCTACTTGGCTCTGTGAAAAATAGACATAGAGGCACTACCAGCCCAGCACTTTATGAATGTATTTGTGAGTATAAATAAATTATCTTGACTTGCTACTTGTCCTTATGTGTCTAATCTCTCTGGTTTAGGCACTGTGAGTTCAAGATGCTTTTGTCTATGTGTAGTGGCAATACACTAGTAAAGTTGCTAGGAGGGCTGTGCAGGGAATCAAATAGTATTCCCTGAGTACCACGAATAGTAGGGATCCTGAATATTCAGGAGCCTTTCCTGAATAGGGCACTATTTAGATTTGGGAACTATTATTCCTTCCCCATTGAAAATGGAAAGAAAAAACATAAAAACACCCTTTACCCACCCTTTCCTCTCTCTCCCAGTCATTACCCCCAATCCCTCCACCTGTTGTCTGCACCTGATCCCACCCTCTTCCTCCCCCACACCCACACAATGGGCCCGATTCCAAAAAAGCCCTTAGACCACCACAACTTATGGTGATCTAGGGCTGTGACACACTCTGAGTGCATCAGGGACCCTGTGCCTGATTCTATAAAATTGGGGGTCCCTGCTCCAAAAATCCAGGAGTCACTGCACTCACAGGCTAGCGTCAAACAATAGGTGCACCTGTGGGGCATGCTGCAGAGATTCAGTCCCCTCCAATCTGGTGCAACATAAAAAGGAATAGCAGGAGGGGTCCAGGGCAGAAGGGGCATTGGGAATGCCATAGAGGGTGTTGAGGAGCAAGTGGGCATGCCGGGGGGGGGTGATTGGGCACCCAGCGGGGGTGATATTCATATAACTATTATGGTGACTGAGTATGATCAGTTATAATAATGGCACCCTCGCTGGGTGCCTGATCACCCTCCCTGGCATGCCCACCTGCTCCCCAATACCCCTGTAACACTTCCCTATCCCTTCTGCCTCTGGAGCTTACATACAGAGCCCCCCCCACCAGTTCCCCACTTTGTGGAGTAATGACGCAAGGGGTGTAGACCATCTTCTGGCTGGTCTAATTTGGGCCCCTTGCTATGACTATGGCGGGGATTTCAGAATCCCAAAAAAAGGGGATGCTGCAACCTCACTGTGGCACAAGCCCCTGCATGCCTGGTGTACCCTGCTGTAGGTTGCAAGGGGCGGCGAAAAGCCCATTTGTTAGCGCGCTTCTCATTCCAACGCAGAATCGCTGCTTTGGAATTGGGATTGCGCGATTTTCTGACACAAGGTGCAAGTTGCATCATTGTTGTTTAACACAAGCACTTTACATCAGTCTAGTTGCTTTTGGAATCGAGCCTAGTATATTAAATGTCATTTTCTGTGCCATGGTGGATGACCAGTACGGCCCACCCAACTCCATGGCCAACCGCCATGTTGTTAAACAAAAATCATTTCTTTGCTCTATACAAAGAATATCCCTGTCCCCTCACCCTGACTGTATCCTTATTCCTCCATCCACTCCACTGAGGGGAGGAGGGTGGAATGAGGATACTGTCAGGCTGACGGGATGGGGAAATATTTAGACTGTATAGTGTAGACTAGCATTTTTTCCTAGAACAGCAAAGTAGCAGGCTGTGGAGGTTGGCGGGTTGTACTGGTCATCCATAGTGGGACACAAAATGACATTTAAAGTACTATGTGGGTGCTGGAGGGGAGGAAGGTGAGATCAGTTGCAGACAATGAGTGGGAGATGGTGGTAAATGTTTAATGGTTGGGTGAGACACTGAGCATAGCAAGGGTGGGAGAAGCGTGTTCTTTTAGTTTTTGTTTTAAGCAGAGGGAGACATTTTGAATATCTGAATACTGAATACCCAGATATTTAGATTCCAAAATCTGAACATTCAGCTGAATATCAGGGAAAAGGTAGTTGCACAGTCTTAGTTGCTAAAAAATGTCACTATGTTTAGTTTACGCTGAGCAAAATGGCACTTCACTCCCAATGAACTATGCGAAGTGGTGTTAACTTTTGTTGTTTGCTTAAAAAAAAAACCAAGAAAACCACCCCCAAACTGTAGGTCATAGTCAACCACCACCTCTCATCACTCCAAATAGTTTAAAATAACATCCCCCCACCCATCCCCCACTAGCCCCCATCTCTCTCCCTGTGTACCGGAGATGTTTTGTAATTCACACTAGTAATTGATTTAATACCCTTCCCCCACCCACAAAAGCAAGTTACCCCACCTCCTCCAGTTCATCTCTCAAAATGATGACTGGTTTCCCCACTCTTTACCACCCTCTTGCCAATAAACCCTCCTCCCAAAGCCCTCAAATGCTAGACTGACATGGAAATATTTCTTGTAAAAAGAAATTTGTCCTCAGATGGAGCAAGCATCTTTGTTCTTCTGTGGTTCCAATCTGAATGAATGATGAATGACGTCTACCCTAGTACAACATGCAATGAAAACGTGAGTTATAATGTAATGTTGTATTTGTGCTTGACTTCCTCCAACAGTCTTCGAAAGCCAGTCTTCTACCATGCCAATGGCACATTTATAAGGTAGAAAAAAAAAATGGGCAGACTGGATGGGCCTTGCGGTCCTTATCTGCCATCAACTTCTATGTTTCTATGTTTCTATGGAGAATGGCTGAAGATCAATTGACACCATGTCCACAGTGACTTGTGTTAGCCATACGGAACTTGAGTAATTATGTGGTAGTTTAGTGCAGGCATAGAATGACTCTGGCAAAGTAGTTTGTTGTGTTATTATAAATTCACTACCATTGCTGGTGGGCAGCAGTTGGGCCTGGCTCTGGCTGGTGGTCTCTGGACTCCTTCTGAATCAACACAAGTAGCAGGGGATGCATCAGTTGGGTGCAGCCATGGTGGTTCATTACATAGAGAATACCGGGCAGGGTGTTGTAGTACATTATAAGTGGGTTTTTTGTTTTTTTTACATAGAAACATAGAAATTGTTGGCAGATAAGGACCGCTAGGCCCATCCTGTCATAAGCTCTACCCATGTTTGTGGCCTCTAACCCTACTTGATCAACAGCTTTCTCCTTTCCTTCCCACTTCAAGGGTTCCCTTATGCCTGTCCCATGCATGTTTAAATCCCTTCACTGTGCTCACTCCCATCACCTACTGTGGCAAACTATTTCATGCGTCTACCACCCTTTTTATGTAGAAAAACTTCCTCACATTTTCCCTTATCCTTCCACCTTCCAATTTCATATCATGCCCCCTCGTTCTTGTACTCCTGCTATTCTGGAAGATGTCATTCCCCTGCACCTTGTTTATGCCCTTAAGGTACTTGAAGGTTTCTATCATGTCTCCCCGTTCCCTCCTCGCCTCCAGTGAGAACATATTTAGGTGCTTTAATCTCTCCTCTTATGTTTTCTGGTGTAGGCCCTGTACCATCGTTGTCACTCTTCTCTGGACCATCTCCACCCTGTCAATGTCCTTGATAAGATGCGGCCTCCAGAATTGTACATAGTACTCTAACTGAGGCCTCACTAGTGTTTTATACAATGGAATCACCACCTCCCTTCTTCTGCTAGTGATACCTCTGCCTATGCACCCCAGCATGCCACTAGCCCTCCCTACAGCCTTTGTACTCTACTTAGACACCATTAGGTCATCTGAAATGATAACCCCCAGATCCCTTTTTTCCATGGCGGCCGTCAGCTATCCCCCATCCTGTAGCTCTCTCCAGGGTTCTCTCATCCCAGGTGCATTATTTTGCACGCCTTTGAATTGAACCTCAGCTGCCACACCTCGGACCACTCTCTTTAAGCTTCCCCAGGTCCCTCCTTATTTTCTGCACCCCATCTGCAGTATCAACCCTGTTGCAAATCTTGGTGTCCTCTGCAAACAGGCAGACCTTTCCCTCCAGCAAACAGTTCCAAAATACGCTACGAGCTGGGGGGGGGGGTGCGATAGCAAAGAGGTAGCCAACCCCGGTTCAATCCAAGTACAAAAGGGCAGCACACACTCCACAGACACTGTCCACACACCGGCTTTTGAATAATCCCAAAAATGCATTTTAGATTATACTCTGTACAATACCTGCCAGTGACTAGACATGCTCACTGGCCACTCTAGCCCCGGCGCTTTGGGTCCAAACTAACCTTTGCCAGGGGACGTGTCAATTGGGAGTATACTTATGATTTATATAGTGTTGATCATTGACAACAGGTGACATTTAAACAAAACCTGTTGCATCTAATTAAGTGAAACAATTGATCAAAACATTTAAGTATAAAATCAGAACATAAAATCAAATCAAATGAAAGGCACTATTGGCTAGATCAACTACTGCACACAATAGAATGCTAATTTTAATTTGACATTCTACTTTTATATCAATGGAATAATAACGTGTATGCAATATGAATCTATGTTATTCAGTTACAGCACTTTGCTTATTTATGAATTCAAATGCATTTAGGAAAAGATCTCTTAGAGTAATAATGTTAAAAGATAGATAAGTGTGGAAAAAGGAGGAAGATAATGGTGAAGGTGTTGTGGTCTGGTAATCCAGGCCACATACACACACACACCATCTCCAAGTAGTGAAAGCAGGGTAACTCAAAGGATATTGAAACTTGTAAGAAAATAGAACAGCACCAGATAGTAATTCCAAATATTTAACCATGATTTAAGAAAAACGTCCAACTTAAACAAACTGCACACCACCGAAATCTCTGTGTTCAACTAATGTTTAGTGTTACATCAAACAATCATTTTTAACTGATATAACCAAATTATATTAAATTCAGTGGTACTGTCTAAATGAATTCATTCTTGGCAACAGAGGCAATACATTTCATAGCTTATTTTTAAATTTTAACCAAATATGATCAAGTTTAGTTATTCTTAGGGGTACCATCAGGAAGTCATAATATGTTACAGCAGATGTCATGTACCATCGTACTTCCATTTGCATACTGCATTTCTAAAACTAAGAATAGTCTAAATTAAGTGGCTAGTCCTCTCTTCTAGAGAATTCACATTTAGTCCAATAAATAAGGCTTGATGTCCCACTGGTCATTTAATCCCAGTGGTTTGACACTCTTGAGAGAATACTAATAGATTCAGTTACTTTCACATTTCAACAATTCACTGACCTACGCAGCCAGTATAGTGTTATGCTTGTGCAACTGTGTTAGTTTGGTTTTGGCTGTTCACACTCTCTATTCCAGAGGAATTACCACCCTGTAGGGGTACGAAGGCAAAGAACTCTTGGAGAGGGTTCCACCCTTAAAGGTGCCACAGGATGGTTCCCGTGGCTAAAGGTACCTTAGGAATCCCCAAAAGAAATGTAATATCATCCCCAAAAGGAGGCAACATGAAGCATATGAGCAAGCAGTAACTGTGACATAGGAGCAGTAACTGTAACGTAATAGTGGAGAAGTATAGGCAGTTTGATAATGCAATGAGATGTTCAGTTGGATAACGTAATGACTGCCCAGGTTTGTGTAGCATGATACTGACGTTTGCTTTGAGATTAGGGGATCTCCTAAGGAGAGAGGGAATGGCAGGACATCCTCCACCTCATTCAACAGCAGAACCTAACTAAAGAAACAAGGAGAAACAACTATGCTAACTAAGTGTTATGACCTGAGGCAACGGAGGAGAGAAAAAAAACCCTATGAGGAGGAAGTTTCTGGGGATCCAAGGCCTAGGTCGCCTTCCCTCCAGGCTTGGGATAGTTTATTTAGTGATGGCTCTGCAGCTGCAATTTGGAAAACCCAATTAAAGGGAGGCGGAAAATATTCCAATTTGGAGGAAGTCTCTCACTCAAACCCTCTAGTGGGAATGCCGTGGAAGGTTGCAAGAAAAACTCAGCAACAGTATGTGCATCCAAGGTGCAGGAGGAGAGCAACAACTGCTGAGGCACTTACATGGCCTACCCACCCTAAAGCAAACCAGGTGAACCAGAGGCAGTTGCAGGGAGAATGCGGTGAAGGTGCCTTGCTAGGGAAACCACTAACCATTATAGTGGAACACTAGAGCCAAAGGAGATCATCGTAACCACCCCTCACTGCTAGTCTTAAATTCTACACCAGGAGCTGCTGTCGCATAGCAGACAGCTAAAGCCAAGCCCGGGGTGAGGACATTCCCAGCTATGGGCCAGGTAAGAAGGATCCTGCCCCAAGTTGTACATGGTAAAGATGCGGACTAGATGCAGAGCGAGACCATCGGCTGCAGGAACCCTGCACCAGAATAGAATGACTGACATGCCCCCGAAATTAATTGAGAGCTGAAAGCTGGTGAGCTGAAGGAGCACAGCGTGCAGAGATTGTAATGAGCATTGAGAGCTGAGACCTTGCAAGGTCGAATGCAGATTGAGTGCAGCAGAGTCCCAGGCTGAAGCGAGGGGATGGCAGTAGGCATGAAGCAATGGTTTACATAAGCAAGGAGCAATGGTTGTGTAAGCAAGTGTGGACCTGCACAGATGTCAGTAAACAGAGCAGTAGTAATTGGACCTGTACACAGGTCAGCATAACATAGGGCAAACAGCACTGAATAGTGGGGCAAGCCAGCCAAGCATTTCAAAGCCAAATCAAGATGACAAACTCTGAGGATTTTTAGTGGCGAAGACAGGATTTAGAACAGAATTAATTAGCCACATAGGCCACGACCCCCCCAAACACCTCCCAGTCCCCACCGTAGGACACACAAGGAAGCAATGGAAGGGCCAAGAACCACATGCAAATAGAAAAGCTAATTTAATAGCCTCAGCAGGAGCTTTAGCCAATCTCAGAGTCAAACAATGTACAATAGCAATAGGAGTAAACAAAGCAGTAGCAGGAAGCAATTAGGCCTGTGCAGCAGTAGTAAAAACAAATGAGTGCACTGAGTTGTAACTGCAGTAAATAAAAGGAGGCATAATGCTCTGAAAGCACTGTGACCAGGCAGTGCAGTGAGACTGCCGCAATGAGGTAATTAGAACAAGCATGAGTGAGCTGTATAGCTAGGTTCGAGTAAATCCGAGTCAGGTGAAAGTAATAGAGTAAGCCACATGGAACAGCTATAGTTGAGCTGAGACATACAGATCAGGTTTGCAGTTTTAGTGCAAGTAATTGAGTTGAGAGTAACTGAAAGTAAGCAGTATGAGCTCTGAAGTAGCAGTACGCTAGAAGCTTAGAAAAACCTACCCCCAAAAAAAGGAAGGAAGGAAGCACACACAGCCGAAGGCAAAATACAAACCAGAAGCAGGAAAAATAAACGCAGAAGCCCAGCAACCAAGCAGGAGCAGCCGGAGGAGCAGGCCCCAGCCAGCCAGGAAGGCCCAACCAGCTCAGAGGACAAACTGACAGAGCCTTCAGCTGCAAAGAAAAAATGCTTCACAGTGAGGCTGAGAGGAACTGCTTATATAGCTCAGGAAGTGGGAGTGGCTGGCTGCTTGGTCTCCGAAATACAGGCAAAGCCTTTAAATTGATTTGGTCTGTTTCCACTCTTTTCATTGGTGGTACATGTTCCAAGCCTATAAACCTCAGACATTCAGGCTTACTACTGTGATATGTTTGAAAATGGATCTCCTTAAACTTCCGGTGACGTCATTCCCTTAATGGCAGCATAGACCTGTCGGCTCCTGAACCTCCTTGATAAAAAAAACTCCTAAGTACAGCGATTTCCAGAACAAAACTACTTGGAACTGCTAGGAGACATAGCTACCATGCCGAAGAGAGGGGAAAAGAAAAATTTTAAGCCCGACGAAGGGAGAGATGAGGGCGGATTGACCGATGAAGACTCAGGCAGCGAAGACTCACAGGTCTCGGCCTCCTCGCCCCGCAGCAGATCCAGAACCAAACAAATACCACTAAGTGATATCCAAAGACAGAGGACCCTGGTCCTCTCAGAGCTGCAGGACTTCTGCAAAGAGATGCACTCAATGGTGACTGCCCTTCACATGGACATCACCAAAATAGAAAACTGACAAGAGACTCTGGAGGTGCAGGCCACAGAGACAGACAGCAGAGTTGACTGCACAGAATGAGCTATTGCTCAGCTGCATCAAGAAATCCAGGGGTTACAGGAAAGAGCGGGGGATGCTGAAAGCCGCAATAGGCGAAATAACATCCACATTTTGGGAATACCGGAAGGAGCGGAATGACCCGATATGCTTAAATTATTACCCAGTTCCCACGAGATTCCATACAGCTCCCCGAGACCCTGGCCCTGGAGCTGGAACAAGCTCATCACACTCTCAGCCCCAAACCAGTGTAGGGAGCCTGCCCCCGAACCATTCTTGCATGGTTCCTTAGATTCCAAGAAAAAGAAGCAGTTCTACATGCTGCCTGGAAACAAGGGGAAGTGCTATTTCAAACACATCGTTTATACCTAGAAAATGATTACACCCCTGAGATTATGAATTGAAGGAAGCAATATATACCTGTCATGCGAGCACTCAAGGCTGCAGGGCTACGATTTCGTACTCCTTATCCTGCCAAAATAATAATCTACTTCTCAGAAGGACCACAGACCTTTGAGTCGGTGATGGAAGCCATCACTGAACTTAAAAACCAGAAAAACAGAGGTGCAACAGGGCTCCTTTAGTTAGAAACCATCCCTGGCCTCTAAATTATGGCAGCGGGTTTGGAACGTGGGAACAAAGGAGGCGCGCAGAAGGCAAGGGCAGGAAGCTATCAAATAAATCGCTAACTCCCTCAGCCGGCAACCACAGAGTTCAACCACAGACTTGACCCCCGCGAGGCTAAACAGCAAAGGATCACTGCGCTGAAGCATTTGGGCCAGAGCCCAGCAGAATAAAAAAAAGATTTTGCTACAGAGAACATGGACTAAAATGCCTATGGAAAACGAGGGGTTCCAGAATTTTTTGAAAGGTTGATTGTTTTCCGGAACAACGATCAAGGACTTTCAGGGACAGAATAACATTGCATCAAATTCTCAGATAAGTCCCAGTCTAGTAAATTTCATATCTTCTTTTTCCTACTAACAAACTGCAGGGTTAGGGCTATGATAAACTGCTGCCCCCAGCGGATGTCTGCCCTGATTTCTGTGCCCCCCCCCGACTAAGATACTAAACTAAATCTCTTAAATGGCAGGACGAGGAGAAAGACCTGCTCTCCCCCCCCCAATTTTGTCTTAAACTTATACTACCCTGACTGGACTGAAAATTGTGCTTAATACATACTAACCATTTACTCTGAGGGAGGATTATTGGGATAATGTAGAGGTAAATGTGTCTAGCGAGGGCTGTGACCCAAACTGGGTAAACTAAACATTGGAGGGTTGTTGGCACTACGACGCATGTGTAGAACTGATGTTGCTGGGCAGTCGCATAAGGAGGTTGTTGACTGGACCCTCACCCCACTGTGGGCCCCCCTGACTGCCTTGCACACCCCCACACCCGATACCAAACTGCCAGTATCTCTTACTCCAGAAGGATATGAGACCTGACCCTGATAAGTAATGTATCTGTCGGGACCGTGAGGTGGCTAGGGACCCCCTCACCTGACCCCCTCTTAATTCCACACCCCTCATCAACAGATTAAACAACTAGTGGGGAGGAACAGGGATGGTAATGACGTCACTAGCACCTATCCCCCCTCCCCATTGACACCAGTGGTGTCAAACACTCTCAATACTACCAAGAGCATAGGTGAGTGTCTCGAACACACACCAAGGTCATGACACATGACCGACAAGATGGAAGTACTATTTCTCGATGGCAGATCAGCCCAGTTTTGTTGGCCCAGTTGGCCCAAATAGTTCACTGGTCTCATCAAACAGGGGAGTTTTACTCCCGACTAGTTTTTTTAAATGGTCACAGAGTTAGTGATCAGGCTCTCTTGTTAGTTTTACCCCAGCAAGTTACTTTTCAAAAAGCAATGGTTTCATACAATACAGAATTCATGCTTTTTCAAAGATTGATTGATGGTCACAGATTCCTACCATTCGAGACAGGCGTTAGGATTTTAACTGAGTTAGTGGAAGTAGATAGAACTACAGAGAATTTCCTTCAAAAATGTATAATCAGCATATAAATGTGTACTCTTTGACTGTTAATGGCCTGGAGAATCCATAAAACCCACTAGAATTATTGGTCTCCTGAAAAAAACTAAGGCCGAGGTGGTGTATATCCAAGAAACGCACATGTCTCAAATGGAACATGGCAAATTAAAGGGAAGGGGTTTCTCCCAGGTCTTCTCATCTGCGATGGGGGATGGAGGCAGAAGAAGAGGCGTTGCCATTTTGATTTCAACCCACACCCCATTCAGGTTAATTAAAGAATGGGCAGACCCAGAAGGGAGGCTGATTATTGTGCAGGGATAGATGCAAGACCAAGAGGTTACTCTAGTGAACATTTACCTCCCTCTGGGGGCAAATACACCCACCATCAGATCCTTACTAGTCAGGATAGTCGCTATGACCAAGGGGACCCTGATCTTAGCGGGTGATTTTAATATAGCCCCCTCCCCCTCTCTAGACTCCACGAGGGCTAGGGGAGTTAAACAACCTGCTCCTCATAAGTTCTTCAAATGATTTACTCAAGAGGTGGGCTGAGTGGATGTGTGGCATTCTCTGCACCCTGGAGACGGGCCATACATACTACTCAGCAGTACATGGAACATACACATGCATAGACCATTATTATACACAAAAAAAAACTAGATAACTTAATAGATGCCAAATTGGGTGCCATAGCACAAGTAGACCATGCCCCAGTGGTCACCACCTGGCTCTGGGTGGCAGAGAGACACCGCACCAGGTAGAGGTTTAACCCGGTACACCTCAAAAGTGAATCATTCAGGGAACTCCTCAGGGAAAAGATAGAAGAGATAATAAGGGACAATGCACACCTGGATAGTTCAGCGGTCATGCAGTGGGACACCCTGAAAGTGGTCCTGAGGGGACAGCTAATAAAACACACAGCGCAACAAGATAAAGCAAGATTAGAGAAGCAGAGGCTGCTTGAGCAGACACTGCAGTTCCTCCAGATAGCGCATCAACAGGGTGACACCTCAGTTTTAGACCAACTCAAACAAACTAGAAGAGAGTTGGATGATATATGTACCCAACAAGCTGAAATAGCATTAGCTTTTTTAAAACAAAAATATGGAGAGATAGGCCCCAGAGCCACACGCCTGTTGGCATGCCAACTACGAAGCCAATGCAAGGCATCAACGATTGCAGTCATAAAAGACCCCTCCACTGGTCAGCAATTAACTAAACTTAAAGATATTACCCAAACATTTACAAAATACTTTAAAGAACTATATACACCCGAGCAATGCCTACCCACTATGCAAATTAGTGGCTTTCTAAACAAATTGGAGCTCCCCAAGCTCGATGAAGATCAGAAGGCCTCCCTTTTAGCCCCAATTACTCCCTCAGAGCTGGCAGCAGTGATAGCCTGATCAAAAACACAAAAGGCCCCAGGACCCAACGGTTAAGGGGCAGAATTCTGCAAAAGCATGTTTCAATATATAAACCCGCTCCTGATCAATGTCTTAAATGAGGTAACTCAGGGTGGTGCCCCCCTTCCAGCTGGGCATATGCTACCATATCCCTTATACCCAAACCCGGAAAGTACCCCCTCCACTGTAGCTCATATATGCCCATATCGGTGCTCAACGCAGATTATAAATACTTTATACATCTATATTCGTTAAAAGACTTGAGACAGTTCTACCAACACTGATCAACCTGGACCAGACAGGTTTTGTGAGTGCCAGATCTACCACAGATAACACAAGATGAGCCTTGCATCTGGTTCAGGAAATGCAGACCAATAGAACGCAGAGCACACTTCTCAGCCTGGACACTGAGAAGGCGTTCGATCAGGTATCATGGCCCTTCCTCTTCTCCATCATGACCAAGATGGAATTCCCCCCAGGCTTCATAGGTGTCATTCATGCTCTCTATTCCTCACCACAGGCATGTGTTAGAGTTTCCGGGAATCACTCTGATTATTTCCCCCTGAGAAGAGGCATGAGGCAGGGTCGCCCACTGTCCCTGGGCCTTTTTGCCATTTTTATAGAACCATTGGTTCAGGTAATACGAGTGTCCCTAGGAATCATTGGCATTAAGATAATGGACACAGAGCATTGTATTGCTTTATACACGGACAACGTTCTTTTCTTCCTCTCTAACCTCCTGGAATCTGTTTCGGGGGTGTTCTCTTTATTGGAGGAATTTGGATCCTGCTCAGGATATAAGCTTAATATGAATAAGACAGATGCCCTAGTTTTTCATTTTGATCCCACGGGGTGGTTTAAGAAGAAATACCCATTCTGATGGAAGATGGACAAGTTAAAATACCTGGGCATATACCTGGCACACAAGGCCGAAGACACAGCTAGTCAGAACTATTACCCATTTTTGAAACAGATGGAGCAAGACATAGAGAGATGGGACCACCTTCCATTAAATCTGGTTCAAAGGGTTGAGGTTATAAGGATGGTAGTGCTTCCAAGGTCCCTATATCTTTCCCAAAATGTCCCTGTTAGCCTCCCAATAAAATTGTTTCGAAAGTGTAATGCGGTGATTTCTAAATTTATATGGGCTGAAAAACATCCTAGAGTTAAGCTCAAACTCCTTGCTCTACCCAGGACTTGGGGGGGGGTCCTGGCACTTCCCAATCTTAGATTGTACTACTGGGCCTGTTGGATAACTTTCCTGATCCGACGCTGTGCACACACCGCCAAAGCCAGATGGAGGGAGACTGAGGAGGACATCTTCCCTGATGCCGAATGGGAACAAGTGTTATTTTACCGAACCCCGCCCCCAAATGAAGCATTATAAACCCATGGGCCCGCCACCAAATCCAAGCCTGGCACACTATTTGTAGGACCCTGCAACTCACTCCATACCTAGCCTTATTAACTCTGATAAACCTATTAGAAAACTTTCACCCCAGCTGACTTGATCACACCTTCAGGGATTGGAGATTCCTACACCTAAACAGCCTACCACAGTTTCTTAGGGGTCCACAATTTAAGACCTTCGCGGAGATCCAGCAGGAGTACGGTCTACGACACTCAGATTTTTTTTTTGATATATGCAAATACGGCATTGTCACAATCTTGCTCAGCCAGTCAGCCCTCTTCTCCCAAAGTGCCAACCTCTGAGCGTATGATTTGTGTACAGTGACCAGACAAGGTAACCCTCTTGTCTGTTTTGTGGGTTCAAGTCACCTTAGTCTCAAGCTCTGAAGGGATTCAAACTGATAACCTCTTGTTAGCGTACCCAGTTATCAGGCTCAGATAATTCTGTCTTCAGGGGCCAGATATCTTTGCCTATGGTTACCCAACCAGGTTTTTCAAATGAACCCTTAGAACTCTATGCAAGACTTTTAGAGAACTCTATCCATTTCCCAGTTTGGTATAGAATAAGCCCATACACAGTGTTTCTATAACCTATAAAAGCTCCACTTAAAATAAAAAGAAATATCAAGGCACTCCAGCAGTTTCGTTTGTAAAACAATATCTTTACTTTAAAAATATCAAAACAGAACAATAATTACAGAACAAATATATATATATATATATATATCCCAACACATACAGCCTTAAAACAAACAGGTAAAAAAAAGTACAGTTCATACATTCAGACTGGTATAATCTAATGCTTATTTTCTTTCTGTACTTTGAGGATCTCCCTTCTCTCAGTCAGAAATATTTTCTTGTGTGTGTCTGTCAGATTCGTTCAGCAATTAAGCACACTTCTGAGCCGACCTTCTCATGAAGTCACTAACTCTGCCTTGGTGTATCAAATTCTATATTTTACAATACAGGGTCTCCAAATAAAATATTTAAAAAAACTTATGAGATGACCTCACTGACTTTCCTCTCCACACGTTAACTGGCCAGAACTGGTTTGCGTTCTGCTACACATACATCTCAAAAGTTTCTTTGATCTAAGTCACTGTATTCAAAGCAAAAGTGTATTGGCCTCTTTAATCCCATCTGGACCTTGGAATCTACACCTCAGATCTTTCTGATGTAATTCAAGGATTCCCCGGGAAACGTATTTTGGACCTTCCAAATCCATCTGGGTCCTCCCTGGCTCAGACATCAAACCTCTTCAATGTCCATTCTGGCCTCTCTCTGATGCCCCTCCCCACAAGTCCTTCCTGGTAACCATGCAAGTCAAAGGATCTTTCTGAGGGCATTATGAATGGCTAATCTTATTTCCTGGGATGAAAGCAAATTGACAAGGTAATTGCACCCCAGATCTGTGCAGTTTAAAATACTTCCTGTCCTTTGAACTTATCCCTGGGGTGGTCTTGATGTGTCAGTTCCAGTAAGACAGCCTTTTCCTTGAACTGACCTTCCCTTCACATATTTTATATGTAATAACAAAAAATAATACAGCACTCGAACACTCAGAGCTGGCTGTCAACGTCACACTCCTCCCCACCTACAGTGAATTTGGGGGATCCATCCCTTACATGGGATGAGCTTCCCAAATCAGTTCACTCCTCATAGACTCTAGACAGTCCATCTGAGTTCTTATTTTTGGCTCCAGACCTATGTACAATTTTCAAATCATACCCTTGTAAAGCAAGACTCCATCTGAGCAGTCTGCCATTGTTTTTCCCCATCTGTGACTACCAAACCAGGGCTTTATGGTCAGTCTGCACTACAAAACGCGGCCCATACAAGTATGGCTCCAATTTCTTTAGGGCCCACACTAGGGCAAGACACTCCTTTTCCACTGTGGAGTGTGCTTGTTCCCTGTGGAGCAGCTTTCGGCTCAGGTAGGCTATCGGGTGGTCCCTTCCTTCGCTGGATGTCTGGCTTAGTACTGCTCCAATACCCACGTCTGAGGCATCCGTCTGAACTATAAAAGTTTTGCTATAGTCCGGACTTGTCAAAATAGGAGCACTGCACAGTGCCTTCTTCAGTTTGGTAAAGGCTTCCTCACAGACTGGACCCCAGATGACTTTCTTGGGCATCCGTTTCTTTGTCAGGTCAGATAAGGGAGCAGCCAGGGCACAGTAATTTGGTACAAATTTTCTGTAGTACCCTGCTGTCCCAAGAAACCTCCTGACCTGCTTCTGAGTTTCTGGTCTGGGCCATGCCTGTATTAAACACTCTTCGCTCAAGTTATTGTTCTTCAATCTTTCTTTTTATTTCTCTTCCCCCTTCGTTTCACTCGACTTGGAGCTTGTTCATGGGGTTTATTCTTTGTTACACATCTGTAAATACATTTATTTTATGTCATTGATCAGCATTTTTTAATATGATATTGTTACATTTTTAATTCTTTGGTGTATACACATACCATTCAATAAAGATTATTGCTTGTGCACCCTTGTATATATTCTTAATTTTTCACTGGGTTAATTTATTTGTATTTGTTTAGATCCTAAGTTGCATCCTAAAAAGACATACACAGTATGTTAGTGAACACAGCGCTGCTAACAACTTGCAACAAGATTTAACTACTGCCCGTAAGGCTTGTTCCCCATATTTCTTGGTTTGCAGCATACCTTATGTATATTACTTAAAACTTCTTGTCTTTCTTGTAAAGAATAATTTTGGGCCTGTAGTGACATAAGTTCCTCTGCATGTAAGCACTGAAGCCCAACACATTTTAATGGTAGCTACTTCCTGATAACCTCTCACCTGTGTTTGTGAGATCCCATGGTATGACTAACCATGTCGTCACACCCAGTTGATCACACCTTTGGCATCTGCTGTTAGGCAACCGAATACTACTGCACTAGTAACCGAGATCGCACAGGTGCGATCAACTGGGTGTGACGACATGGTTAGAGGAACTTAACCAAAAAGGAGAAACTTGAGCCAGAAGGAGCGAGGGTAAGCAGTTAAAATATTAAAGAATATTTAGAAGTTGGTATTTGTACTTGTCTAGATCCTAAGTTGCATCCTAAAAAGACATACACAGTATGTTAGTGAACACAGTGCTGCTAATAACTTGGAACAAGGCTTAACTACTGCCTGTAAGGCTTGTTACCCATATTTCTTGGTTTGCAGCATATTTATATATATATATATATATATATATATATATATAACTTAAAACACACATTTTTTAGAAAATAACAGCAAAATACACACTTGGCTTCATTTTATTGATAATATTTTTATGTTATGGAAAGGAACACAGGAAGAACTTAGTAAATTCCATGAGGAACTGAACAACCCTGGTACCCTGTATCCTAAATGTATTTGTCTGACCACAGTGTGATGTGGCGCCTTTGTTGAATGCCTATTGTTTTGCAAACCTATGCTATGTAACCAAAAACACTATGTATGTCTTTATGTGATGAAGTACCTTTGGAAACGAGCCTCTGGCTCAAAGGTTGTAAACTGATTTTTACAAATAAATAAATAATAAATAAACAAAGATAAAAAGCTTAGGTTTGTGATGAATTTTGATAAAAAAGAAGTACTATATCTAGACCTCAAGATAAAAAAGGTAAACAACAAGATAGAAATAACACTTTATAGGAAGGAAACAGATAGAAACACCATATTACATGGTAATAGTTTCCATGAAACCAAGCTTAAACAGAGTATTCCATACTCTCAGTTAACTTGAGTGAAACAAAACTGTACAGCAATACAAGAAGCACAGAAAGAATAAAAAATCATGTTAAATAGGTTCATAGACAGAAGATATAAGCCTAAGACATTGAAACAAGCAGAAGAAAAAATAAGACACAAGAGGAACTATTAAAAGTAAAGGACCCAAAACAAAGCCACAAATAATTGTATTTGCTACTAAATACAATCATAAGTTAACAGAAATTAGACAAATAATAAACAAACATTGGCCTTTAGTTGGAATGAAAAGTGAACAAATACCAGAACTTTTAAATAAGCCCATAATAGCTGCAAAAAGAGTACGGAACCTTAAGGCTCAGTTAGTAAAATCTCAATTTAAATTACCAGAAAACATGGAAGCACAACTACTATTGGGACCATTAGCACCAGGCATGGTCCCTTCTGGCAAGTGCTCAGTATGTAGTCATACATCAAAAAAACAAACATTCATACAGCCACATACAGGGCATGGTCATCCAATTAGACAGCATATTAACTGCATGACAGAAGGGGTAATATGTGTAATACAATGCCCTTGTGATAAGCTGTATATTGGACAAACTAGCAGGATGCTGAAGACCCGATACAAGAACATAAGAGAGATATAAGAAGAAAAGAAGAGACATCCCCTTTAGCAACACATTTTGAACAAGCAGGTCATGATGGAGCTTCTTTAAGGTTCTGGGGACTTGAAATAGCACAGACACCAGAAAGAGGACGTAATAACTGGGATTATCTTTTAAGAGCTGAAATGAGGTGGATATTTCACATGAACACATTAGACAACAGGATTGGGATGAATGTAGAAACAAACTGGCAGGCATGCATTTAGATCGTATAGAACCGAAAGGGTAAGATATAACATGAAAAAAACAAATAAACATTATACAGAAACCAATTAGTAAACTAGTAAAGTAGAGATTTAACCAGTAGAAATAACTTTTGACATTCACAATAGGGAAGTCAGATAGCAATTGACCCCAGTAAGATCACAATAAAGTTACTGTATAAAGTAAACTATGAGAAGTTAACAGTACAGGGATATACTAAATGAAGTAGTGATTTAACTTATAGAACAACTTGTAACACTTACAAAAGGAAGGTCAAGTAGCAATTGACCCAAAGGTGATAAAAATAACATTTTGTTGTAGTAAGTGTACTATGAGAAGTCAAAACACATGGATATGCTAAATAACAGTACAATCACTATCTAAAAGGGTAAAGATGATGTTTTACCTCCAGGACAGCTTACAGTATTGACAACAGAGAGGTTGAGCTGCATTTAACCCTTGTGTTATTTGATTGTTTTAAACAGTATTATGTGTTTAAAAGTTTGGTTTGATGTGAGCAAGAGAATTGATCTATGAAGATAATTTTAAAGCATGGGTTGATTGTGAAGGAGAAGGTCAAATGGCAACTGACCCCTCAGCATAATAAATAAGCAGCAAGTTCAGTATTTTTATCAGGGAGGTCAAGTTGCATTTGACCCCAGTAGTATCTAAATACTTATTGTTTAAACAGTACTATGGTATTTACAAGTTTGTTAGAATGTGAGCTAGAGAATTGATCTGTGAAGATAATTTTAAGTCATGGCATGATTGACAAGCACCTAAGGAAGGGGAAGGTCAAATTGCAACTGACCCCTCAGAAAATAATAACTGTTTGCTAAAGAAATGATCTGTGAAGAAATTTTGAAACCATGAAGTGAGTGCCAAGTATTTAATGAAGGAAAGGCCAAATAGCAACTGGCCCCTCAGCAAAATGAATAAGCAGCGATCGATCCCAGAGAGATAGCAAATAATGCTGTTATAACAAATGTACTAAGAGAAGTTAAAATATAGGGATATTATAAATAACATAGTACAATCACTGTCTAAAACAGTAAAGATTATGTTTTACCTCCAGATCAACTTTCAGCATTTATGACAGGGAGGTCAAGTTGCATTTGACCCCAATGTTATCTGAATAATGATCGTTTAAACAATACTATGGTGTTTAACAAGCTGGGTATAATGTGAGCTAGAGAACTGACCTGAGAAGACAATTTTAAGCCACTAAGTGATTGAAAATATTTAATGAATAGGAAGGTCAAATTGCAGTTGACTCCCCAGCAAGTAAACAATAATGACTGTTTGTATTACATTATGCATTTCACAGTTTGGGTTTCAGAAAGCAGTAATGTAAGGTGATATAATAACAAATAATACTTCTGAGAAACCTGGAATTTATTTGCAGTATTTTTAATCAAGGCAAGAGAACCGTTGATATTAGCAAAAAATCCTCTTTACTCTTATGTCACCCTGTGAAAAGAAAACATGGTATGAGAACAATGTGTTTTCATTTTAATAACCTCACAAGAAAGTTAAAAAATAAATAAAAAAGTAAACTAGCACAGAGCTGCAGCAACTAGGAACAAATAGCCCATTTTTGTGAGCACCCAACTGCACTGATCAGTGCAGTAGTGTTCGGTTGCTTAGCAACCGAGATCGCACAGGTACGATCAACTGGGTGTGATGACATGGTTAGTCACACCATGGGATCTCACAAAAATGGGTAAGAGGTTATCAGGAAGTAGCTACCATTAACATTTGTTGGGCTTCAGTGCTTACATGCAGAGGAACTTAACCAAAAAGGGGAAATTTAAGCCAGAAGGAGTGAGGGTAAGCAGTTAAAATATTAAAGAATATTTAGAAGTTGGTATTAGAACCTTTAATTATAAAAGTAAAATGATGGCTATGAGACCAATAGGGGAATGCTATGATTATGTTTTCACAGACTATAAAGAACACTAATTCCACTCTAAGAGGTTCACAGTCTCCTTTAAGGTATGCTGTTAACAAAATTAGTAAATAGAAGCCACAATGTGGCCACATTATAATATTAAACAACATAATAACAGCAAAGCTTTACAAAAAATTATGTTTATGTCACTACAGGTCCAAAATTATTCTTTACAAGAAAGACAAGAAGTTTTAAGTATTATATATATAAGGTATGCTGCAAACCAAGAAATATGGGTAACAAGCCTTACAGGCAGTAGTTAAACCTTGTTCCAAGTTGTTAGCAGAGCTGTGTTCACTAACATACTGTGTATGTCTTTTTAGGATGCAACTTAGGATCTAAACAAGTACAAATAAATTAACCCTGTGAAAAATTAAGAATATATACAAGGGTGCACAAACAATAATCTTTATTGAATGGTATGTGTATACACCAAAGAATTAAAAATGTAACAATATCATATTAAAAAAATGCTGATCAATGACATAAAATAAATGTATTTACAGATGTGTAACAAAGAATAAAATCCATGAACAAGCTCCAAGTCAAGCGAAACGTAGGGGGAAGAGAAATTAAAAGAAAGATTGAAGAACAATAACTTGAGCGAAGAGTGTTTACTTCAAAGGGCCCCCCAACATTTCCTATATTTTTTCTTGAATGTGAAAGCCTAGATTGGGGACCAAAGAACCTAGAAGAGAACCACTACCCACTAAACAATATTTACATAATATTTACATGCCTGTATTACCTCTATTTTTATCTGGTTAGGACGGAGCCGTCCCTGGCCTACCACATGCCCGAGGTATGCCACTTCTCCCATGGCCACCTGGCACTTCTCGGCTTTGACAGTGAGCCTGGCCCTCTGTATTCTGCCCAGCACTTCCCTAAGGTGTGACAGGTGTTCCTCCCAGCTGGTACTGAAGATGGCAATGTCATCCAGGTATGCCACGGTGTACTCCTCAGCACCATTTAACACCTGGTTCACCAACCTTTGGAAAGTGGTCGGGGTGTTCTTCATTATGAAAGGCATTACTTTGAACTCAAATAAGCCTATCCGAGTGATGAAGGCTGACCTCTCCCTAGCTCTTTCTGTCAACTCTATCTGTCAATACCCCTTTGTCAGGTCAATGGTTGTAAGGTAACTTGCCCCCCCTCAACTTGTCCAGGAGTTCGTCCGTCCGGGGCATTGGGTGGGCATCGACTGCATTCAGTCCATGATAGTCTACACAGAAATGAGTCGAGCCATCTGGCTTGGGTACAAAGACTACGGGTGAGGCCCGGGGACTGTGGGATCTGTGGATTACCCCTAAATCCAGCATCTCCTCCACTTTCCTCCTAATGTCCTTTTGAACAGCTTCCGAAACCCAATATGCTGTCCACTGTATGGGCGTCTGTGTCCCTGTCTGCACATAGTGTGTTGCTAAGGGGGTTAGTCCAGGCTTGGCGCTAAACAAGGGGGCAAAGTCTGCTAAAACCTCCCTCACTTTCTGGACCTGGCCTGGGGTCAGCTGGGGAGACAATTTTACTGCCTCCACAGAGGACTCCTGCTTACTGTCTTCCAGCAAGTCCAAAAGGGGGTCTCCTTCGTCCGACCCCTCCCCATGACTACACACTGTGAACACCATGTCAGCCCTATTTGCATATGGCTTCACCATGTTGACATGGTACATCTTTTCTGTCTGTCTACGGTCAGGTAACTCCACAATGTAGTTTGTCATTTACCTTCCTAACCACTTTGTACGGTCCTGCCCACTCAGCTTGCAGCTTGTCTTTCCAGACCAGAATAAGGACCATGACTTCCTGACCCACCATGTCCAAGCGAGCTCTGGCTCTGCGGTCGTATCATACCTTTTGTTTCTGTTGGGCAGCTGCCAGGTTGCTCTGGTCTGTCCTCATAAGCTCCTTTAGCCTTTGCCCAAACCTTAGGACGTAATCCACAATGGGAGTTCCCTGGGTGGCATGCTTGCTTTTCCAGTCCTCTCAGATCAAGTCAGGGGGCCCACGTACCCGGCATCCATACAAGAGTTCGAAGGTGAAAAATCCTATAGAGTCTTGGGGTACCTCCCTGTATGCGAACAACAGGTAGGGAAGGTATTTCTCCCAGTCCCTCCCATGCTGTTCAGCAAACACCTGGAGCATTGACTTTAGGGTACCATTGAAGCGTTCCATAAGCCCATTAGCTTGTGAGTGATATGGTGTCGTGCATCTCTGCACCACCCCACACTTCTTCCATTGACATTTCATTAGGTCTGACATGAAGAAACCCCCTCAATCAGTGATTACCTCCTGTGGAAACCCAACACGGGAGAAAATCCAAAGTAAGGCATCTGCCACTTTCTCTGTCCTCAGTGAGGAAAGGGTGACTGCCTCTGGGTACCGGGTGACATAATCCACCACAGTCAGGATTAACCTTTTCCCTGAGAAGCTGGGGGTATTTAAAGGCCCCACAATATTCATTCCCACTGTCTGGAATAGTTCCTCCACTATGGGCAAGGGGATCAGGGCTGCTTGGGTTTTCTGGCCCGCCTTCCCTATTTCTTGGCACTGGTGACAAAACCTTCAATACTCCTTCACCTACTGGATGAAGTTAGGCCAGTAGAAATTCTGGGCCAACCGCTGTGTAGTTCGTGTGATTCCCAGATGACCAGATAAGGGAATATCATGGGCAACCTTGAGCAACTGCTCACGATATCCCTGGGGAGCGACAAGCTGCCTGCCTAGCATCCCTCCCTCTGTCTGTACTGTCTGTGTATACATAAGTCCATTTTCCCAATAAACCTTATGTCTGCTGTCACCTCCCTGTGCACCGTCTGAGTCTGCCCAAGTCCTCAGCTTCTCTAAACTAGGGTCACTTCTCTGAGCAGCTGCGAACCCCTCACACCTTCCCAAGGCATGGGACAGGTCCCCTTCAGTCACTAAACTAGGGTCCCTAGCACTAGTGTCAGGGCCCTCAGGATCACTGTCAATCCCAACCCTCTTACAAGAGGCCACCCCTTCCTCTTCAGAGTAACCCTCTGTAGCTAAGTCGTTATTTGCTACTGGGGAAATTTCTACCCCCTTTTTATCAGTCTCCCCCTCTGGAGACACAGGCTGGGGAACCAGCCTCTCAGTATCTTCCCCAATGGCTTCTTGGGGGCTCAGGGAACTACAATTTTCCCTGGCCACTTGGCTACGGGTAACTGCACATACCACCCCCTGCTGGAGATTGTTACCCAGGATCACATCCACTGCTAATGTGTTAGCTACAGCCACCTGGTGCACAGTTCCCCCTATTTCACCCCAGTCCAGGAGAACACTGGCCAATGGCAATGTTTTTGCTTCACCCACAAAGTCCTGTACAGTCACGTATTTATGGGGTATAAGCTGACCAGGCTGTACCAGATCCCCTTTTACCAATGTCAGGGATGCCCCTGTGTCCCTTAACCCCTGACTGGGTGCATGTGTTCCCTCATGTTCACTGGCATGCTTCCAGGGACACACAAACAACCCACTTCCTTTCTGGTACTACTTTGCTTATTATTGCTTGCCCTTCTTGGACACTGTCTGGCAATGTGCCCAGTTTCTTTACATAACCAACAAACATTTCTTACTTCAGAGAAATCTTTTCTTTGAAACCTGGGGCTAACTGGTTTTGGTGCAGGCAGTGAGGGTTTTAGCTGACCTGAAGGCACACTTTTCCCTTTCTGCACTGCCACACTTGCCCCATTCGCTCTCAGAGCAGGTCTGCTCTTGGCATAGTGGTCCAAGAGTTCAGCAGCCTCTTGCACTGTTTTTGGATCTCGGTCCTGTAGTCAGGTTTTTAACTCTGCTGGCATGCCCAATAAAATGGTTCTAATAAAATCACATTTTCAATTTTATCAACAGTGTTTGCCTCAATTCCTTCCCACCAATGTTTTAAAAACTGACGTTGTTTGATGGCTAGCTCCTCATATCTTATATCAGGGCTTCTGAGCTTACGGAATTTAGCTCTGTATGATTCAGCAGTTAATTCAAACTTTTTTAGTAGTGCTAGTTTTAACTTGCTGTAATCATCACTGTTTTTATTGTCCATGTGACCCAATGCATCCCGAGCTTTTCCGGTAAGTAGCAGGGATAGCTGGAAGTTCCAGGACTCACTAGGAATTTTAGCCTGAATACAAACTTTTTCAAAAGAATTTAAAAAGGCGTCTATGTCCTCCCCGTCTTTAAACTCAGCTATTAATTTAGAGTTCAATTTGTAACCTAGTCCTGCAGTCCCAGTTAAACCCAAGCCACTTACCTGCCCTGGTGCCTCTGGTTGGAGTCGTACCTTCTCCAGTTTGTGTTGCCACTGGTGCTCCTCTCTCCTCTCCTTTGCAGCTCCGAATTCTCACTCTCTTTTCTCCTCTGCCTCTCACTGGCACTCACGTTCCTCACAGTCTGCCTCCCTTTGTTATCGCTCTGCCTCCAGTTCTATCCTGCACAACTCAATTTGCAGCTTGAGCAAATCTGGATTCAGGATACTGGTGACCTTCCTCTGCTGCTGTGGCCCTTCACTGACAGTGGCTCTGCTGTCTGCCTCACCAGCTCGGGACCCCTCACTGGCCACTTGTTCTGCCACACTTGAAATCTGGTCCCTTTCAGTCACGGTTGGTGACTCGCTGCTCTGGGAATCTGCTACCATCAGGGCCTCTATGAGGTTCTGCTTACT